>JAXCHO010000039.1:5410000-6610000 GCA_036630365.1 Acanthiza pusilla
TCTTCAAGTGCTACAATACGTGGACACTTGATTTTCTGAATACGCATAAGACAGAATAAAAATAAAGGTAAAAAAAAATAGATCCTTTTCCCTTAGCTAGCCCAGAACCATCCCAGAAGTTTTTGCCTCCAACAGAGTCTTGTGAGTGCCAGTTGGCTCAGACATCCCCATCCCATAACTTTCCTGAAGCATTTGGGCTTCTTTTCTCCTATAACGTCCCTTAAAAGTCTCACTCATCATTGTTGAATATACAAACCCTCCATTTTCGGCTTATTTTCCATCTTTTGCCAGGTTTAGTTGCTCCAATTGGCCATGCAACAGGAATTCCCTGGGGAATTCCTGGCAGCATTCCCGCTCTGGAGCAGAGATGTATTGAGGTACCTCAGGACAGTGGGTTGGGGCTGCAGACAATCCCAGCACAGCCCACACCCCTCCCAGAGGGATTTTACAGCTCTTTCTCCTCTTTACATGACTGCTGCCTCACAGTACAGACAGCTCCGACACAAATCATAAATCTGCCACCGACCCCAGCCCTTCGCTGCTTCTCCGCGTTTCCCCAATAACCGATATCTTAATCATGAAAATCCCCCACAGTTATTCCTGCTGCTTCCCCGTGCCTGTTATCCACTAAGATTCCTTGTTCTGTTTGCTATTACCTCTGCTCTGCATGGGTGTGGAGACACTTTCTCTCATTAATGCACCTCTGACAATATTATTCATTTGCTGCTTCCAAATAACTTCATCTGAGCTCACAGCTTTCCTCCTGAGAATGCCAAGCGTCCCCAGCAGGGGCTGGGAGGGTGTGAGGGGACCTGGAGAGCTGCCCTTGGTCAGCCCCACGCTGCTCCCAAGGACCCTGGCACAGAAAAATTCACAAAAAACTGTGAAGAAGCGTCTTCAGCACTCAGAAAAGCTGGTGGTGGAGACTCTAAATACTACTTTTATACAGGATGATTAGGTGGAAAACAAGGAGCTCTGGAAACAAAAAATCTGGGGTTTGTGGTAGCATCAGGTTTTATTTTTTTAAGACCCTTAGCAGACAACTTTATGTTGTTTTCAATGGGGCTAAATTGAGTATAAAATGAAATCTTTGTGACCCTGTAAAAGGTGGCACAGGTGGCCACGTGGGGACAGAAGTGCAGGAAACATCACTTTGGCCACCACAGTTGTACCTGCCTCATGTAACTAGCACAGCAATCAGTGCTGCAGAAATGCAGTGAGAAAAATTATGGTGGTCACAAAAAAAAAACCCAACAAAAAACAACCACCAAAAAAACCCACCAAACAAAAAACACTGCACAAACGCACCCATTAAGGGGGATTTTGCCTCTGAATTCCATCACTGCCGTTATAGCCCAACTCCTCACTGATTATCTGCAAAACACCTCACAGGCTCTATGACTGCCCCAAAAATATCCTTCTTCAGCTTGAGAAACTGCAGCTCCACAGAGAAAGTTTTTCTTCTGTCCGATTTCTCCAACAACTGAAAACATTGAAAAATTTACTTTTCCACTAGGACCTAACCAGGAAAAGCCCAAAGTGTTAAGTGATGTTCTGATACTTTGTTGATCACTACTGACAGGGAAGATGCTGTGTTTTGGGATACAGGAAATGGATCAACCTCTTCTGTCACAGACAGGTGCCCTCAGAACTGCTCCATCGATTATTCCAGAGAGAATATCTTGTCTGAGCTGCTTCACTTTCTATTAGTAATTAAATACAGCTTGAAATGAGGGCTTTGGTGTCATCTCCCATGTGTTCAGTAAAGGTATAGATGCCTGAGATGGACAGCAGCTTCAGTCATTCTATAGCATAATGTATATATTCTATCTATAAAAAAAAATGATAAATCAGTTCCACTACAGTTAGATGAGTAGATAGACTAATCATCAATTGATCAATATGTGTTATTTTGGTCAAAACCTCATGCCCAAGTGCATGAGCCTCCAAATTTCTCCCCTCCTGATAAAAAACTTGCACCAACAAAGAAATTTGAATTCAAATTTCTGTGAAAAGTTTCATTAACAGCATATAAAATAAACAACACTTAAAATTCCTGACCAGCTCTAACCCAGGCATACTTTTTTTTTAAATAAGAACGAACAAGCTGAATAAAAGGGGCAAAAAATTTCAATATTAGTAATGATATTGTTTGTGAGTCCCCAGCAATGTGGAGTGATTTATGTTCATTTGTGCTTGGGAAGCAATGCTTTAACACACCAATTTTCAACTTTTTTTTTTTTTTTTAATCAAAGGTCCTTTTCTGCCAAAAGAAAGCCATGGAGTATCCTGCTCCTCTATTGTTTTATAGGGGGGATAAGGCATAAGGCAACTCGATATTTTGCATGAAGAAAAAGGCATAAAGCGAACTTAATTTCTGCCTTACAAAGAGCACAATTCTCCTAAAGGCACAGGACTATTTAATTTGGGAGGCTCTGTAGGGGCCCTGGAGCTGGGGCAGCAGGGACAGATTGGAGTAAATTCTGTGTGAAGGGCTGGGGGCTGTTGGGCAATTTGCTACATAAACTGAAATTTGACATCTCAAGAGCCCTCATAACTTCAGTAATATTTCAGCCTGCAAGGTATGACTGGGAACACCCATTCCCTAAAATCAGAGGGTCTGGGCAAGGCACTGGCAATAATTCCCTGCATCCAGTGCAGGCTGCTGTGGGTTACAAAGGCTGCTCTTGATCTTGCTCTTTATTCATATCCAATAACTCCTTCAAGGCCACGAGCTTATTCCTGCTCTTTAAAGCCACCTTCATTTCCTAAAGTGTTGCCTAGCACTAAAGTGCTCTGTTAAGCTGCTGCCATGTTTTTCCATTCTGGTGGAAATTATTGTTCTATATAGTTTGATTTTAAGAGTGCCTTCTGGCATCCATTTGGGGAAAAGGCACTACATAAAAGCAAAATCAATACGAGGGACAGTTATATTTCCTGAGCTTTTTCATTAGCTATAAAATATATACATTCAGGGAGGGAGGGGAAAGAATGTCATTTCTACCCAGACTGAGGGAGGACAAGACAAAGCATGGGAGAAGTTGCATAAATGTTCCCTGCTGGGAATATTCACAGGTAGACTTTGCCTTTGCTCAGTGCTGAGAATGAATAAAAGAAAAATAAAATAGTTCTGGGCCAAATTCTTCCTCAAATCCCCACTGAACTTCACCCATTCTATATTTGCTCTTCTCTCTCAAAATATTCTTCTTTCTACCTAGCAGACAGTCCTTTCAAATGTCCTTGGATAATGTCCTCATCATCTCACATGATATATTCTCTAAGATTTGTACGCAAAGAGATGGAAAAAATTCTGAAAAGCTGTAACCTGTATTTCTACAATTATGAACTTAAAGATACTGCAGTAAGTTTTTATCAGAACCAAATCATTGCTGCTTTGTTAAAGCCCAGCGGAAAAATTAAAATTCAGACCTCTATATTAGCCAATATTCTGACGCCGGTTACCAAACCAGAAAGGCAAGCATCTTATTTTAGCTTGGAGTAAAATTTCCAATCACGGTGTCTATCCACTATCAGCATGCAATTATG
Organism: Acanthiza pusilla; assembly: GCA_036630365.1. Taxonomy (NCBI): domain Eukaryota; kingdom Metazoa; phylum Chordata; class Aves; order Passeriformes; family Acanthizidae; genus Acanthiza; species Acanthiza pusilla. The sequence continues at coordinate 5,413,547 of JAXCHO010000039.1, forward strand.
GGAGTAAGGAATTGCACACAGCTTTTTTTTTCCCCTCCTCTTTTTTTAATACAGGCCTTCTGTAATGGCATTTTCATTAGCAGGAAATACCTGTTGTCTGTAGAAAAATAATTTGTCTTGCTTTTTGAAAGCTAAATTACCCTCTCTAAAAGATTAGCTGAAAAACACTGTATAAATTCATAAGCATTCCAGGTTAAATAAAAAAGTTTTGCTTCTTTCTGGTGACCGCTAGTGATGCATTTTGTGAGGGAGTTCAAGACTAAACCCAACCAGTTTTTTTCTGAAACGCAGATAAGGCATCTGGAAGATTTTATCTGTGTGATTTTGCTGCTTCCCATAATTCAGGGAACTGGGAAACAAAGGCCCAGAAAATTTATCAGTGTGTGATTGCTGATTTGAAACGTGAGCTGGCAGAAGCAGCACCGAGCAGCAGAACAGCCTTTGTAGGACAGCCACTGCCTAAAATCACTCTCTTGGGTTTAAAGTATCATTACATGACGTGCTTATATCAACAAGAAGCTTTGCATGTATCTCTCTGTTTGCCTTTTTCTAATTTTTTTTCCTCGTTGTTGCTATTCAATGAAACTCCCATCCTATTTTGGCTCCTCTCAGGGCTTTCAGTGAGGTAATATAGCAAAGCAAACAAGACCTGGATAGCGAAACTGGAGGAAAAAAACAGCCATTAGGTAGAATTTAATTTTTATTTTCACAGATATCTGACACAAAACTTATTTCAAGCCCTGTTTCGTGAGGGTGCATCCCAAGGATGCCTCTCTCCCTGCTTGCCTGACCATTCCATTCCGTGCCTGCGAGGCAGGGCTGGTTGAACACGAAAATCCAGAGCCATGGCCAATACACCATGGCCACTACAAATCAGAGCCATTCGTGTGCCCGAGCCACTCTGCCTGAGCCAAGAGATGAGCTTTATCAAAAGGTTTTGGTGCCGCTGTGCCTCCTGCCCCTGCCCTGGGACTCTGGTCCTTCCTGCCTCATCCCACCTGCTGCTCCCCAGCTCCTGCTCAGTCTTTTCCTTGGACATTTTGTCTCCACCTGAGTCCTGTTTCCAGGGGGAAAGGATGGGAAAGAATTTCTTGCTTCATCTGTGATCATAGCAACAAGGTAGAACTTTAAGCCTTTAGCAGTTCTTTTACATGTCTCAGTATCCTCCTCAAACAACTGAGTCTTGGTTTGGTACCAAATAAAAGGGAAGAGGATGTCTGATGTTAAACTCTTGTTATGAACCCTGTAAAACCGTGTTAAACTCAAGGCTGTTGGTCCTGGCCAAGTCCAGTGATTTTCACTGCGACCAGAACAGCCATACAGTGAGCAGAGTTTGGCTCATTTCTGCATTGTAACAGCTGCTCTCAAACTTATTTTCATTAAAAAAACATTGAGACCAGCCTTACATGGCACAGATTCCCCTTTGCATAGTTTTACATTTTTTCTCCTAAATCAAACCATTGAAAAAATAACATTCATCATCTTAATATTTGTATTACTAATGCAAAGGAAGGCAAGAAAATTTCCCTTCTGTTTTTATAGCAGAATATTTATTGCAGCCTGCTAGGATCTGGAGTGATTAAGTCATATTAAAGACATTTCTGTCTTCTGAAGTTTTATACTTGGTTAAAGAACACGTTTTGATTTTGATTGTGACAATATTTCTTCGCTGCAATACAAATATTGCTGTCCTTCCCCAATGGGTCACAATGAAGTCAATAAAATATGCACAGAAGAAATGCAAGCAGCATTCAGCTCAATATAAAGATTGATAATGTAACCACCTAAAAAAAAGAACTTTTTATCATCATAAGTCTCTCCTGGTTTTTAATAGTTTTCAGGGAGCAAAACAATCCATCATACTTGAACTTCATCCATGTTCCTGGAGCCAACAGTTAGTACAAGTCAATTTTTAATTATGATATTTTTATAAAACCTAAAATTTATTTCCTGATTTTGTAAAACGCTTTAAACAGCAAGTCACTGATAAAAATATAATAAATCTCAAGGGACCCCAAATTCATTAATCTAACTGGATTTCACAGCAAAGCAGAATAGAGCACGATTGGCTCTCCCTCTGACACCCCAAGGATGGTACAGCAGTGAGGAGCAGTGGGAAATCACCATTTTGCTTTAGAGTGGTGTGATTTTTAACCTTCCAAATAAAATCCCCATTATGCTTAGAATACCTGTTGCACTCTCACATTTAGGGCCAAAGGAAAATGGGTCTTTTAACTGTGGCTGAGAGAACAAAATGTTCTCATCACCAGTACTGCACAAAGAGCATGAGCCCCTACCCCAAAATACTGAGCTTTACAGTCAGCCTGGCCATGAACTTGTTCCATTCCTAGAGAAAACCACAGCAAATCCTCTTGGCAGCAGAGGGAACTCTGCCCAGGAGGGCTGAGAGCAGCAGCAGCCCTTTGGGAGCAGCCTCGTGCTGGTTTCCAGCCTTTTGCTTTGAAGGGACACCAAAAAACTCTCTTGTGCCAAAGCCCTCCCCCACGGCCTTTTGCTGCTGCAGCCCAAAGGCTGCAGAGCTGCTGGAGTTGTCTTTCCCCCAAGCTGTGTGAAGAACAAACTCTCTTTTCTCCTTCCCCTCTCCCTCTGCTGCTCCTTCCCCAGGGTGCCCCTGTCAGGAACTCCAGCAAGGCAATCTCACCTCTCCAGAGCCAACACCTGCTTCTCTCAGCCAAGCCAGCTCGTCTGTGCCTCCTTTAAAACCCTTTTTTTTTTTTTTGGTTTTCCAGCTGTTCTCCCTTTTGGTGGCACCTCGGTCCTTTCCAGCTGTTATGTCTTTGGGCACAGCTGCGCTGGCTCTGGCCCTTCCCGCTCCTGCCTTCCCTCCCTTTGTGCTCACGGACATCACCCATGTCCCTCTGGAGATGAACGCTGTTAAAGCAGCACTGAGCTATGGAAACCATCAGAACACAGCGCAGGGGTGAATGGGGATTATTTCTGCTCGGGCACAGGAGAGAGAATCACAGGATTTAGCCTGTGTTCTTTAATAAAAAGAGTGTTTCGTGCCATCTCCATTTATTTTTTTTCTTTTAAAAGTAGGATGTGGTTATTGTCTGGGTCTCTGCCTATGTGAACTAATGTCACCCAAGTTCCTGCAGACCAAAGAGGAGAGGAACTGTTGGAAGGCAGAGCATCCTGCCTGTTAGGCCTTTCCAGCACCTCTTGCTTTCTGTGCCTTCTCTTCCGCTTTGTGAAAGTCTGTGCAAGAGACCAGCAGGTGAGAGGGAGCGACTGCAGCATCTCAGGATATTTGCTAAAATGTGGTTGTAGAGCACAGCACAACGGCTTAAAAAAAAAAAAAATCCAATGGCTTTTTTACCTTTCCTAGGGGACAATTCCCACACACTCCGTTCTTTTTCCAGCACTTGAAACAGTTTCTCCTCCTATTTACAGAGTAAGATATACAGTCTGTGCTTCAGTTCATATTTTTTGAACTTCAGATGCTCTTCTCCATATTAAAACATCTCACAGGCAAATGCATATCCTTATTTATACTTCTTATATTAACCCAGTTACATGGTGGCTATAAAATTCCATAATAAGAAATAAGAGCTCTCATTGCACATTCACAAAGCCCTCCAAAGAACAGAGGAAGAACAGGCCACAAGTCTCATAAATCCAATTTAATTTATTCATAGTAAGAGTGTAAAAATCAGATATTTTTATATTCCACGATATTTATGATAAGATGGTGAAGGTATAAACCTCCCCCAACAATAATTCAATAATTGATGATAAAACAACAAAATAGATAACAGGTTTCAAAATTCTTGCATCGGAAGAGTGAAATACTATAAACAATAACATGGCTGGTAAGCATTCAATCAAATCTGCAGTGGGTGAGGGCAGGAATATAATTTCAAAACTTTCAGAGCTCTCCGATCCCCTGATCCAGAATCTTCCAGCTTCACTGCTTCTGTGTCTGCAGTAATATGCATTTTCCTTTCATCAGACATACCCAAGTAACCCAGGGCTGGGGTGAGATTCTCTGCATCATGCTCATGTTTGGTCTGCAGAAAGTTTTTCAGGCATTATATCCGCAAGAGGAATGGGGTGCTGGGATAGACCTCTGGGCAGTCTGTGGGGCTGGGGATATCTCTGTTTTTTGTCTGCCACGCAGAGGAGCCTTGTTTTGGTTACACCCATGTTCTGAGGAGAGAGGATTTGGCAAATGCCACCACACAGAGGACACGATAAAAGCCCCTCCTGTACAAACCAAGCCATTGCTCTTGCTCAGTCCACGTTCCTTGCCGTAGGGGCGAGGCACAAATCCATCTTGTAAAAAAGATATTCTGCTCCAACCACCCAGACCTTTACCTTCCAAAAGGTAGAAATTCCCTGTTTTCCACCTCAGATTTGTTGACTCTTGCAGCAGATGTTTTCACAACATCCTCCCCCAGCCCAGAGCTCCCCTCCCTGTTATGCACATATCAAACACAAAATGCATCCTCATTTTCCCTTTTGCTAGGCTAAGCAAATTAATTTCAACCTATACTTTAAAAGCAAGCTCTTCATTCTCCTGATTATCCTAATAGCCTTTCCCACTGCTTGTGCAAATCAGAACAAGCAGGCAGAGATCCAAACGAGCTCTGTGCAGTGGCACTAATGTAACTGTTGCCCTACTGTATTTCCAGCACTGACAGCAGCTTCTCACATTGCAGTGGAAACAGTCACCTTGTGATCAGACAGTATATCCTCCTTTTATTGACCCAGTTCTATTGTTAATTCTCAGGCTTGCTAATGCACTGCTTTGCCCTGGAAGTGTGCGAGTCTCATTTGTATGTGAACAGGACTTTAAAAGGGTTTTTGGAGATGATTCTAGATAAGGATATATAAGCCATGTGCCTGCTCAGTTCAATGGTGTTTGCTCGGGGAAGGAGGAAAATGAATGTGCAGCAGCAAAGGAAATTCTGTGACTCAGCTAGAAAGGTAAAAAGCAGGAATCCAGTAAATATCAGTCTTTAAGGATAATAGCTTTCACTGTTCAGCTGTTCTTCTCGGGTTCCTTATCTAAAGCCTCCGTGGCACTCACTGAGGAGAGAGAATTCAACCCACGGAGCCTCACAGGAGAAAGGGATGTACACTCTGGGCCCACTTTTAAACCACTTAACAATTATGAATGCTTTTTGTTGATAATTTAGATTAGAAATCAAGCAAACAGGACTTTGCCACCTGGAAGGACGGCTCTGATTTACAGTATTTCTGGTTTTGAGACCTAGTTCTCCCCTTCAAGATTTTTCTAGAGCATGTCAAGGTCGATTTTCTGTCAGGGGCCAACAATGCAAAATTTGTGCTGGTGTGATTTTGTGTGATTATGAAATCCTCTTGCTGCTCTCAGAAACTGCAGCACAAGCAATCATTCCTGCTTTGTTCTTTCCCATTTAAGTTGCTGTGAAACACTCCACAAAATGCAAATGCAAATGCAGATCCTCCTGCTTCCTGCCTGACAGCAGCTCGCAAAACTGCTGGGGAACCCATCCCATAATAGCCCGGGTGGCCTTGGAGGCCACCACTGTCCCTTGCTGTGTATAAAATACAGGAAGGCCAGGCAAAATATAGACGTGTTGAAATAAAAACACCTTTTTCTGGAGTGAATTAGATAATAACTTTACCCAAGCCCTGCAGGAGAAGATTACTTATTGCTGTCTGGTGTCTGCAGAGAGCTACAGCTTCATCTTAATGATGCTCTGGCATTCACACTTCAGTCCTCAGCAAGCACTCACAATTTACATAAAAAGGGTGCTACTTATGCATTAGTTTCTGTATTTGACTTGGAGAAGCAGATGAATAAAGCTAAATAAATGTGAACTGTTAGACCACAGAATTAATATGGTTTTGGAGACAGGTGACGGAATTTTTAATTGCAGGCAGAAAGGTTTTGAGATCTTAGAGATCGCTCCAATCCAACACTGATGGCTGTGGTTTCCCAAATCAAACCCCAGAATTTACAGCCAGGGCTCAGCACCCACTCTGCTTAGATCCTTTTTCACAAGCTGTAATGACCACTAATGAAACAGCCACAAGCCCAGGTGGCTCTCCTGCAAATGCACATTTCAGAGCCCCGAGACCTGATCCTGCAGCTGCCAGCTTCACCCTGGGAAAACCATTAGCAGCTGGCTGCACGTCTAGGAAAAGAAAATGAAATATGTTGCATTTTCACAGCCATCAATCAGCAGATGCAGTGCCAGGAAAGCTTCATAATGATGTAGATATCGTGGATTGACTTTGCAAAAAAAAAAAAAAAAAAAAAAGGAAGAAATATACTTTTCAGGAGGGAAACATATGCAAAAAAACCCAACAGATTATCTCAGTGTACACTTTGTGTGTGGTGTGATCCCGTTCCGGTCAGAGGGGACTGAGATCAGATCCCTTGCCAGAGGGACAGTGCCCACCCTGGTCCCCAAGGATGGCAGCAGGAGGACACATTTCTCCTCACCCCTCAGCACCACCTCGCTGCAGCCATGGCAAGGGGCTCTGCCCCAGCCTTGCATGAATAAATGAGTGTCTTTGCCCGCCCTGCTGAGCTTTCTATTATTCTTTGGAGAAGAAAGTTCTGAGAGCAGGTGGCCTTCAAATGAAAAAAAAAAAACAAACAAACAACAAACAAACAAACAAACAAACAAAAACTTTAGAGTTACACAATGATGCAAGCAAACCCAGAAATAAATACAAAAGTATGAATAAATAAAATGTCAGTTTTGGTGCTTGATCAGTTTTTTTCCTTAATGTTCTGCAAAATGGCTGAAAGCTATCAACAGCATCACTGTGCCTAAGTGTTGCATTTCCAAATGTTTTTATACCTTTACCCCTTTTTATTATCTTCACTGTTTTCCTGAGAGAGACACTGCAATGTCTGGCATGACTCACGCTGTGAGCAATCCTTCTGTGAGAGCTGAATGAAAACAGGCTGATAACAAGGGTGATTTCATTAAAAAGAGCTCAGCCCTGGGACTGGTTACATGGGACGTTATTGAAATTATGCATGCAGAACTCCAGTGCTGTCATATTGTTTTAGATCATGTTTTCCGTGGCGCAGGAGAAAGTACCTTTGTCAGTTCAGTGGAGAAAGGTTGGGGATGATTGAGGTAAAACAGCGGGAGGAGACCAATGTGATTAAGTCACAGAGCCAACTGCCCATGTATAACACAGTAATGGAGGGGAAAGTAGAGGGCAAACTAAAATTAAGTCAAAAGGACACAGGAGACAAAAGGCTACACACACAGGACATGGAGAGGATGTACAGTGAGCTGATTTGTACAGCAGGCAGAGTGCAAAATTGTCATGCCCTGTGTTCTGATATTTCCTGTTAATATTGATGGGAACTCTGTACCAACTAGCGCTGGAATGGACAGCCTGTTTAGTGAACAGGCATGGAGAGAGGCATGTCTAATTAATTTTACAGTCATGGGCAGAAAGGTCAGATGACAGTCTGTGAGTAAAATCCCCAGCAGCCAGACTGGACTAGAGAAGAAAAAAAAATACAAGGGAAAGAAAAAGTCTTAGGGAGAAAAGAAGGTCAGGTCTGGACTCGCTCTGGTGATTGCTCACTTCTCTTCAGCAGAAAATAAGGTCTTAATTTTGCTGCAGGTCACAGGGTAAGAATAGCCTCATTGCAGGAAACCTTGGTCATTTCAGAGACAATACAGATCACTTTAATTTGTCCCTCCTGAGAAGGAGGTAGATACATCACAAACCAGATCTCTCATGATCACGGGGCAAGCAGGGTAGCAGCACTGCCTGGTCAATCATACACCATCAGACACTGCAGCAGTGGGAAATTCTACAAATGCCTTATTCACTTAGGGTGTACTGTTCTGTCCTTTTCCAGTGGGTAAGGCACCACAAAAGCACAGAGCAGTAACAGAGGCAAGCTACAGTCCGAGACAGGAGGGGAAAATCCAACTCTTTCCAGGCAAGGAAGCACTGAAGAGCCTGACAGGGCCCTGCCCAGCACTGGGGGCTGAGCAGACATTTCCCCTTCCATCTACCAACACGCAAATCACCGTGGGAACCCCAGGAAACCCCAAAACTACAGCTGTTTACACCCCTGCAGCTGTGCTTGTAAATGGTGCTCCAGCCTCTGTGGCACCACCACGCCCTGATTTCCTCTGGGCTGTGCCCACGATGGAGGAGACTGAACTGCAGAGCAGCGAGCCGGGATTTCATGGCACGTGGCTTTAGTGCATGGATTGCTCAAAGTAGCAAAACCCACCTTGGAAATGCCATTTGTCAGGAAAAATTAATCCACAAACACCAGAGGTTTATGTCCAAAAAGGAGACAGAGGAGTCCTGTAACTTTATTTGAATAAAGGGAGAGCTCATGGGCATTTCCCTTGGGGTCTCTCAAATTGCTAGAGGATGCAGCCTCTTTTTATCCTAATTTCCCGGCCTTAGATTCCCTTTCTCTTTCCCCATTGGCTGAGGTACTTAAGAGGTACAAACTTTCCAAATCGCCTAACACAGACCTCCTTCTAATGTACATCCCCCCCACCCCTTGTTTTCTTTGTGTCTCTGTTCTTTTTCTCTAAGTCCAGGGATTTAGCATGGCCTTGGGTGAGTAACAGTCTGTGTCAATTAATGGAATTCCTATGGAATTGATGGTTCCTCCCATTGCTTCTTTCCCCTATCAGTATCTGGCCCTGTCTACCAGCAGCGCCCACAGTTTGTTTGTAAAGACATCTCCCTCCTGTTCCTTTCACACTCATTCCCAGAGAGGTTTTTTCCTTCTTTGTTATACCAACTGGGTGCTTAATTTTCAGTCTTAATTTACTTGCATAGCCTTTGTGGGGTGAAGGCCAAACAATATTAATGCTAAAGGCATTAATGTTATTAAAAGAAAGTGGTGCAGATCCATTAACAGGGAAGAAGAGCAGGTAAGATAACATGGGGAATATAAATGCATTCAAAATCTTTTTTGCTTCATTTTTCCCAAAGACATTTCACTACAATAAGAAATTTAACAGCTTATTTCAAGTTGTTAAAAAGAGCACAAGGCACAAAGCAAGAGAGAAAAAGCTAAAAACAGGTATACCACCTTGAGTAACAACCAAATCTTTTTTTGAATCAAAAGTTGCCTTTAAAAAAGAACGCAGAACTTCAAACATCCACAGAGCAAAAACAGAGGCAAAAGTTCAGTGCTTAATGACAACAAGTGGAAAAAAAGGATGGTTTGAGAAGCTACAAAGCAGCCAAACTGCCTCCCATGCAGGCTCCTAATGACTTGCAACTTGCAGAATTATTAGGAAAAATTAAGAATGAAATTTATTACTGAGCACAGTGAACATAAAACACAGCAACTCATTAGACCTGTGCACATGGCTTGGAGAGGCCACAGCTGGACCACTGTGACTGATTCTGATCATCCTGCTGAAATAAAGCTGGAAAAATCAGAGATATTCCAGAAAGGGACCTGCAATGCTGACAAGGGACCTGGAAATGTCACCTGAAAGGAAAGTGAGAAAGAAATAGGCTTACCCGAGAGCAGGGAGCACTGGAAAGGGATGTGATTATTCCTCTACCACACGACGCAGGGAGGCAAAAGTTGGCTATTCCTTGTGCCTAGAGATGGTGGAGAGAGGGAGAGCAGCCTGAGCAGGGCTGGAACACCCTCAGCCAGGGTTTCAGTGGTGGGAAATCAATGTTCACACACAGAACTCCCTTCACCTGGAGCTGGAAGGGGCACAGGCAGACCTCACAGGCGCATGGCTTGGAAATGCTAAATCCTCCCTCAGAAAACAGGGAAATGAGGTGCTTGGGAAAAGCCTGTGTGGATTGTTAAGAGCCAATTGCACCACTTGAGCCAATTCACTTCTCTTGCAGCATTCCTGGTCCAGGAAGAGGCAGGTGTGAGGTTGGGGTGTCCTGCCTTCACCAGCATCTCCAGGACAGTGAGTTAGGGGCTGCAGAGACAGCGAAATGAGGCTGAGTGTGTCCTGTCTGACGAGGTGTCTGAGCTCTGAACCCACAGCTGCTCTTTCCTTTCAGGAAAAGTACTGAGACTTCTTTTTTCACTCTCACACTGAAATGAAACAAAATTCCTTTGAAATGTTTAGTAAAGCATGTAGAAATAGAGGGAAAGGGAGAAAGATCCTCTTCTCCTCCCCTTTCCCCACACCCACAGCCCCCTCGTAGCTATCGGCCCAGGAGATAGTGACATTAATTTGGGAAGTTTTGCTCAGGCAGACCCAGAGCAGAGCCCAAGTCTCTCATTTTGTGGTTCCTCATGTGCTTTGATTATGCCAAAGTGCAGAGCTTTCTCCCTTTTCTTGTCTCCTTTCTTCCCCTTCAGCAATTCTGTAGTAAAAATCACACAACAAAACCTTCAATGGAAAAACACCCTCTGTGAAAATCTCAGCTGCGGCGAGTCAACATTTTCCAACAGAAAAAAACAAAACTATTTTCATCAGAAAGCTCACAGCCGGCTCCAACATCAAGATTTCGGAGGCAGCTAATCTTTAAGTGCCTCATATTTCTGCATATCAGGGTCGTCAGTCAGGCCCCCAGAAAACAAGGAGCACAGGAGTGATGATCACCTCTGACACGGCTGGAGTGACTTATCCAGCACGACACGGCCCCCGTGGCAGCCCCATCCATCACCTCCTCGGGGCAGCACTCCTCGAGTCATTTTTTCCCTCCAAAACCTCAATGCTGGCTAACATTTTTTAAACACTGTCATCCATTCTGGTCAATCTGATTCTTCATAATTCCAGTTTCTTTCTGTTGGGAAATTGGAGTGTATTTCATAGTGTGGAGTGTCAGGAGAACAACTGTGCCAAGGATCAGCATCCTTTCCCTCGCCACTCATATTTGTTTGCTCGAGCACAATGTGCACCTCCACCCCAGCGAGAGATTAATTGTTCTGCTGCACCACCGCAGCCTGAGCATCTCTTGGACACACTGAAAACCTCAACATTCTAAACCCCTGCATGACCAGAAATCAGATTTCCAGGTGGTTTGATCTCGGTGCCCAGCCTTCCACTGCTTTTCTCTTCCTTCATAACATTGGATCACGCAGATAAAATCGTAATGGTGAAGCTGCTGCCTGGCCAGGCTCTCCACGCCGTCGCCTTAGCCTATTTATATGCAATAGTCTCCCAAAGAGCTTATATTTTTCACTTTTATCAGCCAAAAAGCATACTGGAATTAACATATGGTATCTCACTGTATTTACTTTCTACTGAATCCAAATACTCAGGGGCAAGTTGTTAGCAGGGAGAGAGCAGAACAAGCATGGAAAATCTGTGGCAAGCCCCAAACAGACACGGTGTGAACAAGCGCCCCACGTTGTGGAGCAACAGGGACCTGCTCGGGGTCCTCTCCTCAGAGGGACCTGCAGATATTCCCCAGGGCAGCACTGCAGGCCCTGAGAAAATGAATTTGCGAAGTTTTTTTGGGGAATTTCTGGGAGCTGCTCAGAGATCTGCATCAAAGCAATGCCCTCTGCTAAGAGCACACTCCAGGCAATTCAGCATCCCTAAAGTTGCCAAGTGCTGTCCCACGTGTGACAAATGGGACTGTGTGACCCGTGGGGTGTGTTGTTGGATGCAGGAGGATTAAATGCCCTTCCCCAGTCCCTCCCTGCCCTGTTTGCTCTGCCCATCCATTGCACTGCCCCAGAGCTCTGTGGCTCCTTGCTGCTGGCTCAGATCTCAGGGCAGCAGGGACAGAGTCTGATGTCCCCAAGAAAATGGGGAAATCCTCTGCCCTTTGCTCTCCCCCTCCTCCCAGCAGGTTCTGCCTTGCAGACAGGGATTTTCCCCTGTTGGTGTAAGAGGTGCTAACTCAGCTGTAGTTTTAATTCTACCTGGGCCAGAAGAAGTGATTAATCTGTTTATTCTCTTTAATCTTGACATTGTTAACAGGTCCAATTTCTGTTTGGTCTGGCAGAAAATCATCAACTCTTATTTTAGTTTTATACATTTATATACACCTTATACATTTCTATACACCTTATACATTTATATACACCTGTCTTTTAACAAGGCTGAAAAACAGACTCTTCGTATTTCACATTCACACACATATGATCACAAGTCAGTTCTTTACATCCCACTCTCAGGGGAAAGGAGATTTAGCTTAATGACTATTTGCAGAGGCTTTTGCAAAGAGCTGGACTGTCATTTCTCATGGAATCACAGCCAAAATAACCTGTTGTTGTAAGAAATCTTGGAAAGGACTTTGGTGATGTGAAAATACTGCAAATTATTATTGCAAATAAGATTTGATCTGTATAAAAATCTGTGTCATTCTTGGCATACACCCATGAAGTCTATATGCTAAGAAAAGGTTTGCCTTGAAAGAGAAAAGGTAATTTTTCCTACCTTAGAAGAGGATTTTAAATGATGGGACACATTCCAAGAATAGGTCTGAGAAGAAAATATGAAAACCGCAATCCTATGATCAGAGCGATAATGTTTTTGGTCCCTGATTAAAGAGAAAAACTCCACTTTGATGTGCTCTCTGCAGTCAGGAGTCATAATGAAAAAGCAACAAATACCAAGAAATGAGCTTGAGAGAAATACAGAAATTAACTGGTTCACATGGTGACCTAGAGCCAGACCTGCCCTGCATTATCTGTCTCTGAGACCCTGATGGCAAATCAGATTGGGTGGAAACAGGAAAAAATTCTCATTGTGACCACGAAGAATTGTAATCCAAAAGGTGCAAAATGTAGTAAGGGCAGCTGTCTCTCAGGGTGAATGAGGACTATGTTTTGCTGTCGAAAAAATATGTAAAAATCTTGCAGGAGTATCGAGGGGGGGGTGTTCATTCATGTGGTGGATCACTACAGGATGGGAGATACATTAGAATTAGACATCCTTGATTGAGGTGATTTGCATTTTGGACCTGGCTGTCCCACAGCCAGAATAATAATTAAAAAAAATAAAAACAAAAACAAACCCACAAAACCAAAACTAACCAAATAAACAAACAAAAAAAAGAGCTCTCCCCACAGAGCAGTTCATGTGAATGAAGAAAATGGAGATAAGGAAAACAAAAGCACAGGGAGAGTGCTCCTTGGAGAAAAGTCAATATCGTGAGCACCCTCGGGAGTGTTTTGGGTTAACAGGATGTTAAAATGGCATTGCTGACACTTTTCTCCACGTCAGCAACATCTACCATAATTTCATTATGAATTGGACAAGCTGTTTAGCCTAGAGAAAAAGAGGCATATTTTTCTGAAAGTTTAGGGTGTTTTTCCTTTCAATGTCTTTGCAAATGAAATGCCTCGATGCCTCCTGCTCTTGAGATATTTAATTTTAGGTTGAAGAGGCGTTAAGCTTGAATTTCAATATTATCAATCATTCTTTGTGATTTTAAAGATTTTATTTCTCTGGGAAAATGGAAAGATTTTACTTTAGATTGAAATAAGTAACTTTTCCTCAGCAGACCAGCAAATTGCAAATCATCTACACACTAAATCTTCCATGTGCTGGTAACATCTGTTCAGCAGTTGCCTTTTGTCACAATTTACAGCAGCACACCACGATAGCCACATCTTTCTGTCCCTCCCACACGCAGTCTTTTGCTTTCTGCTTTGCTCTGGGTGCTGTCTGTGCTTACATTATTGCAGCAGGAAAATGCAGAACATTAGCATCTGTTAATCCTTTTATACCTCAAGCCTTCACATGTTTGTCCAACTCGGCTTTTCATTGTGCCTTCGTGTCTCTGGAATAGCCTCAAAATTCCAGATACAGCAAAATAACCCACGAGTGTATCCTGGCCCTGTGGTGCTGCTGGAAGGCTATTTTAGAATTAAGATAATTCAGTGGTTTAAGTGTGTTTGCTGGATCCCTAGGAGCAAACTTTTACCCCACTTTGCAGGGATTTAGCCATTCAGATGTTATTAATATCAAGCCATGCTGCTGAATCTACATGTTCTGCAAGGGAATAACCTAGATTTGAGTGCCTCGCTTTGCACCAGACACTTTTTGCAGCAAATAATAGAAAGGATGAAATGGAAGTTGACTTGAGCCTACAGTGTTACTGTGGCATGACAGAGGAGGAATGAGAGGCTGAGGAATGTCTAGCAAACATCTTCACAGTAGATTTGGGCCCGGCTTTTCTTTCACACCATATTGTAAAGAATATGTGGGTTAAAAACCGAATCCCAGAGTATCCTGATTTGGAAAGGACCCACAAGGATCACTGAGGGAGAGTTGATAGATCACCACAGAGAGCTGCAGATATTTTCTATCTCACTACAGCTAATAAGCAGAGGTTGGGCACAGAAATTGGTTTTAGTATCCTCTTCCCTGGTTTCTGTTCCACAGGGGTATTGTGAGGCAGCAAGAACATTTTGGAATTAGACCTCTAGGTTTTCTTTAAGAAATTATGCATTTTGTAAACAGAATTGAATATGCATCTGTGTAAAGAAAAAATAAAAGAAGGAAAACAGTGCTGGAAGCTGGCAAAGTTAGAATGTTCTTATTTATGCTGGATAGTTAACAGAACTATAGAAAAGAGAGTGGTTTCAGTGGGAGGGGATCTGCCATGGGATAGCCAAGAGTCATTGCCCCAGCACAGGCCAGTCATGGTTTGAAGTCAGGGAAAATCACCCAGCCCCAAAGCTGCCCACAAAGCTCAAACCTCACAGAAATGTCCCCAAGTCACCCTGCTCCTCTCACCTGTTTGTTTGCCTTCTGCTGGGCCTGTTCTGCACACTGCGCTCCAGACACACCCAGCGCCTCTCTGCGCATTTCCTCTGCTTGCAAACGTTTATGCAACCCAGCTCATCATGAGGGCTAAAAAGGGTTAATGGGATCCTCACTTCCAAATGCAGAAAGATTAATATTGTGGGGCATAAAAAAAGAGAAAGCATTCTTGGGGTCACCTGTGGATAAATGTGAGAGCTGTAAGGGCTGCACAGCTGAATGGGCACCCCAATTCTCAGTCCAGCACAGGAAAACCCTTCTTGTTCGTGGGCTGACAGGCTAATTATCCAAACCATGGTATTAAAAACATCATCAGATCTCTGTACTGCTCCAGCCACACTGTGGGTACAGAGGGAGATGCAACAGCCACCCCTGCACATGGAATCACAGCTGGATCCCACTCCCTTTGGAGCTGTGGATGCACACTGTGGTTTTAAAGTGACATTTGAAGTTTTAGGGGTAGCTAAACCTTCTCTGAACTGGGTTAACTGCAGAAAACAACAGAAATAGAGCTTCCAGGGCTCCCACACTCTTTTAGTTGTGTGTGCTTGTGCGGGATGTTAACAGATGCCAGGCAGATCTACCTCTACAAACCCTCTGCTCTCCAGCCAGCTCCTGGAATGGAATCACAGAACCACAGAATCACAGAATCAGAGAATCACAGAAACACAGAAACACAGAAACACAGAATCACAGAATGACAGAATGACAGAATCAGAGAGACACAGAATTACGGAATCACAGAATCATTAAGATTGGGAAAAAACCCCTAAGATGATCAAGTCCAACCTTTGGCCAAACACCTTTTCCACTGGACCAGAGCACCGAGTGCCACTTCCAGTCAATCCTTGAACACCTCCAGGGATGGTGACTCCACCACTTCCCTGGGAAGTCCATTCCAGTGCTTAACAATCCTTTCAGTGAATAAATTTTTCTGGTGTCCACCCTGAACCTCCCACGGCACCGGTTGAGGTTATGTCCTTTTGTCATAAAATAACTCAGAAAACACAACACAGAAATTATCGAAGTCTGACAGTCACCAGGTTTCACATAATCAAATTTTACAAGTTTCAAAAGCAACTCAACAGTGACTACAAATTGCTAAAGAATAAAGTAGCAAATGATAAATTGATTGCCTGCTGTTTCTTTGTGCACTAATTTGTGTTATGGCTTTCCAATCCGAAATTGCTTGACTAGATTTTTGCCGATTGTTTTTATTTTTAGCTCAAATTGCAAATGAAATTACTGTGGTAAACTGAATGCATCAAATTTAATGAAGAATTGATCAATAGTCGTATTGTAGGGTTTTTCTGAACACTGGTTTCTGGCCTATCTTCTTAGGATGAGAATTACAGTTATTAGCCAATTACCAACTAAGAATGCAAAACTGAGTCATGTTTTGATAACAGAAAGATGGAAGAAAACCTGAAATACTGCCTGTCTGCCTATAATCACCTAGTTTTGCCTATGGATGTGGATACACAGATAACATTTGCAGTTTAATTATCCCCTAGCAAAAGAATTGAGATCTGGTTGCTTCCTCCTTCAGTTCAGTAATGCTATTTTTTAAACCATGTTTCTCACTAAAAGGTATGACTTTTTTTTATAATCTAAAAGTATACTCTCGCTGTTATCAGGCAAGAAGGAGGTGGAGGAGTAGAAATGAAAGCTCAGCATGGAAATGGCTCCATGGAAATAAGAAATTGCTAGGATTCATCTCATCTGGTGAGAAAGTGTGTTATCAGTGTCTGAGGAGGAGAGAGGTTCCCATTGAGAATACTCCATCTGGCAACCTGATTTTCTTTTATTTTCTTTCTAAAGAACTAGAAAGTGCCAGTGCTACACCTGCTGTAAAAAGCACTGGCACCACATCGACCATGGTGGAAGAAATCCCCATCCCAATCCAACCCATCCCTGCATGGGAAACGCTCCCACAGCCCAATCAGCCCCCAAGGGACAGAGCTCATCTCTGCCTCGGAGGACTTTCTGAGGACACAGATCTCCCCAGCACATTTTCAAGCCAGCAGAAGCTCTAAAACACACAAACCTGCACTGTGATCAAAGTCAATTCAGTGTAAATGAGAAGAAATCAGTAGGTTTGCCTTCTGCACGGCTGATCCTGATCAAAGCACATCTGCCAGTAACACGGACCATATGGGGCAGCAATTGTCTCCTGTTTGTTCCTGCGCCTCCCTAATCCCCCTGAACATTCAGATCTGTACTGCAGCTCTGCCTGGATGGCCACAGAAAGGCTTTTGGCTTTACATACTTCTAATTATGGAGATGTTTTTTCTTATTACCTCCTAAAAGGTTGCACAGGTAGCAGCTGTGAATGTGGTGAAGACTCAGCTGATACCAGCTGAGCTGCATTTTCTTTCCCTTCAAACAGCAGCTTATAGCTGAAGGCCTTACAGGTTCCTGAGACCTTGATATTTTTATTGATGCTCCTATTATTCCTGGTAAATTAGCAGAGACCTGTGGAGCAACCAAAGCAGAGATGACCTTAAAAAAAAAAAGGAAAATTAGTTCCTGTTAAAACTGGGAATTGAGAACTAAGTTCAACTACATAAAAATAGCAAATGTGTTTATCTGGAAGTTTACATATATAGGAAGTGAAAGCCTTGGTCTTTCATGGCATGAGTATGTGTCAGCAGACCTCTGTCAGGTGTGTGAGATTCCCTGGAAAAAAACCATGGCTCAGGGAAAATGCTGGCTGGAGCTGAAGCAATCCTGTTTCCGTGGGAGGAAGGCGCTGATTTATTTTAGTTTTGAAGATACCATGACTATATGTACAGAAGCCGTGCCTTTTGAAAGTTGAAGAAACAAACAGTGAGGATTGCTGATAAATTTGGATTTTAGAAATCTATTAGGCTTAATGTCGCAATTCCACGGTTGGGAGTACACAGCTTTATCTTATCACAGTGGCCAGGCAGGCTGCCGGCTATTTCTAGCTCATGACCTTTTATTTCAATATTTTTTAAATCCTTCCAGAGTGCTATAATGCATGAGAAGAACTTTCTGCATCCACAGCAGGAGCTGCGGTGTGCTCGAGCCTGTTTCATATCAACCCTCCAAGTTCCAAGCAGTGGACAGCCCACAAGGGGATGAAGGACAGGGTCAAAAAAACCCTAAATTTTGGTAGGATGGTGGTGAGAAGCTTTCAGGATTGTGCATTAGGTGGAGCATGTCTGTGTACATTACTGCAGAACGTAAGGAATAAAGCCTTACTCCAAAGGCAAGAGGGAGCCCAGCCATTCATCCTAAATGTCAGAGCGCCGACAGAAAAACCCACTACAAACACGTGAGGAGCCTGCTGCTGCCCAAGCCACCGTTGTGCCAGCGAATGGGATGAATAACAGCAATGAATAACAGCAAAACAATCGCAGGAGAAATGTCCTGGTCACCCTGCATCCGTCAGGAGCTAAATCACACCCTGGACACGCGCGGAGCTGGCATTTGGCAGCGCTGGGCACCAGCGCTCCGAGTGTCCTTATCGGCTCGCCAGGCTCTGCTGCAGCCTGCAAGCACTGGCAGCAAGGGAGGGGTGGTGCTTTCCCCAGCACAGTATCACCCACACGCAGCTCTGCATCGAGGAAGTGCTGGAAAATGTGGCCAAAATTCAGCATTGTCCATGGGAGCAGTCTGGAAAAACGTGTGGCTTGCAAAAGGTAATTAGCCAATATCATGGCTGAGGCATAGAAACAGCTCCAGCTCTCAGAGGTCTAAACCATGGAAATCAAATTTCCATCTGAATAGAGCCCGGTGGGTTCTAAAATCAAAACCTCTGAGTTCGTGTTTGCTGCTTCTATTTAGGAAAGCTACATTTGTGACTGTATGTTCAACTGAGATTAGGAGGTAAGAAAGAACATTTTCATTTGATTTCACTATTTCACTCTGAGGGATGAGAGCAAAATAGACCAATCAATAACAATAATTATAATTTTCTCTTTATTGATTGCTCAGAAGCCCTTAAAGGTGTCATCATTAAGTTAGAGATAACTTGAGGAAATTTATGAGGGTTGGAATTCTGTTGTGACAAAGCAATAGTAAGTGATTTCTATATTCAGATTCTCAGCCTGCTTGGCTCTAAGGCTGAGCCAGAATGAGTAAGGAGGAGACTTGGTAAAATATAATAGAGCTATTGACACAATTTGGCTTTGCAGTTTTTTCTAGCTGGCACATTGAGTAGATGAGGCTGCGTTTCACAAAGCAGGATATCTGCTGAGTTCACCTGGCCTGTCCAACTGCCCATTGCTCTTTATCCATGTGATGTGTCCTGTCCTTTTCGTGTCCACCACGTCATCCACGAAGAATTTCCACATTGATGAGAGGTGCCAGACAGGGATTGTTGGAGATTGAAACATTTGAAAGGACTCCACTACTGCTAGACACTTCTTGGCTGGGTCACCTCATCTGGCCACACTTCTCACACGGTCCCCTCGTTTTCACTTATTTTGTCAGCCCCTCCTGACACCTCTTCTGCCCCACACAGAATGGTTCTCTGCCTGTCTCTGCATCCTCCTGTGTGAGATGCGTGCAGATCATTATTCTGCACATTATTCAGGGGATACACAGACTAGAAGAAAAGTCTCTCATAATCAATTCCTCCTTTCTAAACCGCAAGTTAAAAATAGAAATGCAAGGCAAGATGAGAGATACGAGCATGAATAAATAATTGTTTGCTCCGGAGCCGAGCGTTGGCCCTTGGTTTGTCAATAGTTTATTGCTTTACTCCATAGAAGACCAGGATGATAAGTGACCTTGTTTCCAGACAAATGAAATTCAGATGCATCACAAAGACAACACCTTTGGATTGTAGGAGGGTTTTATTCTCAAATCTGTCTGTTATTCAGTACAATGACATGTATTAAATGTCATATTCTTTTCAGCAGGTGTTCAGCCTCTTGTCTCTTCCTGGGACAAAATTTCTGTAATTACATTCATTTTGCACAATGGTTAATTTATCTCTATCAATTTTGCCTTATGAATGCTTTGTGACTTGTTCAAGACCTGACCATTATGAGAGCGTGGTGTTTTACAATGGCCTTCCTTATCATTTCTGTTCAGTAGGAGGTTCTTCTGCTTCTGAAATCTCTGAAAATAGTTTTATTTATTAGCTATCAAGGTTTTGTAATGCAATTATTATGTTTTATCTCCCAGAAGAGCACTCATGGGTCAAGCATTTTAATGTAGCGATCACTGTCACATTTACAACAAATTTCTGCCTCTCAATATTGTTAAGAATTATTATTTTTTTCATCAGCAGGAAGAATAACTGAAGTAAAATCTTGGTAAGTATTGGTGAAATAAGGCAGCAATTTTATCTCTAATAAACTGTCAGATGCTCCTTAGCTACAAATACCTATTAATCAATGTTTGTTCACCTGAAACCTGGACCTACCAAAAGGAATTTTTAAGTGTTGTCAGAATCAGTTGGATTCTACTGTTATTTTGAACACATCCATTAAGAGCTTGGAAAGAATTTCCCTTTCCCAACATTTGCCTCTGCTTCTCTACATAAATTCTCTTTCAATGTGTGGTAAATCATAATATGAGGAAGTGATGGCTCTGACATGCTGAAAACTTCAGGAATTCTTACCTGAGTCTTCTACATCACTGAAAAGTGGCCCCTGAGCATGGAAGTGGCTGGTGATTAAAAATCCCCTTCTGTGTCTAAAGCAGAAAGAGAAGAAAGGGAACACATCCTTTGTCTGCAACTAATTTGGAGTTATGGCTTATTCGCCTCAGCATTCCAGACTGATTTTTCCAAATCAAAATCTTCCATAAGTTTTCTGTGAGGAGAGAGTCCAACGCACCAGAAAAGGTTTTGTTTCTACTATGGAAATCTGAAAACCTGCCGGGGAGGAAGGGACTTCAAAATTTACTGTATGCCGTACAAATCTCAAAAATATGAGTAGTGATATATATATATATTTTAGTGTGTATGTATATGTATATGTATATGTATATGTATATGTATATGTATATGTATATGTATATGTATATTTATATTTATATTTATATTTATATTTATATTTATATTTATATTTATATTTATATTTATATTTATATTTATTTTTTTTGTGAAATATATAATTTTTTTCATACACATCTATGCACAGATACATATACCTACATGTGTGTGCTGTCAAATGCCAGACCCACAAATTCCCTAGCCCCTCCTGTCTGGGCCTTAGGGCACAGCCAAATGAAAGGTGTGGCACGGCCAAGTGAAAGGTGTCACACAGGCAGGTGAAAGGTGTGGCACAGCCAGGTGAAAGGTGTCACACAACCAGGTGAAAGGTGTCACACAGCCCTCCTTGCCCAGCCCCAGCGGTCACTGCAGGTGTGGGGAAAAGCTCCAGATGTGTTCCCACGGAGTGGGAGATGATGGCAAGAAGGAAATCTGCTAGTTGGAACAAACCTTTCCTGGTCCCAGAGCAATCCCAGCCTGGCACCAAACGCTGCCACTGGTTAGCATTGCCTGCATCAGTCACTGGATTTTCGTTCACCCTCCACACAAAAGTTATTTTACAATTTGCCAGCTATTTCCCAGGGCTTTAGAATGCCCTTTAGATATATTGTGTGGCTTTGCCCAAAGCAAGCACCCACCTCAGGCTTGAGGACTATATTTCTTTCAGGGTTTCCTGGCTGCCATCACCTATTGATATTATTTGATTTGCAGCTGCTATGCAAAGCAAACAAACAAAATCTCACAACTTCTTAAACCTTCCCCCACGTAAGCCACTGATATTTACTGGGAGCAAGAGGGACAGGTAAGGCTCTACTGCACTTCTGCTCACCTGTCTTTAGAAATGAAAGCAAAGGTTTAGCAAATTACTTCCTTACGATTTTTCAGCCTGCCACTCTTAAGTTTCCTGGCATCCTCCCTGATGTGGCTGATGCTTCTTCGCATGGCCAGGAGCACCAGCCAGGAGGGACAGACCCTCAGCCAACACCTGGTGGTCCCAAACCAGCATTTTCCCACCATTTTTTTCTGCCCAAGCAGTGTACAGGTGACTCAGCTGTTTGCAGAGCATCCAACCTGCTTGAAACACCAGTGGGTGTTAAATGTGTGGGTGTGTAACGGGGGTATCCCAAAGCC
Source organism: Acanthiza pusilla (assembly GCA_036630365.1). Lineage (NCBI taxonomy): Eukaryota > Metazoa > Chordata > Aves > Passeriformes > Acanthizidae > Acanthiza > Acanthiza pusilla. The sequence goes on from JAXCHO010000039.1 coordinate 5,435,327, forward strand.
ACTTTAGCCATTTTAGCCACTGTCCCTAAAACCAAAGCCATTTTAGCCACTATCCGAAAACCGAAGCCATTTTAGACAGTATCCTAAAACCAAAGCCATTTTAGCCACTATCTTAAAAACCAAAGCCATTTTAGACAGTATCCCAAAAACCAAAGCCATTTTAGCCATTATCCTAAAAACCAAAGCCATTTTAGCCACTATCCTAAAACCAAAGCCATTTTAGCCACTACCCTAAAAACCAAAGCCATTTTAGCCATTATCCTAAAAACCAAAGCCATTTTAGCCACTATCCTAAAACCAAAGCCATTTTAGCCACTATCCTAAAAACCTTCCTGGGCTCTGGCTTGGCTGGTCCCTGGGACAGCCCTGTGGAGCCTCAGCAGAACCTGGTACAACACGGCCAGCACAAGAATGGGACTCCAGGCTGTCCCCAGGACCTGCTGGCACAAATATCCTCTTCTAGCTGCGGTCACATCAACGATTCCTTCAGCTGATACCAAACCCCTGTCCTCAGCAGTAGATTCACTTCAGCTATCCACCTCCTGCTGCTTTCCATGGGATATTTCTGGATGCTTCTGCCTTCTGCAGGAGGCTCTCCTCTCCCCACAAAGCCCACAGGCTCCTTTCCTCCTTTCCCACACGTTGACATGAGGTGACTCTCGACCTCCAGGCGTTTACAGCAGCATTTCCTCATGGCTTCAGCAGAGAGAGACTTTTCCCCAAGGAACTTGCTCTGTCATGCCTCCAGAGTTACTCAGATGTCGTTTTCACTTAGCAGGTATGGCAGATATTATTATTTGTTTGCTTTTATGTCAAAAAGGAGCTTCTCGGTGTCTCTTTGCCACAACATGCCGCCAAAAAATTGTTACATAAAAAAAAAGAAAGGTTTTAAGTCTAGTAAAGCAAACGAATCCTTATGTCTTAGCAACAGTTCCTTGCCTGTATTGAGTTTGGTTTAATTCCCTTCTGAAGGAAACCTGGATGGTCATAATGACCAGCTCCCCAAAAAGCAAGCTTTTTTTTCCATAAACCCCTTTAATGCAATAATAGAAATAGAGCTGGATTAAATTGCAATTGTAAGTTCATTTTACAGAAGAAAATAAATATTTGCTTTTAAAGGCAACCTAGTCTTCATCGCCCAGGGTAGCAGTGGCTCCGTACTAGACATGGATGTGGACATGGAGGGGGAAAATTGGGATACTGAGTGCTTCACAAGTGTCCAGAAGTTTGATACTTGCACCTGAAATAAAAATGAACAGGAAGGTTTCATCTGATTTGAAGGTAGCTGTGTCCTGTGATGGACAGGGTACAAGTGAACATCTTTCAAATGAAGAACCAGCAAGGCTCAGCTGTGCCTTCTTATTGGTTTTGGTTTTTTTAATAACATTTTTATAATAAAGTCTGATTACAGTGATGCCTTTATTCATTTATTTCTGTGGGAAAGCCAGTGGTAATTAACTTCCACTACAACCTGCAATTTGCATGTTAAAGTTTACAATCATCCTGTCACAGGGCCACAATAAGCACCATTTTACAAGGAGAATTCATCAACTGAGGGTTTGTTTTGCTCATGGCTTGCTGCAAAACCTGGGTGAGGTTTTCTGCGCCATCGACTCTGCGTGCCTCGGTCTGATCCGCGTCAGGGAGGGAACAAAATCCGTCAGGTTGGCTCCAGGGGAGCTGACAGCGGATCAATTTGCTGTCCTCCCTCCTGGGTGACAGCCTGTGAGCACAACTGAACCCAGGCACAGGTGTATAAACAGACCCTGACAGTGAATCCAGGGTAAAATACACCTTCAGAGGTGGCTGTTTGAGCCAGGGCTCCTTCGGGAGTGAACGCATGGCTTTTGTCCCAAATCCTGTTAAATTTACTGGATGAACACCTCTCTCCTTGGGGACCTTGCATGTGTCCCTCACATGCTCCCCCAAGTCCCTCCCTGCCCTTTGCCAGGCCCCTCTGCAGCACTCAGTTCCTATGGTGTTAATATGAGAAAGCCTTTTCTAAACCACTGCAAACAAAACCACGCCAGGGATGAAAAATAATTAGCCATGTGTCAGTGTCTAATGTATTTGCATTGTTTAGACAGAGCAGTTAATCACGGGTAAGACCACAACATGTGGTGTGAATTTGGATTATAACTAATGCGTACTGAGCAGAAGGCTATTAGTTACATGTAAAGGCACTATTTGATATTATTATTGCTGAGGAAGTGAATGTAATTAATTATATTAGAGCGTTCTTGCAGGATTCCTGTGGCAATATGGTGCAAAGAGCTGTTTGCTTTTAGGTTCCTCTTCCTTTTGTTGAGAAAGGAGCTAATTCGGGCAAGCAAAAGGCATCAGAAGCCAAGATTCTGTTCCCATTAACACTCCTGAAGCACTGAGTGGCACTGGAGGGGTCAGCAAGGGCCTGCGTTTTTGTAAGGGGTTTTAAATATAGGGTAAACTTTTCATTTGTGTAAAATAGTTGCTCTGCTGAAATGTCACTTCTCCCCTTGGGCTGGGAATTAGCAAAGGACAGTCTCCATGTGGTCTCCGAAAGGACTTCTGAGGGAAGGAATTGGATCCCAGATTTAATTAGAGGTGCAATATTTCCAAGTGTTCCCTCTCTGAAATGTCTCTTACCTATAGAAAAGAAAAGCTTAGGGCACTTCTTTTTTATTTAAAAAGGCAATTGTATTAATTCAGCTGAATTTTGCATTGGAATTGCAATGGCTTTGACAGTTTAGTTCCCTGAAAATTGCAATAAAGGCTTCGTTACGCTACATTTTGTCCCCATTTGTCTTGTATACCATTGCCTTGCCTTTGGCACAATCAAAATAATCTTTAAAAATACTGCCATAAACGGATTGACTTTGACCTTCTGAGTATCTTGTCAATAAAATAAAAATGATAAATGTGTTTCTGAGTGCCACTGGCATAATATTAAAGCAGAGTCACAATCTGAAAAGTGACATTTGAAAAATTATTCTGTGGGGAGGGGCCTTTGTCAGCGGTGCCACACAAATAAGGTCTATTTCCAGCGAAAAGAGGTGATTTTACTAACTGCCAGGTTGTGCAATTCCTGTGATGTGGCCTCTGCCTCTTACATCATCATTAGCAATTAAAGATTACTGCAGCAAGAAATTAGCTGAGTCTTCTGTTGCCGAGGCACAGAGCAGAGCAGCTCCACCTCAGTCGCCTCCTGTGACCCACCCGGCAGTGCTGACGTGGGGAAAAGGGACTCGGCCTCATCAAGAAATGGCTCAGATAACCAGGGAAAGGCCACTTTTCTACATGATCAGCTCTTTGGAGATAAACAACTTCTAACAGAATCACCACGAGGCTTCCTTTTATTAGGTGAGAAGGAAAGAATGGAATATTCTGTAAAAAAGTGAAGAGATGAATGGAAATAAACAGGGCAGGCAAGTAAACAAACACACATCAAGGGGCAGCAGGTTTGGTTCAGACTTTGAGATGAAAATGCAGAAGCTCTGATGTATTTGACTTTATGCCTCCACTGAGTCTGACCTGTGGCTTGAATATTTGCAAGCCTAACTTGAGCTGATTTCTCAAAACCCTCTGCTGCTGCTTTTACACCATTTCCTTTTTTTTTTTATTTTTCATCTTTTTAATATTTCTTGTTCTAATTCTACTCAGCACATATTTAAAAGCATGTGAAGTGCACTTTATGCTCTAGCATCAATTTATATCATGATTAAAATGCTCATGCATGTCATAAACTAAATTAAAACCCCACGTATTTTCAAAGGTCACAAGGCTTTGGAACCTCAAAACACTACTCGATTTCTGAGGAGGAGTGACTCAGATGTTAATCCCTAAAATTAGGCTGGAACCACGTTAAAAGGTGAAGGGTTTTGGTCCTGATTCAGATGGGATGAAAATCTAGAGAACTAAAATCTTTATGTTACTACGCTTGCACTTATATATTTAATAGTTAAATTTAGAGAACTAAAATCTTTGCATTACTAAGCTTGCACCTATATATTTAATAGTTAAATCTAGAGAAATAAAATCTTTATGTTACTAAGCTTGCACCTACATATTTAATAGTTAAATCTAAATAACTAAAATCTTTATGTTACTGAAGTTATATATATACACTATGTTATACATTAAAGCTTGCACTTATATATTTAATTACTAATGCTAAAATGAATCAGAACATAAAAGGATATTGGATTTAAGCAGCTGTTAGGAGCGTCCAGTTGAATTAAACTGATTAACTGATTAATCATTGCCCTTTTACTTATCGATCATTGCCCTTTTCCAGCCTCCCCAGCTCCTGAGTGCCGGCCAGGGGGACACCGCATCCTCCGCGATCCGCGCAGGAGCACCGAGTTCGACTCCCTGGAGCTGCAGCGAGGGGCCAGCCAGGACCTGGTGTGTGACCACTCCTTGTCCCCAGCATGGTATCGCCTCCTGCTCGGTCGCCGGCCTGCCGCGATGCCCACGCGCTGTGTCGAGGTCAGGAGAACCTGAGCGCTCAGCCTGGGGAGCTGAACGAACCCCCCCGGGGGGTTCTCCTCCCCATCCATCTCTGTGCTCTCCTGGATTGCGTTTCCAGTGGGGATAAGTGGGTGGTCATGGGAAAAACACTTTAATTATGATAATAATAGTAATAATAATAATAATAGCAACAATAACGACGACAACAAAACCAACAGCAACAAAACCACCACCAAAACCAACAAGAGTAGCGTTGTCATATCCAAGGGCATTAGCTGAAGATATGCTAATATCCAAGGGCATTAGCCAAAGACAAGGATCCCTATGGAATAACCAACTTTCAACCAGCCTAGGCAATATTCCAACACAAAACCAGCTGTTTGCCAGCTCTACAAAGAGATCTCTAGTAATCCGTGTGTGCCACCTCAAGCTGTACTTTTTCCAAGCTGCTGTATGGCTTTAAGAATGGATTGTGCAGCATGACTCCTTTCCCACGTAAATTATTATGAGTTAGGGATATCTTCTTCTTATGAAATCAGAAGGGAAAAATCAGAAAAATTGATATTTAAAGCAATCTTTGGGGAAACTGAAGGAAAAGCTAAAGCTGAATATTTTTCTCCCATTATCATTTCTTGTATTCTTTAGCATCATAAGTATGCTAATGGCTTTCTGGAGAAAAAACCCTCCACTGTATAAGACTACTCTACAAAAGAGACAAAACAATAATTATCTGGGTTTATGTGTGTTTAATATGTATGACAATAATATTTAACTTGCAATCATTGTTGCCAGAGCAACTTGAGCCCCTAACTAAAGTCATTGCCACCTCAAATATCCCAACTGCAGGAGGTTAGAATAATTTCAAACATAAAGTTAAGCAAAATTATTCCGAAAATAATAAACTAATTACCATAAATTACTTAAAGATGAAATATTCAACCTAGAGTGCCAGGATGTTTGGTATCAGGTGATTCCACTGTAGCTGGAGAACCCTCTCAAAACTAGCAAAAACCTTTTATATCCATTCAAACTGGACCTGTGAACTCATCACAACTGAAGTATATCTTAATAACCTAACATTTAATGAAATATTAAGAGATAGTTGTTATTTCTGTAGAATTGCTAAGACTTTGCATATATAAGCTATAAATCTTATTAACATGAATAAATTGGCAGGATTATTATTGAAATACTAATTTCATGGCAGGTCATCCTTGAATATCCCAATGCACTATAAACTTTTACAGGTTGCTCTATACGTGTGTATATATGTTCTACGATATTTAGTTTCTCACTATATGTCTGCAATTTTGAGTGTGTAGCAATGCTCAGCTGTATGAGATTGTTTGCTAACAATACATGCTTTGTTTCTTTTAATCTCTTCTTGAGTTTTTCATTCAGGTTTGTGAAGGTATATTCATTAGTTTAGTTTCTTCTCATGTAACATAATTCTTGCCATTGGTTTCTTCATTATCCTCTGAATGACAGTAAATCTCTGCTTCGCCGTGCTGATGAAGGATTACATCTGTTAGATGTCACAACTGGAAGAATACACTTCTTTCAGATCTTCACCTTCTAAATCTGCCTCTACATTCTATCTCTTCCACTTAATTAAATCATTGTTTGATTTGGTTTTCCATTTAATTTCAGCAAAACCTCTGGAACAAAATAATTTAAATTAATAACTGCACAGCTTCCACTCCTTAATAAGCAGTTATTATTGGACATTCCAGTCTGGCTGGAGCGAGCTGATTTTAATTAAAAAAGTCAAAGACAAAGCCCTGAACAGATAGAAGAGAAAAGAGACCAAATAAAGCCTGACAATACGGCTGCAGAATTAAAAAGTACGTTACCCCAGCACCTTGTAAAATATATGCCTGGCAATATCGTGTTGATACCGGCCAGATACAATTAGCTGCTTATCGATGGATGAGATTAACTTCTTAATTCAAAGTGCTGGTAGCTAAGGATTCTTGTCACCCAATTGAGCTCAGGAGGGATTTAAGCCATAATGGAGATTTAGAGGTCCTGCCCAGCACGGGGGAGAGATGAGGGAGGACAAACGGCACAAAGTGCTGGGGGACACGAGGGAGGGGAGCTGCCGGAGCCTGGGCAGGGCTGGCCGACTCCTCCAGACAGCCTCTCCATGCCTGTGCTCTGAGCCTTGCTGTGGAAAAAAACCTCCACAATAAAAATATGGCCCTGTCTGCAGATTGTCTCATAACCATAGGGAGTTTATATTCAGCAGAGAGGAGAACCAGGTCACACCCCAGGGTTGGGAGAGCCCCAGGCCACGGCCGTGTCACAGCTGAGAGGCACAGCAAACTCTGCGATGGAAAACGAGGAGCAGCTCTTAAGGAGCTGCTTCTCATCCTCTAATTTAATAAAAAAGTGGGGGAAAAGGAGAAAAGACAGAAGAAAAACCCATAAGCTACAGAGGGAAAAAAAAAATCAGAAATGAAACCCAAAAGCTTTTATGTCAAAGAAAGTGAAAATATTAATTGCATTCCTGAACTTGCCATCCCTTGAATCCAACTGCTGTCCATAAACTTATTCCTCCTGTGGCAAAATATTTTTGATTGAAACAGCTTTCCAATTTAGGCTTTGCCTGCTGAATTTTCAGGGTGGGTAACAAACAATCCTGACCTTCCTCCCTCTATTTCTTCCTTGCCTTTCCCCCTGTGCTCCCAAAGGAGGCACAGCAATTACCAGATCCTGGACATGCACTCCTGGCCACAACCACTTCCCCATCCAAAAACATATCCTAGTAGAAAAGCAACACAAATGTGTAAATTTCGGATCCTCAGATGTTGAGGCCGCTGCTATGGATCATGGTTTGTTCTTCAAGAACTGCCACACTTTCTGTAAAAGGCAAAAACACTAAAAGAAAAAGGTATAGGGAAGCTTTTAGTAAGATTACGGCAGTGTAATGAGAAGCAAGAAACAATTCACAGACATGGCCAGACCATAGTAAAATGACCTTCAGAGGAAGAACAAAAGAGAGAAAAATTAAAGCTCAACAGAAAATCTATTAAAAATACAGAGAAGTACTTAACAGCCAATATGGGGAAAACATACATCAATTACAGAAATTCAACCTTCTGAGTTAAAATAGTACAGGGTATACGCATACATCTGGATCTGTGTACATATGGGCAAGCCCCATGGGAGGCATAAACACTAAAAAGAAATGTGAGGGAACATCACACACTAATGTTATTGAAGATCTGTTCCCCAGTCAGATAAAAGATCAATCTGTGGATTACAGCAGAGCAGTGCTCGCTGCTGCCTGCAATGCAAATGCAAATGCCACACCACGCTCACAGCAAAGCCAGAAATGGGCTGAAAATGAGTTTCTTCCCATGGAGAAGTTCCACTGGCCCCGGGTGTCTGTCCTCACCAGCAGCCGAATGTGTTTTTCTGGAGAGAACAGCAGGAAAGGAGAATAATTTCATCTTTGCACATTAACAATCTCCAGCACCCCCTGGTTCAGGGACTGCTGGGGTCAGACAAGGGTCGTGCCTTTTTCTTGTGGGGGCAAGAGGAGGGGCAGACACTGATCTCTGCTCTGTGGTGACAGTGACAGGACCTGGGGAATGGTCTGCAGTCGGGGGGTTTAGGTTGGATATCAGGAAAGGGTTCCTCCCCCAGGGGGTGGCTGGGCACTGGAACCCCAGGGAATGGTCACAGCACCAGCCTGGCAGGGCTCAGGGAGGGTTTGGACAAAGCTCTCAGCCCAGGGTGTGATACTTGGGGTTGTCCTGTTCAGGGCCAGGAGCTGGACTTGATGACCCTTGTGGGACCCTATTCTGTGACTCTGATTTAAACACATTTCTCTCCCATGAGCCAGCTCTGTAACTGCATTATTTTTTTGGCATATACAATTCTGTACAAGCTTTTCCACACACCAGTAATGGATATGAGTGTCTGTTTAGGAAATGCCCAGTAATACCTGCCTGTGATGGTGTATCAAGATTGCTTCCAATGCCATTCTTAAGAAATTTCATCCTCTAAACGAGCAAAACCCTCTCCAAATCTGTGAATGCTCTAAATTCATGTACAACTGTAAAGGTGCAGGCAGAAGGACACGTTATGCAGTAAGGGCTGGCGTTTTCTCAGTGGTTTCATTTTTAGCAATATAAGTTTACTCTTTTACATATGTACTAGGATCAAAGATAGGCTTTAATGCTAATCTTTGGTGTATAAAACAAGGTCATGTTAAAGCGTGTCAAACCTAACCTTCCTAAGATGCTTAACATTTCAGCCTCTGGAGAAGGAGAAGATTTACTTTTCTTCATACTCAGTTTCATTCCCTCCTCTTTAACCTCTTGTAGAACATTTTATACCCACAATCAAAACACATTACCTCAGCTGCATACTCTTAATTTATTATTTTGCTTCAATTTTTATTTTGCTCTGAATCCAGCCTGACTTTGATTTGCAATTTTTCTATGAATTTAAAAGCAAGTGACACTTTTAAGGTGTTATTTCATCTGTAATTTTTTCTTGCACACATACTTGAATATTCCAAATCATAATGGTAGGTATGAAGAGCCTTTGTTTTTCTTGTTTGTTTTTCAGACATACAAAAACCTTTCTGTAGGAATTACAATTACAGCCTCTATTGTTCAGAGGCATGTGCTTAAAAGAAAAACAAGTCAGCCACCAGTCTAATTGCTAGTACAGATATTCCTGATGTAAACTGATTTCTGTGGAGTTTGGCTCCAGACTGAAATTTAAAAAACCCCAAATTTATTTACTTTAACTAACTACAAAGGAGTTAAAAAAAAAAATAAGCTCAAGTAAAGTTTTGAGTGGATAACAGATGCAAAATCACAATGCTTAACTGCCAACCAGCAGCACACCAAAAAGCCTTCCATCTCCATCCAACTAAAACAATGCATTCCTCACATATGGTGCTACTTATTTTTAACAGCATAATTTCAGCAATACCCAAGTGACAAGAACAATCGAGCCTGATTTCTTTGTGCAGTTATGAAGAACCACAGCGTTCAATCAATCAAAGTGGTTGATGCTCCAAACCCCAAGCAAATGGAAGGAGACATCATTGGAGTAGACAATAATGGTCTGTTCCCTTGTTTTGGCAAAGGGGGAACGATTTTTTTTTAATTATTTAGATTTTCTAAATTGGATTATTTAAATGATTATGTAGTGCCTAATTAGGAATTGAAAATTCTTAATGAATGCTTAACTGCTACATAGAGGTGTTGCAAGGAGTAATTAGGTAAGGCTTATAAAATGCTTTGAAGATTAAAAGAATCACTTAATTATGATTGGATAAAGCATGGAAGGATACTAAAGAAGGCTGACAACAGCCAAAAGTGTCCTTTTTGTGCTGGAGCTCTCTTTTGTGCAAGCTGTGTCACTGGAGGCCCAAACTTGTGGAGTTTGTTCTTCAGTAGAGGCAGATGTGTAATTCCTCTTCTTCCTTTTGGAAATGCTGCTGAGTGATGGTGTGAGATTCCCACGTCTTTACAACATCCTTAGAGCAGCAGTGAGTGTAGGTATTGCAGGTAAATGCTCTAAAATGACAATCACTTGCTACCTCTGTATTCAATTTTCTGGTTACTCTCCCCAATGACAGCCACAAAATTCAATGAAAATTATGCCACAGTGGGGACCTGAACATTTTGTCTCTCTGATGCCTCTTCTCCAAGTTTCTTTGGGTTTTTGTTTTGTTTTGTTTAGTTTTTTCTGTTCTTATCTGCACTGCTGGTTGAACACATGAATATACATTTGCCCTTGCCTTCCCAGGTCTGTCTTCTAACTCACAGAGGCCTCGTGCAGCAAATCCTTTTGGCTAGTGTGGGGCAACCTGCCCGATTCAGCAGGACCACATGCAGCTCATAGCAGAAAATAAATTCATGAGTGCCCCAGAGCTGCCAGGAAAACAGAAACAGTTGATTTGTACCAAAATCCTCCCTTGGCCAGCCTGTAATCCTGCATCGCAGTTTGTTATGATAACTTGCTCTCTCCCAGTCTGATTGTTCCTGGGTGCAAAACCCCTCCTAAGGGCTGGTCACTGCTTGTGTTTTGTGCACATTACATAACAAACTGTGTGGCTCGGGTGGTTTCAGTGTGAGAGTGGCCAGGGAATGCAGGAGATCCAGCAAGGGGTTATCAGAAAGCTGCACACCGATGTCAGCCATGCTAATCCACACTTTCTCCAGCATGGAAATGGCTGAGGATAAACAGAGAGGGAGAAAATCACCATCCTTATTCCAGCATTTCATTTTTTTCCTCCCTGTATTACAAGAGGTCCAGGCCCACTTTTATGCATGGATCATTTTCTGTCTTTTTTCACAGCCAGAATGCACTCCCATCTGTCTATTTATCTCCACGGCCCCCAGCACAGCGGAGAGATGGTTCTCTCACTAACGAATTATCTTCCCAGCACTGCTGCAAGGCACCCAAGTGCTGTCACCATCTCAGCCACCTCCACCTCTGGCTGAGAGATAAGGAAGTGAGGTACACAGAGAGTAAGGGATTTGTTTTTTGCCCACGATCAGGCAGCAGCCAGAGAAACTGAGGCACTGTGCGTGCCTGGCCAGAGGCAGCCCAGCAGTTGCACTCCCAACAGGGCAGCCCTGATGTGTTGGCACCAGTTACACTTATAAAGGCAGCATCAGATGGATGCAATAGCTCATTTTCAGCAGCAAAAGTTCCTTTACAGGAAAACTGAAAGAGCATTTTTTCAGTTGGGATGAGTAGGCTGTGCTGTGTCTCCTCAGCAAACCATTTCCTTCGAGGCTCTGTGAGCTTTCACAACCCCCTGAGCTCCTGTCCTCACTCATCCCTGCTGCTTTGCTCCCCACAGCTCTGATTCTCCCCAGCTTGTGTGGCTCCAAACACCACCAAGGTGCACTCACTGACACCTGCATTTCAGTGTATTTCAAAAATGATGTTCCAGTCCAGCAGTCTTTACTCACACGTGCAGAGGCACTGAAGTTTGCATTTCCATGAGCAAGAGGAAATTGAAGGTGCAGGAATCTCATCAAGATGTTGAGTAGGAAGCAGAGACCACTGAGCTCCAGTTCCCATACTTCTGTCTTCTCCACATTGCTTCTCTGGATGCTGTTTTTGCACTCTCCTGGGTCATTACAAGTGTCTGCTCAAAAACATGCTTTGGAAATGTGCTGCTTCACACTTTGTCTTGCACTCTAGGTCAGAAGTTCATCAGGATGCAACAAATTCCCATCATCTGTGTTTTTCCCAGCACAGAAAACACCCGTGTCCCTTAGAGCTCTGAAAATATAAACAGAACAAACCTCTTGAAAAAGTTACACACAACGTGGCTTTTAAAGAAAGGAAGGGACTGGCCTAAAATTCCACCTGGAGGCATTTTCATGTTGATCTCCTCTTGTCCTGCCCTTTGCTAGCACCTCTAGGGCCTTCTGCAAACCACCAGGACACCAAACAGGAGGGCAGGGTCAGCCCCTCTGCTCAGATGCTCCCACATTGCAGGGGAAACAAAAAAACCTTGGGCAATTTCATGGTGTGTCTTTCTGGAATCCCTGTTTCCAGAAGCCTGACAATAACTATCTCCAAAAGGAAATCAGACTGTGTCGTGTCCTATTTTTTACCTTTTTCAAATACCCTCTGTTTCCTGGGTGTGCACCCCTTCTCCCCTGTTCTTGATTCCTGGCTTGAACCTCTCCCAGGTACAACTCCAACTGCAGGAGGGCACTGGTGCATGACTTAATAAATTTATCCTTTGACTTTCACTGCTTCCCCTGCTGTCACAAATAACTTTCGATCCTGAAAGTGAAGCAGCAAACTTGGGCCAATGGGAAAAAATGGTGGGGTTTTTTGGTTTTGTGGTTTGTTTTTCTTTTTCCAATGTGATTTATATCCAAACACTCACAGTGGGAGGAATCATGTTCCCCAAGCTGGACGAGTAGAGATGGTTCGCTCTCACTGGCTGAAGAAATGCAAAGCGACAGCAGCAGTCACGCTCAGCTGAATATGACTGATATCTGAGGGCAAATTATTGTCAGTATTTCGTAATAATTTCCAAACTTTAGCTCAAATATCTCTGTGCTTTGCACATTGGCAAATGCCAGGTAATGGTGCAGAATAATGAGTCACCACTGTAATTGGCTTTGTATATTTAATAAGGCCCTGATTACACCTAATCTCCTCACGGAGGTACTTAAATTAAAGACAGCTTTAGAGAACCATGTTCCTTTAGTCGGTGGAGAAGGCCTGACAGGTACAGAGGGCAGCTCACATCTGAGATTCCTGACATGCACCTGAAAGCTGGGAAATGGAAATCAGTCTCTCCCGACCATGACTCAACATGCTGTCATTTAAACCACTGAGGACCAATGCCTTCTGCTTTGGGATTTCCTGTGTTCAGGGTATTTGTTAATAGATAAAAGCCTGAGGGTAAAAATAAATTTTTAAAATATTAAAAATTTGATTAAGTCATGCATATCCTGCACATATGTTTTGTGAGTCCTTCATATATGTCTCTTTCAAGAATGAGGGAGAGGCTCAGACCCCCCAGACATGTCCCATGTGTGCTGGAAGGGCAGGAGCTGCCAGCAGCAGGGCAGCTGCTTTGCAGGCAGGTGATCTAACCTGCTCAAATGCTTTCACCTTCTTCATACAAACCAACCAAAACCAGAGCAAAATGCTTTGGAATCCTGTTACCGTGTTCTTTAAGGATTTTATCTGTGTAAAGCCACCTCTCAAAACCGAGCAAGGCATTTTCATCCCCACCTACACAGCTTTTTGACTGACCCTCAACGGGGTCACCACGCTCGGGTTCTTGGGTTTTAGCGATTCTCCGCAGGGTCTTACCACTCTTGTTGTAAACAGTTTCTTTTGTGTGCCCCCTCAGATGAACAAATGTGGGACACAAGCTCCAGTGTGGCTGTCACTGAAGTCTGAATCCCTCCCCGCTCCCGGGGAGAGCAAGAGGCTGACGGGCTGTGCTTCCTGGCAGGGCTTTGGGGGCACCAGGGACTGCTGCCTGTTGCGGATCCCCGTCACCGTCAGGAACTGCGGCGCTTTCTTCGTGTATCTCCTGCAGCCCACCCCAGGGTGCATGGGCTACTGTGCAGAAGGTGAGGACCAGTGGAGTATTTATCAATAAGATTACTAATGCCTCTCAGACTCGGTGTTCAGAGGCCCCAGAGTTGCAAAGTACATCTCAGCGACCTTGCGAGTCAAGCGTCACTCCCGCTAAGGCGCAGAGCGTGTAGAAAATAAATCAGTGGCAGTCCAAGGTGTTCCTGAAGAATAGCTCTTATTACCAGTGCAAAATGGAATCTGGGGTGTATTACTGAAGCGTTCTTTGCTTGGTTACAGCTCACAGGTAACCTTTCCCACTGTCTTTGGCTCCACTTTGGCTGGAAGTTGCAAAGGCAGCGAGCAGAGGCACCTCGGCTGTATCCTGGATACTGTCTCTAAGGCCTCTTCTTATCTTTAATAATCCAGTATCCCCCCTCAAAAAGGGTAATTCTGAAACTCTGCGAAGGAAAGAAAACCCAAACTAAATTGATAACATCTTTTTCATGGCATTTATATAATTGCTCTCGTCAGAAATAATTTCCAGCCTGCTACGAGAGATGTAACCCCTGCTCGGTAGCTAGGAAACAAAGGGAAAGCAGAAAGCAATTGCTCATTCAGTTAAACCTCCTGAACTCTGGAGCATGGTCAGGTGCATGTAGATTTCATCAGAAAACATGGTTCTTTCTCAAAATGAAAAAATTACCTTTATACTTTCCTTTCAGTGTTTTTTGGACAGAAGCATGACATGCTGAGGAACTAGGGTTATCAGCTTTTCAATTGGGTAAAATCCAAGCTTACATAAATTTTAAAGAGAAAGATAACTATTTTCTTATCATTATCAATATTTTAACATTCCCACATGAAGAGGAGGGAGGAAGAAAGGCTCAAAGAACATGAGATTAATTCACTATTTGAAATTAAAAAAAAAATCCATTAAAATAAATGAAACCGATTATTTCTCAGAAATTACTTTTTAACTGAATAGAGTCACTTTTCAGTTTAAGCTTGGCTTTTTTTATAAACTATAAGATTTCCACTACCCTTATTCAAAGAATTTTGAATAAGCCAATACATTTTGGCTGATTAATGTTGTCCTATTTGATGATTCATACCTGTTTAGTGATGTAAATCTGCCTGCAATTTTTGTAAAAGAAAGCTTATCCCTTCCCATCTATCCCAATCTCATTTTCAGTGAGGTCCAGTCCTCCTGAGTCTTTAACTTCTTGTCTTTAGGATGTTTTTGCAGTGTCATGGATTGGATGGAAAACATCCAAAGCTGAAGTTGTTTTACTGGGGGTTTTTACCTCTCTGGCTTAAATTCAGCTGTAAATATTGCAGCACAGGAGGGTCCAGCTGGCACGGTCAGGGGTTAATTCCCCAGCCCCTTCTGCTGGGGGTTCAGGAGCAGGACACTGGTCAGCACTTCTGAGCTGCAAAAACAAAATGAATTTAAAACTCCATAACTTGGCAGAAAGGACCCAGCTGGGAAAAGCAGCATTGGTGCTTGCAATTCTGCTCACACCCCGCTCACCTAACTTTGTCCTTCTGCGATAATTTCCTGCACACAGTCATGACGTGAGCCACAGTTTGAGGCAGCTTCTCTGAGGAACAAAATAGAAAAAGGTATAAACAAGTGGTCCTTACTCATATTTTAAGTAACTTGTTTCTTTTTCTTACCTCCTGCTATTTGCCCTGGACAGATGTTAACACATTGGTTCTCTGTTCTGCTGTAACAGCTTCATACTTTATTCTCCTGGGCTCCCACCAGTTATATTTTCTACACTCCTCCGAAAAAGTTACTTAATTTATCCTTTCAAAGAATCTGCACCAGATCCATGTTTTGTTTGAGCCTGGGTCTCTAGAGATGAAAAACATCCCCCCACACTATTATACACCTTTTTGTTTCTATTTTCTAGGTGAGTTTAACAGGAAGAGAGGTTTCAGACTTCATTACTTGCTGAAGCCTGCAGAAAGCAAGCTGTATTTTTAGAGCAATGGCATTATTCTGGGCAGAGGGAGACTATATTGAGCAGACCTAGCCTAGATACATCCCAAAACAGCCTGGAAAGGATCTTCAGAGCATGGCAATAGGAGCTGGGGGCTTTCTGAGAGTCAGTTTACCTCTGCAACATAATGGTTTCTCTTCTGCGCTTATTGCAAAACTTGGATCAAAAGGCTGTGCTTCAGGGAAATGCAAAGCTGATGGCCTTTGCCAGAGTAATTAATTTGTATTAATCTGAGTGCTTCATTTCAATAATGTTTCTCTCTGTAAAAAAATTAAAAAAAAAAAAAGACCACACATAAAAAAAATCAGGTCAGATGGTATAACAGCATAGGTAGTCAGTACACAATTAGCAATTTTTGCATTTCATATCAAATACACTTTCTTGCTTGCACGGTTACTAATTAAGTCACAGGAATATAAAACATAGTGTATCTCCCATGTTTAATTACGCTGACATCTTCTTGTTAGGTGAACAACTGTAATGTCAAAACAACATTTTGTGCTACATCCCTCTTTTGTTTTCCGCTTCCAGACAAGCTCCCGAGCCTGGCTTTGCAGCCAGTGATAACCGCAGAGCTCGTCCAGGGCCGAGTGCACCTCAAGTGCAGCTACAGCCCCCCCGAGCCCCCCGGGCACTACAGGGTGCTGTGGTCTCGCCTCTCCAGCCCTGGGAAGAGGGAGCAGGTCCATCACGAGACCACCGCGCAGGCGTTTGCCCACGTGGAGATGGACGGCGCCAATCTCCGCTTGGGAGACACGGTAATGCCTCCAGAAGCACTCAGAGGGGACCAAACCCTTTTCATAAATATTTCTTGTGTTTTTATGAGTGCTGTTCTTTGCTCCTTGTGCATAGAGCTGCTGCCCAGAAGAGAACCAAAACTGTTTCACAACAAGATTATTAAATAACATTAACCCCGCTCAGGACCTGTAACATTTATTTGAATTGCAGCAAGTTCTTGGAAGGTGTTTCACCACATTCTAAAGGCAAATTGAATATTTGCAGTTAAATCGCACCTTGAATGCTGTGTATACTTTATATAAGTGGTGGGTACATGTGCCTGAGCCAATTTTTGCTTAGTACTTTTCATATCTTGAGTGAGTGAGATTTTTCAGCAGAGGCAGGCTCGGCTGCATGCACTCAGTAATTTTTATATCCATTGACCAGAGACACAATAACATCTTTTCACACGAAAAAAAAAAAGAAGAAAATAGTACATTTTAAAATAGAGGGAGATTTATTTTATGGGTTTTTTCATGTTGTTCTGCCTCTCTGATTCCAAATTCTTGGTTCAATAGCATACTGAAAGATAGAGTTCATTACAAAACAATCTTTAAGAAGTATATTTGATGGCTTACACAGCAACAATGATCTACTCTCAACAACAACAACAAAACAGAAAGCAATACAGATGTGAAAAAAAAATTGACTTGTGTATGAATTCACAGCCTTTTCTGGTACAGAAACAAGACTTTTAAAGTTAAATTAGGTTCATAACTTTTATATGCAGAGGGCCGTTAGTGATGATACAGCAAACTGAAAGAATGAACAGGGATAAAGGCCTGGTGTTAAAAGTAGGTTGGAAATAGTCTTGGTATTTTGCAGCTCTTCTTTGAGATCATGGAATCATAGAATACCAGGCCCAAACAGAGGGTTCAAGGTTCATCTGGTCTAAGCTTTCTTGGCAAAAGCACAGTCCAGGCAAGGCAGCCCAGCACCTTTCCTGCTGAACTTGAGGTGTCCAATGTTGAGGACTCCACCACTGCTGAGATTATTCCAATGGCTGACTGTTCTCATTGCGAAAAAATATATTTTTGTTTCTAATCAGAATTTTCCCTCATCTTTTCCATGTTACTACTTTTAAAAAGGGACCCTCCACGTTCTTTGTATTCACTCTTTAAAAGCTGGAACATGGTGGTGAGGTCTCCCCTAAGCAGTAAACCATTTCTCGCGGCCTTTCCTCATGTGGCAGCTTCCCAGGCCTTGGGTCATCTTTGTGGTCCTTCCCTGGACCCTCCCCAGCCTGCCCACATCTTTTTGAGGAGTGATGATCCCAACTGACCACATGATCCCAGATGTGGCCTGAGAAATGCTGAGTGAGACAACGATTTCTTTAGCTGAGCTGGGAGTCAGACTGATGATGCCCTCACGTGTCATAACGAGGCAGATAATACTGAGACAAGTTTGCATTATCAAGTGATGTTCTCATCAAAATAATTTCACTTGCAATCACTTCAGATCTAGTTTTAACAATCCTGGGGGATTCAGAGGAAATATGATTCTGTTAACAAGTAGCATTGCCAAATCTTTCTAAGACTATTTTTATTATATTAAGTTTTCAGTAAGCCCTTCTTTGTCCTCTGCTGAAACTACGTGTTTAATTTAGTGGGTTTAGTGAGACAAAAATGTTCTCTTCCTTGTTAGATTTCTTTAAAGGTCTTCGTGACCTATTTGACTAATTATAATTATCCATAAATCATCACCGCTGAAAACCAAGCGCTGAAGCTTCAGCTGTAACTGAGAATTCAGTTTTACAGAATAAAGATTAGAAAAGGCATTTCCCTGTGTTTGCCATCCCAGTCTGGGTGCCTAACAGGAGTCAAAGAGAAGAAGACTTTCACCTCCAGTGAAGAAATTTAGCATTTTTAGGGCTGCCCCAGAGGAAAGGTGATGCCATGGAAAGGGGAATCAAACCCTGGGCACCAAAATCCTCCACACAGAGGACATGGGTAACTCACCTGCCCAAGAAAGACGCAGGTGGAAGAAAATTCTCTCCGGCAGCATTAAAGAGGGGCCAGATTCACACTGATAAAAGTTATATGAGAGAGGAGACAATAAATCAGGAGCACTTGCCAGTTCTTTTCCCCTTCTCCACGCAGAGCCCAGTGGTAGCATCCCCATGGCTGTGCACTGCCAGGGAGCACAAGGGGCATTCAGGACAGAATTTGTCCCCCAGGTCACAGAATCTGCAGCATTTTGAAAACTGCTTGCTTTTCTTAACCTTTTTAACTCATTATCTCTACCTGCACAATAACCCACATTTGGTCTCAACCCATTCATGGCCTGACATCAGCATCTTCTCTGTTCATTTCTTGACAAAAAACTGCAGCCAAGCAAGAAGATTCTTTTTCCCATCAATTTTTGTGTGGTTGATGTCGATGCCGTTCTTTGTCTGTAAAAAAGTCTCCAGGTAATAGGTCAGTCACATAATGGAATAGCTATTGATATATTTTAATACACAGTCAAACCTTAGAGAAGAGTTGAGATTTACCAGCCAACATTGCTGAACTTGTATTGACTAAACAGCCAGTTATTTTTTAATAGCCATCATGTGTCCTTTCTTCCCCCCGTCTTTGGGCTCCAATTTTGTTATTTCAGACAGTAATGCTGGCAGCATAATGTTCATGAAACTATTGCAGTCTTAAATAAATCTATAACATGACACTATTTCTCTATAAGCCCTGAAAGAAGCCTACTCCATCAGATATGAAAATCCTGGCATTCCTAAGCCTTATTTATGTGATAGTGACAGAGGTCATTTCATTCCTCGAGGCACAGCCATCTATAAATTATAGCAGCGCACTGTGAGTAATGAGTTATGCTAAGAAAGAAAGGTGTTTAGAAGAAAACTGTGCAGATTTTGCTCAGCACAGCAATCCGAAAGTTCACATGGCGAGGAGCAATTGTCACCCTACATAAACCATGGTGCTCGTTGTAAAATAAGAATGTTCAAGCAAAACCAGCCTCTCTGAGCTCTGTGGGAGAAGTGGTGCTTTGCACGGCACTCTGCAACAGAAGAATATTATGCCCCAGCCAAAAAGATCACAAGTTATTGCCTCAATATAGAAAATAATTATTTTTCCATCATAAGAGAAAAAGCGTGAAATTTCATAGAGTGGTTTGCATTGGAAGAGACACCAAAGATCATCCAGTTTCAACCCCCCCTCCATGGGCAAGGACACCTTCACCTGGCCAGGCTGCTCCAAGCCCCATCCAAGCTGGCCTTAAACACCTCCAGTGAGGAGGCAAGAGATCTTGCCTGTCCTGTTGTCCTTGGTGCTAAAGAAAACCAGACCGTGCAGGGCACTTACTCTTCATCTCTCAAGGAAATAGGATTTTTGTCTAATTGCCAGCACTTCTGAGAGATGTCCCAATTCAGCTCAGGGGAGAGAAGCTCATACCAGGTGATGGATCCAGTACATTTATCGCATTTAGGTGGAAAATCCAGGGCATGTAGGCTCATAAATGTTAAACCATATTAAGTCTATACCTTGAGCGTGTACTCAAGCACTTAGAAGGCCATCTTGAGGATTTGCTCCTTCCCCTCTCCCAAAAACAGTAAGGCCTAAGGTTACAGAGCCCCAGTCAGCACTGAGCCTCAGCATCTCCCCTTTGGGGTCACTTCATGCCCTCAGCACAGCTCCCAGTGACTCAGACTGTCCCTTCCCAGTTCAGAGGTCTGCACTGGCATCTGCACTCCAAAGTGACAAAGTGGCATTTCTGCTACTTCAGTACTAATCCCCTCCCAGCCGCTGGATTTGTCAAAATCAACAGCGGGAATAGGACGACCTGCCTGTTTGTAGGTCACACCTGAGTTTACAATTTCTTTCTCAACCTCCAGGTAGAAAATGAGAAGCATCCCCACGGAAGCAGAACTCTGGGTGAACTCGAACAGCGAGTTTAAAGCAGAAACGGTCAGGGAGTTGATGAGCAAAAACTCTGCAGATGATAAAACACCTCACTACTACCCTGGGAAAATTTCGTTCCTTAGCAGAATAATGACCTAGAGTCAGAATCCACACTCTGCTTGGCCGTTTGACAGCTGGGAAGAGCTGCCTTCCCCCTGTACAGCGAGAGTGGAGCTGTGCTTCCCGCAGAGCCAGGTCACACAGCCACCCCTGCTCCCTCCCTGCCGCAGCCAGCAGCCCTCACAGCAAGACATCGGTGTTCCAAAGCTTTAAGGTCCAGTTCATTAGTTAAATCAAAGTCAGATTCTCCCCTCTTTCCCCTTCCTGCTAACCCTTCTGGAAAACCTTCCCAGAGACTTTGTTCCTACCCCTTTCTGCAAATACCTACAGCCAGATCATTTTCTCGAGCTAATGAGAACTATTTTTCTTTTCCAGCTTCCCTAGAAATGTCACCCTTCAGTTCTGCTCATCCTTTGCTCTTTTCATCAAGGCTGCAAACCGCAGCTCCCTCCCACACGCCCTCCCAGCTCCAGGCAGAGTGGTGACTCCAGGTTTCTCTAACCCCAGCCCATTAGTGTTTAATGGAGCAGGCAATGGCAGCTCTGGTGCCCTGACAGCCATGGGGAGACACCTTTGCCCTGGAGTGGGGATTCCCTGCCCACCTGCAGACCAGGAGTGTGACCTGTGACTGCCCCTTGCAGCCCAGCCTGCCCTCTGACCAGGCTGGTGCAGCTGCAGGAGGGTGGATTCCATCCCAGAGCTCACAATCAGCCCCAGATTGGGCACTTCCAGCAGCATCCAGACTTCCCTGCCCAGCAAAGGGCCAGCAGTAGGGAGCCCTAAATGTGCCTCACGTTGAGAAGGAGCATCCCACAGGGCTCTGTGTTAACTCACCCCTTGGGTGAGCATGGGGGAGAGGCTGGGGAGAGGAGACAGGGAAAGCTGGATCTGCGGCCAAACAGCCCCGGCCACGCCCCAGCCTGGGATCCCCACACTACATTCAGAATTAGACATTGAAGACATTATCATCATCAAAATAAGTACAAACAAGTGGTTTAGAGGAGACTTGAATTCTGGAAGCTATGGGGAAAAACATCAATGTTTCGAAGCACAAGTTGTTGGGGAGAAATTTTCTGGAGATGGTGACAGGTCCTAGGATTGAAATATTCTTCCAAGTTGTTTCCCAGAACTATCTGCCCCTCACCAAATTAATGACTGAATTCTGCTTTTAGCTAAAGAAAAAACCTGCTCATGAGATTCATGTCAAAATCGGTACAATTCTGTTTGAGTCCAAGGAATGGGGGAAAATCTGCTCCAACACAGAGGAAAGGAGACACTTCTTAGCTAAAAGAGCCTTTTTTGATACGAGTTTTGTGCCTAGAAGTAGTTTTCTGCCCCATGGGAAGTTTTGCTAGCAGGAAAAAGGGAGCAGCCCATGCTGAGAAGCAATGCAGTCATCCTGTCTGAGGGCACCCTCACATTTCTGTCCCTTTAACAGAGGTGATGAAAAAATATAATTTGACTTTTTTTTTTTTAACAGATCCAATGAGTTTGTGGAAAAATACTGCCTAGCTTGTCACGGCCATCAGCATACTGCTGTCAGTGGTGCTTTTATCTCTTTGCTTTAAAAAAGGCTGCGTTCTGAGATGGGTGTGGGGGGGGGAGAGAAAAAGGGAAAGAAAAAGTTGATTACTGAAGTGGAGAAAAAAGAGTTAGTATTTAGCTGAAGGCTAAAAAGAAAAAAAACCTCCTCGGAATGACTATCATAATTATGTGACAAACTGTCAACCTGTAGCTCAGCAGCTCACGAACATATCTGCTGATTGTGAAGTGTGCACCTAACAAGGAAGAGGCACTACAAGGGGAGGAATGATATAAAAGACAGAAATAAAATGTATATCGTGACGGATGTCCACGCATTTTGAATTTGTGAAGTTTGTGCTAATCTCCAAAAGCACTGAAGATTGAGCCGGAGTGGACTGATAGGCTGTGGATATCTCAGGGTATCATTAGGGAGTAAATGTTTGAGTGTTTGGTGCTTTATCAATAAAATATACCTCTTAGACATAAGTGAGAGGAAATCCAGCCAGGCTGGGCTCTGATGTTCCCCAGAATGTCACTTTGGGGAAGATCAACAGGCAGTGCCCCTGCGCACATCCCTGCTGCCTCCCACTGCAGCTCCTCATGCTGTGCTCCCAGGGAATCTCGGTGGGAACAATTCGGGTGAAAAGCTCTGAAGCCCAAAGTGCAAACAGCCCAGCGAGTGCAAATTCATCATCTGCAGTGCAGGAGCACACGGTCTGCTCAGTGAGCTCTGCAAGGGGGCAGCGTTATTTATTTTTTGGTAGAGGGAATATGAATTATCTGAGCCCTTCCTCTGTTGTCAGCGCCTTGTCAGGTCCTGATTTTGCAGACTCTTCCTGTGGCAGCTGCAGGAGGAGCTGCAGGAGGATGAGCAACACTTGCACTCTGCCTTCCCAGCAGAAGAACTGCTTTGAAAAGTCTGTAAACTGAACATGAGCCTTTAGGGAAGGATTGGAGATAATAAATATCTGATGATAACAGGGGCTTATTACCTTCAGGAGACAACAACTTGCTCTCCTTTGGAGGCAAACTGGATAACTATGAAATATCTGAGGAATTTTAACTGTAAAGTGTCTCTGTGAGGTGAGATCTGTGTCTGTTTTTCCCCCAGTACACCCAGTATGACCTCAAGGCTT
The DNA here is from genome assembly GCA_036630365.1 of Acanthiza pusilla. NCBI lineage: Eukaryota > Metazoa > Chordata > Aves > Passeriformes > Acanthizidae > Acanthiza > Acanthiza pusilla. The sequence goes on from JAXCHO010000039.1 coordinate 5,458,226, forward strand.
CCATCTTGTTAATGTAACAAATGACACCATTTTCACTGGGCCAAACTGTCTGGAGCTGTCTGCAAAAGAGTGAGAAAAATTGTGAAGGTAAAAACATCCCAAAAGGCACATAAGCCTGGGACTGAGCTGAACTGGAAATAATCCACTTGAAGAGCACAGAAAACACTTGTTTTTCCCCACAGCCCTACAAACGACCCTGTGTTGCTGGTGGGGAATTTCTGCTGTGCATAAATGAGGCAGGAAAGGTTCTTCAGTCTGGAGGAAACTCATGGCTTGAGGCTAACAAAGAGGGAATTTTAGGGCAGTAAAAGGAATATTCCAGGCTGCTATGCAACTCATGCTCATATGAACACACGAATCTGAGAATATCCTGGTTAAAAGCAGGTTTAGAACCTGGTGTGCAGCTAGTGGTCATGAGACCCGTGCCTGAGCCAGAATGTGAGAGCTACCAACATCAGTATGGCCAGTGAGCAGGGCTGGAAATCCATCCAAAGGTGTTTGTCACAATGGAAAAGAAATTGGATTGGTCCAGTTCTTCCTCGTGGCTTACTTCAGGCTTAAAAAAGGCAGCAGCTATAAATATGTCATCTGAGTATTTGGAATTTGATTTAATATGTCACAATCTGTTACTCCATTTCCAAGAAGACGACTGAAAAAAATATTCAGAACTACAGCTTCAGAGTCTATTGTCATTTGCTTTAAGGAAAATTTCTGTATTTTAATCTTATGATCCTAGAAATGATTTTAGCAATTTGGTTTTTCTGAAACCAATGAAACATTAAGTTGGCAGATGGTGTGCGGGCTCAGCAGAGATAAAGGTTGTGTGGCTGTGCTAGGAATGCAACATAAGTGTCCTGGTACATTGTGTTTGGGGGAGTTTTTTGTTTGGGTGAATTTTCTTTTCTCTTTTTATTTTTTTTTCAATACAATATAAACCCTGTAGGCACATCTGCATCATCTTTTATAATGCAATAAGGGGGAAAAAAGGAGCTTCTCATATTGCTGACACAGTTTCTGAGACTGGATGACTGTCAAACTAATTTAAATTTTAAAATAAACTGCTTACAAATGTGGTACAGAGAGAGGATACTTGATCCAATGGACAGACTGGAGTCTGGGATCCCAAGAGCAAATGTCTGAATTCTGACAGTAACATCTATGAACAACGTAATTCTCCCTAAGCAAAACGAGTTAAAATCACAAACCAAGGTGCTTGAAGAACTGCAGAAGAAAACTCATCATAAGCATTCAGTGTTATTAATTGTTGAGACAAAAGTCATGCTTCTTTACTTATTAAATGAAATAAAAAATTCTTCCAAATCTCAAAATTTAAGCGTAAATATTCTTAAAGCCTAAATAACCAAAATATATCTCAACAGTAGAATGAAAGCTTAAAAACTCTGAGCAACAGGAAGATGCTTAATTATATGAATGTTATTGAAGAAAATGCTGTTTATTTACTTATTACAGGTCTTTTGCACTGTCACAGCTTTTAGGAGGGGCACTCCTAAGCAGCAGTCACTGCCTGAGGACAGCAAAGGTTTCTACGCTGGGATTAAGGTAACGCTCATGGCCCTGAGTTGCTAACTAGGGAATATTTGAAAATCCTGATGAAGAAACATAATTCCTGGTTGTCACAGGCAGTGCTGCTTTGATGTCCACTTTGATAAAATGGCTTTCAGTTTGTCTGTAAAACACCCTGGAGCATCCATTGGCACGGTGTGGACACTGATGTGCCACAAATTATGAGCAAAAGGACCTGTCCTTGTAAATGTGCCCTGAAGAGATCTGTGGGTTATGTGTGAGGGGAGGACACGCCTACAAACCTGCAGAGATTTTGTTGTAACTAAACCAGAACAAAGTGAAGACAAAATATGAATTTTTATCCATCATCTTCCCCTGGTCAGGCACTACACAGCAGAAGTTGCTGAAGAGAAATTCACACCGAGTGCAAGGACCAGGTCTAACTCCACTCGAGGGTTAGGCTGTCAGCCTGGCAGCAGTGAGATCTGTGTGTCTGAGTTTCATGCCTTCACCAATGGGGTTTGAAAAATCCGGCAGCCCATCCTGGGTGATATCTGACAAACAGTTCCTGAGGAACTTTTCTGAAATGTCAGAATTTTCCAGGGAAAGGAAATTCCCATTTCTGCCTAGCCCTGAGTGCTGTTTCTGCCCTTTTGCCAGAAGAACAGACAGGCAGAAAAGGCACAACCTGAGCTCTCTCCCTGGAGCAGGGGACCCCAAAGCTGCAATATTTTATGTGCAGAGCAATCCTTCTTCCTGACACAGTGGGAAAGGGGAATTGGGCAAAAATTCCTCTTGTTTTGTATCTGGTGCAGCCTACAAACATAGAGTCCACAGCCATGAGGTTGTGCCATACTTTATGCCATGGTATTTCTCCTACTGCATTGGGATGGGAGCTCCTTTAAACCAGGGATATTAAAAATTAATAAATTCTACAGTATTATTCTCAGGCTTAATGGAAGCCTGCTCTGAGATTTGGAGCTGAGAAGCAATTACACTCTATATATGGAAACTGCAAACATTTTCTTAATTGCCAGAAGTGCTAAAGTATGTTAACAGCAATTTTACCTTATAAAGCTGAAGATCATTATTGCAAAATTTATTATTATTATGAAGATTATTATAAAGATTATTATTATTTTTCAAGTAATTATATGTCTTCATAATTACTTAACACCACTTAAAATTTCATAGACGTCAGTACTGCTTGATTAATCTGTCATCTCTCTTGCCTGTCAAAGTTACCTGAAAATTGTTTTCTTATTTCCAGTTTTTACCAGAGTCACTAGAAATTGCAGAGGATGGCAAAGAGCACGTTTTGACTGTCCTGAGCACGGTACCCATTGCTTGTCCTGGGCAGCATGATTCCTGTAAAATCACTTTGCAACTAAGTACTGAGGACTTGGGTAAGAGTTTTACATATTGAAATCAAACCAATGGGATTATTTTTTCCAGTATTTAAATTGCAATGAATTCTAATAGAAAATATAATCTATAAATAATACCAAAGGGCAGAAGCCATAAAATCAGCAAACTAGGCCATATTTTTATCTACAAAATAAAACAGCTGATAATATCAGACAGGTTTTTGAGGAAAAGAAAAAAAACAAACCCATAAATCTGACTAGCAATAACCTGAACAGTAGTCTGTTGAGATTTATGGATGAAATAACTGCAAGTAGAAGAACTTATTTTAAATTCCAGGAGTATAGAATTCCATTTTAAGTTTTTTTGTAGCGGGAATGTTCTTAGGTAGAATAATTTAATTAATTATCAATAAAAAGCTCCCCTGCAGATTTATTATTCAGTAAATGCATAGTGAGCCCTTTTTCTTTCTTTTGCTGGCTTGTAGTTTTTGTCTAACTTAATGCAGAAGGAAAAGATCATTCTTGTGCTTATATATAATTCTCTTTCTAACTGTTTAGGGTTTGTTTGGTTTGGTTTTTTTATTTTATTATTTTGAAAACATTGACAATGTCACTGAGAAAACTCTTGCCCTTTTATTCAGTAAATGCTGTCTTCAGGTCAATCAGGTGGAATACCCTTCCTACCTAAAGGGGGCATTTATGTATTTACTTTCCATTAATACTAAATAAGACACCCAACCCTTTTCCTAACAAGGCACTTCTTTCTGTTCCATAAGTGATTCAATGAGAGAAATGTTTAGAGATAGGATTACAGCTGCGGTTTCTCTACCCCACAAATAGCCAGCTCTAAAAAATGTTGGCAAAACCCAGATAGTTCCTGATATTTTTCTCTTTTTAAATCCCTTTCCTTGTTCTCCTCACTATCAGCCAAGTGCTTAGGCAGAAGGAAAAAAAAATTTAAATGGTATCATAACACAATGATCTTAAACTGAGCAGCACCTTATGGTTCCAGCAGCTGCGCTGGCTCTCGTACGTGGAGTACTTTGCATTTCTCCATGGCTCGGGGCTGCTCTTGGCTTGGAGTCTGTGCTGCTCCATCAGGGAAACATCCGCTGAGCTCATGGGAACGGATTTCCTCGGATAGCGAGGGAGAGAGGAGGCTGCCTGCACTGAGGGATCAAGGGTGTTGGGGCTGCCATGTGGTGGGACATGCCCATGGACTCCAAGCTGCTCAGACTGGGACTGCTCTGAGGATCGGACAGGAATTAGCCCCAGTCAAGGTCATTTGTTTAATTCACATTTTCTGAGGCGTCCATCAAGGCTTTCAGAATCTCCCCGATGGAGCGTGGGCCGGCAGCTCTCGAGTGGGGGAGGCTGAGCTCAGCACATCAGACTGAGACTGAGCCCTCGCCAGGGTCCTCTCCAGTCCCACAGTGTGCATTTGACCAGAAGAAAGAGAGGACACAAGGCCTGCAGAAGCAGCTCTATTTTCAAGCTGCCAATGGCTTCATGTGGTGGTGCCAAGAGGTGCCAGGAGGAAGGCACAACTCGTCCAATTAACTCACACTTGAAGGAAGTTGTCACTGAAGTGGAAAATTTCTATTAGTTTCCATCAACTCCTTTCTGCAGCTCAAACTAAACCCAGCTCCAGCCCTTGGTTGCTCCATCCTGAGGCTCTTTCCTCAGATGACACTGGGGCTGCTATCAATTGAGCTATCTATATATACTTAAGGCTGAGTGTCTGCTGCTGCGTGTCTGCACAACCACGTTTGCTCTGAGCCTTTATTGTCTTTAGGGTCCATTAGTTTATCTGAAGGAATGCGTCTGAAAAATGTGTGCGGGCCACAGTGCTGTACATTAAAAATTAAAACCATTTTAGCTGAGATTCGTTTGTACCAAATAAATTAACTGACAAGCTCCTTGTCTGACTGAATCCATATAACTACACTGTTGTGCTAATTATGGAGGGAATAAGTGATAAGAAAGCTAATTACAAGCACAGAAATATCTCTCCAAGTTCAGACAATATCATAATGAATGCCAAGGCACAGCAGAGCCACTGGAGTTCGGCTTCTGTTAAGTTTATCGTTACTATTTTGACAAAATGATTTTCTTTGATTTTAAACTTTTGTTCTGGGTTGTGAGCACATGGGCTTGCAATGGCAATAACTATTCCTCATGGAAACCTCCAATTTAATTGAATCAAGAACCTTGAAAATTAACCAGGACTTTTTTATAAGATGTGAGGTGAATCCTTTAAGGATTTGGTTTGAGAGATAGTATGTCATTAATATCTATAGATTTTAGTTCCAATCCTGTAAAGGGTTAATTTAAATTTTATTTCATGAGATTTTTCCACAAGGAATGAGACACCGATTATTTGATTATGTTAGAAATGCCATCCTAAAATACCTTAATGCCATCTCGATAAATTATTATGCAGTTCTAGAAATGGGAAGAATGATATGAAAATCACTTATTTTAATATCAGAAAATTTCTTATTTTCATCTCAGATCAGTTTCACTGCCACCATTTCTAGAACTTTATTCTTATCAGATGATAATTAGTGGTCTAGGACAGAAAACTAAATGTTCCTCAAAAATGCTGTAAGTCCTGAAATCATCAGGGAGATTCTGACTGGCTTCAGCAGAACCACAATTTCATTTTTTATCAGCCAAAGGATTCATGAAAGATTGAGTGGCTCCATGAGAAGCAAATACAGACTATATACAGTGCAGACCAGATGGCTCAGAACTCAATGCTATCGTAATTCAGTGTGTGTAAGGGAAAACACATCTGTAGAAATAAAAATTCAGGTTTGCCCTTTACCTGAGACCTTGGGAGGAGGGGTCAGGACCCAAGAGAAGTGGACACTGCCACTCTGGCTGTGTGTAGAGGTCCCTGTAGGAATGAAATGATGGGAAGTGCCATCGTCACACAGATTTTGTCACGATCCATCGTTTCCCTACCCACCAGAGATGCTGACATAGCCAGTATCTCCATAGCTTATTATTTTTCCTCATTTTTGTAGTGAATTTATCTGCACAATACCTCTGTGAAGGATACGAATAAAACTATTATTGTTTTGCAGACTAGGAAGAAAACACCATAACATTAACAGCCAAAAATACAAATACAGACCTGCTGCATTTACCTTCCTGTTGTGGATCCATAGTTCACCAAAAACTGACTTGAGAACCCTCCCTTTCCTCATCAAAACATCTGTTTATTTTAAATTAAATAGCCCCCAGCAGGTACCTCCTTATACTCCAGACAGTGAAAGAGCAATGTTTTCCAGAAACACAGATTCATCTCTTTCTTTGCCACGAGAACTACTTGTCTTCATTTACTGGGCATGGACCCATAAAGATAACACTGTCACTCCAGAAATATTAGCACCTGTGGAAAAATAGGCACCACTGAGTTTCAAGTAAACTTTGGGGAAAAAAACCCAACAGAGTGAAGTGTGCAGAGGGATGCCAGATTCAGTCAGTCACAACTGTCTCCATGCAAAGCCCATCTGGTTTCAAGGCATGTGCGTCCTGGAATGAGAAGTGTTTGTGTTGAACAGTAAACAGGCAATGGGAAAACATTGGATAACTCTTGTCAGACTCTGTGCTCGTGTTCACTCCAGACAGCCAAGCACCAGGGCCCCCAGACATCGCCCTCTCGGCCTGCCAGGTGGATCTGCTGCCGGAGCCCTGCTCGGGGAGCAGCTGTGCAGCAGCCACGGTGACAGTGACAGCCGTGACAGACTTCGCGCAGGACGGGAACCGCGTCAGCCGCATCAGCGCCGAGCCAGCCGCACCGAGGGATGTGCTTTGGAGGGCTTACACACCCAGGGATGTGAAGGTCAGATCCTGAAATCAGTTGGAAAATGTGTCATATTTAAGGCTTTTTTTTTTTTTTCCATCTTTTTTTTCCCCAAGAAAATAAACTCTTCAGGATGGCTGTCAGAATGGTATAGGTTGGAGGGGGCTTTAAAGACCATCCACTTGCACTCCCTGCCACCAGCAGGGACACTTTTCACTATCCCAGGTTGCTCCAAGCCCTGTCCAACTTTGGGCACTTCCAGGGATGGAGCACCCACAGCTTCTCTGGGAAATCTGTGCCACAGCCTCACCACCCCCACCCCCTTAAAGGATTTCTTCCTAATATCTAATCTAACCCTGCCCTCTGTCAGCAGAGTAAAGCAAAACAGTCACCTCATACATCAAGAAAATTAACATGTAATTAATTTCTTGCGCTTTGGCAGATTTAGGTTTGATTATCAGCACATCAGTAAGGCCAAAAGGTGGAATACAGAGGTAACCAGGAGTGCTTTGTACGCTGGAAAAGGGGAGAGGGAGAACGTGGGTTAGGGAATGAGCACCTTTTTGGGAAGGAAGGAGGGGGAAAAGTGAGCGTTTGGAGAACATTTTCTGAAAAATCAGAGGAAAGGCAGTGCCTCAGAAATGAGAGAGGAGAAGGAGGCTCAGCAGTGCTGTGTCTGATTTGTGACTGTGCCAGGAATCACTGGGACACATTCGACAGCACACGTGGCAGCTCTGGCTCTTCCTTTACCCCTGTACAAAATGTCCAAAATAAAAATAATGATAAGCAATCAGGGAAGCGAGCCGTACTTTCCCTGCAGAAAGCCTGGCCAAAGGGATGTGGTGAGCAGGGACCACCCCTTTGTCTGTGAAGTTGTTTCAGGGCTGCAGCTGGGAGGTTTGAGGGCTGCAATCCCACTGCCCCAGAGAATTAACCAGAGCACAGATTTGACTAAGCTAAATTTTGCAGAGCAGGGGCACATCCAAGCTGGCATATCTTAAGTAACTGAAAACAACCCCCCAGTGAAATCTGCAATTTCCCTGCCCCAATTTTTGTGGATTTGCTCGTGAGAGAATGAGATTAAACTGGACCAAAAGAATTTTTGTCTTCAAAGGTAAAATGCCTAGCATGGGACTATAACCTTTCACCTCCAGAATTGGCTTCTTTTAAACTTTTTAAGATTCTTAAACCAGAAATTGCAGCTAATTCAGCACAGTGCACTAACACACTAATATTTTTTCTTGAAATTACAAATGCTTTCTTTAAAATATGAAGATGTATCAAGTGTGAAATTGAATTAATCAATTTTAATAATAAATTCCATTTATCTCAGTTAAAACTCGATCTATGGAAACATAATAGATACTACCTTCCCTTCCCCCCATTTTCCCATTGCTGCTTTGCAGTTAATTAGAGACCTTAATGTAACAGAGTTCCTCCAACATAGCAAGAAAAAGTCCATGTATTAAAATCCACAAAATCTTTAATCCTTCTGACTTGTTCAAATATTTTTGATTTATCTGAAAACTGAACAGAAATGGTGGGCAGAACTTCCTGACACATCTAGACACCTATTGAAGAGGATTTCCTCAGCAAACTACTCCTGCCTGCAGCCAGGACTTGTGTCTTCTGCTGACACCATGCAAGAAAGAGCAGAGCAGGAAGGGCCACATGGATTTGTTGGTGCTAAATTTTTACTTAGAAAGTGTGAGGCTGTGGAGAAAATGGGAAATTTCTGAGACACTTCATCTCACAGTGTAAATGCAAATAAAGCAACTGACCCCAGATCAAAAAGTTGTTCAAAGAGGGGTTCAATTTTGCAGTCCTCAAGACCATCACTCTAAAAGTTTGGTGTGCCAGACACTGGTGGGCATCTAAGAAGTGTTTCTGTGCCATGGTTAAGAGGCATTTTGAAATACTTTGATGTATTGCTGCAGGTGAGGGATGTTGTCAGGAACTGAGGTTCTATCTTCACCCTCCAACTCATTTATTTAATTTCACCCCTGCTCCCAAAAGCCAAGTCGTGTTTGTCGCTGAAAGACTGCACAGGGATATAGCCGCCATCCTTCTTCCCTGCTCCATGGATCCTGGTAGAACTAACTGCACTGCACCCCTGGACTCCTCCTGGGCACAGAGGGAGCAAAGAATTAACAGCCCTGGCCAAGGAATCGTCTGTCAGGGGGGATAATGGAAAGCTGTAACACTCCATCACTCCCCCCAGTATGACTGGGAGCTCTTCATATCGCAAATCACCACACAGCCCTGGCTTACACTTTTGGGAGCTGCACAGCAGAGCACTCAGCCATGGAAAAACACCCTCTGGAGCAGGCCTGGCAGTGTGGGTCCAGCACTGTCCAGATCCAGGTGTTACAGGTGTGCCAGGGCTCCCCCAGGTACACCTGGGCCCTGCAGGGTACCAGGGCTCTCACAGCTCCTCTGTGCCCCAGCTGCAGCCCAAGGAGCCAAGAGCTGATGCACATGAAGGTCTCTGTAGCTGTAGTAGATCTTTCCTGTTTCACCCACGTGCCTAAAGCAGTCTGATTTGGAGCCTCATCGTCAATACCTGATCAATATCCACAGCAAATAGATAACTCAGCCATTCAGATGCTGTAACAGGAAATCTGAGGTCAAATTAGGGGACAGGGAGCTACTACTAAAACATGCTAATGCTACTTAGTCACAGAATACCTTTTTACCATACTTCAGGCATTAAAATTAGTACAATTTAATGAGCACTCTATTCTCCTGATAATTTCAGTGAATGATCTACTACTTAGCAAAAAGTTTGAATAAAAAACTTCATCTTTTACCAGCTGAAGGAAGACATTACATCAGATGAACAGGAACACTTTGAACTCCCCTATTGCCTATGATTAAACTCTGTTGTTTGAAAACGAAGCTTATTTTGTAGCCACCACAATCACGTTTCAGAAGTCAGATTGTAGTTTGTACTTAACCCGTGAATCCTGCCCCTAATGTTTTGTGAGGAACAGTAATGAAGAAAAACTGCTGTGTAGACTGTATTCATTACACATTTCATTTTAACTAGGTCACAGTTCGAGACCTCCCAACAGGGAACTGCTACTCTTTCACTGATCCACACATTATCACATTTGATGGATGGTGAGTATTTTACTGTGAAATAATTTGGCTCAATTACTGCAGTTATCAGATTCTAGATGTGGCATGCATTTGGGTTTACATTAGAATATCAAAAAAGCATTGAAAAAGTTTGCTTACAATGAGGAAAGTACTGCTTCAACAACACACGTGGTTTGCTTCCAGCTGTTTGTACTCCCTTTAACAAAAGGACAAAAAATGCATTAATCTTTGAGAAGCAGTGGGTTTGAGCCTGAATAATTTTTACAGGACAAAGGTCAGATTCCAAAATGTTCTTCAAACAGAACCATCACCAGTGGCTTTGAGGGGGTGTCATTGTGTTAGTGACACCCCAGTGTCACCCAAGTGACACATTCTGTCACCAGAGCAGCACAGCACACAGCCACAGCCTGCTCCTTCCCAGGAGTTTAGCAACACCAGATGCAAAGCTGCTCATCAGGAGGATGTTCTTATTTCTTTTACTTCCAGAGCTGGTTTATGAGTTCACAATCATAACCACAACCAAAAAAATTTATAAAGATGGCTATAATGCCTCAGATAAAAAAGTGCAGAAATTATAAGTGCCAAATATCAGGAGAAGAGTGCAAAAATAAAGTTGTGCATCCTCCTGTAGTGTCCAAATGTCCTTCTGTATCACCCAGCAATAAGCTGCTTAAAGACTTACCGAGCCAAAGTGGGAGCTTTGTGTTTGACTGCCTGAACTGTACAGAACTTTTCCTCATTTAACTTCCCTAATCATTCACGAATCTCTTTATCCCAGCTAATTGACATCACTGACAGCTTTTAAAATTTGCATCTGGCACATTTGATCCATAGCTGCAAATACTTCAGAAGACACTCCAAGTTTGTCATTCTGCCTTTAACCTCCTGATGGCACAGACAATGACTGTGGGTGCTCAGCATTCCCAGGGGCTCAGCAGGTGTGAATTTCTGATATCCTGATATCTTGATGTCCCAATTTCAGTCCAGCATGCTCTGGAGGTGGCATCTGAAATGATGTCAAAGCTGGAGAAATCTGTTGATGAAATGTAAGGCAGTGACCCCATTAAAGTTTATATGTCTGCCTCTAACAAAGATTTTACCTAAACTGGGTAGTCTGAGATAGGAGATAAGTTCTGCTCATCTACAGCTTCCCAGTTCCCCTTCTGTTTTGCTGAACAGCAATTAAATGTGGTCAGGAACTGGGGTCATACAAGTTTGGGTGCTTTTCTTGCTTTGGAAGCTTCACTAGAGCTGCAAGAGTTTCAAAGATATTCCTGTGCCTCCTATAGCTGCAATTCTTTCAACTCTGGGATATTAAACTAGATCAGAGTATTATTTCAAACTCCTCTGTACATTTGTATTCTAAAATATTCCCTTTTGATTTAGGGCTGAGAATGGACAGTGATCTGTCAGATTGTTGTGTTTCGGGAGTGATAAACAGCTGACAGGTGCCTCTTGGAATGGGGACACCCTTCCAGCCATGTAGGACAATTTTACATTGCTTCCATGGAAAAAAAAAGTCTAAAATGAAATCAAGCAATTTTATTTGAATAACTCATTTTTTAATCCTATTATTGATAGCACACAGAAATGCTTCTAAGCAATTTATGTTCTATTTTAGCACAGGGACTTTGGAAGAGCCCATCCTTCTGTGTCATCCTGCCTCAGAGTCACACAGCCTCGAAAGAGAAAAATCCCAGAATGAGCTTGCCCCCTCAGAAATCACACGTTTTTCCTTTTGGACAGACATTCATTACTGCTCTGTCCAGTGCAGCTTTAAATGAGCCACGTTGATGGGACTTCGTCCATCTCAATAACTAGGTTATTTCCCAAAGATGCATCACTCCTTGATATTCAGCCAAGTTTCTTACCCATGATTTCACAGTCCCATTACTCCTACTTATAGTCCCATTTATTATTGTAAATAATTTCTCTTTCAATTATTATAATGATTATGCTACCTTATTACACATCAGTTAAGCGACTTCTCTGACTGCCTATAAAAAAAAAAATGTTAACATGTTAGCAAATTATTCTAAAGCTCTGTATTTAGGGAGTGGGGAATTCAATTCCTGCCTCTGTCCTGGTACAAAACTATAACCTGAAAGCAAAGGATGACATAGAGTTCTGGAAGTGAAGCATTACCCTTTTTCATGGGAGGAAATGTGGTGGGAAAATGTGTTTCAGAACTTTTTTTTTTGTTGTTTCAAAATTTAAATGAAAATCATTAAAAATTTTGAATTTAACTTAAAAATATTTATTTTAATAAATTCGGGAAATTGAAAAATTGCATCAAATTCAAAAGACTGGAAGTGTTTTTCTTATTGGCAGTAAATTTTTCTTACAGAAATGGCCACTTCCAGTGTATTTTGTAACTTCTATTGTGATGTTTCCAATGTTTTTAAGCTGACATAGTGAGCTCACATTACATCTGAGGTAGTTAGCTATTCATTAGCCAACTGAAATACCCAACTCCCACTCCTTAATAACACTCCCCTTTGCTGTGCCTCCTGATAATATATGTCTGTAGGAATATTTATCTTGTAATCTTTTCGTTCTTTTCACCAAAGGCAGTGACTGAAAATCAAAGAAGAATGTGTCATATTTTACAGCATAAGCACAATCAATTTGTGTATATTGGAGCGTAGATGTGAAATAACGTTAATTATACCAGCTAAAATCCAGAGAGAGCACTTCCTTTTATAGCAAAGTACCTTCTAAATTAAACAAATGTGAAAGCCTGGTAAAGCAAAAGTATAGCCCTCATTACTGGTTATGGCACATTATAAATATAAAAGCTTTTCATGCCATAAATTGCAGATTCTTAAATATGAAGTACTAGCTTAAAACTAAATATGCAGAAAATCCTTTTAGGGCAAAGTAAAAAGGGGAATATTTTTTCATTGGGGAACTATATACATCATTTATGTTATTTTGCATTTTACCTTACCCAAAAAAAAAAAAAAAAAAAAAAAAAAAAAAAAAGTTAGAAGATTTTTCAGATTTCCCAAATATTTACACTGATCCATATTATCCCATCAATATTATCACCAAGGCAATACACCATTCACTGGTTGGCTTTAATGACTTTCATCCTAGGGGCCCAAAACTAAGTCCTGGGCACGAGTAGCGCTGCCAGGTGCTGGGTTTTTGATAGTCTGCAGCAGTTTAGTTGTCCCCAGGCACCCACTGGCTGCTGAATGTAACCCAACATCTGCTCCGAGAGCAACAGGATGTGATGGATGCTCTAAAGCAAATGTCCTTCAGCATCACCCAGCCCTTCACAGGATCGAGCCTGCCATGAAATAGTTCTTAGTAGCAGGGAAAGAAGGAGCCTGGAGGCACATGCCGCCAAATCAAATCATTTGGTGGTAAAACTTCAGTGGAAAACCTTCAGGAACAGCCACAATAAGCACTAATTAACACAAGGGTGAAGTGCAGCTTGGTGAAGAGGAAGCGCATGGTGTGAGTTAATCTAACACTACTAGGGAGCAGTTGTTTGCATATGTCTGTACTCCCTTCTGTCCCTCTCTTGTGATTAACAACAGAAGTGATTCCTATAGAATCTCACTGCCAAAACCAAACATTCGGGAGTATTTTATAATTCTTGGATAAAGAGCATAACTCGAGCCATGACTTCATACCGGGACAAGAACTTACTTCACCCCTTGGAAAACGACCCAAGCACACAGAGGGAGAGAGAGGGAGGGAACCCCTTTGCACCCCATCTCTCCATTGCTGCAGGCTGTCAGGGAAGCAGGATGGGGAAGGGCATGGGGAAGGACGCTGTGGAGGGCGATTTAGACACAAACAGAGGTGCCTGGTCCATGAGGAACATGCAGAACTCCCTCGGGCAAGAGCTCTACTGAGTCTCCTTCAGGTATTCAGTGCCACAGGCACCTTCCTCGATGTTGTCCAAAGAATCATTATGACAATTACAGTTGTGTAAACACCACAAAAGTTTACCTGACTGAGCTCAATTATCCGAAGGCATCTGAAAGCTTTAATTTAGGCACGGTGCAGGTTCGTTATGTGCTATGCAATCTATGCCATGACTTAATTGAAGGACTAGGAGCGACTTCCAGGAGGGTTGGATTGGGTCCACTGTCAGTGATTATTAAGCAATAAATAGCTCCCCCAACTGCAATTACATTTATTTGCATATGCAAATACAGACTTCTTTACCAGGTAGAGATGATCAGTCTGAGTACAGCCAATCTGATGCCTTATTTTCCATCAGCCTCCCTAAACACCTCTCCTTCTAAGCTGAAGGAACCTGTGGAAAACTCCTTTTTCTCCCCCACAAAGATATCCAAATGGAGAAAGCACTTGAAGTTTTAAGTAATTATCTATTTTTTAATGCTGTCCTTAGTTCTGATCAATCTTAGCAGCACCATCCACGCAGTGTACTAAAGGATTTATGTACCTGATTAGAAAATAGGATGAGACAGAACCATTCAAAATCTTATCACTTCATGGTCAACCTGACTAAGTTTTTCAAGATGAAAGATAAAGTCAGATGTGTTTTCTATCAGAGAAAAGCAGCTGGAGTTTAAAATTTTACTGTGTTTTAAGCGACAAAGTTATCTATAGCTTTTATTGTGAAGAGAAATAAAATGTAAAAATATACATATGAAAAAGTCACAGTTCTCAAGCCATTTGTTCCTCTGCATAAGAAACGTTAATGGCCTGAAAAAATATTGATGTTTGTATGGCACTGCTTAAAAAATAATCCTGTTATTTAGCAGAAGAATTTTATACATTCCTTTTTATGTTTTTTTGTTGTAGAAAATAATAAAGCTTATTATTATGAGCTTATAGTTTAGTTTCCATATTACTTAATTTAATAAAAATCATGTTTAAAAAGTAATTACAGTGCCTTAAAAGAAAGCAGAAAAATCCATTGCTTTTAAAGATGGAAGCTGTTGTCTTTTAGAGAGAAAATTTCAACAACGTATATTAAGTATATGGCCACTGTTTTCTTTTATATAAGACATTAGAATAAAATAGAGTGAGAATGAGTGAAGTTTATGGAGTGAGAGCACAAAGAACAGGCAGAAGAGGGTCCTCTCACAGGCCTCTGTTGTGGAAGCCCCGGAGGCTCCAGATGGTTCACGCAGAGGGCAAACACTTGCCAAGTTATTAAAGTTATCCTGCTCCTGGCCTCACTCAAATGGAGCAGGGACGTTCCTCACAGAAAAGAATGAAAGCCCTAAATTATTTTCCATGCTGGATTGTGCTGATTGCCAATCCATTGAGCGTGAAAGTTGTGCTTACAGGAAAGGCGTTGAGGGGGAGGAACAAAGTTCATTTCAGCAGGCTCTCAGTAGAATCCCAGATTTTCACAGGAAGCCTTTACCTAGCCACAGCCAGACCTGTTAAATTTGGTGATTAGTCACAGAAGAGGTAATTTGAGCACTGATTTCCCTTTGAAGAACATCATACTCTAAAAGCATCTAGCTAGAACCAAAGCATGTTTATTAAGACCCGGAGGCAGGAACTTCTTCCCATTTGCTTTATATCAAATGTTTATCCTTTTTATCCATGTCCATTGCCATGGCAGCAGCTGGGACACAACGCCTGCTTTTCACAGGAATTCTTAGGCACTTCCAGCTAATAACTGCAGTGGCATTCCCTCGAATACAGAGCCAAAGAAACGCTCCCCCATGTGTGGATTTTTCCCTCCTTCAAGGCCAGCCACCACCCTGGTCTAAGTAAGGAGCACTGCTGGACGAGTACCGACAAACAACCAGCACAGGTGGATGCCCCGGGTCTCCAAACCCTCTCTGGTTTTGTGTCTCTGTGGCTGTTTAGGCGCTATGACAACTATAAAATCGGGACGTTCCTGCTGTGCCGCAGCGAGTCGCGGGCGTTCGAGGTGCACGTCCGGCAGTGGGACTGCGGCGGCCACCGCTCCGCCAGCGCCTGCAATTGCGGAGTAGCTGCACAAGAAGGAGGTGACATCGTGGTGCTGGACACCTGCAATGGCCGCTTTCAGGACAGCAGACCCCAGCTGACCATCAAAAGCACCGAGGCATCGCCACAAGTCAAAATCCTGAATTCCTACGGAGGCAGGAAAATAACAGTACGTGCGGGGATGGTTGAGCGCTCTCATGGCGCTTGTGCTTTAAAAACACACGTTTAATATTTCTGAATTATTAATGAAGTTGCTGCAAAAATATCTGAAGCCATCAGAGTGCCTGCAGCCAAATGTACCGCAAAACGCGAGGCTGGGAAGTAGCTGGTTATAGTGTTGGTTTAACAAACTGTAAAACAAAACAAAACAAATATCTCTGGAAATTTCCTGGCGACGCAACGGAGCTCTGATAGTGCTATTTAATCTCTGCAGCACGGCAGCCCACTCCCTGTTTGCTTATGCCAGGCACTACCCAACCACATAACATAAAGCAAATTTCTTTGCAGAGCTTGAGATATAAATATCCAAGGGAAGATCGCAGGTAGCAGGATAATGGAGTTTTAGAGTGGAGCAGTAAGACACTATTAGTCAGACCCAGAAAGGCCCCAAAAGCGATGAAAATGGGCTGTAAATGTGCAGCATTTGGTGTAACGTAAAGCATTTGCCTAAAAAATATATGGCCACCATTTATTTTGCATAAGTATCGCTTACCCACACTAATCCACTGAAATCACTGGTAAAATAAGAGCAGGCTGCACCACGGCTTTTGGTAAGGAAAGGAGCCACAAATTATGGCCAAGAAGATAATTTTATCCTAGAGTTGTATCATCGAGATTTATTGCCATGAAATGTTTTGGATGAAGATCGGTCCACAGCAGAGCCAGAATGATGCAGGAAGAGCCTGTGCTTGGCTCTCCTTGTGATCTCACTTGGAATAGACCTCAGGAAGGTAGTAATTGAAAGTCTGTTAATTATAGAATAGAGGAAAAGCAGGAATCAAGCTGTCATTTCATTTTGCAACTGAATGCAATATAATTACTGTTTTATTACTAGAATAATCTTAGCAAGGAATCCCTATTCTCATTTACATCTGAGGCAAGACTCGGGGAAATAAATCAGGGCCCACTGGGAACACAAATCCTGCTCTGATCTGAGTGGGAATCCATGGGAAGAAGTGAACAGATCTCTGAGCACACCATGGAGTGTGGTTCATCCCAGTTCTCCATCATTATCCTCATGCAGCTCAGGAGGTGACTCCCCCCAGCTCCCACAACATTCAAGAGGGCATGGAATGGGATTAGGTCATGCAAAGGGGCAGCTTCCAGCAGCCAGTCACTAAATATGACAATATCTGCAAACTGAGATCTCAAAAAAGCTTATTTGAAGCCTCAATTAGCAGCATTAAATCCAGGTGGGATGCTTTGCCCAGGGGCAGCAGGAAAGGGTTAGAGCCCTCCAAATTCCCAAAATCAATCCACACCTGGAAATAGTAATCTGGACAGCACAGAAGACTGAGCAGCTCATGCATTTCTGACTGCAAGGGCTTTGCATGCAGCCTTGCAGGAAATGCTCCTCCCTGCAGTAAAGCATGCGATTAGGAGACACTGCTTATGTGAGGAAGGAAATCAAATCCTACCCAGGACTGCGTCAACTGCAGTTCTCCTGCTGCACCTACAAAACCATCAGGAAAAGTCAACTCATCAGGCCAGTTGAGCTTTACGTTGGGCAATCTTGGGGCTTTTTTTAAACACACCTTGGTAAGGGAAATGTAGGCGAAGCCAAAGTGGAGGGACAGCCAAGGACTTCTGAGGTGTTCAAAGTACTGGTTTTATATGATGACTTCCATTATTCCCCAAGGCCAATAATTTTTGGAAAAAATTGCTTTAAATCCAAATGCAGAGGGCCTGAGTTCAAAACAGTGTCCCGACTGTCACTGCAATCGGTGGCACTTTCTGCTGTGCTCATGGAGGGCTGCTCAAAAAGAATTCCCATGCCTGAAGTAATGGGGAACTAAAATGGGCAGAATTATTATTTAGTAAGGCCAGTATGCAAATTCTAGATTCCAGCACAAGAATAAAAATATGAGCTGGTTACTCCCTCACAGATATGAGTAGATTTGATGGTAAGGAACTTCAAAGGGACCAAAAAATCCCCACTAAAATAAAGGGAAGCTAAGGACATTATTTGGATAAATAAATTATATTTAGGCAAGGGGCACTTAAAAAAGGAAAAGAAATATTTTTAAATTATTATAATGAGATGTTTACAACTCTTTAATATATTTTTTAAGATTAACTGTAAATGTTTAATTTTGAATTAAAAAAACCATAATAAATAATTGAATAAAAAGAAAATATTAAGGTTATGTATCAGGATAGTATGTTCCTGCTCCCTCTCCTGACCCAGATAATTTTTAAATAATTTTATTTTTATCTGTAAAAATAAAGCAAACAAACAAAAAACCCCATACAATTCAGTTGAACAGATATTTTCTTTTCATTTTCTTTTTTTTTTTTTTTATTATTTGGTTAGTAAACCAATCTGAAAAATCCATTATCCACACAGTTACTTCTTGTTTTGAACCCTGCCAGGTTTTTTTTCTTTTAAAGGTCAGTGTAAGCCTACCACTAGTCCTTTAATGAGAAAATTGCTTTATCCACTTTAAAACAGAATCATTTTCTGGGTAATCCGGCCTTGGAAAATGAAACGATTCTTCAGAAGGAAGAAAGCTGGTTTTTAGACTTGGCAGTTTATCTAAAAGAAATTATTTCCCAGGCAAAGACACAAGGGTGGCCTTATTGTCATGGAAGTCACTTCAAAAATTAGCTGGTAACTTACCACTGGGAAAACTTCAATGGATGCAATTATTAATTTAAAAAGAAAGTACTCGTGCAGTTATATATTTATGCAATGCTATCAGATATTAATGCCATGGAATCTGAAAGCAAGCTAAATAATAGCACAAATAAATATTTATAGTGTTTATAAGTGATCTTAAATTACCTCCGCCATCGCTAACGTCCTGCTTTGATATTTTCGTTTATGGAAAGAGACGTTTGTTATTGCACAAAAAGCTTGGTAAGAGCTTCAATTCACTGGGGTTTTTCTCCCTGCCTCTCCAGATCCTGTTCCCGTCAGGAGCGTTTGTTCGAGCGGACATGAGCGAGCGGGGAATGGGTGTGACAGTGAGGACACCGGGCAGGGACTTCAACAGCACCCGCGGCTTGTGTGGCCTCTTTGACGGCATCGCTCACAACGACCTCAGCAATGTGCCCGAGGAAGACTTCACAGAGCAGTGGAGGTACAAAGCCAGAGAGATCCCACCCAGGAGATGCTCTTAGCAGCGTTTCGAACGGTCTTGATGGGTTTATTTCAGCACAGACTCCCCTAATGACCTGGAAGAGAGATCTGCTGAACCTAAGGGACAAACCTGGAGACCCATTTCCATCCCCACAGCACAGGGGCTTAATTTTCAGTCAGCACAAAACACTTCCTCAGCTACCCAGAGAGAAGTTTTATGCTCATAAGTGATGTCACATTAACAGCTGTGTTAAGATCCCTCTCAGCTGTTAAAAAAAAATGCAGTTCTCACCCGCACTTGAAAATGTAGATAGCTGACAATAGGGATTAATTAAGGGTTTCATATTTCCCTTGTTCTTTTATTCCTGAACACTAATTACAATATGTGAGTATAGATTAAATGTTACATTTTGACAAAGTGTGGTAATGTATGTACCATGCTAAAACTTAATGCTTAATATCAACTCTGCTAATGATGAGAGTGAGCTCTGAAAATTTGTACTTTCTGGGACACACGGTCTGGAAACAGAGCCAAGAGTCTGACTCTGACATCTCCCTGTCCCTGTCACTGTCCCTGTCCCTATCTCTATCCCTATCCCACATTTTAACTCCTGTTGCTGAATTTCAAACGTGACTAATAGGTGTTTCTAAAATCAAAATGGGTTTGTTTGTCAAGTATGTTTTGCAAGTAAGGAAAACAAAGGTTAAACACTGCAATATGCCACTTAATCTGCACATGGGAACTCAGCACAATCCTAAAGGGACAATGAGTTTTTAGACCTCTTGCACTTCAGAAAATAAACAAACACCTCTGCTATATTGTAGTTCTATTCAGTGGGCCTAAGTAATGGTTATCTAGTGTCTACTTTGACCTGTCATTGCAAACTGTACTATTTAGAATTCAACAGCCACCATTAACATTCTAATAATGTGATAAACAGTCAGGGATTGCGTCTGGGAAGGCAGATGGAGAAATAGCTTGGTGCAAGAACCAACCAATAGCTTACTACCCAAAAAAGGGCTAAAAAGATCCTCAGCAGGACCTGCTCAAAGCAAGTTTGTTGAAAGAGATGAAGCCAAAGCACAGTACAAAGGAATTTACTTATAAAAAACTGAGGAGTTTCCTAGAGCTCAGCTCCATATGATGGAGTAACTTCAGAAAAGGCAGGAGAAGCTCCTGCTAAGAGAGAGGGGCAAGAGGGGTGATGAGTTTCATCTTGCAGCACTCCCAAGGATGGATTCTCAAGGACCCTTCAGAATCTGGTTTGAAAATCAAACCAACAGAGAAACTAAGGTCACCTCCAGAGGAGACTGGATCATTCTCTGATCCACTCACGGAGAAACAGCGCAGTAACACACAAAAGTTAGAGGGCGATTTTTCCACTGCTGTTTTTAATTTCATTTTAAATAACCCAGAAAGTGTGCTAGGTTTTCTCCAGCACCTGAAGCTAGTCTGAGTGGCCACCATCTGGCAGCTCAGAGCTTTCCCTGGCTCCCACCTCTCTCAAGCAGCTGCAGGGCTCTGCACGCACAGATCAGTTTTACACATCAGCTTTCCAACACAACTCCTAAACAATAAAACACCACCAGAGCTCCCCAGCCATTAAATAGCAACCAGAGAAGAGATGAATTTTAAAACATGTGATTTAAGCAGGCAAAATAAAATTTTCAAAGCATTTAGAAATATATCAAGGAACAAGAATTATGCTGTTAATTTTGGACACTGTCTCTATAATAGCATCCAAGTCAGTTTGAAAAACTTGTCTTTAGTTCTTCTGGGGTTATAGTGGGTGGCTCAGAGGAGTGACAGTCTGGTCACCTCGTGCAGGAGACAGAGGGCACATCGGAGCTCACTGAGGAGATCTTGATATGTGCATGGCTGTGAGGAAGGATAGAATTTCCATTTTTTCCACTCCTCGTCACAGGGGCTGACCAAAAGAAGGTAAATGGTTTCATGTAGGATTAACACAGGATTTTGTTTTAATAAAATATCAAGGCAAAAGAGTCTCATTTTATTGAAATTTTCATTGGTGTGTTAAGTTTCTGCCCTGATTTTGGACCAGTTTCTGTGGTTCCTTTATTTGTTTATAAATAAATTATATTTACACTAACCTCTAGTTTATGTAGTATTGCATCAAAGGAGGAGCTACTTCTGCTGCCTTAGTCTAGGTTTAAATTTTCTTGATGATGAGTCAGGGAAGCTTCAGGGGCAGATATCCCCTCTATTAGAGCCAGGGGAATGGTGCATGAAGGACACTCATTCAGACACCAAAATGTGTTGTCCAAAGGACAACTCTCTCAATCATCAAAAGTGTTTAATTTTCCTAGACTACAGGAAAGTGCAGAACAGCTTGTGCATTTCCATGAGCATGGGAAGCATCCTTTTGTCTCCTACTGTATCCTGCTGAGCCCACGCTTTGGGTAAAACGGCTTCATAAATGTTTGTGCTCATGTTTCAGGAGGAGAAATAGGTTCAATTTGCCAGCATCACCGAGATGTTCTATTTAAAAGTTATGATTGTGTCAACAATCAAAATAGTAATATCAGATATGCCATTTTAAAAATATTTTTTAAAAAATTAGATAAAGGCAATTACGATTTCCAACAACAGCATCTAGTGTTTGGCTCCAACACGTTGGCGAATGTTTTCACTTTCCTGAAACATTAGCATTCTGGCTGCAAGACAAAATTAATGCCAAAATAATTTAAATTTTTGGTGCTATTTCAAATTTGTCTGGTAATGACATGCTGCCAAATATTGGGATAAGAAACATATCCTTTTCTATGAAGATCTAGGATTCCCCTTGTGCTACACAAATAAGATAAATAAGAGATATGAAATTTCTGAAGGAACTTGAATCATAGCTGTTGATTCAAACTGAACTCTCTAGAAGTTCACCCATCATTAAAGACTATAAAAGGCGGAAGAAAATCATCTCATCTTATATGATAGCCTAGCCCTATGATCAATAGAAAAATGCTTTGCATTGGACGAAAAAAATCAAAGGAAACTCCAGTAGAAGAGAAGAATGAAATGAAGTATATAAAAGAAAAAGAAAAAAAAATTAGCAATCCACATCTTGGAGAAAACACTTGGTAAGGAGAAAACAGGCACCCGGATAAAGATGATTTTCATAATACAGGATTTGAAACAAATATGACTTTTTTGTCATTCTCCAGGATTTATCTGGGTCACCCAGGGACAAATCCAAGGCCTTATTTCATGTGTGATACTCAAAGGGTAACCTGCACCTCAGGGAAAGCTGTGCAAAGAGAAGTCAAGCCGCTAGGCAATGCTCCAGCAAAGCACTTAAACATCTAAAATGATACTAAAATGTCCCCATGTAGAGCTGGAAAACACACAGGACAACTCAAGAAGGGCAGTGCAGAACTGACTAAAGAAAACAGAGATTAAACTTAAAGATTTTCTTAAATACTTTTGTAGATTGGGAATTTATGCTTACCCCAGCCTCAGGGAAAGAAAGCTTATTTGTAGATAGACTAATTTGCTGAAAGTTTTCTCCCTCTTAATCTTTTCCTCTTTTTAAATCAGAATACCTCCAGGGAAGAGTTTATTTGACAAGACTCCAGCACCTTCTGAGAGGAAGCAAAGGAAAAGTTTCTGCAGGTGCCAGAAGAGGCACTCCCCTCGGTCCTCTGGTTGCCACCATGGCCATGTGGATCACAGCTCTGCAATCCCATATCTGGATGTTACATCTGAGTTTGTCACTCACTCAGAAACAGAGATTTTCTCAAGCAAAGATAAGAAGCCACCGACCAAGGCTTTTGGTCAAAGATATTTGTCTAAATCAGTCCAAAAGCGAGGCGGCTCCGAGGTCCAGCTAAGGCCCCTCACACACAATATTTCTGTGAATAGCAACAGTTCTGTTGACTCCATCAAACCAACAGGAGACCTAAGGAAAGCCAAAAGACAAGACAAGAACTATGAATATTCATCCTTTCACCCCCTGCATGGCCCAACCCAGAGAGACTCAGAGAGCTTTGCGTATTTTTTCCCCGAGGACTACTTTGAAGGGGTTCGGATGAAATTTCCACTGTCGTGGCCCACTCCCAATGGCCTGACTGCCACCAAAGCTCGGGAGATTTGCCACCAAATTCTTGCAAATTCCACCATTGGCTTGGTGTGTAAAGGCCTCCTGGGAAAACACCTGGATGAGGCAATTGATATTTGCCTTTTGGACCTGCAGCTCAAAGATGACGTGGCTTGGGCGAGGGCACTGATAGCCCTTCTGGAAAATGAGTGTGAAAGGAGAGTTCTAGGAAGCAGAAACAGAGTGTTCCCTGTTGGAAAGCAGCCCAGATTTTCCCAGGAGCAAATCCTCAGCGCTCTGCGGTGTCCCGCGCTCTGCAACGCCCGCGGACACTGCACCGAACGCGGCTGCCAATGCTTTGAAGGCCACAGCTCCTACGACTGCAGCACTGCCAACAGTGAGTAAAGCATTCTTTCCATATTGGAATTATTAGGTAGAACATCTGCACAGAGTTGTTTGCTCTTCAAGCAGTGCTACCAGTAAGGTATTTGATGAATTAGTAATCAGGGTTTGACCTTGAAGAGCCGATCAAAATATCTGGTTGGCTGGTCCTTCACTTTTTTGCCTCAGTAACTTTTTAAAAATGGATTTTACAAGCCCCTTAGCAAATTGGTTTTGCAGAAGTGATTTTCTTTACATCTGATCTATCACTGGCATGCTGACAAGCAGGCTTCTCACAAAAAAAGAGCGTCCTGCTCACCTTGTGGTCAATATTCATGTAAACACTGTAGAGATACTTCTTTCAATTTTTTTCCTGGTCAACAGAGAATAAAGTTTGAACATTAATTTCAAATACTGTACTAGTAACAAAACAAAATTAAAAGTGACAAAATGAACAAGTATCCCTGCCAAAGCCATCAAATAGCTACAGGACATACTCGAACTTGCAGACCTTATTCTGCAAATATTCATGAATTACATTTACACAGAAGACAGTCCCACTGGGTTTGTTTCTTCTTTACAGCTCAGCCTTTCAAAGGATGAATCCATGTCCAATATGAGTGCTGAGAGTGATTTTAGCTAAGCACACGCAGGAATGTTAACAGTGATTTCAGAATGTGAACTCTGCCTCAGCAATCCACATAAGCTCATGCTTGAAGTGACAGAGAGGCACTTCAGTCTCAGCCATCCAGCTCAGTTCCTGCACCTTAAAGAGCTAGAGTGTTTCAGCTAAACTGAAATGACAAGGTCTGCTCTCTTAGCCCATCCCAAATGTGGGGCAAAACCTTTTTCTGCAGTGCACAGGATATTGGTCTGTGTTTAGGACAGGTAAAGCTCACGTCCAGGGTCAGTCACCATGGCTTAGCTGAGACATCCAAATCTGCAGCCAGCCCAGTCCCAGTGGCACATCTGATACCCCAGTGCTATCAGGGATGGGACTACCCACATTCTTCACAATAAATACATCTTCAGTGCACAGGTTTAAAACAGTTAAAATACATCCTGACATTTGGGGTTTTGTTAATGGCAGGTTAAAATTTGCAGAATAACTTCCTAAACACGAAAGATTTAATTCTCTTTCAGACAGAGAACAACTGGCACCACAGACTAAAAAGGGACTTGAGCAGTATTAAAGCAATTGTCCAACACACAATTCAATGTTTAACTTAATTCCTCTGTGATATGAAGGGGTTGTGGGGCTTGCTCAGGCCAGATTTTAAAGTTTTACTTTGCTATGGCTGAAACCTCTGAGATTACAGGAGAATAGCTTCAATATGACCTTTCAAGTAAAAGCTAATGGCACCTTGTCTTCTTGCTGTGACATCAAATATAAACAAGGACAGAGTACAGAGCACAGCCTGAGATTGCAGAGGGAGGTGAGAACTGGAAAACAAACACACATCAGCTGTGGCAAACACCCCCCGAGCCATTACCTACTGTGCCCTGGCTGCTTTTCTGTCTCTTGGTGCCTTTGCTTTGGACACTTTTGAGGTTCAGCTGGGCAGGGTGCTGGGCCATTTGTCTAGACAATGCTTTTTCCAGCAGAGGATGGACCAGATGAGCCTTGGGGTCCCTTCCAACTTGCCACTCCATGATTCACTTTTCTCCAGTTTAGGCAAATGTGGTAGCTGGTCTCTGCTTCAAATCACTTCTCTTTTCACAGTTTGGTTTATTAGAGCTCCCAGTACCTCGAATTAATCCTGATGGTTTTCCATCACTAGCATCTCAAGTTTCCTACTCCTTCCAGTGCCACTGACATGGAAACCTGCTCTGCTACTCCTGGGATTCCACAGGGTCTCCATGGGGTGAGAGCTGCTGAGAGAGGCTGAGTTTTTACCGTGAGCATTCTCTTACTTGGTCTGGCCCTGGGGGAAGGGGCTTGGTGTTGGACCTGCAATTAGGGAAGTAGAAATTTCCCTTAATTTATACTTTACACCCTTTATGCTGCTCTGTTTGCTGGGGGTGAGTGTGTCAGCGTCATGAAAAAATTAACATTGACAGCTTCAGCAGTTTTCCTGACACAAACACTGGACTGGTAAAACACCAGTACATGCTGGGAGGGTGACAGCTCAGACAGCTCCTCACCAAAGCCCAGCAGAGAGCAGGACCTGGCCACTGGAATAGTCCATCCTTGCAATACTGGCACAGATATGGAGAAGCATCTGAAGTTCAAACTGACTTTGAGCAAAATTGAGAATAAAAACACCCAAAAAATTAAAACAAAACCAAGATAACAACTGGCATGCTCAATTTTCAGGATATTCTCCCTTGTCTTTGGTATAAATGCAGGGAAGTTAAGAGAAAACTTCACACAAGAAGCTTGTTTCAGCATTAACTATGGGCAGAGAAAAGTACTGCCACAGTCTAGAGTGAATCAATGGGATGAACTCCATTATTACAGACTATTCATGAATTCATTTATTAGTGATTGAAGTACTTTTGCTTTATATACAAAAATAGAGAAGCTGTATATATATATAAAATTACCTGATCTTGTGAATGCAATGTAAAGCAGATCTATACACACAGCCAGAAGTCAGATCCCCTAGAAGGAGAAATAAAGCCTTAGTTCTGGCATGCCAATCACCCTGACATTATAATATTTATTAAAGGTCATCTAGATAATTTGGTGCAGTCAATCAAGATAAGCCTTCGTGTGAGCTTCACCTTTAGCTGTTCGTGATTTTTGAATTTCATTCACAATATATCCAAAGATATCTGCTCGTTTTCACATTTCATAGGCAGAATTGTTCTACACAGAGACCACGGAATCATTTAGATTGGGAAAGACCTGGCAGATTATGGAGTCCAGCCCTTAACCCAGCACTGCCATCCTCACCACTAATCCATGTCCCCAGGTGCCACACCTGGGTGGTTTTCTGAACACTTACAGGGATGGTGACTGCACCACTTCCCTGGGCTGCCTGTTCCAATGCCTGACCATCCTTCCAGTGAAGAAATTTTCCCTAATGCCCAATTTAAACATCTCTTGATGATGATGGCAACAAGATCCTCTTGTCCTATTGCTTTCACTTGGGAGAAGAGACCAATCCCCACATGGATACAATCTTTCAGGTAGAAAGCAGTAAGATCCCTCCTGAGCCTCCTTTTCTCCAGGCCAAATAATCCTAGGGCTGTTCCCACATACATCCCAAGGTACCCATGTGATGGACCACCTCTTTCTCAGGAAAAGCACAGGGAAAAGCACAGCAGTGGCACAGAGCAACAGGGAACCTCTCAAATGTCACTTCAAAGGACTGGGAGCGCTCAGAACTGAAGCCCCGCTGACGTCACCAAAGCCAGGATTTCACACCAGAAAAGGTTATTAGAGATGAAGAATTGAGATCAATCTCGGAAATAAAGCTGCATGCTGCAGCCAGAGCAGCTTGAGCCCCGTCACTGGGAGCTCAGGGATGCTGGCCCGGCTGGCAGAGCACAGGAGAGCAGCACTGTGCAAGCACAGGCAGGATAAGCCCCTGGGCTTTGTGACTCATAAGGAGAGGTTCTGTAGGAAGGGGAAGAAAGGAGGAGAAATTAAGAATTGAATTAGGTTTCTACAGGGCATATAAAAGTGCTGCCTCTTCCACTTTCTTTTCAAAAAGTCAGGGCCGAAGAAACAGGAGAATACACATTGATCTGAGAAAAGCTGAGATTTAAGTACCATTGCTAGGGAGAAGTTTTCTTCCAGGGGAAGCTACATGAGTAATGAAGGAGAAGGCAACTCCTTTTGCTGGCTATATATTTTCCCATCAGTTCCAAAACAAATCTCCGTCTAATTTTCTTGGGCTGGAATTATAGATGTGAATTAAAACTCCCCCAAGATCAAGGAGGCCATCAACATAATTCAAATATCTTTTCCAAGGTCACCCAACCTCAGCTACGCTGCCAATACATAACAATATATTCTGCCACTGCTTTTGGCCAGCAAACACACACAAAAAGATGGCCCTGTAGTATTTTTAGGGATCGAAATACAGGCCATAATATATTTGGAGCAATTTTAAATGAAAACACGGATAAAGAGAGAAGATGCGACGTGTGGTTTGCAGACAGGTTTACTCTGCTCTGCCTGACTCCAACAGGAGCAGTCCAGGTGGCCAGAGCTATAATTATCCTCACATGAAAATCACTATTCGGAGTTGAAAGGCACCTCTGAAATTTGGCAGCACTCCAGAAGCTTAGAATTTCTTAATGTTGCTTAACATTTCATAACCCCCAGCCCCCCCCCAACACCTGCATAAGGTGCTTAAAATGTCATTACCACCTGTAATTAAAGGCAGAATCCAATTACAGCAGATAGCAAATCGGGTTGGTGCTTACCATTTGTATATATTGACCATGTTGCTTATTAAAAAAAAAAATCGGGACTAGTAAAGCACACATAGAGCAATGTAATATGCAGATTGTACGAAGCTCTAAAGAGCAATTACAAGATAAAAGGTAATGAGGAATAATAAGGACAAATTAGTTTCAGTGAAGTAATGACACTTGAAGTTTAAATTTCTTTGTGGAAAGTTCTGGGGAGAAAAAAAAATTAGCCAACAAAGAAATCAAAGAGAGAAAAATGATGGTGAGAAGGTGAGAAGTGAATGCTCACCTACCACACTTACAGATATCCCAATTTCGTATCAATACATTTCATTGGTGTCATTAAGAGAGACTGTGAACCCAACTGCATTTTCAGAGCTGTGAACCACAACCACACAGGTCCCTCAGACCCATCTGCCACAGCAGCTACTTCAATTACACCCTGTTATTTTTAGAGTGGTTATATAGACCTGTCTGAATTTAACAGTCTGCTTTGGGTCTTGTTCCTGCACTGTAATTAAATTATATGAATTAAAGCACACAATATTTAAATATATATATATAATGAGCAAAAGTATGAGGTCAGCTATTACAGTTCCTATTCAGGCTGGGTCTTCCAATGGAAAATGTCCTTCCCCCTTGGAATAAGCTCAGAGCTTAGATCAGACCAGGAATGCAAGGTCAGGTACATATTAGAAAAATCTCACTGTTTCTGTAATTGTGCTTTATTTTTAAGTTTAATTCTCATTTTCATGGACAAAACATGAGGAAGACATTTGAAAAAAATACTTAAATTTTTTCAAGATCCCCAAGTGAAAGGGTACAGAGTATTTCAGTTGTCTATGTCAAACTCCAATCTGCTTTGGAGACTCTGTATGGGAGCCTACCGACTGAAATACATACTTCTCTCCCACTTCTATCAATTCAGTGATCTTCAAATTCCAGATCATAATGATTATTTAAGGGCTGTTAATATGTCAAGTAAGTGAATATTTTTTGGCATTTGCAATATGTGTTTTACTGATGTGATGCAGAGGGAGCCATGAGGGTGCCTTAGGTCAATAGATGCTCTCTTTGCATAAATTAGATTACACAAAGTAAAAACTGTGTATTCGATTTTTCAAAGAAAATACAATCAGTTTCTTAAATCCCCAGGGTATCTACAATGAAAAATATTTACTCACTGTGTGTAAGGCTGATGTCCTCTCTGGCTGGGACCAGCCCGTGGTTCTGGTGTGACCAAACCTTCAAGGGAGAATTCCCTTTTTAGCACCACAAGGGCCCCAGAAGCAGAGCTACCAGAAACTGTGACCCGCTCCACAGGAACTGATCAATTTTCCAAATTGTTTGGGTTAATAAACAAAAGACAACAAAGCTTTTTGCTAATATGGCAAAACGTTCTATGGCAGTAAGGATGAAGCACACTTTAGCAATTGTATTGATTTTTCAAAATTGGATTTCATAAGAAGAATCAAACGCACTTGTGAGAACAGCAAACACCATGCTTGCTGCTTTTAAACTTTCCTTGCCAAACAGAGTGCTGTTGCTGTAAAAAAAAAAAAAAAAGGCATTACCCCTTATAAAGCTCTTCTTCTTTTCAAATAGTAAGTCATTTGGCTTAATTCTACTCTTCATTGTAACAATTCAATTGAATTTGGTGGATGCAGCATTAACAAAGTCACAGTCACTATTACTTTGGTGAAGCTACACTGTCAAGACAAAAATCAGGTCTCTTTTTCACAACTGTTTTTTCATTTTTCCTGTTTTCCTCATGCTAATTATTGCTTTTTACATTCCACAATGGTGACTTTTCGTATCTGTCCAGCTGAGGGAGGTTGGAAACTCTCCCTGCCGTCAGCCTCTGCGTTCCCTCTCATGTGTACACATCCACTCACCAGCTGATGGGCAGCGAGGCACTGTTCCTGCACTAAAGTTGAGAAGCTGGGGCAGCTCTTTCTATCAAATTAATTTAATATAATTTTAAAATAAAATAAAAAAGGAGTGCTGTAAAGCAGGGAACACTTCAAGCAGGGCTCTAAGTACCATTGCAGCATAAAACACACTTTAATACTCAGCCTCCATCCCACTGGGACTGCGTTCTTTATACTGGGATTAAAGATAATAAGGACATATTCTTATTTCCTTTAAGCTGACATTAAAGAAGTCTCACTAAGATATCAATACTCCATAAAAGAGGCTCTACATAACTTGAAAATGAAAACTTTTCTTTTGAGACCTGTTATCTCCACTTAATATCAATTTTTTCCCTCAGCTTACTGAATGTTATTGGAAAGTAGATAAAGAATAAATATGAAGATATATATTATGGAATTCAAGATTGCATTGGGTTCACTCATTCATCTTTTTCCTAGTTAAACCAATTTATGATTTAATACTGAAAAAAAAACTGGGGGAAAAATACTTTTAAACATTTATTTACAAAATACATTTTCCTTCTCCCAGCCACCTACAGAGTGGTCCTCATCATCTCTGAGGCCCTGGCACAGGTTGTCCAGAAAAGCTGTGGATGTCCCATCCCTGGAAGTGTTCAGGGCCAGGTTGGATGGAACTTGGAGCATCTGATATAAAGAAAATTATTCTCCTATAGTATCTTCAGGTCCAGGCCATAAAAATTTACACAAATACATACTTCTCAGGCTGAAAACAGAGCCAGTATCTGCAGTCATAATTACAAAAGGTATAATGATTAAATATCAAGCTTTGAGATTACTTGTCAAAACATACATTTTTGAACATAGGGCTTACCAGCTTTTGAAAATAGAACTCTTGTTCTTTTAGAGGGAGAAGTGAACGCTTCCAATCAAAAAAGTTTTAGTAAGAACTACAAAATTTACAAAAGAAAAATAGTTTAGAATCAAAAGAGAAAAAAACTGTGAACTAAACCTACCACTGATACATCCTGACTGACACCACGTACTCTGCTCAGAGACACATTTTTCTCAGTCACATCAAATATATTTTTGGGCAATTCTCAGGGCTTGGAAACTTCATTCTAGTTTTCAAGCCTTTCTTCTTTTCACAGCAGTTTTACTTTAGTTTTTGCTGGTGCAGAGGCAATAAACAAGCATCTGAAAAGGCAAACATCAGTACCAGCTTTAATCTACTGTTTTAAGTCCCAGCTCTTTCCATTCGAGCCACAGACCTGGCTGAGCAGGAAGAGGGCTATTAGCTTGATAGTTATAAAGTCAATAGAAACCGAATTTTAAAAGGATATCAAATCCTCGTGATAAGGGACATGGAAGGCTGCATGCTCAGTGATCCATACTATTCCCTGCAAACCAGATCAGGGAGATTAGTCTTTTCTGGAGATTAGTTTATTTGCTTTAATGCAAAGCAGTGAAAACAGTCCAGTGGAACATGTAGCTAAACAAAACCATTTTCTGAAGTACATAGAATTAAATTGCTAGAAAAGCTTACAAAATTACAAGTCTGATTCAAACTGACCAAAGCCAGACACCCCAGAAGCACACCTATAACTTCTTTACACCAGGCTGTTCACAAATACCACGGAAAATTTTAACCTGAAATCTTGTTAAATCCACAAGAAAATAAAAAGCCCTGAACAAACAACCTCCTTCTCCAAATACTCACACACACAAGATAAATAATGAATTCCTAACAGTTTATAAGCTAGAATTAAAACCGGCAAACCATTCGAAGGTCTGATTTTAGCTGACCAAAGCCAAAAACTCAGAGCAAACCTGTAATGCCTTTATATCATGTTGTTTGAAGTGCACACAATCTGCCAGACACAGAACATTCAACCAATTGTGAGCAAATCCCCGAGGGTAATAAGCAGATTTAATCTAATTCAGTAACTTTTAACATGGGAAAATTACTGAAACCGCCTAATTGGACACTAGAGTGGAAGGACCAAGATGACACCCACCATGACCCAAATCCCTTTGAGTGGCACCCCGGCACTCACTCAATGGAAGCCTCAAGATGCTGCCAAGGGCTCTGCCCTGAAGTGTCTTTGAGGGACAAAAACTGAGACCTGCTTCGGTGTGCCAGTGAGCACCCTGAATGCACAACCAGAACCTTGCATGATGTCACCTCTCCAGGCCATCTGGGAAAGAAGAAATAGTCTGCAGTCAACAGCACAATCCTCTTCCTTTCTATTGCTGAAGTACATTGCTAGCAAGGCTTTTTAAAAATAGAAGGATTAAATAAACCTAAAATGTCATAGTGAGATTTCTAAAGCAAAAAATAATCTGCCATATTGTTGCAGCACATGGATGCTTTCAGTGTGAAATTGAGCCAGGCCATTTCTCACATGCAGGCAGTTCTTGCAAAATGTTTTTTCCCCACACTCTCCCGGGATTCATTTCTGCAATCCATACTGGATACCAGAGAACCTCAAAGCAGAACTCACTCCATGCCAGCAAAAGGTCATAGGTCTAGAGTTTGGTACGATGGAAACAGAGTAATTTAGGTTGGAAAAGGTCCCTAAGGTCATCGACTCCAACTGTTAACCCAACACTGCCAAGCCCAGCACTAAACCACATCCCCAAGTGCCACATCTACACAGGTTTTAAATGCCCTAGGGATGGTGACTCCACCACTTCCCTGGGAAGCCTGTTCCAGTGCTTTAGGTGCAAAAATTTTTCATAATATCCCAACTAAACCTCCCTTGCTGCAATTTGAGTCCATTTCCTCTTGTTTTGTCACTAGTTACTTGGGAGAGGAGACCAACAGAGACCTTGCCACAACCTCCTTTCTGGGAATTGTACAGAGATGGCCCCCATGAGCCTCCGCTTCTCCAGATTAAACATCCCCAGCGCCTTCAGATGCTTTGGTTCTCTGAGACCTGGGTTTGGAAGCAGGAAAGAACAGAGTTTTCATTTAGAAGGCAGAGAGGTCACTGATTTGCAAAACTCCTGGCAAATGGCACATGGCTGCTGATAGTATTTTCTTAGAGAGGATTATCCCAAGAGCTTTGGGTCATGGATAGCATGAGTTCCAGGATAATGCAATTTACGATTGTGCCTATGATTACAGAAATAACCCTAAATACAAAAGAAATACAGTATTTGTGCAAGCCTTTGAGTGGAGACAGACTCAGACCTGCTCTGTCCAGGCTGTAAGATAATTAAGCATCAATTTGCTCTGATACAGAGCCCTCACAGCTGCCCTAGCTGGAGGTCCACATCCACACCTGAAAGCTCTGGCATGGCAAATTGTTCAATCAGCTACCTGGTTCCAAGGAAAAGGCAACTCAGCATCATGGGCTTTACTTTAGCACTTCAGCAAAGCTTTGACCCAACCCAGCACGTAGGATCTGGCTCTTAATTTGCTTTTCGTGGCTTAGACTACTTATTTATCATCCCCTTTAAGAGAAGCAGGGCAGTTCTTTTCCTTCTCTTTACTCAAACAAGAATCTTTGTGGTTTCAATTTCAGGCCTGCTGCTCCAGCCCAAAGCCTCAAGTGTAGTTTTCAAACATTGCAGAAGAAAGTTTATTTGTGCTGGGATGCTTTCCTAATCAAAAGTGTAAATCCAACATGAACCATATCTATCCATCAGTAAGACTTCAATAAGTGTAGTTTTTGCAATATTCTTGATTTTGTGTCAACTGTCTTCATTTTACTTCTACATCTGTGCATATTATTTACATAATACACTGCAAAAAATACCTATAAAACCAACCATGTATTGGGGGGGGGGGGGGGGGGGTTGAGTCTATTATGTAGCCTGTGCTCCTTGTCAGGTTTGATTCATGTAAATGATTACAGAATGAAACCACACTGTCAGCAACTCTGAATTTACTGCTCCTCTCTGGGAATTCCTGCTGGAGATGGGAGAAGGAAGGGAAGGCAGGGGAGGTGTTGTGCCGTGGAGGGGGCACAGCGCAAGCACTGCAAACCAGACAGGACAGATCCCTTGTTCTGTCACCTGAGTTCTGGAGGCCTTTGACATTTCTACCTTCAACTCCAGACTCTTCCCTCCTTTTTATCTCAAGACAGTTTCATTAAAACCCAGGACGTTTTTCACTTTTTCCCCAAGATTTCCTGCTGTCCTCCAGTGTCCCAGTGTGGTGCTCTGCCAGGTGACAGATGCATTTCACGTGTGTTTGCCTGCTGTGTGTGCAGCCCAGGCACAGGGGACACAGCAGTGTGGCCCTGCCTGAGCCAGCAGATGTGAACACACAGCTCCTTAAATCCTCCTCCATAGCTGCTGCACTGTCACACATCTGCGTGCCACCCTGAGCTTCAGTTTTTAATCTGCTAGCAAAAGTCACAGCAGACTTTCGGCCTGTAGGCCATACAGAGAAAAGAAGGAGGATGTCCTGCCCTGGATTTTGTTGTATTTTGGCATTCACACTCCCTAAACATGAATTATCAATGCTCAAATACATCACACGTTCTACAAGCTTGTTCCAGGAACTACCTGAATACATACAGATTTCTCTCCTGCCTCTGACTTGCCCCTCTACAGACACCAGGCATCCATCCCAGGTCTCACAACATCCCCTTTCTCTGGATATCTGCACTTTTGCCCTCGCTCTCACCTTTGTGATGTTTCCCAGCTCTTTTTATCGCTCCTGTCTTCAGCTGAACTACTTGCAGCTCTTTCTCTGGGTTTTCAGGCTCTCCAGAATTCCTTCTGATGTCATCAGCTCTCTAACAGAGAGCTATGAACAACCACACCTTGTACCCAAAATAGAGCAGGATCTGGATGTTTGAGTACCCTGCTGATGACCAACAGCAGACTTTTCCAAAAACAATGCAATGGAGAATTCCCCTCCCTTGTTTGGTTGAAACTGGGAATTTGCAACAACACTGGAAGGCAGAGGGGAAGACAGACAAAAACCCTCATTGAAACGAAACACCTAAAATTCCTACACTGATTACATGTGGTATCTCATTTAAAAAAAAAATAAATAAAAACAACCATTGTCAATATCTATGTACTGCCCATACTGAGGTCTAGAGGCTGAACTCTAGTACCCATTTCTTTGCAAAAGGACATTATAATTACTTTCATTTTCCATCAGACTTAAAGCTGGTAAGAGGCTGATGTTTTTAGTTGTTGCCAAGAAGTGTTTCCACCAAGGAAAGGACTTTTCAGGCTCTCATACCCTGCCAGGGAGTAGCCTGGGGGTGCACAGAGAACTGGGAGGGGACACAGACAGGACAGCTGACCCCAACTGACCAAAGGGATATCCCATGGCATCGCTCTCAGTATATAAACTAGGGGGAAAGCTGAGGTACTGGCTGGGCATCTCTTGGTGACTGGTGAGCAATTGCATTGCACATCACTTGTATATTCTAAATATTTTATCATTATTATTGCCATTATTGTAATTTTATTTCTTTTCTCCCCTATTAAATTGCCCTTATCTCAACTCACACATTTTCCCACTCTCTCCCTTTTGATTATCTCCCTGATCCTGCCAGGAGAGGCAGTGAGCAAGAGCCTGTGAGATGCTCAGCTCCTGGCTAGGGTTAAACCTTGACAAGTGTGTACAGAACAGTTTGAGAGAAAAAACTACGAACTGCTGAGCTGATACTGTAAGTCCCTGGGAAAAGCAGCGAGGCTGGGTAATCCTGCCCTGACCCCAACACTGCAGTGTGGCCATAAAGATGTGAGGAAACCCTTGGGGGAGTCTCACCAACCAGGAACCGACCTGAGAGGGCTTTGGTGGAACAGGAGATGCTGCAGGAGCACATTCCTGTGCCTCACGCCTCCCCAGGCTCTGAGGTTCTGCTTCACCCACAGAAGCCTGAAAATCTGCAGTGATAATGAAAACATTGATGCAATCCAAGCTGCCTCAGTACTAGTGGGGCTAACTATTAAAATCTCATGAAAAATATAATGAAGCTTTTTTTTTATAATTTTTATGCACTAACCACAGAAGAAGGCAATTTATCAAAACCAGTCACCACATCTGACTAATAGTTTTGTACATTACAGGAATCCACTAGTAACTGATGAAAGCTGATAAGCTGTGAACGATTTCTCTTCTTGTAAATATTGCAAAGTGTCCAGCAGTGTCGGTAATACTGCTGCAATAAAATCAATTTTTTAAAAAATGAAAGAAAAGCTAAAAGCATTTCAGAAGTACAGGGGGAAAAAAAAGTCTTTTCACTATTTTTCATGTTTATGTTGCTTTCCTTCCTTTCTGTCTCTGGAAAAATGCGAGCCATGCAGCTCTGTTGTTACAGGCTGCAATCTGGTGGGATGGCAGTGTTTAAACAGCATTTTTCCTAATTACAGCCTAAGTGGCAGAGCCCTAAAGGAACAGCGAGGTGCTGGGGAAGGTTATCAACTCAGCTCGGGGCATTTTGCCCCTCAAATCAGAGCTGAATTAATGTACCATTAAAATATGAGGCGACAGGGAGCTCCTGTTTTAGCTAAGCTACAGCTCAGGGGAAATGGATAGGCAAAATTGGTGTGCCAGAGCAGCGGTGATGGGGCAGGGAAGAGGAAGCTAAGCAGGGATAACAAGTGGGACTGCACTCTGATGGTGAGAAACATCCCTCCCAGGGCTCCTGGTCATGGCCCTGCTGTTAAGTGTTGTTCAGGAGACAAGGAGAAAATGTTCTGCTTCATGTTACTTGTCATCATTGTGGTTTCTCCCGACTGCTAGAACTACAAATAGTATAAATAAAAATATGTAACCATGATCCTGACCAACTGCTATTATTGATCTATGATTTTGGAGACATTCTGAGCATTGTGCTTCCCAAGAGCTGATGCAAATACCTACCAAATTATAATTTTTCTTAATTAAAGATGTGAATTCTCACATCCAATAGACTTGCATTTTTCCTCTGTAGAAATAATTCCAATGTGAAAACAATAAGCAATTTTAAATAGTGAACACCTAAAGTGCAACAGAACCCAAATGATACTTCGCCTGAGAATCATAAAACATTTTAAAAACAGTAATGGGTGAAAGTCACCCTTGTAAGAGGGGCAGCACAGTCTGTACATCACTTAAGCCCTGCTTAAGGCCTCAAATAGGATTTAAGTGAAAGTTAGCTGGTGCATGACCTTTGTGTTCACACAGTGTAGAGCTGAGTGCAACCATTAATGATTTAGCCTTGCAAGCAAGCTTTCCTCTGAGTTTCCTTTTGCTGCCTCCAAAGCTCTGAAAAAAACTAAAACCAAAAAACCCCACATAGGACTAAAAGGCTAAAAAGCCTTTCACCCTGCTTTTTAAAGCTACAAGGAGCCTGGTGGCATAGTCACCTTCAGATATTTTCCCTTCTTGCTCCCATGCTTCTCTGTGCTATGGGATGAGGGCCTGTCCTCTCAGCTGTGCTCCCATCCTCTTGCCTGGGTCAGCAGAAGTTTCACCCCTGGAGACCTTTTAACACAAAGCCACAACTTCAGAGAGTTGATTCAGGAGCCCTGACACTCACTAGTACATCTTGCAGCACAGGGCAATATTTAATGGAGCTTTGCTGCTTCCCCTTCTGACAACTCCTGTTTCTCCATTCAAGAGAAATCCACAGGGAGGCAAGGAAGACCCTAAGGAAAAATATTAAACCACAACAATCACAACCACAAGTACAACAGAATCTCCAATAAAGCAGAGCAAAGCAGCAGTGAGTGCTGCTCTCTAAAGCTTTGTATGTGTCTCACCCTTGCAGGGCAAACCTTGGAAATCACGGCCTTGGAGAACGGGGGTCTCTGCGATGTGCGTGCCTCGGACTGCACCAGGATCCGCGTGTTCGGCCTCGGATTCAGAGAGTCTCCCAACCTGCACTGCCAGGTCACCAGGTTAATCGTAAGCAGCCTCCTGTCAGCTCCTAAAATATTGATGATAAATCAAACTTTGACATGTTTATATAAAAATCTCTTTACTCTGATCGGTGCTGTCTTCTCTCACTGTCACGGTGGGTTGCAAACACCTTCCAAGCCCACTGCCAATGTGTGTGCTACTCTGACCTTTCCAGGACTGGTCCCCTGGAAATGCACAGCTGTGAGTTCTTGCTCATTTCCTCTGTGGAGTTTTGTTTGACTCCCGTTTGGTTCAGCTGCACTGTAGTCCATTGAAGCCTGAAATCACAATATTATTTCTCATTTTGTGCATCTGG
The DNA here is from genome assembly GCA_036630365.1 of Acanthiza pusilla. Taxonomy (NCBI): domain Eukaryota; kingdom Metazoa; phylum Chordata; class Aves; order Passeriformes; family Acanthizidae; genus Acanthiza; species Acanthiza pusilla. The sequence continues at coordinate 5,496,120 of JAXCHO010000039.1, forward strand.
AATCAGTACACTTGGTTGTTTTCCTAAACACATTTAAATGCTAAGTTTTGTGGTTGAATATAAGGTTTCCTCAACGCAGTTACAGAGGCTCTAATTTGAATTTTCTTAGTCATAGTTCAACTCCAAATCACAAGTTTTGATGAGCATCAAACCCATCTCTTATGCTGGCACTGTAATTTTATCATAAACATCTATACACAGGCAATGCTGCAACTGAGTTATTTGGTGGATTAGCATCCTCAGATATGAAATGTTTGATTAAACTCATAAATCCACCTCAGAATAGAAACTTAGCCTGACTCCCAGTCAGTGCTGGCACGCTCACGAGGCACAGCTGAGATTTGCCGTGCCCGCTGAGGGCTCCGTAAGCTCTTACCAAGTTGCAATGTTTTGTGCAGCTGATCTAGAGCAGAAGCTGACATCACCTTCAAGGAGCCACGAGCTGACTGCTGAGCTCCAGGAGCAAACACCAAGTTTCTCTATTTTATCGCTCTATCTCATCCCAGCTGCTCATCCCAAGCACAGACCACAGCACTTCCTGAATCAATAGACCTCCTGCATGTGTGGCTAGGCATGGCTCCCCCCGACTGAAGCTATAGTAACAGCATGATTCCTTTTAAATAAACCACCTAGGAATGCCTTATGTTATTGATTAGAAATACAAACACACACTGACAACTGGAATTGCTTTATATGAGCCTTCAGTTTCTGCACTCTCACTCTGTTTTACTGCAGCATCTCGATGGCGAATGGATATCAAGAGAGCAAGAAAGCACAAAAGCAGATTTTCTGAGCTCTGAGGCCATTGACTGCCAGATCCCACTCCTGAACATCACAGAGGCTGTGCACTTCGTGGCCGGTGACGAGCCGTTCGCAAGATGGCAAGTGAAAGTAGGCATTTTATTATGTTTCTAAGAAACGTTTTAGAAGGAGAAAATCAGTTGTCATGGTAAATTAAAATGCAAAGCACAATTTGCTTCCTTTCAGAAATGAATATGCCTGTAGAAATACCCACACTAATATGCAGAGAAAAAAAAAACCACCCCACCAACCAAAACAATGAGCTAAACCCAGGTGTCTCTTTAGGCAATCCAAAAGTGCAAATTACAACCACTTCTAGAGGTAATCACCTGAGATTGATGCAGTTGTACTAATCAATTGTTAATCACCAGGATTCCATTTCTGAAAAGCCCAGCTCAAACTCCTGATTAGGCAGCAAGTGTCAGAGAGCTCTGACTCCCTGGATGCACAAACGGCACAGGAGAAGGGCACTGCTGCCTCCAGGGCAGGCTTGAGCTGGGATGTTTCAGTCACAGTCACGGCCTGAATGGCTGCAGGAAGAAATATGTGCAGCTCCTGCTTGTTCTGGGTTCTCTGCTGCAGGTTTAGCCCCTTTTGTTCACAAAATGGTACCTACTTTCTAAATATCCCCAGGAAAGCAGTGCCTTCCCAGCCCTGCGCACCTGCTGCCCTGGGTCTCACTCTCAGCCTGGATGGTTATCTCCTGCATATCAGTTGTTTTTTACAAGACTGAGATCTTTGAAAGGCTCTGTAGCTGAGAAGAATATATTGCCGTTGAAGTGAGACTGCAGATGTGCTCTGACAATCGCAGCACGCAAAATGAAACACATAAAACACTCCCCTCACCACGGCGTTCCTGCCTGCCCTGCGCCCCACTGGGGACACGTGCTGCACGGGGCCTGGGGGAAACACAGAGATGTTTGGCAGGGCACATCTTCTAGTCAGTTATTTATTTTTAAAAGATAGGGATTTGGGGGTTTAGGACATTAGGGTAAAACTCTGGGGAGCAGAGCTGGGCTGTGTGCTGCTGGACTGGACCTTGGGGCTTCCTTGTGCCACACACCAGGCCTGAACCAGGAGGGAAGTTCCTCTGCTCAGGGCTCCAAAACTTCTCAAAAAAGGCATTGAACTCTGCCAGCTGCGAGATAAAATGCTGCCTCATGGTGGAAGGATCTGAGGGAGACACCGTGGGCAGTCCCGGCCCAAGAGGACAGCTAACATCCTGTTATGTTCACAGGAATTCTTCTCCAGTGCTCCCAGGACAGCTTCCTCACAGCACAGGGCTATTGCAATTCTGTTTGTGTTCAAGCGCTGCTTTTCAGCCCTGAGGAGGTCTGTACAACTTTTCTCATTTTTTCCCCACAAAAACAGATACAAAAACTCTCTTTCCATGCTCTAAAGCTCAAGAAAGCCTCTGCACCTGTGAGCCTTCTGCCCTTTCCCTCTCCTTCAAGCCCTGCAGAGGATCCAGGCTGACAGCTACGCAGCGAATGCTCAATTAAATCATCTCAGTCTGCACGTGAATCCAGGAACTCCTGTGGATCTTTTGATGAACAAATTGGGAAGGCAGAGCCCAGTGCCATTTCAAAGGCAGCTGGCCTTACATGGCAGCACAGAGAACAAGATCGTGGAGCTTTTCAAGATAAAAAATTACTTTCAATTAATTCCACAGGTGTTCAAAAGATGTGCTCCAGAAAGGTCCTCATAAGACTTATTGCAACATTGATGATCTGGGTTATGTATCTATGGATGTACTTTTCAAAAATGTAGCTAAAAGATTTTTCAGAACCAAAAATCAACATAATTCTTTCTGGAAATGTCACTGTTCAATATTTTCTGATTCTCTCCCCCCTCACAAATCAAATTTCAAAAGAATTAGCAAAATTTCACTAAGGCTTTTTTCACTACCAGCGTTGGGGGAACAGGAGCTCTTCTCAGCTCTCTTTCATTTTATCTCCTCTTGTATTCATGTCTCTGGTTTTGCCCATTGTTTCCATGACATGCTGCTGAACGCAGATAAGAAAGTACATGTGGCTACACCAGAGTGTTTGGCATAATTAATTGAGATATCAAAATACAAACCCCTGCTTGGGCAGCAGATGACTTGAGCTGGCCAGACAGATGCCTGGGTGAAGAGGTGAAAGAGCTTGGCAAGCACTTCTCTGATTTGGGAAGCAGCTCTCTTCCTTTTCATTAAGTTGTTGGTGCCTGCATTTGTCTAGAATAGAAAAAATGTTCAATAAAAAGTCAGCAAGGCAAAAACTGAATTCAAATTCAGCACAGTTTTATAGCTTTCATTTTTCTTTTAGAAATTTTCAGACAAATTCTATGTAGAGTGATGCCAATAGCCAGGATCATTTCATGAGGGATGAAATTTCCTGGAGCAGAAGCAACAGAGCTCCTGATCATCTTTTCCATTTATCCAGAAGCAGCTCCTTCTTTCCAGGTGATACCTGTGGTCAAGCAAAGCCCAACCCTAAGTGGGGTTTTGCCTCTCAAGGACCAAACAAATTTAAGGAAAGTTTTGTTCAGCTTAGTTATCATCAAAATGTTTGTTCCACATCACTAAGGTGACTAATGGAAAAGCAATTAAAATAGCTATAAACCAGCCCAGTTCTAAACAGAGACCAAAATGGATGTTTATAATAGAATGTAGGGGAAAAAAAATAGATTTAAAGAAAATAATCAAATTGCAAGTGTTATATTTCACTCATAATGCTCACTTCAGACAGATCAATTAATGTAATTTTACAGATTTTTATATTTTTCCCCATCTAGCCATTTCTTCTCCCATTATTAGTGCACTGGTATTGAGACAACATGGGACATTCTGGTAAAAGAATGAAATTAAGTGAAATGTAAATTGCATTAGGAATAATAAATTCTTAATGGAAGTTTTGCTGCCACAGTCTCTCAATGAAGAGCAGGTCTAGAGGAGGATTGCCTGTTTCATTTTTTTCTCAAACTGCAGATGTTCTTTACTTCTTTTAAAAGCATTTCTACCTGTAGTACAACATGCTATAGTCTAATATGTCAATAGTCTAATATTTTCCTCAAACCAATGAATTTTACCAGATCAATGAATTCTGCTGAATGTTTGGACCAATTTATATCAGTCCAAAGAATTTATTTCATTTCCACAAATCCCATTTGTGAATATCCACAAATATTGCCTGTTCCTCTCTTTGTGGTGGTTTCTCATAGCTCACAGTTCATTTTGAGCTGAGAACTGTCCCATGAGATATTGGGGGAGAATCTGCTCTATTATCTTTCATGAACTTTCAATCATTCTTAGTGAATTTATGATAATTGACGCTTCTTATGAAACTTCCTAAGTATTTTTTGCTCTCTGTACTTCTGTTTATCTTTGTTCAATTTAACATATCATTCTTTCTGTGAACTGAAAAGAGTTTATTGATTGATCAAAAACTTCATGGCCTCGATCTTGTAAAAATCCCTTGCAAAGGGATTTAGGATGTTTCAGCTTTGGGGTCACAGAGAGATGGAGGAGGGCTGGGGGGGTTTTCACAGCAAGAAGACACAGGGGTACCTGATGGATCCAAAGCTAAGGCCCTTTAGATCTGCTAAACAGCAGCTTTATTTTGATTGTGAGAAGACAAAACCTGAAAAATACCTGGCGAAAGGGCTTGGCTTTCCTGCAGGTTCTCATCAAGAACATGGCTTTCCCCAGGGTCTTGGGGTGCCCTTTAAGGTTCACACCTCTCAAGATATCTCAGAAAACTTTCTCAAAAGCTAACCCTTTCCACATGTCCCTGGTATCTTTTCATTTTTATTGTGAAGAAATTGAAATGTAAATTTACTCAACTCTTTTGTATTGTGTAAGATTTTATATTCTTATATTAAAAAGGCCATGTTCAAGGCTTTCTGAATTACCCACATGTGTCCATTGTGAGCTGGGACAGGTGACTGCTCTAATGCACCTTCCCATAGAAATGAGACCATTGCTCTCTCATATTGGCCACCAATGCATATTTTATAAGGCTAATTTCAAATAAACCTATGTAACACACATTCCATTTTTCTTTTTTTTTTTCCTTTCAGCCCAAGGATTTTACTTACCAATTTGCTATTAGTAAGAAAGTGGTCCTGAGTTCCAGCCAAAAATCTTAATTGTGTTTCACAACTCCTTGAAATCCCCCTTGTAGTACTTCAGCACAGCTTCCATAAGGGTATCGGGGAAAGAAAAACCCCTCAGGATAAAACCTAACAGCAATCAGAAAAGCTGAATGCCAGCTGAGCCAAAAGATCTTTTGGTTATTAATGAAGAGTTTCCAGTTTGGAGCATTAAGCAATTTGTTAGCTCGCGGAGCCGCTCACAAGTGGTTTAATTTATCTTGCTGGCACGCATCCAGTTCAAGGGGCAGTGCTATATGCTCCACAACGAGCAGACAGTCTCCATATGGAACATTATCACTTATAAAGATGATTTTTGTATCGTTTAGATCACTAACGATGGCTTCCAGTACAGTAATTCCAGAGTGCTGACCCTGTACGACGCGGTCTGCCAGGTCTGCCAATTCCATCCGACCGGACTCTGTGAATTAAAGGTAATTTAAAGATCATAAAGGTTTAATACGGATCGTTCATCTCTTCCTTAGCCCTCTCCCTCCCTCTGATGTACTGTGTGTAATAACTGCTCTGGAAGAGGAAAACCCATTTCACAGATCAGCTGCACAGCCTAACACTCTGCTTTTCTCTTTCACAGTCTCATGTCTGCAATAGTTTATTTCTTTTTCATATTTACGTGGGGTATGAACACCTGATGGAGCATGCTTTACGATGGACCTTCCTCTCACAAACACCTCAGGAAAGCCCATGGCTGGCAATATTTATCCTTTGCAGCTGTTAGTGGGAGTAAATAAGAGCAAGGAGCCTGCCCTGAAAGGCTTAACTTCACTTCTGAAGTGTCTTTGCTATTTTCCCTCTCCCAGCCTGTTTGGTGAGGGTATATCATTTCTATTCCCATTTTCTGCCTTAGCAAGAGGCACACAAAGATCCGTGTTATACAGCTTTTGTCATGTGAGAACACCCTTGAGAGAACATAAACCATTCCTGCTTGCATTAAACACTGCTAAGTACAAACATATAGTATTTTGACAGTTTCAAAACCGTAATCAAAAGTCTAGAGCTACGTTTTAAACTGCCAACATGTTAGAAACTGCCTGCAGAGCACTATAACCCTCTGTTTTCCTATGGACTTTTTGGTGTAGCATCACCTAAAAAGAGCTTCCCTGCTCTTTTTTTCCAGAGACTCGCATTAAGCAAATTATCTGGTTTGCAGTGGGGCTTCAAAAAAAATTTTGGAGGATATTAGGTGGGCTATTTGCATGTGCTGATCCTGCTTTCCTGCCCTGAGGCAAGTATGAATTAATAGGAGGCCACCAGTCTGCGTTTTTATAAAATGAAGATTAATCAGGTACATCTTAACTCATTTGCCTCACTGTTCTCATTAATGTTAATGAGAAAATAGTTTTAAAACCTGCCCTGATTAAAGCACGTAGCAGTTACCAAAATAATTTTTAAAAATTTCACTTTTTTCATATAAGACAGTGAATAGAAGTTACTTTATAGGGCCATGTGGTCATTTGACCCCAACTGGATGTCCCAAAGTCCCTCTGTCACTGTCCTCCTCAGCAGGGCAGGGGACAGAATGTAATGGAAGGCTCATGGGGAAAGATCAGGGCAGGGAAACCCAGTACAGCCCAACTGAGGGCAAAACCACTTTAATTTTAGATTAAAATAATTGTGTCAGAATAAATTCACTTGAAGCTAAGGTGAGGGTGTTTTCTCAATCTTTTTCCATATTCTTATGTTTTTGAAACTCAGAAATATCTATGCCCCTCAATATGGTGTTCCCGTGGGATATAGTAATTTCTGTTCTCAGATGCTTCAAGGGAATATTTGCACTAGGCTTCCAATTGCATCAGACCACAGCCTAATTACCCCTTCTGCATTACTCTGCAACACCTAAATTGCTTTCAAAAAAGGTGTTTCAATTAGGGGACATTTTATATCAGGCCATTTCACATTCTGTGTTCTTTTATGGAGCCCATTCTGTACCACACCATCACATCGGAAAAAAAAAGCATCTTTTTTTTCATCAGAGCATCGAGCCCTTGAAAACAACTATGTAATAAAATCTAATTAACATCCAGGTTTTAATATTGGAGATCTGTCATGTTCTATCATGTCAGGGTCATCATGAGAATGCTTTCTGTTTCTCTATCTTGCCCATTACTCTTAAAGTGGCATTATTCAAAATATTGACCAACGCAGTTTGCAAAAGAAGTTTGAGATAGCAGTAAAGCAGCAAACAGAAACCACAAAGCCACTAACAGGACACATACCAGACTCAGAAAAGCAAAAGAAGGAAAAGGAAAAATGTGTTTGGTCTTGGTAGCTGCTCCCTCCTGCTTTCCCAGTGTGGCAAGGACATCCCCCTTGTTCCCAAAAGTACTCCATGCTTTTCTGGGAATCTGCACCATCAGATAAAGTCCCACCTGCCTGTGTAGCTCAATGCTGGCTACAAGGAATAGCTCTGCCAAAGGGCCTTCCCATGGGACAGATCTTTAACTACATCTGTTAATTATGTGCCTGTGCTCCCTGCTCAGACAGCCCAAGTGTCTTCAGCCCACGTGGAACCCTCACAGCCTCTCTGCACCCCGGTGGGGTCCCCAGCTGGGAGAGGAGCAGCTCAGCACAAAAGGTGCTGTGCCCCCAGGGCAGCATCACACCAATGTCTTTGGGATGTTCTGCTGCACTGAGGCACCATGGATGTGCTCAGCTGTTATCTACAGCTGCCTTGTGGGAGACTAAACTCTAATGTGCTCCTTTATTCTGCTTTTAGAGCTTTGCTTTCGCAAATATTTATGAAGAACTCCAGAAAAGGAGAGCAGGATTCCAATATTTCAAATGGAGCTTTTATCTAGTCTTGGGTTTTGTGAGTCTCGCAGAGCTCACCCTTTACTGATAGCTGATATCATATTAACAGTCACAGCTGGGAATAATGACCACGTACACCTCATGGGTGTGAAAATGGGAAAAGAGCCACGTTGTGCTTCATCCATCATCCATCTAGGACAAAGCAACACCACACTGCCTAAGCTAAAACATTCAAAGAGACAAGGATCTCAAGCTGAAACTGGAAAACTTCCACGGCTTGCTTCCTTGCTGTAAGCAGAAAGCACCAACATGTAAATTGCTATTCTTTCATTGTTTCAAGAGACAAGTGAATTTCTGCTTACATCCAGAAATTATTAATTGCTAATTTCTTATCTTTTCTATTCCTCTTTTTCATTGCCTTCACATCCCACCCATTTTTATTTCTCTTTTTTTTTTCCCCACAGGAAAATACTTGCAATATAGATGGACTTTGCTATGGAGGAGGAGAGTCAAGCCCTACCAGTCCTTGTCTTCTCTGTGAACCTGACATTTCTAAGTTCACCTGGTCTGTTAATGAAAGTAAGACAGGGGTCTCTTTTCTAAAATTTAGAATTTACAACTCATTTTATTAAATATATAATTCCTCCATTTATCTAATCTGATTAGTGCACATGGACTGTTTGCACTGGGAATCGTTGGGTGCAACAGAAATGCAGACTCCACTGCATGCACTATGCATCTTGTTCTGTCTGAAACCTGATAAATCTCAAATTAATAAATGAAAAAAATGCCTGAAAATTAAATTTTGATATGCTAGTGCCCCATGCTGTGCCCAAGTCTGTCCACTAAAGGTGACAAACTCTAAATATCTCTGTCAGCATCTCGCAGGTACAAATCTTTAAAGCAGCAATTTGGGGAAAATACTGTTTTTAAAACATCAGTGTATATTTTTGGTGTCTGGAAGAATTGCTTCCTTTTACTGAGCCAAATCCTACGAAATTCCAGATAACAGAGCTTGGCTTGGCAGGGAGTCCAAGTGCTAGGGATCAGCCCCTCATTACCTTCCCTGCCACAGAACCCTCCGGCTCAGTCTGCAGCCCCTCGAGGCAGGGGGCATAGAGAGGGCTGCCTTTTGAAGCATCTCCTGAAGGCTGAAGACTTAATCATAGTTTTTTCATGGCTCCATGCCCAGTGTAAACAACAACCACTGCTTGGCCCCTGCTTTACAGACAGTCCGTGTTTCCAGCAGCACCATCCTCACAGCCCATCCCCTCCCTGACATCAGCACATTGCATCTGGTCAGTACAAAGATTATATCACTATTATGTAGATCCACGTGGTGTTTCTAGAAAGAACTTCTCTGTGCTTTTGGGTTTTGTAAACACAAATTACAGAAAGGTATGTGAGTCACAGGACCAGTCTGCTTTGTTTCTTTGCAGTTTTACAACATCCCAAGGGCTGGCCACTAAAAATCCCTTCGGATGTCACTTGGATGAGTGGTTAAAATGCCCAAGGGTAAGTCAGACCTGAAGAAGAGCTCATACACTTGAAAGTTGTGTTTTCCCCCAGAAAAATATTTAAGTCCAATGAGGGATTTTATCTGTGACTCACAAACCTTACCTCCTTTCTGTCATAGAATCACAGAATGATAGAAAGGTTTGAAGGGTTTGAAATGGACCTTAAAATTCATCTTGTCCCAACCACCTACCATGGACAGGGACACCTTCCACTATCCCAGGCTGCTCAGAGCCCCACCCAACCTGGCCTCCCATGGTGCTGGCCAGAGCAGCAGCATCCCTAGGGATGAGCTGATCCCGGGTGTTACACAGACTCAAAACTAATACCAAGACAGCTTGATTTTAAAATTCAGGGAAAGGTTTAAAAAGCAAAAACTGCAGTTGTTTTGAAATTGATATAACTAGAAGTGATTTGGGAACTCTGAAACACATCATGATCCACTTTTTAATGATGTCAAAATGTAAAAATATTTAGAAGAAAGGTTTTGTCAGACCTGCTTTTCGAAAGTATGAAAACTTTTTTTAAAGTTCTGCAGTTATAGGGAGTGTGTATATATATTTACTGAATGGCAAGCAGATCTCTGTAGAATTAGAAACACTCCTCCACAAACTCTTTTCAGAACATCGGATTTTATTTATTTTGTGCCTACCACTTCCACTTACCATCCATTCAGTTAACACCTTTGTGTTTACCCATAAATGCATACCCAGCATCAATATTTCATTGATTACTTTGGGCACAACTTTTATGGGCTCCATGGCTTTAGTGTTTGGGAAATAAAAGGCAAATGAATAGATGGAAGCTTTCAACAGTTATGCCAGGACAATCTGCTGGACAAGCATTTTAGAAAGCTCTCATAACACAGCAGCAATAAAGGAGACACATATTTAAATAATTGCATAATATAAGCCATGCTATGGAAAGCAAAGTTGGATAAAAATTATATACACCATAAAACAAAAAAAACCTAATGATGATTTCCCATGAGCATAATGGAAGGAGTCCTTATGAGAACACATATATAGTTCATGATTTTAGAGCGTGGCTTGAAATTAATCCTCAGTGTTAGCAATGTGCTTTAAGTTAAACATAACTATGGTCAAATTACATTGTGAGAAGGTTCTTTTAAATATCAATATCTGTCAATTTGCACTGCTGTTAAAGGGGAAAGATGCCTTGAGACTGAGGAGGCTTAGGACATGCAGATGAATTTCCTGGCCCTGAAAAAGCTGCTGTCACCTCAGGGTATTGATCTGATCTTACTTTTCCTTGGTTTCTAATTATAAAATGTAATAATTTTCTCTACCTTGTCCTCCTTACCTATGTACATTGAATGTATCTTCAGGTGGCATTTGTCTTTTGCTGTTAAATAGCCTTGTAAAATTAGGGAGTTTTCTCTTCATTAAGGAAATACTGAATGTAAACAGCAGCACCAGAAATAGCAGTGCCAATGGTGACATGATACACACCACTGTCACTGGGGACAGAGAGTCTCAGCAGCACTGATGGATCTCTGCTGGCACTGAAAAGACCTTTGTTCCTGATCCAATGTCCAACTGAATTCAGTCAAACTGTTCAGGCTTAATTACTCCTCATGGGTAAAGGAAGGAGAGTTTACTCAATGGAAGAGTTACAATTTATTTTTCCCTCTGAGTTGCCCACCGAATTAATTTGTCATTCAGCATTTTGAGATTTAGTTTACTTATATTTAAATGGATGGATGGTAGATAGATTAAATATGTGTGTAAGTATAAGGAATATAATTAATTACAGTTTCAGTAAGAATTGGGATTTGGAGGAGGTTATAGAAATTATATATTTTTTACTCCCATATACCAGATAGCACATCAAAATTAATCAAAGTGCAGGACGGGACAAAAATTCAGGATAAGGCACAAAAAAAGGGAGAGGAAAAAGGTGGGTTTTTTGGTAAAGCTGGGATCTTCAAAATGCTGCCTCTAACACCAAAATCATTTCCTTCACAACCTCTGGGTATGTTCCGTACATTTTCTTTGAGAGCCTTCGTTCACAGACCCACTCTGAGAATCTTTACACGGGACAAAGTGGAGTTTATGTAATCATGGTTTCATTTTTGCTGTTTAGACAACCTGCCTCCTGTGTTCCAGGCGCCCTCCAGCCAGCTGCTGACATTTATTGGTGAGAATTTTGTTTACCAGCTAATAGCAGTGGACCCAGAAGGGTCAGCGGTGCTCTTCGTGTTGGAGGCTGGGCCACGGGATGCCAGGCTCTCTCCTGCTGGCCTTCTCATCTGGAAAGTTGATTCGGAAGAAACACAGACCTTTGAATTCACCGTCTCAGATGAGTGCAATGCACAGAGCAGAGACTCTATCGAGGTAAGGAAAAGAATACTTTAAAGGAAAAACAAAACAAAGCTGTTTGTCATGTCAACATTACCATGCAATTGTCATCATAGCTAATAATTTGTTACTGTCTTGAAAAACAAGGCTTCAGCTATTTCCTCATAAGTGTATAATATCCAGCACAGCAATAATGATCAATTAATGGAATAAATATCTCTGAGAACATAGAAACTATATATACAGGGAACAAGAGAGAGTGCTATTGATTGCTGTTTGAAAGAACATTCTTGCAGAGCCTTTTAATGGTTCATTAATCTGCTTTAAAATTCACATTCTGCATCTGGATTGCACAAAAAAAGCATATAACATAAAAGATCAGGCTTTAGCTATAAAAGGGAGATTATAACTCATTCTCAATGATATTTTTAGAGGATGTCTTGGTCTTATGTCATTACTCCACACTCTAAGTTTCTTGGCAGAGCTTGTGCATTGCTTTGTCTTTATTGTATAGGCTAACATTAATCCTCTGATCGGATGAGCTAATAAAGCAGGATGCAGACTCTTGACATAAGAAGAGTTCTGTGAAGAAAAGATTTTTATTCTTAGAGGTTCCTATTTTTACTCATTCAAACCACAAAATACCAATCTGCTGAACCCACACAGCAGAGGGGAAATGGGAGCCTAGATATAGTTTTAATGGAAATATTTCAAACTAGACCCGTGTTATCTGGGGGAGATAACGCGGAGCTTTGAATCTGTTGAAATGCAGTTCTTGTACATACGTAAAATACAACCATGGATCTCCCTGCCCTGAAAAGAGAGACCAGATAAGGAATGCCACAGTCATGTTCCTGCCTGGGAGCCATTTGTAATGTGAAAGAGTAAGGTGGGCAGGCAGGCAAAGAGAAAAGATTTTTCCTTTCTTCTTTGAAGAATAAGGAACAAATTCTGCCCTCAGATACAAAGTGAAAGCTGCTGTTACAGCAAATAAGGTTGGGTTTTTTCCTTATAAGAAGTTAGAATGTGCCCCTAAATGATGAAAAAAGAAATCCCTTTGAAGTCGAGCTCTCAGTCAAATAAATAAGTACTCTAAGACCATCTATCTAGACAAAGGAAATTTGCTAGAAATAAGTTTTCGTGGTACTGGATAACATGTTTGTAGTGCAAATTTCTCCCTTCCTAAAGGGTAACCATACACCTCCCAGCTGTGATTATTCAGAGGAATCTCACCACAATTCCCTTTGCCTTCCCCAGGTTGGAGTAAAGCCCTGCAGCTGCCTCAATGGTGGGACATGTGTGACCAACATTAAATACCCTCCAGGCCTCGGTGAATACCTGTGCTTGTGTCCAAATGGATTTGATGGAGAATTCTGCCAGGAGGACGTGAGGGACTGCAAATCCAACCCCTGCGGCAGTGGGACCTGCGAGGACAGTGTGGAAAGCTACTTCTGTAAATGCCCCCCTGGTCTGGGAGGTAACACCTCACTGTTAGCACCTCTGCTTTAACTGCTGATGTGTTGATAAGAGATTTTTGAGTGTAGCATGGCCACAACATCAGCCAAATGGGCTACAGACAAAATCCTGCTCTTCTGCTCCCATGGCTTCGCTTTACACACAGAGAAAAATGTGCAAAAGCTGCTATCTAATGATAAGGGAAATTACCTAAAGCTCTTTCATCCTGAAATGATCACTCAGGGAGGCTGTGAACGTCTCTGATCTCTGTTGCTTCCTGCTCATTTCCCATGGATCTGTCCATCCATGAGATGAGCCAGGAGAAGACTGAGTGAAAGAGAGAAAAGGCAAAGATCCAGGGCACTTTTGCACTTGACAGGATTTCACTTAATTAAGCTGAGGAAGGAGCTAGGATTAATGGGGTTTTTTAGGTCTAGGAAGGAGAAGTAGATATGGAAAACATGCAAAAATAAATTGTCCTTTAGTCCTGCTTGAAGCTTCATCAAATTTAAGCATTAGGAAATCACAAGCCCATTGAGCTGTCAGACACAATGATGAAACAAAATCTAACCCTTGAAACTCTTCAGGGCTGGTGCCCTGGTTTTGGGACTCTATCCCAGCCAAAACCAGAACAGCTGCCCAAAATGTGATTTTAAGACATGAAGGAAAGAGAAGAAGATGCTGTCAGTATTATAGGTTTGAAAAATAAAGTAGAAGTAACATCAAATACACACAATTATTACTGCTTATAGTGCATAGGTAGAGAAAGCCCCTCATTTTTAAACAAAAGCTGTGAACAGATTCCACCCAGCAGCCAAGGTACCCTTCCTGCCTCTCAGCAGCTTGTGGAACCCTCATTGCTTTGGTTATATGGGACTGCAAGCCCAGATTTCATTTTTATAACATTCCAGCAGAAATGAAAAATAAAAATCAGTCAGAAGTCCAGAAAAATGGCCCAAAACATCTGTGACACCTAGTCTGTGTTGACTCCAGGTAATGATACCAAATGACCAAAGCCTGCAGCTGTCCAAGGTTTTTACACCACCAGAGACTCCACTGAGGCAAGAACACACAGCCTAAGCATGGAGAATAAAGTTCTAACATGGAAGTTTGACCAAAATATAGAAATCCCTAAGCCAACCAAACATATGCAGAATGTCTTGAATCCCCTGGAAAGAGCATTCCTATGAGCACAGGGAAAACTGGAAAACTTTGTGGTGTGTTTGGTTAAACATTGGAGACATATAATGAGAACAAGTATTGGCTGCCTATAAGGAGTTGGATTAAATGAACAAAAATCAATATAATTCCATGAGTTAATAAATTCAGTGGGCCTGCTGACTGGAGAGACAAGGGCACATGGCACCTAGATGGCCAGAGAAACACCAGGTTTTCTTGCACCTTTAGTTCCTGCAAGTTAAATAACAGTGCAATGGTTTTGCTGTTCTTCCCTGTTCTTCCCAAAATGCTAAAACACAAGCAACAATTTTTTTTTTAAATATATGATTGAGTGAAAAAGGAATACATCTCAAAGTTTTAATAGCAGGTGAAAAATTATGAGCAAGTGGAGCTGAAAGCCAGCTGGGAAGCTGATGATTTTACTTCAGGGCAGGTTCTGTGACAACAATAAAAACTCATCCTTGATGCTGTGTTTATGCCTCAATTCCCCAGAAAGCCATCAATAATCTAATGAGAAGGCAATGCTATGCAGCTCAAGTGACAGCACCACTTCACCATCAAATCTTCCCAAATGACAGCGAACAGGCAGCAGAAACAAGAAGTGAACTTGTGAGAGTTCCCAAACACCCCTGCAAGGGAAGCAGCAGCTCAGGTGCATCAGTGTGAGGGTAAAATGTAAGAATGGGAACAAGGCAGGGAGAAAAGCCAGGGAAAATCTGAGAGAGGCTGACTCCAGAATTATTGCTGGATCTCTGAGTGTTCAAAGCTCATTCATTTTTCATCTATGTTGTCAACAAGATAACAAGGATTCCTGTTGTTTATTCTTTTGGTCACAGAAAGCAAGAACATCACCCACCTGAGAGCAGAACTCATCCTTGAAAACTATTCCAATCACAAAATCATTATTTCTTTCCCCACATACCAGTGATTAGTACAAAGTTGGGGGTGGGATGGGGAGCAAGATGGAACAATAATTTCATTTTATATTTCAGGAAACTGAAGAAACTCCCAGGATTTGTTAATGGTTTCTAATAACCACAGAGCCCCTAAAGCAGATTTCCTGTTCCTTTAGAGCCAACTTAACGTGCACACAGTCAAAAAATCTTTCTTTGCATCTGTAGGTGGTCAGCTACTATCAAGGCATGAAAAGACTTTATTTCCTCAGACAACTTCCCATGCAGGGATGGAGAAATATAGCTGGCACACAAACAGATGGTTCAGCCTTGGAACTTGAAGAACTTCTATTCCTATTATTTTTATTTGTACTGTAGCAGTGCCAAGACAGTTGAGACTCCCCTGTGCTACAGAGCACTGGAGGTCTTGCAAACACAATAATTGGCACTTCTTGGTGCAGACAGTTTCTGTTCATTTCTGCTGCTGCTTCAGCATCATTCAGCCAAGTTTCAGTCTTTGCAAACATTTGTACTTGAACTCATCTGGATTATCATTACACCCAAATCGGTCAGGCACTGTTTAAAATCAAATCTCTTTGTGTGAAAAGCAGTGCTTGCATAATTTCACCTTTACCTCATAAAAATCAGCCAAGTGGATAACTTTTAAAATTTATCTTGTTCCTTAAAGGTGTTCCTTTGATTTTTGCAATTCCCTCATCTTTGAGATTTGAAAGACAGCCCTTTACAGTGAAATTAAAATATTTAAAGGTGAGAAGGAGAGAATGAGAGTGACCAAGGGAGAAGTGAGTGTTGTTACTGAAACTGGGAACTTCGTTCCTACTCTCATTGTTTATGGTATCATGTTTAGTCTTTATATGCTACTCAGAGAAAGAAAGTAATTACTAATCTAATCAGAGGGTAACTCATTCAATATCTTCCATAATGTGATGTCTAATAATTTCCCAATGCATCACCAGAAATCAGCATCAGAGAAAAGCAGCCTGATGCCAGGAAAGTGATAATTAAGTAATGAAATATAAACAGTCATCCAACATGTAACAAGGGAAGGAAAAATATAAGCCTTGCCCTGCAATATTGTGTGATGTCCAGTTTCAATAAGTGAAGCAAGAAACATGAAAACCAGAACATATTATCTTAAGATGGCACAGGAAAAGGGACGTGGCTTTTGTGTTGCTGTTCTTTTTTTCCTCCAGAAGAAGCAGGCATGGGAAGATGATGTCACAGCCTATTTAGGCAGCTCAATCAATAAGGAGACTTCAATTTGAGTTTTCTACATTCAGATGCTATTTTAACTTGAAAGGAGTAGTGGAAGCTGTCTGCAATGCTGAGGCAATGAGAGACTATGTTATAGGAGATGGATAATAATGCTCTGTTTGTATTATCCACCAATTCATTCCACTGTGACAAATTTCTTTTTTGAAGGAAAGAAAAATTCCTTTATCCTTAGACCTTTTCTCATGATAAAGCTGGCTATCTGATACGGAGCAAACCTTTCTGTACCTGGTGCTATGTCTTGAGGCAGCTACTTGGATTCTCCAGAAGTTGTCCCAATTTCCTCGTGCATTCCCACAGGGACAAAGGAGATGCCTTAACAGAAGCGATCTGGGCTGGTCTGTGATCTGCCCTCGGGGCTGTACATCCTGTGACCAGCAGCAGAGAGACAGCAGCACCTGAATCCTCGGGGAATTTTAAACAATGTTATGTGTGCTTACTCTGCCTCATTGCTGTTCAGACAGTAATTTTAACTTTTGGGTCGCCCTTCCCTAGAGGTATTCGCTAAATCACTCAAAGTTGTGAATTTGAATATCAGTCGCTTCGAGGGAGTTTTAAAAGCTTCTATCCAAAATCAGCACTAGTCCAGAGATATTGTTTTGGACCCAGATCCTGTGGCAACCTATCTTCTGAACACCAGTACCATGGCTCAGTGACATTTTCAGAATGTGTCTTCAAATTTTGATTTTAAATTGAAAAATTTCAGGTTTGGGTTGTTTTTTTTTTTTTTTTTTTTTTTTAATTTGATCATTTTTTGTGGTTTATCTTCAGCCAGACTCGGTCATGATGGTTCACAGTTATGTGAGGTTCACATAGAAATGGAAAGCACAATAGGTCAGTATGTAGGTCCTCATATCCAAAAACCAAAATGGTGAAATTCATTGGCTTCTTCAGCCCATGACAAAGATCTCACATTAGCAAGACAACAAAAGCAGCAGCAAAGATGTGAAATGCAGGGGAAATATTGATTTCATCTATGTGCATTTTTATTTAACATGCACAGCTTTCCATGAGCAGCAGTCTCAAGTTCAGCACTTCTGGTGCCAATAACGACAGCAATAAACAGTGTGATAAAAGCAGGTTTAAGTGAGACAGTGGGGAATTTGGCTGGGACATGAGTGACATACCCTGAAATGAATCTGCAGTCGAGAAGTGAGCCTTTGTCTGCTTCAACATTTGAGCTGAAGTATAAACAGGGAATCTTTCCTGATTATTAACTTCGCCTTTGCTTTGCCACAGGGCTCACTTGTCAGGAAGACAAGAATGAATGCGAAGAGAGTCTTTGTTTTCCTGGAGTGTCTTGTATGAATACCTTTGGATCTTATGCATGTGGAATTTGCCCCAGTGGGATGGAGGGAAATGGTAAAACTTGCAAGTGTAAGTGTTTTACATGCTTTATTTTAATAGATGGGGAGGTGGAAATATGGGTTCAATTCTACTATTATCCTTAACTGAGTACTTTGCCACTCATTTCAAGTACAGACCCTTAAATGTACAAAATAGACTATTGTCAAGATATATTAATGTGGATATTTGCAAATTGCTCTGCTATTTTTCACTTTGGTACAGAACACGCACCCCAGCATACAAAAAAAAGTATTTTTCAGATAAATAATTTGCCAAGGACATTCTGTACATTCTCCATTGTTTCATTCCTAAGGTTACCATCCACGAGAGAGTATTGGGAACAGCCCCAGAGCTGATTTTGCTCTGGGTGACTGCTGGAGGGAGAGAAGGAGAAAGAAGGTCTCTGGGCCAATCCTTCCCATCTTTTCACCTCTGTTTCCAAGGTGTTTTCATTAGAGGACACACCCCACAGGTGCCTGGCACGAAGCCATTCAGCAGATCACAACTAGTGAAGAAATGGCCATGAAAAGTTTTAGATCTGCCCTGTATTTGCTTTTGAAGCCACAGACTCTTTGCTGGGAAGCCTACAGCGACTTTGAGATCGTGCTGTGCTTGATGTGACCCACACAGTCAGATAAACACAAGCCTTCTCCAAAATAATTTTTTCTTTACCAGAAGGAGATAAACCAACACTTGAAGACTTTTTTACTTGTTTGTTTCTTGGTATTTCCAAAGAAATCTAAGAAGTGAAATATACAGATATTTACTGTGCAGATGTTAACATTGCCTCATATTCACTACAGAAAGGAAAAAAAATCCATCGTAAACAGGCTGAGCAGTAACTGCAGGACCCTGGCACCAGCAGGACTGCCTTTGCCAGATTTACCAAAAATCCCTTCAATCATATTGCCAAACATCTGTGTATAAAGTTTTCTGTGCTGTATCATTTGGCCACATTGGTTTTTTCAAAGTGATTTTGCATCTTTTTCACTAATGCATATTTTAGTCATTAATTTGACCCATGAAGGAAAGATACACCAAACAATGTGCTTTTGAAAACTACAACATTTCTTACTTTTTTTAATTACAGAAGAAGAATTCCATTTCTGAAATTCACATTTATTAGAAGGAATATACCCAAGGGCTTCCTTGTCCACCCAAAATAGGATAGAAATTGTTATTTGTAGTTCTGATATACAGATTTAACATTTGTGCTTATACTTCCTGGAAGGAAGGAAGGAAGGAAGGAAGGAAGGAAGGAAGGAAGGAAGGAAGGAAGGAAGGAAGGAAGGAAGGAAGGAAGGAAGGAAGGAAGGAAGGAAGGAAGGAAGGAAGGAAGGAAGGAAGGAAGGAAGGAAGGAAGGAAGGAAGGAAGGAAGGAAGGAAGGAAGGAAGGACTAAATTTTACAGCTTCTAAAGTGAGTAACAGCTCATTGCATTGTTTAATAGATATAAGGAGTCAGAGTCTCCAGCTTTAGTAGAGAATACTCATGAAACCCAGGGCAATAATTGTTTAATTTGCAGCACTATCCTTAATTCATTACCTTAAATAATCTTTTAATTCTTTGCCTTAAAGTTATGCAGAAAATCACATTTTTCAGAGTCTCCACCAATCATTTTTCCTCATTGTATCCTCATACACTCTGCACAGGTATTTTGACACAAGCAAAGCTTGCAGCTGAACTGACCGAAGCCAACAAACACACTCACCACATTTTCAGAGAGAAGCTTTCGAGGAGAGCCAAACTCAGAGCACAACTCCCAGGATGAGGTGCAGTATCTCCATCCAAGGAGCACTGCTGTCAAACACCTGAGGCTTTCCAATGAAAGATCACAGTGCATATTAAGAATCCCAGATAAGCAAAGTTCAGAGAGCTTGGGCACAATAATTTTTCCTATATGTGGTTGGACCTTTGCTGCATGTCAGCAGCTGGACTCACCTGATCTGCCTTTATTTGCTTGTTGGATTCCAGAGTAAACTCGTGCCAGGTTACCTGATTTGCCCTTGCTGTGGCTCTTTATCATCAATCACAGCTAAGCCCTAACCCCTTGCTCCTTGTCCCTGTGATATTTTCCACAGCTGTCCTTGCTGCTGACGTTACAGAAGCTTTAAGCGATGGCAAAGGTGAATTGAACAGGACTGAGGTTAAGCAGCCACTGCAATCCTTAGAGGCAAAGGATTCTCGTGTAATCAAGAATTTTAACATAAGTAATAGACATGGTAGGTATACACGGATATGAAATCTTCGTCATTTGGGGCAGTTTATGTACTCAGAAATCATTAACACCTTAACAGTAAACACAAACTAGCTGTTTATAATAAAAGAAAATTTGAGTTAGAAATGAAAATCCCCTTGATACATCAGACTGTTGATTGCTGCTAAACAATTTGAGATGGAAGGGATGCATTGCAGCAATATACCAGAGTGGTCAGGCTTAATTAGAAATCACATCACTCCTGAGGCAGGACAAAATCACTCCAAGTTTTAGTGATCAATGGAAAGCAAGATGTTAAGAGTGGCAGCTTATGCCAGCTGTCCATAGCCAAGTGATGCTGGAGTTTTATTTCAGTATTTAATGGGCAGCCACTGAATTAATACTGAGTTTTAAGCATAAGTGAAGATCAGCTTGAGGAATGAACTTGTCTGTGGCAGTAGCTTTCCCCAGAGGCGCAGCACTACTGCACCTTCTGACATGGGTGTGCACCTGCATGATGCTTGTGTTGGTCCTGCTCTAATGAATGTTGCATGTTTAATTGATTTTCTAGTGAAAGCAAGCAGCAAAAAATTGAGATTGGTCATATCTGTTGTGTAGAGGCATATGTAATATAAAATAGGGTTTTTTCCTTGCCCTCTTTTTTTAAATATCTGTACAAGGCCAGCCAACCCCTAAGCAGAATTTGTCTCTTGCAGGTATCCTATATCACAAAGCTGTAGGTAAGGTGCAAGAATAATGCAGAAAATACTTGAGAATTATGATGGAGACCTCACTGGAGGCAATTAAAGAAGATCTACAACCATAATTAAGATTGTATTCATCATCTATTCTCTGTCTTGACACTATTAAACACTTCACAGGCAGTTCATATACACTTGCTATTCAGTGACATCATAAGTGATAAAATGTTATATACTACTAGAGTGTTAAATTTTGCACATAGTCCTAAGATAATTAAAGCAGTTTTCTGTAATACAAGGTTTGACACATTAAGGAGGATTTCCAGATCAGAAACATATGTACTTCACAGTGTAATTTCAAAAGTAGGGTATAGGTGCTGTAAGGTTTGATAATTACTTTCCAATTATAAAAGACCAAAAAGATGTCAAATAATACCTTTTCTCACTCAGTTAATCTTTCACTTATGCTGAAAATTACAGTTTCTATATTGCACATGATAAATGCCAAACAACTTTGAGTAATAAACTTGGAAACATGTAATTAGAGGACTAATAAATCTTGCTTTAATGAGAAACAGCTGTTCCGTTACACTGTGCCTACAGGACATTCTCATGTTTGGCTCAAGGTTTGGGAACATTTTGCATTAATTAGACTTTAAAGGAATAAAAGCAGTTATAAAGCTTTAGCTGCGCTCAGGCAGTCACTGCTAAATTCTTAATATTTCACCTGAGAAATTATGAATAGCATGCTTAAAGTCCCTTTTCTCTGGCCGTGCAGCAGCTGTGTCACACATCCCCAGCTGTGCCAACAGGCCGTGTTTCCCTGGAGTGCTGTGTTTTGACCGGAAACCTCCTTACGTTGGCTACGTCTGCGGCCGGTGCCCAGCAGGGTTTTCTGGAAATGGTCGAACCTGTACCAAAGTCCCCAGACCAGGTACTTTCTATTTTTTTTTCAGAATTTTAAAAAGGTTTTGCATAGAAAGGCTGTGAGAAAGTGTGAACTAAGATGGTATTACAGCACACTGTGCTCTGTAATCAAACACTGATGGCTGTGTTCTGTCACTCACCTGAGGAGCAGCTGGCAGGACTTGTGTCAGGAATACCTGGCTCCATGAGCTGAAATCCGATAGATTAACCACCTGATTTGCTGCTAGGGGGAATTCTTCACGACAGGACTTGCTCAGTGGTATGAATCACCACATCTGTATTTCTGCCACAGCACTGGCACAAGAGTGCAGAACATGTTTCCTCCTCAGTAAGATCAGAACATGACACATGCCAGTATCACTCAGCCTTCCTTCTTCCCTAATTCTTCTGCTGCAAGGCATCTGTTCAGCAAGGTGACCTGTGAAGACAATCATAAACCAAGTGTCATGCAACAACTATACCAACAACTGAAGGCAACAGATAATTAAAGAATTTCTACAGTATTTTTCATAGCCTGAGTAATAATCTTCCTTAGGGAGGTTCAAAACTCAGCCGCTCCCATGAATCTCTGAGGACCGATCATTAGAAGAGCTCTTCTGCTGTGGTGGAAGAAAAGCTCAGTCCTGACCTCAGGCAGAAAGTGACAATGGCGTAGCAACCACTGTCATCTGATAGTGCTCTGTCTCAATGATATTCCCATAATTCAATGTATGGCTCTATAGGGACCGTGTGGGTGATTGTCCCCTTTTACTGCACGCAGTGATCTGCCAGGAGTACTCGTGTTTATCCCTTGATAACACTAGTTGCTAGGTTAGATTCCTTGGTTTTCTTCTAAATCTTTTTCCTAAGTATTCAAGACAGAGTGGTTTGAAATCTGTCAAATTGTTCCCGACCTCCTACACTTGACTAACCCACCTTCACTTCCCATTCTGTATCCAAATCAATGGTTGTTACCTTGGTGTTATATTTTAACACACTCTATCAAAGTGGAAGCAATTTCACTGCTTAGTGTGGGTATCATCCCATCTCTTTGAACTGTAAATTGATTTTAGCCAGTTCTCAGAATCTAAAGGTCACAAAAATAAACTCAACATTTTTCTCTCCCTAGCAATGAGTATGTACAAAGTATTACTTTGTCTGCCAGCATCACTGAGCCAGCTATTGACTCTTCTATAACTTGGGGAAGCTGTAAAAGTGGTTGAGGAAGAGAGAAAATCATTGTGCATATAAATAACTTTCCTGTTATTGCCTAAAGCTGCGCCTTGCCATTAATGGGATAATGGGATACACATTGTGCACCCAAAGGTCCTTTAAATGCTGTTGAGTCGAACAGACATTCCACAGCTGTAGGTATTGGTACAGTAAATCAGGAACACTTACACTGCGCTTATATAAACATTAACCAATAAATTTGTCTGTGTTCTCGAAAGGGGAATGCAGAGAGGAGCTGCCATTTACTGTGATTCATACCTGTCATATACAACTCCAGGCAAGATTTAAGAAATATCCCAGGTATCAGGATCTGAAACAAGTACATGCTTCTTTCAAAAGTGAGCTGTATATCAGAGGCAGAGGGATTGTTTTACGGTTTTCTCTTGAATATGCAAACTGAGTCAGGACATCATGCTGCAAATGAACACTTTGGGAAGGGAATGAAGAGGGTTTTTTTTCTTTTTTGTTTCAACAGAACCTTATATTCACTCCTGTGGTTATACCACAATATAAATGATAAGAATCTTGTGCCTCAAGGTTAAACGAGAATAGATGTTTGTTTAATACTTTGAAATTAAAACATTGGTTGCAGCTCTATAAGTGTCTTAATTTGTGGCCAAAATGATGGGTTTCACTTTCTTTCCCATATTCTTTGCCCGCAGAAGCAGAAGTATTGTATAGCATTGATGATTAGAAGATATCAGACAAAAAAGAATTAACTTTCAATTAAATTTATGTACAGTTGTGGATTATGATTATTGTGAAATCCTCCCTGTTAGAATAATAGCTTCTGTCCCTTGTAACTTATGCCATCAGTCTTCAAATGAAACAGAACAAATCCTCTCCAGCTTGCCACAGTGCTTGTGTAGGTACTGAGATTATGTGCCACGTCTTTCCAACTCTAGTAATTTTAATCTAAAAATACTCCTGCTAATCCCTATTTTGTACTTTTATGGGCTGCTTTTGACATGAAATTATACTCAGTTGCAGTGATTTAAGGATTAAAGGATTTCTTCACACTGAAACCACAAAAATTACCCAACTGCCTTTGTAGGCTGCCAAGGAGGAAAATATTCCAGAAGAAAATTGTTTCCTAAGTCAGTGTTTGATGAGCTGCACCCAAAAAGTCCTTCAATTTTGATTTACAATCAACAAAGTACCATTTCCTCAGCATTGATATGTGAAGGGTATTCATCTCTCGAAGTGCTCGACTCACTGCAAACTATGAAACTCTAAAAATAAGTTTCTGAGCTACATTTATCTGCTCGAACAACAATGCAGAGCCTCATTCTGTTCTCACTTACATATTTTACCTGACTTATATCTGTAGTTTGTACCACTTTAAATCCGCCAGACTTGTTTGCAATTTTTCTTGAGGTATATCAGAACAGTCTTAAGGAAAAGCCAGCATGGAATTTCACATATAAAGGGAAATATTTTAATTTTAAAACAGATTCTCCTATCAGAAACAAAAAGCTATTCCTCTCCCTTTCAGATCCATAAAGCAGGTATCCTACATTTATTTTAAAATTTACTAGTAGGGTCAAAAGTCCCTTAAGTCTGCTGGCATTGCAATAAAGAGGAAAGCCTAAGGAATTTAAATCTCTCCAGGCTTCCCTGGGCACACTTCACTTTTGTATAAAATATCTGTTGCCTTTTTGCTAGAAGAGGCAGATATATTAAATCAAACCATCCAGTATCATTGGTCATATTCTTGGCACAAAGAAAATGAATATATCCTAATGGGGGATGCTGGTGATGCTCCTGCACGCTGCAATATTAGTTCTCGTCAGCCGCTGTGGGTATTTCTCCAGACTGCTTTCATCACTCACAGTCACACAGATACCCATCTGTTTGCACTTTCTTTAGCAGGTTAGAGAGGTTGGTGTCATCACAAAGGATTTATTTTTTAACTATTAGTAAATCAGCAATTTTACTGGACAAAGCAGTGCCACATCCATCACCGATGAAAGATTGTTCAGAGCCAGCTCTTTCTTCCTCTCCCGGTCTAGGGAACTGAAGATCAAGGAGAGGGTGATTTTATGATCTCTGTAATCGACTTCTGCTTTTCCATTCTGAGCACTGCCGCAAGATCTCCTGTCATAGCAGTTAATTTGCAGTGCTGTAGACATTTGGCACTTGCTATACTTTTGCATGTGCAGCTGTTTGTTATGTTTACATGCTCTGTGTTTCTCACTTCTGCAGTATCTGCACCGTGTGTCTGAATTCGCTTTGATTTCACATCAGAGAGACCTCTGTCACCTTCTCATTTGCACCACTGCCAGATCAACATCAAGGGGTGGATTTAAAAGGAGAATAAAACGTTTTGAAGTAAAAGGACGTGTGTGTCTTTAAACACACACTGCTCAGTCAAACACCAGAGGAACATATTAACCTTAAGTTTTGCATTCTTAAATTTTAGCTTGGAAATCACTTCTGTCATTCCTAGCACTCATCATTGGTCACTATCCATGAAAAAGAAATAACTCCAGTAAGGGCTTTGGTCACTAACCCAAGGCTGCATGTCTGGAGCTAACTGCAGGAGTAGGGACCTCTTACTGCCTGGAACGAATAGAATTATTTTGTTTCAAGAGATGACTGAAGAATGTAATAGATTCCTTTCATCTTTTATCTAACAGAATTGATGAATTTGCATTAAAAAGATCAAGGCCCAGATTCCAGTCTCACTTACACCAGTGTAAATCATAAGTGACTCCACTGAACAAGTAGCATTACCCTAATGGACTGAGCTGAGCACAGTTCCTGGAAGACACCTCTTAAAAGCTGTTAAGGCAGGCACATCACACACAGGGTTTTAAATATGAGATCTGTGCGTACCAATAGGTGTAGATAAAAGGCAAACACTGCTCAGCATTCAGGGAGTGCTTTGCAAAGAGTGACTAACCCATCCTGACATGGTTTATGCAGCGAGTTACGAGGCTTACATGAAGGCAGGATGTAGATGCTGCAGCCATTCGCTGTGAAGTTGCCTGAGATCCCTGCAAAGACATAACATAAATACTAAACAAATAGTGAAGGATGCTCTGATTTGCCTCTGTGTGGTCATAACACCCAGCTCTGCTCGTGGGCTCCAAAACTGGGAAGCAATGCATCTCAATGGCTTCCAGCTCCTCCCTCTGACTCAGGCCATGGAAACTCTGTCCACAGTTCATCTTTGGAATTCATGGTGGAAGTTGCCTCTCCCTTTTGTAAACTGTGTTTCAGTCTTTCTAGCTGGTGTGTCTCAGGACAAATTGTCTGTTTTTTCAGATGGACGAGTTAGGATGTAATGATGTCTCCTTCAAGGGATGTGTGATGAAATGGCAACTGAAGGGGGGTTAGAAGTGCCACACAAAGACATTCCCTATAAATTTGGTGTTATGAAAGAATCAGTTTTGCAAATGGCATGCTAGCATTCTTCACATGAGGCCAGGATCAGCCTGGTATTTTGGACATAAGCTCTGACCCTTTCCTGCCCTCTGAGCCTGTAATTGCCACTGGAAATCCACTCCTGTGCTTGTCAAGACAGAAAGGGAACCAGAGAATCTTTCTGATGTCTTTCTCCTCCTTAAGGATACCTCATAAAATATTAAGTATTTTCAGAAAAATATCAAGAGACCTGTACAGTGTATGCTATGACCCAAACATAACAAGCAAAGTAGGCACAGTGGGAAGAATATGTTTAGATAATTTAAAAGATAAATGGTCTCCAGCTTCACTGATCCATACACTCTGTCAATCCAGAACTTGTTAAGTGCTTCCAATACAGATGATATATTTAGGAAATGATGTAGCTCAGCAATAGAAGACCAATGAAGCCCAAGCCATAAAACCACTAGGGAAGAGGACTCAGCTATAAGCCATGAATAATATTTACATTCAATCAGAATATCAAGTACAGATTACATTTCTCTCCTACCAAGAATGTGCCACCTTTTGCTTAAGCAATCACTGGGCCATCGTGACTTTTAAGTGATAATAACAACTCAGTCTCCAACAAATAATCTACATAGGATACAGGCTCAGTAGTTTTTTACATTGACAGAGCAGAGAGCAAGATTATTTTCTCTTAGAATTTCCAGGCTCATTTAATCATCCAGCTATAATAGCACACAGCTTTTAAAGGGAGCCAACCCTGTTTGCACAAATTTGGCAAGATTGCTGTTTTGTTAAAGGCACTTGAAGGCTCCTTTAGAGCTGGAAGTAACTCGGACTGGACCAATATCCTGGCCCCATTACAGCAACACAAGGGATAAAGCAAAGCAGGATTTGAAGAGAAAGGACTCATAAGCAACAAAAGCACAGCACAGTACAGAGGAGTAAAAACAGGTGTGAAACAGAGACTTTTCACTGCTCAGGACAAATTTAGGATCAGTTCTGTAACCTCTTGCTGGTTTAGAAGAGGCACATAAAGGTATAGTAGCAACCACTTCACAGGACTTTCTTGCAGAACTGGGGGATATTCACTGCCAAATCATGTGAATTTTGCCCCAAATATTACACAACACATAAAGAGGGTTGGTTCATTCCTGAAAGGATACAGCAACAGCTTATAGCTAACACAAGGCAACTGATCCTCTGGGATAGAGGAGAAAAATCATCGCCCATGCTGATAATATATTAGATTCAGAATTTCAGAGAATAAGAACAATGTTGGAAGGGACCTCAAAAGATATTTGGTCCAACTTTTTCTCTCATAGAGAACTAGCTGAGATCTTCTGTGACATACCATCTGAAATACTATTACAGAAATTCCTTACCTTTTGTTTTCTAAATTAGGAAGAAACTATAGGTAGTTGTCAACCTAATTGGTTGAAATTGTGGAGAATTCCACAAAAGCATGATTCCACTGAAAGTATTTGTATGTGCTTATATGATATAAAAATAGATTCATTACTGGTTCCCAGTAAGCCATAGTTCATTTTGTGTCTTAACTTTCATATGTAAAATAACTCAATTTTTATGTGTTTACAGCCCAAAACAACATAGTTATTTAGACCATTTATTTCTTGAATTGAATAAAAGAAGAATTTCAGTAAAATATTCAAATATAAGCTATTTTTTCCTTTGAAGAAATATTATGCTTTTTCTTTTGCTTTTGAAGAAATGAACTTTCTTTATAATCTATTATTACTGTTCTAAAGGCTTCTACATAGATATTTCTGAAAATTAGACAGGGATGTTTCAGAAAGGATCTGCCTTAATTTAGCCTATTTTGTATATATCTATCAACCTGTTCGTGCCATGAGAGAGTCTGAAGGCCCATGAGGCATCATCAGATAAGAACACAGTTTCTATTAATTTTTCCGTCTATCTCAGTAGTGAGAAGTAAAATATACTGCCAATTTTTGAATAGAAAATATAATTTAGTTCCATGAACTCTATCTTAACACCACCTTTGCAGCCGCCGAACTAATACAGTTTCAGGCTCCAATAATAGGAGGAGGCAGAACACAAAAGAGGAGAGGTAAAAGTTCAGACCTGAAAGATGGGCACGGAATAATGAAAGGAAGGTAATAAAACAGTTACCAGGGGATGAAGGGGGTGATCCAGGCTGTTTTGAAGCACAGCCACACTTCTCCTTGGCTTCCTGTTTTCTTGGCTGGGTATTCAGAGAAAAGCACAGGAAGAGCACTTCTGAAAACAGCAGCAGAGAAGAGGTTAGACCAAGGAATGTAAAGAGCACGGAAGGAGATCTGGCACAAAGCAGTGAGAGGAGCACGGCTCCTGTGCAAGGGGGGAGAGAACATCAAACATTTTGAGTTTTTTCCAACCCCCAGGAGGGAACTTTTCAATTAAACCTTGAAATAAACCGGAAGGTAGGAGAGGTGTTTGGGAAAACACTATTTGTTTGTAAAAACATAGCAGGTTTATAAACCTTCATATGCAATCCAAAAAAAGATTCTGAAAAAGGAAACTATTGATAGAGAAGGAAAGAAAAAAATCTCTCTGTGGGGAGCATGCTCATATCTTTGCAATCAGTAATTCTTACAGCATTTTTAAAAGCACTGTCTCTGATGACCCTGGTGTTAAAATTTCTACTGAAAACTTCCAGAAAAAAAAATCACAAAAGAAATAAAGAAAACCCCCCAACAAACAGTCTGAAAACAAAGTGCACAAAATACATTATTTTCCTGAAAGACCCCTTTTTCTGTACAGCTGCCATTGTGTTCATCACTTTCCTTCATTCTGCCTGTATATGATGTCCTGTCCCGGGAATCTCACTTGGAAAGCAGATCCACATATAATAGGTGAAAATACCATATGTTAGGGTAAATTTTGCATTTAAAGCTGTTTCATTAGTTTCAGAACTGAGTGTCCTTCTAGGACTCCAGCTCATGGCCTAATATTACTGTTATCTACTCAGTACACCTGAAAAAAGTCTATGAGAAATTTGGCTTAAATGAACATAAACTAAGGCAGTAGTAGTGCCCCAACTCTTTGTTCCTCTTAGTTTTTTCATTCCTATAATCGTCACAGTTACTGTTCAATCAATCTTTGCAATCTCTTAAACTTCACAAAAGATTTTTTGTTTCTCAAACTCTAAAGCATAATACTTGCTATTGAAAAAGTTTTACAAATAGAAAAATATTTATTAAAAGAAAAGAGCTATACCTGAGCAAAATCTTTATGTGTTTTGTATTTGTTCAGTATGAAAGGGATGATCTTATGTATTCCTTGATATACCTGAGATAAGACTGAGAATTTTGTCATGTAGTCAATAATATCATTTGTATGTTCATTAACTGTTTCTTTCCTGACCAGTCACCTCAGAATCCCCATTTTCTTTAAATACATCAGTTAATGAATTGAGAAGTCAATTCTACTGTTCTGAAAACCTTGGAGGAAATGAACCACACAGTGATGCAAAAAATACAAATTACCTTTAATGTGACATAAGCAAATTCACTATCTCATTCTGAGGTAATATTTTCTTGTACAGCCACATAGGTTTTCAGCATCCCAGAACTGGAAAAGGACCTCCTTGATGGCAAAGTCTAGACCCCGTTCCATTTGTGGGAATCATTTATTCTGAACACAGAGAGGCTCATAAACAAGCTTTAGTGAGTGAGCTGATGGAAGATCCCAGGTTTCTCCTCCACAAAAGTGTTGTGTTAGAGCAGAATGACTTTGTATTTCATTGACACAAGACAAATTTGCCTTGCAAATTGTGAATGGTGTTAGAGAATTGTGTATGAGCAGCTGCAGCCACATTGGCAAACAGAGTCTGAAGCAGAGTTGTTATAATCAGAAGTGGCTGAGCGATGCAGAGTCCACAGACTATTCCCTATTGCTCGTGATTTTGGTAGGTGAAGAGGAAGAAAATTGCTCACCAGATAGCAACATCAGTGACACAATCTCATTTTCTATCAAGCTGAAAGAGCTCAGGGACAGTGAACTAGATGTTCACCTTTTAATTTCATCATTAAAGCATCAAGTGAGTAAATTTACCCATCCCAGAAGTGGTGGTTTGAGAGCACAAGGACTGAATAGGCTGGTGCAGATGGACAGAGCTGTGTGGCTGTTTGCTGTGTGCTGAACTTGTGCTGAATTTCCTGCCTGGTCCCTTCTGTCAGCCCAGGCACCGCCAGCGGCTCACACACAGCTCCACATTGTTTTGTGGTTTGTGACTTACAGATTTGGGCCCCTCTCGCATAAACCTTTTTGCTCAGATCTTCTATTTCCACATCTTTCAAAGTGGGGATTAACTTTTGCCTGTGTCTATTTCCAGTGTGTCCTGTGCCCCTAAATTCCTTTTCAACGCATTTGACTTTCCAGTTTTTTACCTATAAAAATAGGTGAAGGACCTGTGGGTGCAAACTTAAGCTCCTATCTAAATTTGTACTAGTATCCCAATCAAAACAAGCCTTTGAAATGCTTTTGTTGTTACAAAAATAATCCTGGAAATACTCCCTTTGTAGAACTTGGGAAGCTGAAGCTCTATTTCACTTAAAGGTGGTGAGGAATTTATTCTGGGAGTTTCTGCTTGTGATCGAAGGAGAAGGGATATGCTGGATGGGAATTCCAACCAGCGTCTAATGTGGGGAACTCCTGGATGCTTAGAGGAAGGAAGGGAGAATCAAAGCTATATTATTGAATATTTAGGAGGAGGAAGACATCAGGGTATGCCTGGATGGCAAAATAAGAGATTTAGGAATTAAACAGGCTCTTACTAGAAAAGAAAGTAATGCCAGAACATAATAATATAAAAGAGGAGACTAAGAACTGATGAAGAAAACAGAATTTCCCATGAGCATCATATTGACAGCTGCTCCTGTTTCCCTTTTCTCAACAAGTAAATACAGAAAAAAATATTAACATGGAAACGTAGGGGAAAATGAGAATATCCTTAGCACTCTGGTAACAAGACTTCTTAGACCAGTGTAATTTTTCTGGTCTCTCTTGACATTTTAAATAAGATTTATGTGCTGGTAGATGTTTCAAATTTTAAATGATGACCCACATAGTGTAATATGTCAAAAGAGCATTTCTCTGCCAACATTCTTCTGAATGAGAAATGGGCTGGACAGCAGGTACTGCTAAATGTTAATAGCTCTAAAACTACACAAATTGTAAATTTATTGAATTGTGTTAATAATGAATTCTTAAACTGTTCACAGAATTCTGAAAGAGTTGTAACTCGAGCAGAATTAAAGGTGCCCACAATCCTCTGAAATGACAGGCAGAAGTGGCCACAGCCAGAGGAGTTTGTTAAGGAGGAACCATTCCCCACCTGAAAATTAGACTGGTTTAGGGCATTTTATTAAATTTAAAGAGAGAGAAACGCTTGAGATTACATAGTGATTCTTGCAGTGTCTCTCTGAAGTCACTGCAAAAATAAAAAGTTACACTCATATTTAAAACCCAAGAGATAAGTTTCTTACTCCAATAGCTGCAAAGAGAAGCGTGGCAATGAAAAGGTGATAAATACTCATATCTGCAGGAAGCTTGAGCAAGTGTTGGAGGTATCAGCTGCCAGTTTCAGTCAGGTGTGCCTTCTGCAAGGCACTGGGAAGAACAGTGTGAAGGTATTTATGTCTAAGCCCAGCAAAGATGTGGGGGAATGGCACCAAGGAATATGGTAACCAGCCTGGTGCACCCTGTTCTAGGGTATTCACCCTGTGAAATACGTGCTGCTTTACTGGGAACAGAAATTGCTGGGTCAGAAGGGGACATGACTTTTGCTTAATTCGAGTCTAGATCTGGTGTTTTTCTGAAATGTAAAAAAAAACCCAAAACAAAACAACCAAACCACAAGCTCAGAAGAGAAAAAATATATTGGATTTCTCTTCTGTTTCTGAATGTTGATATCGCACCCTGGGTTTAAGAGATGTTGAGTACCTTCTCTGTTTTTGAATGGCTGTTTTCACTAGCTTAAGTGGTCATCTTATTCCCTTCAGAATGAACACGATCCTCTTCAGCTACAGATATTTAGTAGTTCACAATAAAATGGAATTCGAGTGAGACAAGAAGTCAGAATTTGCTGTGCCTTAGCAACACTGTGATGGCATTGGAGAGCCAGGGGCTGGTTGTGACAGCTCTGATTTGTGAGCTCAGTGTGAAAGCCTGGGAGAAACAGAGGCTGGAGGATCACAGGCTGGGGGGCTCCTGCACCCAGAGATGGGAAGTGTCCTGGTGTCGAGCTGGATGAGGGATGTCAAACCTGTGTCCGGGAAATCTGCCCTCTGTCACCCTTGCTCTAATCACCCCCAGATAGGAGACACAGAGGAATCTGTCTTCTGGGGACATGATCCACATGGGAATGATGCTCTGCTTGCAGTGGGGCAGTCCATCAATAAAGCAGAGGTCCTGCCTCACACAGCTGGAGCAGAGCAGCAGGGTCTCAGTCTCCTATCTACCTCTGTGAAAAACAAACTCAGTTATCCCACTGCTGCACATTTCCCCATCAGTACAGGCAGAAATACTGTCAGGTGGTGAAAACGAGGTTTTGTTCCATCATATAACCTTGAGCACTTTGTCTTTTAGGGTTTTTTTGGTGATTTCACCCAGTCCGATATGTAATCGTATGCTGGCATAGCAGGGAAAAAGAGATTCACACGCTCACAGTTTGCATTGATAATGGGTAACACATTTGAAGACATTGATCAACAGCAAGGAAAATAAATTGAAGTAACGCAGGATTTGAGAAAGTTGCTGACTACAGACAACTGAGTCTGCAATCTTTTGGTTTGCTTTCTTTGTTTTAGCTTATTTAGATATCTGGAGCTCTGCAGAGAGAAATTTGCAGGTATTCCAGGAAAAATCTATCGTGTTCTGATCTGAACTAAATTGCACACTAGCAATATAAGCAAAAATCTGAAACATTGAAAGCTGAGAGGACACTCTGGTCACCACATTTGAATGACTCCAACATCTTGTGGAGCTGTCTCACCTCTGCAGAGGGACTGAGGGACTGTGATCAGTGTATATATAATAATGAATAACCAAAAAAAAATGCAACACTACTACAATTGGTAGTGTTTGAGAGGTAAAAATTACATTATCACAGAAACACTCCAACAATGTGCTCCCACTTACTCGGAAAGATGAAACTTCTTTGAAGGATGGGTATCTCACCTCTATCATCTGCTAAAGAAATAAAAGATTTCCCTTTCTCAGGTAGTCAGTCTGATCCCCTTACTAGTTACTCAAATTTAATTAGGAGGAAAACCCATTTAATTATGACATAGTGGAAGGAGCTCAAAGCTATAATCAGGGCTCATTTTGGAAATTTGTCAGAGAGGTCATTCAGCCCTTCACTGTCATTCCTGTTGATTTCTGGTCTCTGAATCAAATTTTCTAAGGGCCGTAACGATCATCTATTACTGATAATTTTCTATGGAGATATTTCTTTCATCTTTCTCTCATTCATTCATTTTTTAAAATCCTTTGACTTCTATCCTCACATGCTCCTTTTGCTGATGTCCTCTCTGCTTCATCTTCCCTTTTCTCCCAGTCTGTGTCCCATCATTCACCAGCCTTACTCTGGACACTGAGGTCCATGTATTTGCCTGCTGCTCCACTAAATACTGTGTATTTACCTACTGATGGCCAGTACCATTGTAAATCTCCAAAACATTGTGCTTCAGGGGAAAAGAAACTCATCAGCTGCCAGCAGAATGACACTATTTATCAGCCAAATAAACATAGCTTTGGCTGCCAGGATTTGCTTTGGTCCAGTCAATGTCCTAACTTTCATTTGACCCTTGCCGCACATCCAAATCTCTTTCCTTGCTAGCTGTGGTTAATATCTCCATCAATGGAATTTTTTAGAAAGTGATTATTATTTATATTTAAAAGAAAGAGGTGCATCCTGCATGGGGTTAACCCCAGAACCAAGTGAGGGTCTTTGTTCAGGATCCAACATATTCCATATCCTACGGAGTGAGTGTGCCAGAACTGGTTAAAAATAGCCTCTTCCATTCATTAGCGTCAGCAGATGGCCATTAATCTTCCTGAAAGTATTGATTCAAACTACTCGTCTCCACTTTCAAGGCCCTTCACAGAGTCCCCTGTGCCCATCTATCATCCCTCCTCACACAGCTGAAAAGGTGGCTGGCTTTGGGCCACGTGGGTGACAGCAGCAACGCGGCCACCTCCCTCGCACGCTGCCCCTCGCGTCCGGAGGGAGCCGCACGCAGCACCTGCAAAGCTTTTCCATTTGTCTCCTTTGAATGCTTCCCTAAAACCTCCCTTGGCCTTGAGGGCTGCAAAAGCATTCCAGAGTCACTGGTGTGATGGCACTGGAGTCTCTCTAGGGCACGGTCTTGCCAAGGGCCATGCTAAAATTGTGTGTTTCTCCATCTCCAGTGTCTGTCTGTGCCAAACTGCAATGTCCTGTCTCCTTGACTCAGAGCTGGAATGAAAACTCTCTGAGTTATGTCCCACAGAGCACAACAGTATAGACAGGTAATAAGAAGCAAATCTTGGCTCAGGAGGTCAAGAACTGGAAGATTCACCACAAAAAAGGTGCACAGCACCCCAATTAATGGACTGGTGCAAGCCACAATTAATAAACCAGCATGGCGAGTGTTTTTACTTGGCTGCAATTTAATCCCTGCATGTCAGCCCAGTGCTGCACCTCAAATAATGCCTGACCTTCCCTGAGACTTGCTACCTCAGGTGTTAAGCCTCCAAAAATATATTTTATCTGATTCATGAATCGCCACCCTTTGAGTTTCCTCCCTGCAGCTCCCTGTGCATCGGCACTGGTGTCACCCACAGCAGATAACCCCACGTCATTTCTAAGCCAGTTGGTATAAAGCTGCCCTTGGAATATTTGGTAATTAACTCTTTTATTTCTAGAATTGATGTTCTGTTTGTTTCCTCCAAACTCATATGTTCACTGTGGTTCCTTTAAACTCTAGAGCAGCAAATTAACTAATATATGTCTTCCTTCTGCCTTAGTTTCAGGATCTTCTCAAAGCCATGTGGATTTTCCTGGAAGAAATATTGAAGACGCTAGAGGCTCTCACCAGGAAGATATATCTAAGATACCAAGAAATGTATTTTCCCTTCTTTCCCAACCCCAAATTCCAAGACAAGATATTACATTCTTTTTGGAACGAAACCCCACAGTCATTCACACTCCATCCCTTACAATGCAAAGGAAGACGTCCCAGGCTCAGACATTGCCAGCAAAACAACTCAATATGGAGTTCACAGCACCTGAGGAACAGTCTTTCCTTGAGAAAAGCAGTGACACACACACTCCCTTTCTCCATGAGGAGCCAGAGCCCAGAGCCCTGGGTGTCAGTGCAGCCTCCCACAGCCCTCTGCGTTCCCAGCAGCACAAACCAGCCCCAGCACGGGCCGCTGCTCCCCACCCCAGCACAACTGCAGGCTCACTCTCTGCAGGGTCCCACACTGCTCAGCACACTCCTTCCAGCTATGGTTATTCTCCCAGGAAATGGCCCAGTCGATTCTGGAAGAACAAACCATCCCGGGGTTTCCCAACAGAGCAGCCCAGAGCATCTCCTTCACCAGCACACCTCCCCTCCCCTCACCGTTTGTTCAGCTCTTCCCTGGATGAGGCTTCCCAGAGTGTCCCAGCAGGGTCTGCTCCCAGGGCAAGGCTTCCTGCACAGACCACAGCAGCCAGGAAGGTGCTCAGCCGAGCAATGGATGGTGTGGGACTGCCAAAAGCCAGCCCTGGGGTGCCTCACAAAGCCGTGTGTGCTGATCTGATGTGTTTCACTGGCGTGCAGTGTGAGCCAGGTGGAGATGGAGTCTTGAAATGTGGTCCTTGTCCCCCTGGGTACAGCGGTGATGGAATTACGTGTGACGGTAAGGGAGAAAATCCTCTTTAAAATGCTCTTTCAACTCCAAGTCTAATAACTCTCCAAAGTAAAAAATTATTTTTTATTATAAAGTTGGAGATTGTTGTGGCTGGGACTATTCTGTTTTCAAAACCAATTATATTTCAAAACAAAAAAAAAAATCTATAACTTTGAAAAAGCTCTTTCTGCTTACAAAAATGACATATTTATTTGATACTATCTAATCTACTAAAGCCAGGGACAGATTGTGATCTTGCTTAATGCCAGATTCATTCTACTAAAGTCATCACATTCAAAACCATACAAAACTTCTGTGAGAAAGAGTAAAATTGATTCTACTTCTCTATGTAACACATATTCTAGGAAAAACTAATTTTTGTACTACCTTAAAAATTACTTGTAAATATCTATCGAATACCTTAAATACGAAACTGAACTTGTCATCTGAAATGTGTAACACCAGAACTATATTGAGTTATTTATTAGGCACCTGAGAATCCCTCTGTAAAACAATAGGATTATGCACTTTGTTGAAGCAATGAATTCCCTGACTTTGCTATCATTAATCACACCTTTTGTTGACATCCCTCTGATAGGTTGATATCTTAACTGGCCTTCCACCACACGAAGCAAAAGTATTTGTCTCATTTATTCCCCTCCCTTTCTCATCTGGTCTCTCATCCTTCAAGCACAGAGCAGGAGGGTCTCAGCCGTGCTGTGCAGGACCTTGCAGGGATTCCCTGCTGGAATTTCTGGGGCTGTGAAGCCCTCAGCACTGCTGAAGCCCTCTGAGCTCAGAGCACTGCTGGAGATAAAGCACAAAATGCACAAGAAAAGGTTACTATAGTCTTGGGCACTTTAATTTTTTGCCTGTTTGCACATTTCTGAAACGCCCCTCCTAAAGGACTTGAGGTTGCTTGGCACAAAGGAGTCTGCCTGACTCTGTTTTATTCCTGGAGATGGAAGAGTACCAAATAGCTCCTGGTGCTGGGAAGCTCAAAGCAAATCTGACCACAGAAAGGCCTCCCCTCAAAGTCCAGCCCAAGTGCATATGAATATTTACAGTATGGACATAAGGCTGCAGTGTGTATGTTCAATATGCCCATCACTATAGTCCTTAAAACATAAATCTGCCTTAAAATGTAAATCTACCTCTGCCTTTTACTTGCAAGACATTTTCTTCATTACTGGTATTACTGAAAACCTCCTTGAAGAGCCCTTAGGATTAAATAGTTTATTGCCGTCATTCTGAGTGTTGGGGCTTGGTGACACGATACACAAACATCCTTTTTTTGTCTCTTGTCACTAGCCATGACACCTGACTCAATAATTAGCCTGTCCCTTTCCTCCTCTGCTCCACCCCGAGCCCACCTGCACCCTGGAGCAGAGCCAGTGCTGTGGAGAGCACCCATTGTACCTCCAGCCACGGATGTCTCTTCTCCTGTCAGATGCAGCTGATTCATCCTGACAGATGAGGCTGAAAAATGAGGGTAATTTCTTGGATTAAGGCCTGTCCTAACCTCAGCTATCAGCACCTTGCAATGCCCACACAACTACACCCTCAAGGTAGAAATATTGGGCAAAAAATCAAAGCTTAGATGAGACCAACATTTGCAAAAACTCCAGGCTTCAATGCAACCTCCTTGACAAGTGAGCAAAAATGTCAAGAGACTCAGACACTATTGATAGTCGTCACCATCTTATTTCATATCAAAATTCAAAGAGATAAAAGAACCAGCCCACTGATAGCAAGTTTTAATACCTTTGGATCTTGAGGGGATGTGACCTTTGTTTAATAAGAATGTCGGAAAATGCTCTAAAATAAAAAGTACTATATCGAGTGGCATTTATTTTGTGATAGAATGTGATTATTTTTTTCCAAAGGTGCAGATACAAAATCAGGCTTGAAGGACTAGTAGGAAAAAAGACATAAGCAGCACCCTGAAAATTAATTCCTTTTCTAAAGTATATCATAGCACATTTTATATCTTTAATATTATTATCCCTTTGGACAAGCCCCTCAGTCTCCCTGTCACGATTAATTTGGAAATCCTCTGCTTTGTCACCCTGCACTGGGGGTCACAGACTCACAGGACCACAGGACAGAAGAGACCCCTGGGGACCATCATGTGTAATGTCCTACCTTCTTCAGGAGGAACACAGCTAAATGTCAGAGTGTTTGGCTTATATTCAGACATCTAAACTGAGATTTTCAGATGATTTT
Organism: Acanthiza pusilla; assembly: GCA_036630365.1. Lineage (NCBI taxonomy): Eukaryota > Metazoa > Chordata > Aves > Passeriformes > Acanthizidae > Acanthiza > Acanthiza pusilla. The sequence goes on from JAXCHO010000039.1 coordinate 5,534,367, forward strand.
AGCAATTTCCATTTGGATCACTCCCTTCGCTACTGACATCTGTGCTGTCTGTAAAAAGTAGAACCCTGATTTTGATCTTGATTTTGTGAGCATTACAGATTATTAATTCTTTTAATTCTGTTAGCAGCTACATACTCTGCAGGTGAGGGGAGGGGAAGCAGCTCCTCAAGGCTCTACAGCTCTTTTCCTTCCTGCACAAAGGCAATATGAGCATTTATTAGTGGCCTAATTCCGAGACTAAACAGCCAAATGGACCAGCTTTAAAAGCTTCATTTCAGAGTAGTGTTTTGGAGACAGTCAGCATCACCTACACAAAAATAAAGCATAAGTAGGGAGGTAAGGCCTGCTGTAGTCCATCAGATTCTCCCACATTTCCTCTTGCAGAAGATGCTCTCTGGCATTTCTGGAGTAAGCTCAGTCAAGCGATCCTCTGGTGCTGAGGGAGGTTGCTAAACACCTAATTTTCACTCTGAGTGCCGTTTCCAAGGATATATGCAGTAAAAACCAATGCATTGTTATAGTCTCCTTCTAGCAGTTTTCGGGACAGCACGAATCACCTGCCAAAGAGCACTGCAGGAGTGTCAGAGCACGAACAGAGAGCAGAGCACATTTCAGCTCCGTGTGCCAGCTGAATAAAAACCTAGCACTGCAATAACGCAGAACGAGCCCAAACAGAGCGTTTTTGACATTCTGTCTGGTGTGTTACAAGAGGCACATGTTCTGCAGCGATTTGTAACATTTGGGGCTAATGCACTGAAAAGTTCCTTGGTGTTGTTAGTCACCCCAGAGCAGCTCCTTGTCATCCTGTCCCTGTTTCCCACTCTAGCGCAGCTGCACAGGCTGTCATTTGCAAAGATGCTGCATCCACTGGACAAGGAAAAGGGAAAAAACGCTGTCGTTTCCCTGGGCTCAGTTCATTCACCAGGGTCTGTGCATACGGCAACGCCTGAGAGCAGCTGTTGCACTCCTGGAGCTCCTCAGGGTGCCCTAAGGTGGAACACTTCGTCTCCATTTGATAACGGGATTGAACTTGAGGAAAAATTCTGCATTGTTGAAGCTTCTTTGTGAGAGACCTAGACCTGAAAACTGATGAAACACAAAATTTTAAACCAAATTTCTGGTCATCTGTGGCTTGTTTTTTTTTTTTGTTTCCGTATCTCCAAGCTCCTTTGATAGGGAGGGTCTGGTCACTAAAACTGCGCCATCAAAAAGTCAGCCTTCATTTCATAGAATAAACAATTCTTAAAAACCATTCTGGATTAGGTTGACAGTTAAGCACTAGTATCTTTCTGGTATTTTAGCAGTCATAAAAGAACCTCAGCACTCCTATTGAAGATAAAGATATATTACATTAAAAAATATCCTTAAAAGGGTGAAGTCAGTAAAACTCTGAGCTATTTCATTGGCTTTGCACAGTATTTTCTAAGGGAAGGGGAAGATTTTCTGAGCTGGGGGATCAGACCTACCCATGGTATTTGAGATGGAACTCACCATGGATATGGACCATAATGAAGTCTGACATTTTGCGCTCTGCACGTTTCTTAACAATTCCTAACTTTTTATTTGGGTTTTTTTGACTGCAGATGAGCACTCAGCTGACATTTCACGAAACAAAATCCATTAGTACAACCTAACCAGCACTGGTGTCTGCATTTCTATTCCCAATTTAATCAGTCAAGTTTCTCTTGTTAATATTCTAGTTGCTGTGATGGACATTTGTCTCACAACTGGGCTCCAGACTGCTGGACTATTTAAATATGAAATGAGTTAATTTAATTGCAGTAACACATGCTTTAATCCTATGCTTCACTTAACTTATCTGTGTATCTTACTTGCAAAAGAAACGCTTCAGTCCACAACTTTTCAAAAGAAAAAACAATAATCTAGTAACTTTCTTTTCCCTTTTTCCACCCCCTCTTGCGCTGAACATATTAAAACTTCATCTGCACATTTAGGAAGTTAGGTTAATATATCTTTGAAATGAAATCAGTAATGTACAGTGAAGCAAGGTAGACTATGCTCCCTTCAGTGAAGTCTGTCCTGATTTGATAGTTGTCCTGATTTTTAAAATTTTAATTTTAATGCCCTCACAGCTCCAAGCCTGGCTTTACTTACACAGACCCAGGGCCTCGCTGTGGATGGCACAGGGAGTCACTCACTGCTGAGAGGCTAAGCAATAACTCTGTCCTGGAAGACATTTGCTGATTAGTCTATGGAAAATGAGGAAAACAACCCAGCATCTGGTATTCCTGAGTGCCCGCAAAGTTATTGCAGAGAAACTTATAAAAAGTGCATGATCTCATTTTAATGGAAAATAGAAGTTTGGGGATATTTCCCAAAAAGCCTTTTCAAAGAAAACAATAATGCACTTCTCCATTTTCACCTCCAGATTTTAAATTGTAAACATAAACATACATACACTTGACAGCAAGATTGACCATTTGCAGCAATGTTTTCCTCTTTGCTGTTATTTTTTCCTATCCAAAACCGCTTCGTATAAAAACACTGCAATACCTTTCTACAATTTAGCAAATGCTCATGGAAAAAAATATTCATTCTAGGAGATGAAAGATAGAAGTTTGGGAAAAGAATTTGACATAAGCAGTATATTTCTATTACAGTGGGAAATGTCTTTTAAGTGAATATTACTCTCGCTCTCACAGAGCAGCCAGCTTTCAGTTTTTATCTCTTGCTATTCACCGGTAATAGAACAGTTTTAAACATTTTACTATTAAATGTCACCATAAGAGCTAAATGTTTTAATATCCAAAATACCATGTTCTTTTCTGACAGTTCCGATGCATCTTGGAATGTGCAAAGGCCAGATGGAAAGTGTTCCATTCACACGGACACACTTGCTTTAAGTGCTACACACAAACCACGCTGAAATAAAGCATAATATGCTTGAATGTCACCGTGCTTGGCACAGCACTCAGGCACCTGGAGGCTTTATGCAACCATCATCCTACAGGAAAGGCATTCACATTTAATGCACTTTGAAAAGAGTGGTACATTTTCCCCCAGTTTTTGTACTTCCCTTATCTCCACATAGACATTATTAACTAATTCTGCCTGCTTTTAATTTTTAATTGCAAAGAAATCCACTCTCCTAGGTTGCTCCAAGTCCATCCAGCCTGGCCTTGGACACTTCCAAGAATGGAGCTGCCTCAGCTTCTCTGTGCAACTTGTGCAAATGCCTCACCATCTTCACAGATAATAATTTCTTCCTAATACCGAATTTAAACTTATCTAAATCTATTTAGTTGTCTAGACAAAGACAATTTGGGTTTATCCCTTTTTTTTTTTTTTCTCTTTTTTTCCCCACAGATGTACACTCGGAATTTCAGCTAAGCACGTGTTGATTTGCAAATGTCTAAACCTTATAGCCAATCAAATCAAAACTAAACGTAGCTTAATGACATTCTCAGCATATACAGCATGAATCTAAAAAGCACCTCATAAGTTTTCTGTTCTCAGGCAAGTCAAACCCTAAAGTTATATAATGCAGCATTGAAAATTTCACAGTTCAATACCAAATATATTTCTTCAACATTATTTCTGTCAAAATGGTTTCTTTAAAAGCACCTGTTTGAAGCTTGTCTTTTTTACTGCAACTCGAAAATGTGTGAGGACTTTCATTATTTTTTTGGATGGCAACGCTCATGTTCCATGGCTTGGTGACCATCACTAGAGGTGAAGAGGTCTTCAAAAAAATAACTGCATTTAAATTATGTGGTTCCCCAAGAATTTGTCCTTCATTTAGCTTTCCATTTACACAGCCCGTTTTCCAGCTTTAAGAACAAAATGTGGTGCATTAAGGTTCTCTTCTCTTGTAACAATCCTTAAAATGAAAGATGCTTTGTTTCAGGTCTCGTTAGCTTCATTTTGCATTTTCCTTGGAATAACCTTGCTGAGCTTCATATCCTTCATAAAAGACAAAACTCTGCCAGTGAAGTGAGCCAAAGTACAACATTTTTCTCTGTATTCACATCCCACACACAAGGGAAGATATTTTTCATTCTGGTATGTGAGGTGTCTTTTTTTTTTCCAGAGGCACGAGAGTTCTCTGACACATCTTGCTCGGCTGCTGCTTCAGAGCTTCTCCTTTGAGTGTCAGTGATCATCTTGTCCCCTTGGTGATCATCTTGTCCCCTCAGTGATCATCTTGTCCCTTCAGTGATCATCTTGTCCCCTCAATGACCATCTTGTCCCCTCAGTGATTATCTTGTCCCTTCAGCGATTCCCTCCCCCTCTCTTGAGCTTGCCATACAAAATTACCTTTTATGAGAGGGTCACAAATAGAAGTGTCTGGTACCTGCCTTAGCTTTAAGATGCCAAAACCTCTCGGCTGCCTGTACAATAAAGTTTTTAGATTCACAATGATCAACATTCAAAAAACAAGCATGCCTTCAGCAAATGGTCCTTTTCAGGAGCTGCAGTCCTTTCCACACACCTGCACATCCTCTTTCTTCCACAGAATCACATTGCATACTGCAGTAAGTCAAGTAATCTTTATCTAATTTGCTGCTTTGTCTGCAGAGCTCATACTACTCATTAAATATTAAATTTTTTGCTTAAATGTTTACCATTTTCCTTTAAAAATCACGTACAACTCTTTGCTATAAGAAAGAAATGCAATCTCTGCCCTTTCTAAGTTCTGACACCTGTTAAGGTTTACTGACCATCCACAAGGCAAATTTGTAGAGAGCGATGGGTAAGGTCTTGAGCATTAACTGCATTTTTACTTCATCCAGCCCTAGCCTTCAAAAATATGTACTTAAAAATGTGCACGCTCAGAAGTTAAATATGATTATGTTAAAACCATTCCCTTGCAGACTTTATATAGCTGCTCATTAGTGCAGTATTGCTAATGTGATACCTACTGCTATCCCGCAGTGTTTTCCTCAGCCAAATCACTTGCAGGATTAATAAAATGGGATGGGGAAAGGAGTAACCTGTGCTGTGCGCATAACCACGGAGAATGTAATATTTGAACTGTATTTTTTCCCTCATGTTTCTCTCTTGCAGCGCAGTGTGAGCCGCCCTGTGAGCACGGAGGAACCTGTGTGCCTCAGAACACTTGTTCTTGTGCTTATGGATTTGTAGGGCCGCGATGCGAAACGAGTATGTATGAACTCGCTCAGGCTTTCTCCATTACATGTTTCAATTAGCACAAAATTACAAGATTTAAAAAAAAAAAAAAACTTTTTCATTTTTTTCCCCTATATTTCCCCTTACAATGCTTATTGAATATAAAGGATAATACATTGAAGTAATACAGTAGCTATTTCAGAGCACATATTTACCAGCAGCATAGTTGTATTATGTAAAAATATGCACATCTAAATCAATGTTTTCTACCTAAAAATGCTTCTGGAAAAACGAACAAAGAAACAAATGCACTCATATTCTTTATAGTAATATTTATGACATTTAAGACTGTGAGTGAATGGAGTAATGTTAATTTTGAGAACACAAAATACCAGCCATACCTATTAGGGGTAATGTTACCCGGCAATACAAGTTTAAAAAGAGGTTTAATGCAGACACTATCTAAAAATCAGCCTTCAAACCCTCCTATATAAGGAAAACATGTGCACTTCCATCATTGGAGTCCTCACTGCTTATTTAAATATCAGCTTGCCCTTGAGAGGAATATAATTTTATCTATGAACCCAGTAGCTGGAATAGTTAAAAAGCAAATAACTTTAGGTGTATGGCTTCTAATAGAGAAATAAAACCAAGGAAAGGGACGGATTCCACCCCCAGTTTACCTCTTGGACTAATACTATTTAGTATTGGCTATAATAGAGCAACTTTAGGATCTGCACTGGTGTCGGTGATAAGAGATTTCGATTTTTTGTGTGTTTTCCAGTGGTGTGTAACAGGCACTGTCACAACGGGGGGGTCTGCGTGTCACCAGATGAGTGCAAATGCAGGCAGGGGTGGAGCAGCCCCTCCTGTGAGACAGGTGAGTGGCTGGAAATGACTGATTGTTCCCTTTGCCACCCAAAATCCCTGCTTTCAGTGCTCAAACTGGGAATTAATTGCTGCTTCAAGAATTAAAGCATAAGAAGAGAAGATGAAGTACAGGAGAAAACCTCGGAAGGCATTGGGTTTATGCAACTATTTATAAGTTTAGATGTTTATGTAAGTATTCCTAAGTTTAGAGGTCTACCTAAATCTCAGGGTTATGTAGAGGGAACCCACAAACAAAACCTTTTTGCAGCTTTTTAAGCTTGTGTGATTCTGGAGTTAATTCTTAGCATGCACTGCTGCCAGAATTCACACTGCTCCTCCTGCCTGCATCTCATCCTCGCAGAGCACCTACAAAGCATCCACAGGAGAGTGGGAAAAGCCACCGCCACTCATCAGTAGGAAATGACAAGGTGAGGACTGGAACTAGGTACATATTTCTAGTCAGGACTCAAAGTTTTGAACAGACACAACTCAGACCCTCCTCTCAGGATCAAAGCCCTAAAAGCTGGAGTAGATATTTTCCTCCAAAGGCACAGGAACTGCAGCACTCACCTGGGACAAGGCATGTAAAATAGCGAAATATTAAAAGACGAACGTTACCTTAATCAGTGCCAGACCTCAAGGCTCCAGAGGCAGTCTGCCTCTGCCACGGTGAATATTAAATGACTGAGACACCTTCAGCCTACATTACCTTTCCTGGAAGGTGAGAGATGTCATTTTAACCTCCATCTCCTGGAGATTGCTCTTCCTGTAAGTGTTAAAATGGCAAACCTACCGAGGACACATAAATTAGCCCAGCTATGATCCACAGAAAATGACTGGGATTGTCACTGCCATTCTGATTCCCACTATCTCTGCTTTAGCTTCACAAGGAGTTCTGCAATTTTATTTTGGCATGGCTTTAAACAGGATCATTCCAAGAGAAGGGCAGGAAACAAGCAAGAGTAGCAGTAGCTTCCAGACCAGAATCACAGCAGCAGGATTTTTTGTCTGCTGACAGCTTTGGTGAAAGGCTACCAGACTCACCTATCCAGCACCGTTTTGTGTGCATTACATAGAGTATTTTTTGGACACTGCTGGGGTTTCCCACATCAAGTGATATGATAGGACTCTCAGGAAGATTACAGGTATAAAAATGAAAAAAAAAGAAGGGGACTTTACCACTGGAAATGTAAACACTGACAGAGTGACAAGAATATGGACATCTTTGGACTAGCCAGGACAATGAGGTGACTAAACCGAATTCCCCTTGAGCAATGAATGAATTCCATTTTGACTTCATGACTGCTCCTTAGGCAGAAAAGCTTCTCATCTAGGCTATGATTTCAGGTTTTTTTCCTCTTTCCAAATGGACATTTTATTTCTTCTTTAGTTCATCTGAAGCATTTTAGTGACCCTTAATTTATTTAAGCTTAAATCGATTTAATTTATTTAATGGGCTACTCTGTAAGATACTGAAAGACAAAGGGAATAGGAGGAAAAAGGCTGGTTTAAAGTGTCACTCTGCTTTACAATGAAAACTTTATCAGATTCCTTATTCTTCACATACTGACTTCCCATCTAAATCAATTTGCAATTCTAATAGTTTTTTTTTTACAGTCTGGTACTTGCCACATGGAAATATGCAAGGCAGCTTTTAATTCCTAATGGCTGTAGTATCATCTACAGTAATAACAGATACATAAAGAGGCAAAGAGAGCTCAGCCAGTGGCTTTGTTGGTGATGAATGAGCCAATGTGTTGTGGGAACTGGCATTTAAATGAGGCAGAACAAACAGGTTTTTTGGTGCACACCTATTCAAGTCTGTGGAAATGCCACGATGCTCTGCTGAATGCAGACAAAGCAGCAAACAATTAATATCTCATCTCCAGGTTATCCAGGGTGTATTTTATTTGACTACATTTACTGCCTTGGGATCACGCTTGGTGAGAATACTGGAATGGAAATAAATGAACTGTGAGAATCAAAGGAATACATCCGAAATAAATTAAATTATTACATTAAATTATAGTCTATTTCATCCCCCAAGCTAAGCTGAAACATCACTGAAATGCTCCCACTGTGTCGACCATGAATAAATGCTGCAGCACAACTGACCAGCAAAGATTGCGTGAAACTTTCCACAGTATTACTAGAAATATTAATTCTAATGACATGCAGCAGTAAAACAGTGCCTACTCTAAAAAGTTCAACATTATCAGAGATTCATAAAACTACCCTGTGTTCCCATGCAGCTGTGTGCAATCCTGTGTGCCTGAATGGAGGAGTCTGTGTGCGACCAAATGCATGCTCATGTCCTTCTGGTTTCTATGGGCCACAGTGCCAGAGAGGTAAGAAAGTTCTATTTATCATCTTGATAAAGGACCCAGGCTGAAAATATAAACAGCACCTACAACATTACCTGCCCCCACATGAAATATATCCAGAGACTCTCCTTGTCATAACTCCGTGCGCTCCTTTGTTGTTATAGTCTGCCATAAATCCACATTTTATTGTTCCTGATGGTCAAAGGAGTAGGCACTTATTTGTGATGCAATTAATGGTAACTAAATAATTACTCTAAAACTACCTGAGTCAGTGATATCACTAATTAGCAACTATTCCGTTAAATGTTAAAGCATGGCTGTACTTTGTCCATTTTGGGTACCCCGTGGTGTGTACTACTCTGTGTTTCAGAGTCAGGTGATAATTTACCTTCAAATGGAGCTCACAATATCATCTACATGACCACCTTAAAGTGTTGTGGTTGGGAGACTTCTGTAGGACTTCATCAGATCCCTGCTTAAAAATCTGATTAAATGTTGCTCTGATTGAGCAGGACCTGATTTTGAAACCCTGTCCTAAGCACAGAGCTCTAAACTGAGGGTAACAGTGTCCTGGGCTTCTTACTCACTCTGTGCTGCAGAAGTCAAATTAATGAATCCTTTAATGGCCCAGTATTTCAGGCAGAACATATAGGAAAGAGAACTTAAGGCTCAAGTACCTGCAACACCCCTGTGCTGACACCAGTGCTTTTCTTTTTTTTTTCTGAGTACATCTCTAGTAAATTCTCCTGAATCTGGGAATATTAATGCACCCTTATTATCAAAACTACTTCAACATTAAAAGTTCTTTGCTCTGACCGTCTCTCTTTTGTTTCCCTGGAGCTCCTAGATGAATGTGGTCCCAATGAATATTTTTGCAAGTGAATGATTCACATGCAGAAATCTAATTGCAAATGGAACTTGCTGGAAACTCTTGGTTTTTCTGATGTTGGGGATGAAGGAGAGAGTGAAAAATACACAGACGGTAACTTGATGATCTTTCTCTTGAGTTGAACACAGAAGGTGATTTTCAACATCTAGGTGGTTTGAAATTTTTGCCCTTGAGTGTTATGGTTTAGACAGAGCTAAACCTCGAAAATAAGTATCCACATTTGTGGGATCTGGAATTGCTATGAGGATACAGTGGATGGATGCTGAAGAGCAGTAAAGCTTTTCCTTCTGCTTCTTTGAGAAAGGGGGAAGAAACAGCACCAAGGCCAAGGCAGCAAATGTCAAACACCGATCTGTATTTCAAGGGCAAAAGCCCTCGAGGAAGGCCTTTGACAGAGGCTTAAAAATCTGAGACTCTTGGGAATATTTTGACCACTTAACTGCAAGTATCTAGGAGACCTTTGGGTGCTAGGAATCATGTCCCACATTCTTTCCACAAGCACAGAACTGGAGCCTCCATCCAGGCATCTACTCCAATACCCCACTGGGGAGACACCTTCCCTACCCTAGCTCCAAAAACACCTCTGTGAGCTTCTCTCCCAACACGGCACCTAAAAAAGGAGCCTGTGTTTTGGCAATGTTGATCCCCCATGTGATTTTGGTGCACAGGATTTTCCTTTCCTCTCCCCAGCTGTTTGCATTCCCCCCTGTAAGAACGGCGGTCACTGCGTCCGACCCAATGTGTGCTCCTGTGCCGAGGGCTACACGGGAAGAAGGTGCCAGAAAAGTGAGTTACAGATTTCCCTTTGTTTCCCAACAGTTCTCTGACTCCTAAACAGCTTTTCTCCTTTTTGTGCATGCTCCACAGATTATTTATCCTGTATTAATGCTGTGATCACCTCTATTCCTATCAGAGCCCATATAACACTATGTTATACCCAAAACCAACTTGTTAATTAAAATAACATAAAGTCAAGTCAAAGTTGGGAGAAGAACATTTTGCTGGAATCCTCTCTAAATATTTCATGCGTTCAAAATGAGTAACATTCATATTTGGAGATGAATTAATTATTTTGCATTAAAGATTTTTGGGGGATAAAATTAAAGCCAAAGGCTGAGAAGCTGACTAAGATCCTTAAAAATATTAGAACATCACAGCTCCAGTTTAATTAAGGTAATTGGTTAATAGCACTTCAGCCTTGAATTTGTTCTTGTCACTGAAAACGCCCTTTTTACTTTACCATCAGTATTAATATTTGATTCTTCTGTTCTCCTGGGGAAATAGGTTATTTTGGCTCTTTTACAGACTCAATTGCTCAACAATATCTGTCAGCCAGGGAGTTTAGGATATGTGTGTGAAAACTTTTTTTTTTTATTATTATTTCTTAATCAGTTTGAAATTGGCAAGAGGGGAGCTGTGAAAACAACCATTCTTGGCAGGAAGAATCTGTACATTTCCAGAGCATTTTATGTCTCTCACACACAGAGGAAAAAAAGCCAGTAAAAAATTCCCTGCAGCAACAAAAGCCCTCTCATTCCCCACACTGCAGCTCTCCCCTCCTTCAGCAGGGAGAGTCGTGATGCACAGTGCACAATTGAATAGTCTGTTCTGGCAGGAATGTGCTGGAGGGAGAAAAAAGGAGGAAAAAACCTTATGTTTGGCATCTTGTTTTTGAGGTTAGAGAACATTAGAAAAGTGCTGTTTCCAGCTTTAAACACCCTGCCACATCTCCAGGCAGATCAAAGGGAAGAGCACTGATGATGATTGCAGTCTAGCAAAGCACTCCCTGGAATGCTCCAAACTCCACCAACTCACAGCAGGTTTCTTGCCACTTTCCAAAAGTTTCTGAGCTTTTGTTGTCCATCTTGGTATAATCTTTTGCAAGAACGTTTTTGGAGATGATAGAAATGTTTTTGTTCTCTCTGATCCAAGCCTCCATTTTACTTCAATAGCTGTCACTTAGTCTGGTTTATTTAGCCTAGTGTTATAAAAACTTAAATAAAGGGCCTGTGAATGTGATGAATGAAGAGAAACATAATTAAATAGAGGGAAAATATATTTTTTGCTGACTCTTACTGGCCACTGACTGCTAATTGTTGAAAAATGTTGAGTAATGTTTCTATTTTCTTGCCTAAAATCGACAACACATGGGACAAATATCAAGGTCCATCAAAAGAAGCAGTTTCCCTTAGAGCTGTATATCTTCTTATTGTTGTTATATAAAATAACTTCTTTCTCCTCTGGCATAGGTTCCAGATTTTGCTGCTCCTCTGGAGCAGAGGCCTGCAGGGCACAGCAGAAGTCAGTCTGAGCTGACCTCTGCAAACTTTCCTCCACACACAAAGTGGAGAAAACCAGTGCTCCCAGCAGTGGGAGGCTGCTCTCTGCCCCACAAACCTCTCAGAGTTCAAATGCAAAGCACATCATCCCTTTCTAGGCATGATTTTATATCCTTTTCCATCGGGCATAGACCAGAGTGGGGGATCAGCTGACATATGTGGCACACACTGAAAGGCTCAAAGTGTAAACACAGACACATGTTCTGAACTCATTTACACACAGACAAATTAAAAAGGGGAGAATAAATCTCTAGCATGAAGAAGTTTCACTCCCCAACCTCTTTTTTTCTTAAATAAAACATAAAAACTACCATAATATCCATTTGACATTCCAGAAAGAGCTGATATATCATTTAGCTCATTCAGCAGTGTCACTAGCAGTAAACACATCTGTATTTATACATTTATCAAGTTAATTTTGATAATCCTGGGGTAGCTGACTGTGCAGAGGTGAGACAGCCCCGTGGGCTGTGCCTGAGTGCTCAGAAATCCAACTGGGAGACTATTTGTGCAGTGCTTCTGCTGAACTTCCTGGGAAGGGTATGGCAAGAAGAAATCAAGAAAAAAAAAAAAAAAACAAACAGCAGATTTCTACTTTACAGAAAGGTTTTTTTTTTTTCTGGATTTGAGCATCTTTTTTGTCTGGACTCCATGTGAGGGAGCTGAGCCCTGAGCTGCACAGGATATTACAGCTTGCACAGAGTTGTAATATCCATTCAAAGAGTGAGGAAAAGAAATGCACATACCAGGATAGCAAAGCTGTGATCAGATACGAACTTTACTGGAGGTTTAACATTGCATCAGCTCCCATTTCCAGATCACCAGGAAAAAGACAGAGAGACTGCTAAAGGTGAACCTTTGGCCCAAATCACAGCTCCGTGGTGTCCCCAGTTGCTGCCATGATAAGAAATGTACAGGTGGCTTAGCCACTGTGAGGAATGTAACAATTATCATTACTTTAGTTGTTCTTTGCACTTGGAATATGAAATTGCAGCATCCTTAAGTACTTTAACACTTCTAGTACCGTTTCAAACACCTCTGACAGCAAATCAGAGGTGTTTGTACAAATCAGAGGTGTTTGTAAGTACCATGTACTTACACTGAGTCTCTAATCTTAGAAATTTGGGGTGGATTTATTACCTTCCTAATAAAGCCTATCGAGATAGAGTAAGCAGACTTAATACTATGGCAGACGAATTGTCAGTTTACTCTATTTTGTCATTGTTTGATATGTTGATATTGTTTCCCCTGCTTTTAGACATTTCTCTTTCCTTCTTAATATCTCACCTGCATGGACAGAGAATGAAGAGCTTCTGTTTAATTTTGGCAGCTTCAGATTCTCAGCTGAAGGAGATAATTAAAACTAAAAGCCACGCAACCCACCAAAGATAGGTTGTTCTTTAATTGAACACAAATAGGCTATTGTTTTATTTTCGCACATATAAAGACATCTTAGGATTTTCACTTTCATCCCTGCCGAGTTTTGAATTTGTGCCTTAGGATTTTTAGTTTCATCCCTGTGTAATTTGGAATTTCAAATACTGTCTGTATGACAGCAAAAATCAGGACAGAGTGACGGCACCACGTGTTTTGTATTCGGGCTCACTCTCCTTTGCTTCCTGAGTGTGTGGAGAAAGGTGTTCAGCCTGAAAGTTTGTGTTTTGTAGCTAAGACAAACATCACCTCAAAACCCCAAAAAATTGTAAATCAGGCAGGCCTGATTGGCTGGCAGCTGCAATGAGAGCCTGGTGATTATGCAAAGCAGACACCCACACCGCGGGCGTGCGGGTGGCAGCGCTGACAGGGAAATGTGTGCTTGTGCCTCAGCAATCTACAGCCTTGTGTCCTCACTCGAGAAGGATTGTTTCCAGGATAATCAGTCTTGTTGAGAGGGAAGAGGCAAATGCTGACAGCACCTCAAAATAAAATATAATTCTGGATCAACTTTGCATCCAACAAACACACTCGGGCGTCAACACAAAAGAAAAACTGTTTGTGCAGTGGTTTGAATTCCCTTTTGAAAAACACACAGCTTTAACAATCCTGAGATGTCACTGCTTTTCACGAGGCTTTAAAGCAGGGTTCTGACTGATTTCTACTGCATCCTTACAAAAATTATAAACACACTAGGTTTCCTTTATTTACTACATGTATTTTCATAGGACTGCTCTACAAACAACCTTTAAAAATGAAAGCACATAAAAGCTGAGTTTTCTTAGGAAAGGTTGGAATGAAGAGAAGGGGAGAAAAAGAGGGATTCATGGGACCACACATTTATCCTTTGCTGTCTGCTTCTTGCGAGTGCATCTGTCCAAAAAAAGGCGAGCCACAGCTCCCTCTGGAGCTCATCAGCAAGCAGAGGTCACAGGAGAACAGTGCTGAGCATCCTTCTCCTCTCTTTTCCAGCACACCAGGCACACCTGGAGCCTGACCTCAGCCCCTCTTTCAGCACTGCCTCATGGCCATGCAGCACAGCAGAGACCTGGGCTTTGCTCACCATTTAAAACCACGACCATTTTTCTGTCTGCATCTGTTTTATTGTGTCAGGCTCAATCCTGACGCCTTCGTATCACATAAATCATCGCATTGACACTGGGACTTTGCAGATTGGATCTCAAAATTAGGAGATAACTATTTCTCCATTTCAGTAATTCCTGCAGCCAGGATTTATAGCCAATTCACAGTGTGCAATATAACTCACACTCATTCCTCCAGCTCTGCTTACTCCTCTTCCCTCCTCCTTTCTTTTCCCTTCCCGGTAGCATGAGGACTTTCCTTGCATGAGAGCTAGAGGCAAACTAATTGGAAATCTGGGTTTCAAAGGCAGCTTTTTACTGAGCAATGTCATATTGTGAAAGTCACTGATTTCCCATATTCCAGCCTTCCCATGTAATGTTTCTGTACATTACTGCCTCACCAGCTGCATAAGCAGGAAGTTTTACTGCTCAACAAATCAGACTCCCACCGAGTTGTCATCTTGACACTGTGTGATGTATTCTCTGGAATGTCTTCACTGAGTAGCCAGATTGACTTCAGCTATCTAAAATCAGCCACTTTGCAAGCCAGGGGTCCAGCAAACCCTCCCACACAAACAAGCAGGGAACAAACCACGTATCTCACCCAAATGGGTGGAGGAATCATTTCATCAGACTTGCTTTTCATGTGGCAAGCATGTCCTTAAAAGCAACAAGTATTTGTCTAAGATTCCTGGATGGCAAATATCCTTGAGCAGTGGGTGTTTGGAAGTAAATGAGCAGCTGCTTCTAGCAGAGAGACTTGTAACTGAGTGTTCCAAGCATTATCTATGCTACAAAATACAAAGATTTCAGGCTGGCTTGTCCACTGGTTGGTGCCCAGTGTGGAGACACAGGAAAAGGAAACACAGGTCTCAGTCCTCACTTGATTTTCCAGTCTATGCAACAGAATAGGTTCGTATTAGATGTCATCTTTCTTCCCCAGGCAGGAAATACAACAGAAGATGAATTTAAAAAACCAGGCTACTGCTGTCTTTCCCATTGAGCTGAACGAAACATGATCCGTGCATCTTGCCTGGGGGGAACAGGGAGAGCTGTGACTTCCCAGAGGAAGGGAGAGAGCCCAACAGGAGACAGTGACTCAAGGCACAACCAGGTTTTTGGCCTGCTCACAGAGCAGTGCTCCTCTCTGCTCACTCTCAGTAAGGATTTGTGACAAAAGCATTCATTGGCCTTCCTTAAAAATCACTTTTTTTTTCATATATATGTAGCTGATACATTTATTTTAATAGAGGGTTTGAGCACATGCATCTGTCTAAATTTATTTTTCAGGAAGGGAACAAGAATACATCTGGGTAAGAACTGAATACATTTCCTAAATAAGCCCAAAAGCCTTATTAAATTTTTTATTCATTTCATAAGCAGAACATTCCCAGACTACAGCATGAATTTTACTAGAGTAGAAAATCTAAATCTTGATATAGTATTTCTTTTCTTGTATCTTAAAGGCACTGAAGAAACATGCCAGGTGTGCTGCTGTATGTAAAATCATGCCTAAAGCAAAAGAACAGGGATTCCTGAATTACTGCATCTCTCCTCAGTGGGTTTCTGTGCGAGGTCAAGTGCTTTTTGCCCACTAATTGATTTAAGAAACAACATATGGGGGATCTATTTTTGACCAAAATATTTTTTAAACACCTCTTTTAAAAAAGGAGCAATGCATCTACCACTTGAAACGCCCAGAGGACAGACAGTCATGGAGATTAATGTTATCTGTTTATCCACAAAAAGACACAGGCAAGACAATCCTCTCCAGCACTGATTTCCATTTGTGAGCTCAAGCTTACTTTCTGAGGCAGATAATGACAGGGTGATGCACAGATTAGTGCAGTGCCAGTGCAGGCAGCAGTTCTATTCCAAATTTCCTCACCAGGTCCTTATTTTTTGGCTGGGTTATCAGCCAGTCCACTGTGGCCTGTGGCTGCTCTCCTCGTCTTGAGACTTCAATCTCCCTTTTCCTTTCCACTGTTGAAAATGAACCAAATTGCACAGGCAGTGGCTTATCCCACTCAGGGCAAGGAGAAAGTGCCCAAATGGCCTAAATTTCACTTCATCCTCAAGCACAGAGCTGCAAAAACAATCAACAGAGGGCAACAAGTGTGTATGAGAGTCCTCTTCCACTTCTCATTCAAGCATGACAAGAAGGCAGCTCAACAGAACAATTTATACAAAACTGGAATGGTTCAGTGACCTAATAAAACACAGAGTGTTTTTCAATGGAGAGAAATTGTTACCAAACTCAAGCCCCTAACAAGTTGGGAATATGAGCTGTGCTGAGAGTATACTTTGCAATTCCCCACATTAATTATACACTAACAGTTGCAAAGATGAGAATCAAGTAGGGCTATAGTCTCTTTCAAATCAACAGTGTTGCAATCAGACTAAATCCAGTTGGTAAATGAGAAAAAGGATTTACTAATAATCTCAAAATCCAATAGTTCTTAGCACAATATCCCCCAAACATCCAAAAGTGCACCTACACATGCTTATTTTGTTTATAGTGGCTTTCATTCTGAAAGACATTGAAGTATTTTGCAGCTCTCCCAAAATCATACCATTGCATGTCAAGAGTTTCACCTGACAACAGAAAACAGGCAAAATGAAGATCGTGAGACCAAGAGGGAGAAACGTTTCAGTCCAAGGAGAGTGGGGAGTCCCCTGCCTGTGTTGGAGTGACAATCCCCATTGGTTTCGTGAGGTTTAGGAGTCTTGCCTAGCACTCACTACCAGGGAATCTTTCAGAGGTACAGATAGAGAGATCAGGATCCTCCTTAGCTGATAGAAAATGTTATCAGCTGCTGCGAGGGACGTGACAGCACACAGGAATGCAGTGCATTACACACTGACTCTAGGAGTGCAGTCTAACAGCTCAGTAGTTTTTTCCATATAGCGGTAATTATTTTTCTCATTTTTACTGAACTAATAACTAAATTAGATTTATTTTCTGCTTTAATATCTCTAAAAGGCCCCATAAGTATATCAGAGCACACATCAGAATGAAGACCCACATCAGACAGAGCACACATCAGACATAATTAGGCAAAGCACTGACATTGCATTGCTATCTATATGGTTTACAATTTTTCTGACCATTTTTTCTTCTGAAATGTGTGCTAGGTCATGCAAACTAACTCTTATTGCTAGAGCTCTGTGGTAAAGTGAATATATTAGAAATGCAAACTGTCACCACAACCATCACAATTACATTTACAGCTCCCTCTGTGTCTTGTAGTAATTTGTTCTCCCGCACTGCATCCCTCAGAGGTTTCTGCCAGATTATTTTTTACTATTCAGAAAGGTAATTTATTGAAGAAGTGCTTTGCATCTCCGTCAGAGGTATGTGAAGCGAGAAATAGGGATGAGCAAGCCTCAAAATGATTGGTAGGTTGATATGGATAAGGATCCAAATTTTAGAACATTGAACAAAATTTGCAATTTTGTTGCATGACAAGTATTCTTTCTCCCTAAAATTTAATCTGTGGCTATAATTACTGACATTCAGTGGATCACACATCTGAGGTTACTCTGATAGAGCTTGGAGAGAAAGTTATTTCTTTATTTACAAACCCAAATCAACACAGACGAGGAATTTCAGACAAAATCAAGCTGTGGAACAACATATGTGCCTAAAACTCAGCATGGGCAAAACTATTTCCTCACTGCCCTTGGAAGCAGAAGAAAGGGGACTAGAAATTGCTGGTGTCCCGAATCCATAACGTGTTTTTCAGAGCTGTGTACATTTGGGACCTTCACAGCAGCAGATATATTGGTACATCCATCTCGCTAATGATCTGTTGAGCATCAGTTGTACCCTCTGTAGGGGTGAATGACATTTTTTTACCTCCACTAGTTTCTGCCAGTAGAATCCAAACAATGGTGCTCTTCACTAGAAACATCTTTTTTGGCCAGAACACACCCATTTGGGGATTTTTTTAAAAATTTTTTTAAAGGATTGAAGATCATTCAGCAAGATCAAATCTTTATTTGGAGCCTAGAAGCATCCAAGCAATTGTTTCCTTTCTGCAGTCAAGGTAATGTTTCATCTGAGCAGTGCTGCTTGGGTGCTTAATGCACCCAGAGATGGGGAACCTTCTTTGAGCTGATCAATTGAACTGTTTGAAACTGCTGGTGTGACCTTCCAGTTCTTGCCCTGTGACAAAGATTAGCAACACCCCTACACCTCAAGGCTGTAGTGTCATCATTGTGCCATTCCTGGCACAGAGCTTTTCCACGTTTTGTTTGGGGTTTTTTTGTTTTGTTTTATCAATAGGTGACATATTTTACTTACAAACACTTGAAAAGGGCCAGAAAAGTGCCAGTTTTAACACAAAATCCTCTACTTTCACATTTACTGGTTTCATTTTTGTCCACAGCTTGACTTCAGTTGGCTGTATTTTCCTGACAAGACCAGTCAGGGATATTTTTAAATCTGTCCCATGCTCTGTGTCCGTACTGTGTTGTATCTCCCCAGCTACAGCTCTCTGCTTTTGAGAATGTCACACCAAATCAAGGTAACCACTAAGCAGCAGGAGGAAACAAACACTAAAAACAACATGTACCCACAGAAAAACCAAAAGTGAGACTGATCAAGCTCCCTGCCCCTCAAAAGAGCAATAGAACAAATTGAAATATGCACTAGACCCACAGAGAAGTCATCAGTTCAAAACCAACACCAGCCCGAAATAAAAGCAGAGCCTGTGAATCACGCAGAAATGTCAGCACAGGGACGGTGGCTTCAGGGACAAGCTGAAGTATGTATCTACCAGTGGGTGTTCTTTCGGCTGCATTGCTGTGCTCTTTGTCAGCAAGATCCAGCCTGATGCATTGCCTTAGCTGCCCCACACAGATGTCACTGCTTGAGGCGATTTTCTCTCTTCCATCCGAGGGCAGGGCGCACCTAGAAGCAGGTCAATTTACTCAGTTTCTACAGGGTAAATTTAAAGGGGAAAAAAATAAAGAAAGAAAAAGACAAGCTGTCTTGAAAACTACATCTTCTAATCAGCACTGCAGCATGATGCACTGTCTCCTCATCAGAGCCATGGCTCGGGATATGTGATGACAGGTAATTTTTGATTCAGAAAGAAATAGTCTGCAGTCTCATGGCCAGGAAAGGACACGGATGTTTCAGTTTCTGAAACATCACAGAAGATCTCTTTCTTCTAAGATTTCAGGGCTGTGGTGCAATATTCCCCCTCTTTTGACTTTATGAGGGTGGTAAAAAAGACTGTCTTATTTCAACATAATTAAAAGACTTTCACTACTTATTATTATCTCCTTCTAGTGAGAAAAGGTGGAATTAGGTCCTTGTGTCTAAAGGCGGCTTAGATTAAACAAGAAAAGTTTTTTTTCTGATAATCCACAGAAGCAGTGGAATTCTGGAGGACATGTCTGTTTTTTTCTAATCACTGTATCTGGCCAGCAGATACTGCTGGTCAACAGTGTGACTCTTTGGAAGAGTCAATTCTAGCATCTGCAGTACAGCAAAGCATGTCCAGTGCTTAACTGTGCCCCCAGTCCCTTCTGGCTCTGCATAACAGGAATATTTTGCTTATTGCTGTGTATATTTTAGTAGGAATGTTACTGTAGATCAATGGGAACAAAGGCAGGCAGCAGAAGTCACTGAAATTGTGGGTGTCCATCGCTGGTGCTACTTACACCAGGAGGACAGGCTTCACTTTACACACAACATTTCAGGTGTTGGGTGGTTTTAGTAATCTCCAGAAATATTTATTTTGCAGGAAAATTCTTCACTTTGGCTGACAAAGCAGAAGGTCTGAGTGCCTTAAAGATGGCTGAAGAGCTCAGTGTGGAGCTTCATGGAGGTTGATAAAAAGAGTTGCAAGAAGCACTTCACTGGGTCAAGTGAGCCTAGAGGGCTAAGCTATGAAAAGGGTCACAGGAAATTTTAAGGGATTCTAAGGTCAAAATGCATTAAAGCCATCAAAGAGAAATAGCTGCTGCATAAAACAGAAAACTCAGCAAGTTGTGAGTGCCCCTCAGCGCGTGGGAGAGCTGTGCACGTTTTGTGCGATGTTCTGTGCAACACCTGTGTTTTATCTCAACACCTGCAGCTGCTTGTTAGCTTATCAAAATCACCCCTCATCCGAAATACAGCACAGAACCACACTTCTTCAACCTGCATTATCAGCCTCAGCATAGGCTTACCTTATCTAAGTCACCACTTCAGGGAAACAGAAGACCATGGAAGTTCCTGGTTGTAAGTGGTGGCCTTACAGAGCTGTGGTGCACTACAGACTCGAGTCACACCAGTGCATGTGAAATTCTGGGCTTTGGTTCTCGCTGAAGAGCATGGAAATGTCGACACTAGCAGCGAGGGAATGATAAAGGCTTTAGTGATACTCCCTGGCTGACAGCAAATTTGCACCCAGGATTTGTGGATTGTACAGGACTCTCCCTACTCCCATATATATATTATAGATAACTGCAGCAGAGGGAAGACACAAATGCATCTATATCCTTATCATTAGCACTAGTCCCCAAGAGAGATGGAAAACTTATCAAATCACTGTTTCTCTAGGTCAAGGTGCCAGGCCTTTTTTAAGAGGAGGGCCAAAAAAAAAAAAAATAAAGTGAGTCTTTTCAAAGTCATGCCAGTGCCTGGGAGGATTGCAATAATTTGATTTGCTCTCCTAGTGTCTGATAATTTATTTAGTTTTCCTGGGAGAGGCTCTAACATTTTTGTTTGCTATTTTGAAATTGGAACTCCTCCACAGAGGCCAAGGAGTGGGACTAGAAAGGATCCGAACTAGTTATCATTAACAAATGTTGAAGAGTGCCTGATGGGTATTGAGATGGAGTTGTATTTAAGAAAGTTAAAGAAAGGGAGGACAAGGTGGAGATGTCAGGCAGGAAAAGGGAGAGATAACACTGCATTCATTTACCTAAAGGTGCTTGTGAATTCCTTGGCAAAAGGAGAGTTTTTTCCCCCAGAGGGCAGGCAGGCAGAAGTGCTCCTCCAGTTCAGAACAGGTTTGGTACTTGAACCCTCAGCTCACTTTGAATTGAACTCCTTTGGATTTATCACTGAAGCCAGAGATGCCATAAGTAATGAAGGCAGTTCATACTATATTTTCATAGCTATTTGGTCATTTGTAAGGCAGCTGAACAAAGAAAGGGAGAAGTGGAAAGCTGAAAGTCAGTTTGAACTTGTGTTTTATTCAGATCAAGACTGGACCTCACCTGTTGCTTAAACCTTTGCTGAATTTTTAATTTGACTCCCTGCAGCTGAAGAAAGAGTCTGCTGTCAGTAAAAAAAAAAAAAAAAAAAAAAAAAAAACTACCAGGAACAGGATTGTTTGTATAAGATTAAAAATATATAGAAAATATAAGGAACAAAAGAAAGGAAAAAGGAGAAATATCTGTTTGAACAAGTGCTACTGTCCTCATTACTTCTTCTCAACTTTGCTTTTTAAGAGGTGGTGGGAAAACATTGTCCAAGTTTCATAGGATCTCAAAACTAAATCTATTGATTTTCAAATGATTTTAGGAGAGCGGGTTAGCACTGGGGACACTATGGTCCATGAATGTCAAAAAGCATAAGGTGATTTTAAATCTAGAATCAAACTTTATGGCTTGGGCTCATCTTTTCTAAGTTCTGAATGTCTAAGCTGTTTTGTAATTGAAATGTGAAATCAAATACAACACAATGCAAGATTGTGGATCAAAAATCTTTTATTGGAGATGTGAGATCAAAGGGGAGAGAAAAAGGAAGAGGGAAAAAATGGGGTTAAATTATTTCAGAGTTATGGATGCCATGACTCTTTGAACTCATCTAGGTTTTAACCAGTGGTTGCAACATTTTTTTAATAGCTCAGCAAGAAATGTAGATCCCTGTTAGCCTTGGTAAGCAGAGGCCAAGATTACAGCATGGATCAGGAGAGGTGGAGAAAGAAGGAAATGGAGCCTGACAGTTTCAGGGCTGGGGTCCAAGGAGCACTGATAATCATGGCCACGTCTGCCCTGCCTAAGGGCAGGTCAGGATGCTGAGGGATCCAGGAGGCTTGGCACAGAACGAAATGCAAATGGAGCAGCCAAGCAGGAGCAGCACTACAGCTCCAAAAGCTGCCACTGCAGCAGCATCTGGACTGAAGGGAGACACCAGCACACAAAGTGCCACAAAAACAATATTTCACTACATCAGAGGAATAATTAGGAACCTAAATCTACCTACTTGAAAATGCCTTATCATCCCTGAGAGAGGAACAGAAGGTTATTCTCCCATCAAACAAAAATTGCAGCATTTTTGCATGCTGTCTTTTAGCAATCATCGCTATTTTGCGGCTCTTTTCAGGATTCCACCTCCCACAGCCAAGGTCTGAGGGAGGGCTGTGGTCATTCAGAGTCCAGCACGCAGTGACAGCTCGACAATCAGGGTTGCTGCAGCATCAGCATCCTAGCTCTGCTCTTGCTGCTGCTGTGCTGAAAGGCAGCACAGCTCGAGGCTGAGGAAGGCACTGCTGTGGTTTGGCTGTCACACCTCGAGTCCCTGCTGGAGAGGAGCTGGGTGTCCCTCAGCCCTCCAGCCCTGCAGGCAGGGAAGAAAGGCACCGATCACCGCGGATGGGAAAGAATCCCCGGCAGTTCCACTGTGCACATAGAGCTCTGAACATGGCCTGAGCCTTGGACACAAATGTGTTCTCACCGTCACTGCCAAGCTCCTCTGACTTGGCTCTCCCAGCCCAGTCCAGCCTCTCGCTGTGCTACACTGCTTTTTGTACTCCACCCAATTATCCAATGCCTCCTTCCGTGTAAAACACAAATCGTTCCCACTCCCATCACGCCAGCAGTGCCATGTTTCTGAGTTACCCTGCCTCTGATGGGTGCTTCCTACGCTTAGCGTAACAGGCAGGGAGAGACAGGACAGGAGGAATTCGGGTACCCTCCCATGGCATCTCCCTACATCAAAGCAGGTTGGGATTGCAGATGTTTGACCTCCCAGAAATGGGAGATTTTAGTGCTGGGTGTTGTAAAACAACACTGATAAATACAGCTTGATCTGAGACGCAAAAACTAGCTATTAGCTTTTTAATGAAATCAACAGCTTTGTTAGAACAACTCAGCTCTCACCTCTTACTTGTACAAAAGAATAAAGTAAAAAGGTAAGGACTTTAACAAATAAAGGTTCAAAAAGGCAATGGAGGAATAGATCTCTAGGATTTATGTTTGGTTGAATGCGAAATCATACCCAAAACTGTGTGAAAACAATCCACCCTCTTCAAGTCTTTTCTCATCCAAATGAACATCTGAGAACATGAAGGAGGAATTTTCCCATGAGGAAGTGAAATCTCCAACAATCTATAGCCTGCCCACTTGTTTTTCTGAGAATCTTTGTAATCCATGCCTCTCTGCTCTTTCTGGTGAGGCAGCTCTCACTGGAGCTTCCCCCAAAGGGTTTCCACACGAGGCACAGCATTTCCCATAAGGATTTATGGGAGCTATCAAGCCTCTGTGTTTCAGATTCTCAAATCCAAATTACTTTCCTGGTTTTTAATTACAAGCAAACTAAACTTCTGCAAGGAAGAAGCCTCTACTAAAGCCTTCCCTGATTTTGCAGCTGCCATGTTCTCCCTTTGTTGTGTCCCTGCAGGTGTCTGTGACCCCATGTGCATGAACGGGGGGAAGTGTGTCCACCCCAATGTCTGCGACTGCCCAGCTGGCTGGAGGGGAAAGCACTGCAACAAACGTAAGCACCTCGACTCCCATCAGATTATATTAATTAGTCCAGTAGACATCAATAATGCTAAAAAACAACATAGAATCTGTTTTGCGGCTTCAGCAGTTTGAAGAAAAACAGTTTTAAGCACAGGTAAAGTAAAATGTTATAAACACTTGATGCTTGCAAAGGAGAAAAAGCTGTGCAGGGGAACCCTGGTTCTGCTTCATGCAGCTCTGTAATACATCTTGTTATGGAAATTCATTTTTATGGCATTAAACTCGAAGCATTGATTTTATGTATTAACAGCTTCACATATTTTGTTATATTTCGCAAAGAAATGCCATATATTTCAAAGTACAGAACTATCTAAAGCCTGCTATAAAGCCTTCCAAACTGATGTACTCTCAAGGTCATCGGTGCCTAATTTGGAGAATGACGTATTCTTACTCTGTAACTCTGACTACAGTTACATAAAAATGTAATTAAAAAAAAACCTCTCACCCTAAAATATTTTCAAGGAATATTTTTCCATACATGGCTATTCATTACCATGAAGTTGACAGATAAACTGAATAAATTTATAATCAAGATGACATACTGTACGTAAACCAGATTAAAATATTGGCTTTTTACCCTTTGGGTCCTGCAAGTAAATATGATTTCAGAACCAGTGGTTTGACTTTATAATATTAATAATTTATTCAGAAATGCTGAAGGAAGGAAGTGTCTCTCATACATAAACTCCAGATCATGCACCCACTCTTTCAGGATCTCTGAACAAATAATAAATGCTATAAACATATCAAACTTTACTATGAAAATATTTGTTTTTTACAGGGAACATGTAGCAGGCATATCACACGCATGGATGTATCACAGAGAGATTATTCATAGCTGATGATGAGTTAAGCATTAGAAATGTCAAGTCTCCCAGTAGACAGTTATCAAAGATCAATTTCTTGAGAAGAAAATATCAAAGAATCCTGCATACTGATTATGTGATGAACAGAACACATCCATTCCTTTGGAAGTCAGCCATATGGAATAAAGCCTAGCAGGTCACCTCTCAGACAGCTCTTGAGCACACAGATACATCACGTACACCTTCTCACTTGTTTCATGTCAACCTGTTCAGCTGTTTGCCTGCAGAAATGTCTCCATGGTGGGGAGTGTGTAGGGCCCAACATCTGCGAGTGCTCCGGAGGATGGGCGGGAATGCTGTGCCAGACCCGTAAGTGTTCCCTTAATTACTGCAGCTTTGTAACCACCGGAGGTTTTTACACATTCAATTTTCTGCTGTGTGTGTATTGTGTTAGATTTATGCTTGCACTCAATCATCTTAAAGGTCTTTTCCAACCTAAAAGATGCCATGATTCTATTACGTGTAAAAGTCAACCATAACGCGATTAGCACCTAAATTCTTCCCATTATTTGTCAGAACTGTCCTATGCTGCTGGTAAAACTGATACTTTCAAAGACATTTCTAGACTCGACATAAGAAAGAGGCCTGACTCATCTTTTTCTTACATGGATGCTGAGATCAACCTGTCAGACAAAATAAGTACTTTCAAAATTACATAATTTGAAATACAAGGTGAAAAAGAGGGGTCAAGGAGAAAAGGAAATGCAGTACCCATTCCACACAACCAGGCTGCACTAAGCATGGAAAGAAATTCTGTGTGTCTACCAACCTTAGAGCCTGACCCTGTAAATTCTGCTTGCTCAGAATGACCACCAAGGTGGCTGGAAGTATTTGCATTTGAAGGGATTGGAAGACCTGGAATAGGAAGAGACCTATTATTGCCAATTACATACAGGGTCACTTCAGTTTGTGTGTGCTATTAGCTTTACAGCAAAAGAGTATGAGGAAATATCAAGGTATTATCCCCTTTAAAGGGCATTATCTCCTTTATCTTCCTTTCCCCTCACACTCTCGGAGCATAATTACTTATGGAAATCTTCTGTCAGCTAACTCCCAATGGCTGTGTAATTGTTTCTTAGTGCCAGCTGTCTTCTAGTTCAAACATGGGGATGTTTAAAGTTATTGATGGTGTATTCTTGACTCAGTTTATAAAATAAATAAACAAATCGTGCTTGCACCTGTGAAAGGCAAGTAACACTAACATTAACAATTTCTGCTGTCCTATGCAGGCACACAAGCCCAGGTAATTTCTTATAGATTTATCTAAACTTTGTTCCAAATCCCTTCATTTGCTAGTCATTCTGGTTTTACTATTTCTTCCCATAGTGGAAGGTTAAATCACTTTTTTTTTTTGGTCCAAAAGGATCTCACTTAAACTCCCAGGTCCCACAGCAACCCCAAACTTCTATTTTTTAAAGAGAAAGAGAGAAGACTATTGTCAGAGAGCAGATGGTGAGGTCTTACGATGTTGCTCCAGGGTATTCACAGTGAGACAGAGGTGAAGCAGGGGAACAGCAAAGCCTTCATCCTCACAGATGTTAGGTATAAAGTTTTGCGTGGAAGTGTAACCCTGAAAGTGAGTCGTGCTTCATGTTTTAATGGGAGGCTATTCCCTCAAACCCAGAACTCAATGAAACAAAAGTATTTATCTGTCTAAACACGAAAAGCCTCCTGAGTGCTTCCCTTGCTCACCCTTTCCCAGCTCTGGCAGAGCTGCTCAGGCTGCAGCAGCACAGAGGGCTGAAGCCACCCCCTGGTGACTCTTTTTGTCACTCTTGTCTTGCTCTGGCCTTTGTCCCATGTCCCAGCAGTGCAGGGACAGTGGCCAAACCCACAGGCTCTGCCAGCACCCGTGTGCTTCTGGCAAGGAGCTCTTCGGTTCGTCACTCCACTCCCCTGTGCAGAACTGCCTTGTCACATTTCAGCTGCCGCGGCTCCCCTGAGCTCAGCACCCCTGTCTTGCTTGGATGTGTATTCCCAAATTCTGGGCTCCACTCTAACATCACCAAGGCTGAATTCAACCTAGATTTGCACCACTTTAACTGCAGACTTGGGCTATTAAACTCAACAACAGAGCAAAATATTCATGTTGTAAGATAAAAAAGCAGTAGCCACATATTTTTCATTACATCAAAATATGATTTCATATCTATATTTATTTAGTCTATGACATTAAATTAAATAATTATTGTTTGTTATACTATATTTAAATATATTGATTAATATTATATACTAATTCTATATTTTTATATGATTAATCTCAATAGTTTCCATTTCATAATTCAAATATTCCATCTCACTCTACAAGTAACAACCTAGAGGGTAGGTTTTTTCTGCACTCCCTGTATCTTCTCTGTAATCCAGAATCCATTAGGGCTGGATTGTTTCTCAGGGGCTTTTTCAAAGGTAGGAAGAGATTTGATAATCCCAACTTCATTCTTTGTTTTCAGCCTGTGAATTCACTCAGCTGCCCATATTGGGATGGTGGGGGTGGAGATGCTGATACAGGTTTCATCTACACCCTGAACATCATTTTTTGTAGGCCCTTAAGCCAATGAAAAGGACAATGGACAAATACTAATAATTCATCTTGGACATTTGCTTTTTGATTTCTCTTTAATAAGAAGTCACAGACCACCTCCATCTGTGCAGTTTCTACCTCACAAAGGCCTGAGCCTACAAGGACAGTTCAAGAAGATGTTTGGAGGCAGCAGCTGCTGCAATAATTCCTCTGTAAACCTTTTCTTTCTTCAACCTTCTACTAAACCAGAAGAGGCAAAACATCCTCTAATTTTAGGTCTCTAATAATTTAAATATTTACAACTGCAAATACTCATGTCTCAGATTATACTCATGTCTCAGATTTTCGTGTCACCTTTCCCCAGGTGCAAAGGACACAGATCTCTATCACAAGTGATAATCCAAAATGCTTCAGTCTTCCAGCAGAAAAACCCATTGACAGTATCCTAAAACAGATTTTCCATTCTACTGCAATGAAGATTGGCAATGTCTAAGTCAGAATAATTTTATTTCTAAAATATTTTGAAAATGCCTCAGAGAGCTAGAATGGGCTGTAATGTCAGAGGTATCCACTGTATGTTAGACAGCTTGTATCTAATTTGGAAGAGCTCTGCTACATTTTGGAGATGCAATCATACAAACACAAACTCGTCCTCTTTTGCAGTGATGCACAATGGAATTGCATGTCCATGTCATGCAGTGAGTTATGATTTCTTAACGCTACAGTCAAACTCACAATGACATTCCAGAGACATCTGTGCAGGAAAGTTTATTTACACTTTCACTGGTCTCTGGCTGCAGCTAAAGAACTTGGCAAGAGCAAAAGAGACTTTCAGAAGACATTGATAATGGATAAAACACAATAGTCCTCCTTTATCAGACTGTAAATAAAGAGGTCAGTCAAAGGAGTAGTTTTCTTCCCCACTCATCTGTAACTGAACAGAATGGCTTCTGAAAGAGAATCGATAAAATAGGTCATTTGTCCCAACAAATAAGGTGTATGGTGGAATACACACGTTATCCTTGATAAATACCTATGACTTTGAGGGGCATAGTTTAAGGAATAATGATCCATTTTCAGACTGTACTGCAAATGTAGGGAAATAACCTTTTGGAAGAACAGGTTTAAAAAATTAATTAGAAATATTCAGCATGTCTCAACTACAGAAAACAGCAGCTTTATAGATGAAGGTTCTTCCATTAGAAGCTTTTTTTGTCTGACTCTGGTTTTAGCTTTCATGACTGCAAAAATATCCAAAAACTCGCCTTTCCGAAAAGAAAGGAACACTATCCCAGGGTCACCATGTGTTCCCATTGGTGATTTCCCTCCTATCCCATATTAGATATCCACTCTAAAGCTCCATGCCCCTTGCTTCCTGCAGTGGTAACTCACAGCTCTCTTTTTCTTGAGCTCACAAAGAAACATTAGGCCAAAGCCAGAGACACCTGGCAGTAGAATCTGATCACCCTGACAGATACACCCAAAACACAGCCCTGTAAACTCAGGAGGCTCCTGGCCAGGGGTACAAGTCTGTTGTTTAAGGCTCTGAATGCAGGATCAAGGTATAATTTTAACAATTAATTATAAAGTATAAGAAGGTTATAGTTGTGAAGGATGTTCATCATTAAAATTCATGCTGCTGTCTTCTGTTCTAATATTATTGAACTCATACTGGCTCCTCATTGCCCTTCAGAATAACTTCTCTTTATTTGCATGTTATAAGTGTCAAGCTTATGGCCTTATAATTTCCTCAATATTCTTCCCCGTTCTCTCTCTGCCTTGAAAAACATCCTAGGCAGGATTTCTTCAAGTTTTCCTCTGTAACCCTTCCAAACCTTAAAAAAAAGCAAATAATTTTGAAAAGAATGTCGTTCGCATGCAAATTATAGCTCTGTTCTCTTAACATGCAGGGATAAAACTCTTTCTGTAATTGGCATTTATTGATTATAATTTTAACATAAGCTTAGCTTGTTAAATGACTTTGCTGAATCTGTACAGGATAATGCATACATAGCTGGTGTCATTTTTAGTGTTTAGTGGCTTAGCATCCCTTGTAAATACATTTATGAAATATTCATTTGCACTTCAGCTCTGTTATTATCCTCTGTGATGTCAATTCCAATTTTCCTCCAAAATATTTTCAACTTTCCTCCTAACTGAGCTCTTGTTTTTCTGAGAACTACAGGAATAAGCTGGGGGGTGAACAGGGAGAGACATACAGGAAGGAAAGGATAAAAAAAGGAGGAAATATTTTCCTTTTTTTAATTTATTTGCATCCACTGAGAATCAGGAGAACCACAGACAGAAAAAAAAAAAGCCTAGTACCTTATCTAATCATGTGTACCAGAGCAGCCCCAGATGCTATAGGGATCTGCAGAAAAATCCACTTCTCTTTGCATTAGCTGTTCCTATTTTAACCACTACCAAGCTGAAAGGAAAATCAGCTTTCATTTCTCCCCAGCCCATGTTCATATCAAACAAATAATAAATTTATACACAGTTCTTTCTTTAATAATATTATCATACACTCTTCTCTCTCTTTCTGCTTACCACACAGTGGAACAAAACTTGCTTGGGCACAAGGAGCCTTTTCTGCTGACAGTGCAATCCCTGCTGGGAAATGTTTTTGTTCCAGTGAGTGAAACTAAGAATTTTCCAATTATAAATCTATCCTTTCAAGGTTCATGGAGGAGCTGGGGTAGCACTCCAGAGATGATAAGTTCCCTGCTCCAGCTTGAGTGTCATTTCATTCCTCCTCTGCCTCATCCACACCCAGAATTCAAACTTGCCCCCTGCCTTCTCAGAAGAAGAAATTCAGAAGTTTGCAGTTCACAATTCGATATCTTAAGGAGAATTTTGCAACAGACACCTAACAAAACCAAGTTTCCTCCTTAAAATTTGTTTCAAGAAAACAGCACTTTTACCTTTTCAAGGTGGCAGGAATACATCAGCAGGCTCACACACCAGGAAGGCAAGCTCCTAGCTCCAGGTCACTGGAGTCCTACAGCAAATAGCCACTGACACAGGTGGCTTTTCCAACAGGAGCTCCTGAAGGTCACCAGCACATGCAGATCTGTGTGTGCTCTTGTTCTGGACATGGTCTGGGTCTGCGGTTTGGACACAGCACGAGCTCTCACTACCTGGCTATAGGAACTCTCTTTTACCATCAGGTTACAGCCTCTCCTCTTTAAGATGTGTAAGGTGGCAGTAAGTCTGGTTCTTTGCTCCTCTGCCCCACAGCTGTGACGTCTGTTATAAATATTTAGATTTTAATATTCCCTACCCTGTCAAAATCTCAGCCTCCTCACAGACATAACAACCAGAGAGAAGAAACCCGATACAAATTCCAGGTGTTGTGAAACATGATGCCATTGGCCTTCCAAGGTCATTACATAGGTCATTGGCCTTCCAAGGTCATTAATTATAACAATTATTGTAACTCAGAATCAGCTTTGGATGGCTTAGGATGACATAACAACCCAATAGAACAAACCCAACAAAATTCCAGGTGTGAAACATGATGCTGTTGGCCTTCCAAGGTCATTATAACAATTATTATATAATTCTGAGAATCAGTTTTGGGTGGCTTAGGATCCCACAATATGTTTCCTAAAAAATTTTGACCTGTTCTGTCTCTGAGGCTTCAGATCTCAGCACAAAGGTTTTGCATGAACTTAAATCTGTGTCAAAATCAGAACCTAAGTGCAAGAAACTGAAATTGTGGAATTTGATCCTTCAGCCCTTGAATTTCTTAAAGTTGATTTTCTGTAGAAAAAAAAAATCCTCATAGGAAAACCGCAAATTGATTCCAGTCTGATGGAACATTCTGCTCCATCACGAAGGAGATTGGTCACAGACATGTGTCTGCTTTATTTTCAGCCCTGTCTTAATGGTGCATGGTTGGCAGCTTCCTATATGCCTCTGCCACACAAGAAAATATAAGAAACCACTTGTTGAGTCACATCTGACCAGTTTTGAAGGCATTTAATTTGACTGCCTGTAACTAGGATACAATATTCTGGCAATATTTATAGAAGGTTTAACTCATGAGATCTAATTAAAATACTGTGACATGTGTGTTCTTCTTGAATTGGTGCCCTATGAATTGGCTGTTCTTTTTCCTTTATGCCAAAACAATGTCATAACAATAGAAACTGCTAATGAGGATGAGAAACTGGCTGAAATTCGACTAATTGCTTTTTACTCTCTTAAAAAAGTAATAGAGCGCTGATTCTTTTATTAACAGAATATCTTCAGACTGATGGGCCTTTATAAATGCAGTGGCACTCTAGATAAGACAAAAACGTTTTTCTGATTTCTTTTTCCTTGGGATAAGTAGCTCATTAAGGATTCTCTATGACCATGAATTCATATGTTCTTATTTGGTTGCCAGAGGTGTAAAGTGTGAAGTTCACCAAATTCTCCCATTTGTTTATTTGTTGTGGTAGCATCACCTTTGGGAGTAAATATTTAACATATCCTTTCATCTCAGCTTGAGGTCAGCTCTTTTAACAGCTGTTCTTTATTCTAATTGGAACAAAAGAAAATCAATTTTGGCACAAATCTTGCTAACCATCAATGCCCAGAACATATCCTGGCTTTCAAAATTAGGCTTTGTACTGATCCATTTCCAGCTGAGCCAAGGTGATTATTTTGTCACAGACTTCTCTTTCTCTGTCATTGGAAAAAAAAAAAAAAGAAAAACTAAAAATTGTAAACATAAGAGACACAGAGGCACAAGAAGCCTATGACAAACCATTGTTAATTTTCAGCATATCTAAATATTCATTCCTAATTGTAAGACTTAGAATAAGTATATTTCTAAAGAACTTTGTCTTTCAATTGTAGCACTTTGTGAGCAAAACTGTCTATTTGGAAGCAGATGCATCAGTCCAAATGTCTGTGCCTGCAGAAGTGGCTACACTGGCTCAGCCTGTGAAAAGAAGGTAAGGCCCAAACCCAGAGATCCTTACAGTAATGACAAAAATAACCAAATGTAACTGATAGAGTTTAGAGGTAAATGGAATGAAGCCTTGTTAACCTTGTGGAAAATGTAAACAAAGTTACAGAATATTTTAAAGGAAGTTTAATGACTGCTTCACTGCTAGCCCTGTATCCAAGTTCTAGATAATTTTTCTTCCTTTTTTTTCCTTACCCTCAATAAGACATGTCTGACTTCCAGAATGATTTGCATGGCCAGAGCACACCTGGGCTTGAGCTGACCATCACACCACTGCAGGTCTTCAAGTCCCGTTCATCCCCTGCATCACCACTAAGACAAAACAATTTGGGTTTTTTTTAACCGCAGTCACTGCCCACACCACAAACATTATTCCAGTCAGATGACCTGGCTGTCCCAAAGTCCAGCTCTCAAAACAAGCAGGTTGCCCTGTCATTTACCTGACTGAAAGGCTGGGGGCAAAAATCAATGTATTTTGATTTCAATTATATAACATGTTAAGAGAAAGCATGAAGGTCTGTTCAGATAGTCACTTAATTTTGTTAATGATAATTAGATTTTAATACCACAATTAAAGTTCTGTATAGATTTTTTTAACAAGTACATTCTCATATTAAACTATAGCTCCTACATCAATACTAAAATCAGCTGATGTGGATGAGTAAGTGATGTAATCTTCCATATAAAGAAAAATCCATTAAACACGCTGGCCATAGCCTAGGAGAGTGAGGTGCACATTTTCTCAAATAATGAACAGAAGTCTGAATTGAAGCAGGGATATGACAAGATAAATTGGAATTATTGTCTGCAGGTGCTTCCATTCAGGAGACTTCCTTTGGCAGGTCAAGCGTTGCCCTTTTGGATCCATCAGACCAAGACTCTCAGTTTGCTTTAAAGCATTATTCTAGTTGGGAATGTGCAAAGTACGATATTTTTCATTTCACAAATGAAGTGGAAGTCTATTGCACTTAGCAGAAAATATTAAATTTAAAAAAAAAAAAAATCAAGCTTCCTTTTTCACATGAATAAACCATTACATCCTAAATCAGTCCTGACAGAGAAAGAAAGCAGAAAAAGGCTTCGCAAATTATGTATGTCCAAAATGCCAAGTCACCAGTGACACATTCAGACACACGTGTCTCTCTAGCAATGATTCATCTCACAGTTTTTAAGGCTGTTTGAAGCACTCTTCAATTTCGGGGCTTATTCTGCAGAAATCCTGATTAGCCACACTGATATGGACGTGCATTGCTTTGATGTGAAGAAGGAAATGTTCTGAACAAAAGAGACTTAACAGGTTTCCTTCAATCCGTGAGCCTTGCTGAAAGCTAAATTCAGTTAGTAATTAAAATTATGGATTTCATGGTTTCTAATATAAATTACATGGCTTATGTTACATGAAAGCAAATGAGCTACTCCTCCAAAAAATCAAAATTATGAGAGATATTTAAATAAAAAGCTAACTTACCAGCATGCATTATGGTAAACTGTACACAGACCTGCATTTCTGTAAAAAAACTTGTGATGATAGACCTCCCAAGAGTTCATTTATCAGACTGGATTGGGTGTAAGTGAACAATCTGTGAAGGCTTTAATCAACTTCTTTCCCAAGCCTGTCAGTCATGGAAATCTCACAGTTTATCAAAGTAATTGTTCAAGTACTTAACTACATTATTAGAGCACAGTTTTGATTTTCCTAACACTGAACATAAAGTCTGCTGTGAGTAAAGCTGACATTTCTTGGAGAAATCTTGGTGGGCACAGGGAGAAGTTAGCTCAGGTGTCTCATTGGCAACACCTACATGCCTGAAAAAAACTCGAGTCTCTGCTGCCTGATTTTATCCATTTTCCTAAGCCAAACCAACCAAGTTGCAAACCCTGTTCTCAGTCTAAACTCCACTTTTCCCATTCCTTCCTGGCATGCTCTGGCTGAGCTCCAGCCCCAGCAGCTCCTGGCTCTGATTAATACATTTAAAGAAAGAGATTTACACTTTTCTGCCACAGCTCTGCACAAGCTCTGTCGTTCCCACAGTCCTGATAGCTTATCACTCATTTCCCATTTGGCATTGCTGCAGTTGACTTTTTCCTCTGAAAGCACCATCTTTATTCTCTTTACTTAATTTTGTCTTATGGATTTTAAGCCGTTTCACCCATTTATCTAAAAGATTTTTAATTCTAAGCCTGCTTGCACTGCCTCCAAGTGTGATTGCTCAAAAATGTGACATCTCATTGCCTGAGACATTAATGAAAGTGGGGAATAGTAGAAAAATCAGGACCTACAGACTACTGATAAAATTATTCCTTGATAATGCTTTCTCAAAGAGGCCTTGCTCCTCACTGATTTATTATGAATCATACTTACTGGCATGACTGTCTGAGTCATATCAGAAGTCTCCCTAAAGTGAAAAACATCTGTTCTTTGTGGACAGAGTGACTGCTTCCCTCACTAAGCTTGAGGAGATTATAAATTGATTGTTTAATAATTTATGTTAGCATCTCCCCAGATACCAACTTAGTCTGAATCTTTGGCTGTCATTCCCTTGTTTTTCCTTTTTTTTTTTTTCTCGTCTAAAGACATGTACTATGCTTATTGGGACTATTTATATCCTTTGGGAGTTCTCAAAGCAAATCACTGCTGGTTTAGAAATTGCATCTTTAAATATGCTGGGGTAGCTCTGAGGATCTCTTGACCTGGAAAAGCTGCTTCATGTAAAGACCCTCTTATTTGCTAAGATGTTCCATATGGGGAGTTAATACACAGTAGATAGCGTGCCATAAATGCAAATCCCAGTTTATTACCCAGCCATTTAACCTTGTAAACAGACCTTAAATCTGACTTTTCTGAATCTAAATACTCACTTCCTTCCCTATTCTCCCTCACATTCACGTTCCCTTGCTAATTCTGATCATGTCAAACCTTTTGTCACATTTAACCTTTCTGTGAGGAGTGAAGAGGAGGCACTGAGCACATCAGCCTTGCCTGTGTCATCCTCAACCTTCTCTCCTCCCTGCTGCATTCACCACTACATTTCGCTATGGGAGTTAAAACTCACTCTTCATTCTGTTTCTGTTTTGAATCTTCAAATCATGGGAACAATGCAGTAGCAGTGACATGTAAAAATTGTCAAAAAACCTGGATTAAATTGGAGAGGAGCAGCCTCTTCCCTCCCTCCAGCAGCAGCTGACAAGGGATGCTCTAGGTGGCTGCTCCTGAGGTTTCCTGGGGAAGGAATGCAAGGTAATTGCTTCTTACCCAGCTGAGGACACAGACTTCCCCCTTTAAACTTAATTTTTAGTCTTCCTCTTATTCTCATAAAAAGTAGAGTGAAATATTAACTTTCAGCCTTTTTTTAGGAGTACAGACTGAAAACACTAAGGAAATAGAATCACAGACTTGCAGAATGGTTTGAATTGGAAGAGACCTTAAAGATCATCTAGTTTTATCCTCCATCTTTTGTTTCCCACACCAAGCACCTGCAGGGCAAGAATTATTTACTGTGGAAATCCTGAAAAAGTCACAAATCCAGTCAAATTGTCTGATGTGAATAGATGCAGAGAGCTGGGGGGAAAAAAAAAAAAGGCCACACTGAATAACTTTTTTTTTTCCACAGACTAAATAGTGCCTGGAGTCTGGTTTTGCCAGTGGATTTGGGAAAGCTGGATGGCCCATATTTGTTTAATCATGTTATTCCCCTTTCTGTTCTGTAATCTTTAGCATTGTTCCCATTTGTGCAGTTAAGATTCCTGGAGGAACAATATACATTTCCCTAAATTATTCATCATCTACATCCTATTTCTCACATTTATATTGCCAATTGATTTGCAATTCATTTTCTGACATTTTTGGTTTACTTTGTTTTGGACTTCTGCTAAACAAAGCCTGCCAACAGCATTCCTCAGAAGGCTAATGAACTTGCTAGAATAGCAATCACTCTCTTAGAAACCTTGTGCGTGTTTTTAATTTGTATTGACTCTGAGAGATCCAGATAATTTACCAAGCTCCATGGCAGACATGAAGACAAATGCTCGTGCTGACTTTTACATTCAAACCAGCCATTAGAGCACATTTGTTCAGGGCTGCAAAGGGCGACCCAAACAAAACAGGCTAAACAAACCTCGTTTCCAATGGAAGCATAGTTAAAAACTTTGGCATTAGTCCCAACAGAGACTGAGACAATCCCTGCTGCATTTGTACAACAGGGAATTTTGTGGGAAGTTGAAATTGATATTGTATCTGTTGTCCTAACTGATACCATCACGCTTTCTTTGTTGTTTTTGCCTTCCTAAATGGATTAAAGTAATAGCATTAATTAAGCCAACAGAATTAATTTAAGCTACACAATGTTATCTGGTTAAATATAAATGGTACATAATATTACACTACAAGCTATCGTGACGGTGTATTTTCCCAAGAAGAGTTTAAATATTAATGTGCTAAACTTGTCTGTCTGTTGCATATTTATTCTAAAGCATAAAGGTACTGAGAAATGTAGCCTATTGCAGAAAACAATAATTAAGAAAAGATAAATCTTGTAGCAGATATTTTTAACTCTGAAATTTACCTGTGAATGGAGCAGTAACTAACCACCCATTTCCTAGGAATGAACCCAGTGACTAAATCCCAGAGATTAAACCTACTATTGATTTCTGTACAGCCTGAAAATACACAGTGTCTTTAATAAACAATTCCTCATATTAGGCAATCCTTTGCTGCAGCTAGTGACCTTCACATCACTATTACTTTGTTCATTTATACATTAAGAGACATTAAACTACAAATCAAGGGTGCTCAAGTTATCCAAGCTGCATTCAGCATCAGCAAATGTACCAGTCAGTCATCTGTGGAGTTTTCTGAAAATACAGCTTGTCTCTCTGTAAATTGTTTGACAAGTAAATGGAAGTAATATGAGATTAGAAAGGGAACGTCAAACACAAGCAGTATCTAGCTGCACACGTCTATTTTTCAGACTATTTGTGCATATAGATACATATATTCATATATACATATATATAAACTTACACATAAGAATATGCACATCAAAAATCCAGATAGATGTTTCCATATAAATGTGTACATACATGCATGGAAATATGTAATATGACACCGACATTCCCATATATCCTTATTCGACCTCACTAAACATATATCACATTTCCAGATATTACACACTTTTTGTCCATGTAAACTCAAATCCTGTTCTGACTAAACTTGTCTAAATCCCAGCAGACACTTGTAGGAGTCTTTTCCTATAAAATAAATGTGCCATGTACTATTCACAAATAGTGCCTGAGTACCTCACTATCTGAAGGTAAGGTAGGGTATTTTAGAGTCAAACTGGGAAGCGAAATTTGGATGCATGGTGCTAATATCAAGGTTAACATGTCATATCAAATAAAGATATATCAAGATTAAGAAACACCTTTCTTCTTGTCCTGAATAATAAAATAATATAAACCTCTTTACGTGCTTTGTAATACAGATTTCTATAAAAATGCCCTTCAGAACGGGTTCTTAAATGTATATGTTAGCATAAAATAAAGCTTTTCATATCATCTATTATCTTGTTTTGGGACAGAGCAAATTCACTCATGTATTTAAACTGGGATGATATTCATGGACAACTTCTGCTGTATGAAAATGGGATAAGTGCCCTGAAATGCTTTCAGGCAAGAAGCCAACAATCTCCATGCCTTATTCAGAAGTGGCAGAGTGATTATTTTTTTAAGGCACACCTGCTTTAGATGAAAGAAATTGAATTCGAACTCCATAACTGTCAAGCGCCACCACAAATAATAGAGCCTAAGCAGAATCATTCCAGCAATATTGCTATTTTCCTGTTGGGGCGATGGAGCAGAAACCAGCCTCAGCTCGGTGATAGCACTTTACGTGCATGCTTTGGGAACACTTCCATTCATCATTCCACTGCTTAAGCCCTTTCAAAAACATGTTCTTCATTCCCAGGTTAATAAAACCTTTGGTTACCTAAGTCAAAATTGTGGGGGGGAAAAAAAAGTGGATTGTGATTTTGCCAGAATTACATAAATTCCAAAGAAAATACTGCAACTACAATAAATCATTGGAGCACTTGCTTGTAATATTTCTTACATGACACCCCATGCATGGGGCTGTTTCTTCTGCAGTCCCATAAGCAGCTGAATTCTCATTTCTTTTTTGCAGCTCCCAATAGGATGAAGAGAACAGCAGGACAATGAAGACAATCATTTGGGTATTGATAATCTAGCACTGAGCACGTTTTTCTTGTGGGAAGATGCAGTGTGAAGAAATTGCTAGTTCTCTCCCTTTTATGTAATCACACAGAAGAATAAAGAAAAAAGCTAAAATCTTTCTCATATGTCAATAAACCAACACTTATTTTCAAATCTGTCTATGGCAAGACTCAAATTTATGATCTGTGGCTGTAGTGACATCACCACAACTGCTCCTGAAAACAACAAGATTTTACAATGGTACAGACCATTTTATAATCAAAATTTAGGGTTGTGTTATTCTG
This sequence comes from Acanthiza pusilla, assembly GCA_036630365.1. Classification (NCBI taxonomy): domain Eukaryota; kingdom Metazoa; phylum Chordata; class Aves; order Passeriformes; family Acanthizidae; genus Acanthiza; species Acanthiza pusilla. The sequence continues at coordinate 5,573,005 of JAXCHO010000039.1, forward strand.
CTTTCATTAAAGTTTGATGGTGCTGATGAATTTCCTCAATTTTTAAATTTTTTTTAATAAACATATATGTTTACCCACAGTAAATTAGAGAAAAATTAATCAATAAGATCCCAATTTTACTGAGATATTTCAATGACTACCAATGGAAAGACCTCAATCATGTTTAACCAACATGAGCTCAGCGTCTTTCTGCTGAGTAACTGCTAAAGCCAAATGCTTTCATTTCCTGAGTTGTTAACGCGTCAGCATTTATTTGGGGAGTTACCAATGCAATCCCTGGTGGAACAAAGGCTTTTCCCGGGTCAGTCAAACATTGACACATTAAGGACACACAAAGCCCAACATTGCCAAACAGCCTAAATGCCTGGAAGCATTTTAGAAAACCATCTTTCTAAACATACTGTAGGGGCTTAGTGAAATACTGGAAAATCTAGATGGTCTGGGAAATGTGCATCTTGATCTACAAAATTCATATTTACAGAGATCTACCATTGTCTCACCTAGCAGTGGCCACGTGTTTCATCACAAGTGGAGGTACTGATGTGGAAAAATGGGGGAGAGGAGAAAGGAGTGTGAGGAAGGGGATAAAAACAACAAGTATATGTTCAACTGGAAAAAAAGTCCTCAGCTGTCACCTTGGACAACTCAGGTTCAGTGAGGTAAATCCTAAATGGCTCTCTGGGCATCCACCCTCTCCTTTTATTTACCTCACTGCAAGATTCAGAGCAAATATAGACTGAAATCTTGGGTGTCTTGATTGAGGAATAAAAAAGTTTTGATATTCCCTCATTCTTCCCAAAGAAACTGAGGAGAACAATGATACAAACCAGGATTTTTTGATTGAACCTTCAGGACTGTAACAGTAACTAGGTGTAATATTTGATCTGACTTTTGCTGTCAATTTTTAAGAATAAAACCAGCCTGCCTCTGAGACACTTCAATAGTGCAAATTAAGTCTTTAAAAAATAGCTTGGAATAACCATGGCTATATAATTCACTGAAACCTTCCTTCTTCCTTTCACCCTGCTCCTAATAGTAGCATCTTTCTCCCCATAATTAACTAATACAGCAAATTGGTTTTAAATGTACCTATTCTGCTCTCTAATAGATGATTCTCTGTTTTTTATTTTATGTTTCATTTTATGCTACCAACTGCTCCAGTGTAAACAGTGTCTCAAACGCAAAGGATTATAAAAGCAAATTACACTCGACAGTCTTTGAAAGTTTCCTGCAAACACTTAGGGGAAGGAGCAGACTTCAAAAATCCTTCCTATATTTTACTAACACACACTGATCTAGAGCACAGTCAGCAATGTTAATACAAAGTGAAGTTTTTTAGCAGTTCCAGGAAGACATTAATACTGAAGCAGAACATTGGCACCCAATGTGTATCTACAAGATTAAATTTAGGGTGGCAATTACACCTTTCCTCAAGTACAGTCCCAATCAATAAAAAAGATTTCTATTACTTTGCCTCCCTGCCTACCAGAGACAATGCTAATGATCAAAACCACTTGCCAAGATTGGATTTGAAAATCTAAAACAGCTTTCCATGCCTTGCAGTTTCTCCCTGTATTTCTAGAAGGAACTGTTTTAAACAACCTTTGTCCCCAGCTATTTTTAGACAATTCAAAATCTGTTTTACATCACTGAGGGTTATTAATGTGTGGTTATAAAACAGAAACAATTGCTAATAAATAGCAACACTCGAGTTTCAGCACCTGATACCAAACTATGGGTAATTTACAGTTCCTTTAGCTCACAGGCCAAGTCAGTGTAACTCTTCTGTCTGAAGGGTGAATTTGACACTCTTTCCTCACAGTCACTCCAGCACTTGACTAATTTTTTCCCCTTGATTGTTCAATATACTTTGCTGAAAACTCACTAAATGTAGTAATTATCCCCCAACTGTGTTTTAAGCAAGATACAGGATAAGCTAAGACAAAAATTATAATTTCATACATGTTTTATATCTTGTTGAAAACTATCTAATAGGGACATTGTCTTGGGGAAAAAAAGAAAAAGTTTTCTTTTTCTAAACCTTATAAGCCACTTCTTCTGTTATATGTCCAAAAGTACAGCAAGGAGCTTAAGACAGAAGTCTGAGTAACTGCACTCTACCAAAAAAAATTGTACCATTACTTGAAGTTATGAGTTACTTAGTTCTAACTTCTAATTGTCACTATGACTTTCAATATTCTTTGTTTGCTAAAGACTTATTTCAAAATCCTATTAAACCCAGAATAAATAGAGTGCAATAAATCATGATCTCTTTTTATGGGAATAGCTAACAGAACCATTAGGCAGAAGAAGGACCTTTTGGGGTTTTCACTTAATATAAACTTTCTTAAGAGCACAATAATTGGCAGATTTAACTCATCCCTGGCCTATAATATTCATTCATGTGGATGCTTAAACATTAAGTCACTGTCTCTATTCTTTTAAGATTTTCATAGAGTCTGTGCTGTTTTCAAGACAGAAGGTGTCACCTACACTTTTTCTGCCTAGAAAGCAGGAGACAGCAAAAAGTAAAAAGGACTTATTTTTTGTGCCTACTCCACCACTATTAACCTTTGCTAAAAAGATGGAACAGGTTACAAGCTCCATTGAACATAGGTATGTGTGCATGTATGTGCGTCACCAGAGTGCATCAGCTCAAGACCTCGCAGAAATTGCTTCGAAGCAGAAAAAAAAAATACTTTTAATGGAAAAAAATAGCCACATTATTCAGCATTCCATAAAGGGAAGTACCATTTAGTTTTAAAATGTTTTTTTCCTCATGTTTTGAAGTGCAATTTAAGTTTAAATAAGTGCATGTTCTCCCTGTAGAGTAGATAGTTAGGTACAACATCTGAACTCCTTTTAAAATGAGCAGCTTGGCACCAAAAATGTCCCATTTTCGGGGACCTGCAGGTGTCGTTCCTTGATTTATCCATGAACAAGTACAACAGCAGAAGCCACTAATTCTGACCTAGGGAGACCACCCAGAAGAGAGAGAAGCATGATCTGGTCTCTGTGTCGATTAAACACTGAGCTTTCCTGCCAGAAAACTCTGCTCCACAGGGATCACTGATTCAACAGCCAGAGTGGATTGAAATGAGGAAAGTTTGGGGCTCATTTCAAGCTGATGGCAAATTGAGAGGATCTGCCCACTCATATACCACATCCCAAGTGAGAAAGACTTTGCAATACTCCATGTACAGAAATAAAGGTACATGGGATTATGCATAAAATTATTTTCGTTTTTAATTATTTAACTACAAAAGCTGTAGTTAATGATATGCTCTGTGGGCCTAATATAATATCTTTATGCTCAATTAATTTTTTAACATTAATATCATTTGGGGAAGGAGCAGGACATGCCAGAATATACAAAATATTCATAACAGTATGTACCTCTAAGATTACTGTTTATACTTGTGCAAACTAATTCATGCTCATGAGCTCTAGGTAAGAGCTGCCAAAATTGGTGATCATTATTCAGAACAAGTTGTCACTGTGCCTCAGGGGCAGGTTTGGACAGGAAGAAGGTCTCTGCTTTTCAGGACACAGCCATGCCTCTATCCTCTCTATTGCTCCCCATCTGTGTCTGCTGAGGTTTGGGGGATTTCAGGCAGTTTCTCCAGGCAGAGGAGCACACAGGTGCTCTGTGCTGTTCCTTTCTAGCAGTTCCAGGTGCTGACTGTGAGCAGAGGTGCAGGAGCTCCTCCTGCAGAGGTGAAGTCAGGCTCCCGAGGCACAGCTGTGCCTGTCTCCTCCCTGCGCCTGCTGCTCTATCCAAGAGGATGTGTTCTGTCTCTGCTCCTAAACTAACACACAAATTGCTCAGAGGTGCCTTTCTTTTCTGCCTCTGCCTGAGTCTCAGGCAACTCAGTTCCAAATTGACATCTTAGTTGACCTCTTCAGAGTTCAAAGAATTACATTCTTCTCTCTCTTCTCTGTGGCAGATCCAGTTCTGTTATTACTTTCCCATTTGACAGGTAACTCCACACCTTCCCAAACTCTGTGGCTAACCTGGCTTGGAGAAGTCTCTCTAGTAAAACTGGAAAGTGACGCCAAGGAAAAACCCTAGTTTGACAACTTCTCAGTCTGAACCAGGATGACTTGTTATCCTGATGATCATAATTTGGTCAAATTTCTTTTGTACTAACTTTGCTCTCAAAAATATTATTCTGTCATGACAGTGTTTTGGGTGGAATCAGCAAATTTCCTAGATTATTTCTTTGACACCTTTTCCCCCCCTTCTTCAGAAATAATTTCAATCTAGACATGCAACTTGCTAGCATTTGTACTATAACAGAAAGATGGGAATAAATTGCGATGAGTTTACTAAAAGAACACGGAGACTTTTAATCACTTTGCCCTACAGCCATGGACAGGGAGAACCCTACTCCTGATTTGCTCTCAAGTCCCTGCCTTTTTCCTTTCTCTTTTTTCCCCCGCAGCAGCTTTCAGCATGCATTACCCATGACTGATTTATTAGATTGTCAGTGCTGTTCGGATCCATGTCAGGTGTAGGACAGATTTGTCATAAGGGTGCAGCAGACCCAGATTACCCTGCTCAAAAGCTGCGTGCCTTCCCTCAACTCTGTGTCAAGCTCCCGAGAGTCAACAAAGGGTTTGTCACTAACATGGATGTCTCAGAGAATGAAGAGCCAAACCCCTGTGGTTATCAAGCCTGTTTATTTCACATTTTAACGAAGTCTGCTACACTGCAATAGAATTTCAACGCCCACAAGATGAAGCAGCCTATCTGTTTAACACCACAAGCCACTATCAGCCTCATACGTTCATTTGCCCTTTAGTACAGAGACCATTTCAAAATCTTTCTCCTGCTATTAAAACACTTTTAAAAGCTTATGCCCTTATAAACCAAGCAATCATTTTCCCCTCGACAGCTATGACCTGCCATCACTTTACCAGACCAAATTACTGAAGAAGATTGGAGGTTCATGAAGGCAAGTGGCACAGGACATAAAAATGACCAAAGTTCTATTCACACACAAAAAGAAATTCAAACTTGGCTCTATCCACACAAAACAAAAACTATTTCAGCAACTTCTACTTAGTAACATCTGAGAATAAAGATACAAGTCAAGACATAAGCAATGAGTTAAACAAAATTGTTTTAAAGACTACCTGGGAAGATCAAGAAGGAAAACCATCAGTTATTTAAATTATGCAAGGTTCAGGCCACTATAAAATAAAACAATTGAATAAGTATCTGAATAAGGCAAAAGCACAGAGATTAACAATATCATAGAGATATACAGATATTCCAAAGTAATTCTAGAACACCACTTTGCCTTTCCTTTAAAAAAAAAAGAAAAAAAAATCGAATAGGAGGAGAGGAATGAATCCAAAATAAACAGAGGAAAGCCAGGCTTAATCTCAAGGGAGCAAAAATTGAAGGTGAATTTTTGGATCACAAGGCCTGGGGAAGAAAAAGAAGCAAAAAACAAAAGAAACTGGGAAAGGTTACAGCAGCAGTTAAAAAAAGCTGGGGGTAGGGGCAGATAGGATCTGAATTAGAAATTACTACATTAGAGACTACCTGGATTAGAAAAGAAAGTTAAAGAATGTTTACAAAATATAGTAGGAAAATATTCCAGGATTACAGTCTAAACAGGAAGAATATTTACATGTGAAGAGTGTTTAAAGTGTGGCTTATAAAAAAGATGGAGACTCCCTTCTTATGAGGATTTGTGTGGAGAAATGGGAGGTGATGGATTACAAATTAATCCTAGGGAATTCTGAATAGAGACATGAGGGAAATTTTTCTCAATGTAAACAATCAGCTGTTTGAATAATCTCCCCAGGGAATTGGTGGATTCCCTGATGTTGGACACTTTTAGGATTCAGCTGGACATGGTGCCTCACGTCACATGGAACCCTACTCAAAAGTCATAACGCTTTCAAAGCCCATGACTGGTTTAAGGTCACAGAGCACGACAAAGACAAGCTAAAACTCAAACAAATCAAAATCAAGGCAAACCTTTCCACTGCCACAGTTTAGTACACAGCTCAGCTGCAACAAACTTTAGAAAGCAAATTTCAAGCTATTTTAAACACATTTTAATACTTAAGTTATAGTATGAACTTAAAAGTGCTTGAACACTCATCCCAGTTAATGAGCGATCTGCAAACTAATAATTATTCCATGGACAGGGAAGAAATTGTCCCTGTGCTCAAAAAGAAAAGTTCTGTGCCAGCAGCCTGACACCACAAAGTGCTTCCAATGTTTGTGTGGTGTTTTGTGTCCACAAAAAGAGCTCTTAGCCTGCAATTTTAATTCTGCACTGACAGTACAGAGCTGCAATCTGTTACTGCCTGAGAGTGCTTTGCCTGGATGCTCCAGGCTGAGTCCTGTCCTTGGGTGCAAGGGCACAGCAAAATGCATCTGTGTACTTGAGGGCTAAATTTAGATGAAGGAGAAAAGGCCACATGAGATGGAGCTCAACTTGGATCATTTCATGCTTGGGTTTGTAGTCAGTAGCTTTAAATTTTCCTAGTTGAGAGAGAGCACCTGCGATACACTTGATTGTATGCAAGTCAGGGGTGCTCAAGGATTTGTGGTACGCTGCTGACGTTGCTCTTAACTGATCAATGTTTGTACAAAATTAATAACAGAATTGAAGAGGGGAGGACTTAAAACAGCAGCTAAATAAATTAGGCAGGGGTTTGGAAAGTTTTCTGACTAATTTTGAGGTTGAGCTCACAGCTCTTACAAAAACAAAACTTCCCGTAGTCCCTCCATGAGCTTTCCAACACCATTTTATCTATGTTGGATTTCCAGCTACAGATTCTCTTGCCCCAGGAAGAATCTGCAGGATTCTCTCTTTCTCCCTCAGCCAAGGTGGATCCCATCAAGCAAACATTCATTGTGCATCCACTGACGTACCCAAAAACCATCTGCCTTTCCTCCTCAGGCTCCCTCAGGAACAGGCAGGGAACAGGAATTTCCCCATGCCCAGCTCAGGAGCTGCAGTGAACTAACAAGCAAATGAACCTTCATAAAAAAAGAGAATTTCTTTGATTTCAAAAGATTATATATAAAGAATTCAAAGCCACTGAGCTGAAGTTTGGAGAAAAGAAGAGCTTGTAACTAAGTTCTAGGCTGTAACAGCAAAAGAAAAGCGTTTTTCTTTGCAAATTAGGAAGATGTCTAGCAGGCCCTGGATTTGAAGGCAGTCCTCAGAGTATGGTTATTGAAAAGCATATTGCCATTGTTTAATATGCCATACAAACTAATCAGAGATTACTTTACGTTAACAAAATTACAGCAGGAGTTACCGAAGACAAAAGCTAAACCATTATTAAATAATACACTTCCATTAAAAATTATAAAATGATTGTTTACTTCTCTTTGATACGCGGAACTACTAGGGAACACAAATCCAAGTGGACATTTATTGAGCACAATGTACTTAGTTTTTAATTAGTAGTTTATAGGTAAAATAATGTATAACTCAAAGAGACAGAATCAGATCAAGTTTGGCTGTTAGGTTTTCCAAAAATTAATGTAATATTCCTGTGTCTTATCATTGTTTTATAAAATTGCCATCCAGACAGTGAAAATATTTACATTTTATCTTTCTAATCAGATAAACAATTTCTAGTGAAGAAAATATGCCTGCTCAGAGCACCAAAACTTTGAACAGACTTAGATCAAAATATATCATGAAAAAGGGAGAAAAAAAAATTATTGCATAATCTATCTTCAAAACGAGGAAGAAAAATTTTTTTCAGCTAACATGAGATCTGGAAATGTAAAGTCTTACCTGATTCATGGGTGAAATTACTCATTTCCTATTTTAATCACTAAAATGATAGTCACTAAAATAATTATCACTAAATGCATGTCCATCACTATCTCTTCCCTTTTATGAACTGTTTATATAAGCAGGAAATAGATAAAAGTCTACTTTTGAGATGGAGAAGGGATTAACAGTTAAAACTTGAATTTACCAGCACTTCATAACCAAGTGATGAACTATATCCAAAAAGATGTTTAGGCTGCCACCAGACACAGCACACATCCAGTGGACCCTCACTGGCAAAATGTGCCCATGTAGGTGCTGAGAACCACCAGCAGCTCCTCAGATCTGCTCCTTCCGCTCCCCACAGAACACACCTGGACCAGGTGTCCTCAGCCGACTTAAGCAAAGAATTCTGACACAGCTGCAAAAGGCATTGAAGTTCAGGCACACACAGCTTTCCACAGAAAACAATTGGTTTGACATGAATTCTTCTTAATAAATTCATTTTGACTATCATTCATTTTCTTGTTAGTGTGCCCTCTGTGCATATAGAGACAAAAACCTCACCATCAACCTGCTCCTCTCTTTTCCCTTCCTTTCCTTAAGCAGTTCTCATTGTAACTCAAAGCCCTAGAGCCAGATGATATTCTTTGCTCCTTATCATTGGTTTCAAAATGGAAGCATGATGGATATTCTGACAGAAATGAGAATAGACATTAGGCCATAATAATCCTGTGTTCTCAAATAACTTAAGGCACTAGTTCAGCTTCACTCTTCAGCAACACAAAACATTATTTAGTGGCTGTTAAAGAAAAATATGGTAGCTCTTGATGGTAAATTCATCCTCGTTTTTAAACATATGTTATCAGTGCTCAGAAGGGAGCTGTAAGCATAGGTTTTAAAATAGTCCTGCAAAGACATTACCTCTGAAAAACTGAAGGCAAAACTGATGGAATTCAGTTTGATCCCATATTGATAGTCAGGGAGTCACAGAATCACAGCATCATAGAACAGTTTGGGTTAGGAGGGACCTTAAAGCTCATCTTGTTCCAACCCCTGCCGTGGCAGGGACACCTTCCACTGTCTGAGGTTGGTCCAAGCCCTGTCCAATCCAGCCTCGGGCACTTTCAGGGATGGGGCTTCACAGCTTCTCTGCACAGCCTGTGCCAGAGCCTCGCCATGCTCACAGCAGAGAATTCCTTTGTAATGTCTAATTCAAACCCATCCTTTTCAGTTTAAAACCATTCTCCCTTGTCCCTTCTCCTCAGGGCTGCTCTCAATCCATCCTCCCCCCAGCCATTCTCTCTGATTGGGATTGCCCTGACAGAGGTGCAGGACCTTGTACTTGGCCTTGTTGAGCTTCGTGATGGTGACATTGGCCCGCTCTCAAGCCTGTCCAGGTCCTTCTGGGTGGCATCCCTCCCTTCCTGTGAGCTGACTGACCACACAGCTCAGTGTTCTGAGCTAACTTGTCTGGAGCACAGTCCCAGCAGCACAATTCCCATATTTCCAACAAAATGTCTGAAACACGAGTGAAAGCACAGAAAGGGCTGGGGAAAGGCAGCACTGGCTCAGGCTGCTCTCCCTCCACCCATCCCCTGCCACTGCACACACACGGCACAGGCTGGAGGCGTGTGGGACAACACACAGCCTGAAACTGGAGCATTTTTAATCCTCCAGACACTGTAATAGAGGTCAAATACCATTTACAGTGTTTAATATTTTATTTTTAGGAAGACTGATGACATTACAGCTCATTGGATATTTATGAAGAGACTGAGTCGTCTCATTTCCATGGGTAGCAAGCGCCGCGGACAGAAACGTTCACACAAAACCCAGCTGTTGATGAGCTGCATTGGGAATTTTTTGCTATCTTACACACATTACCCATAACATTGACATTCTTAAACCTGCCAAGCCTTGTTTTGAGCAAAGCAGTCTGTTTGGCTGGTGATTTCATACAGCAGAAGGCATTCTGAGAAAAGAGGAAGAGGCAGGGAGCATTCGGTAACGCAGGTTCATTAAGTCATCGCAGCACAACTTAATTTGGCTATGGGACATTATTTTCCATGGAAACTCTGGTTTGTGTTAACACAGCTCTACAGGAGATCTAATCAGAGAAGTCTGATGCGTTCAGGGGGAGCAGAGGGAGAAGGGCCTCACTGTGCCCTGTGAGCCCTCAGCTGCCATGACCACAGCCCGAGGGAGCAGAAATGTCTTTAGGTTTGTCTCCAACTTACCGGAGCTGGAATCCCTCAAGGTCCTGGAACACAGTTGCAGGAGTTCCCGGGGCAAATCGTGCCTGGCAAAGGCTGGGACATGGGCTGGCTGTAGCAGCATGAAGGAGCATGAATAACCTCACAAGAATAATTTTTTGTCTGCAAAGGCACTTTGGGTGCTAGGGAAGAGCCCTGCAGGCAGCAGATCCCATAAGCCCTTTATTCCCCACCCCGGGCACCCGTGCCATGGGACTGCCAGACAATGTCCTTGCTTCTGCAATGGCACCAGAATAGGATTGCAAGTACAATACTCTCTGCCAACATATGTGACCATGCTCAAAGGTTGTTTCTCTCTTAAAAATAGGCCATTTATCTTTTAAAAGTTTCTATGTCAGGCTGTCACTGTCAGATAATGATAGACCAATACCTAGCCTGTAAACCTTGACAAAACCCTCCTAAATGGAGTGATATGGACTTTAATTGCAAGGACACACTTTTCTGCAGGATCCTGCTTCATCCACTGAGCTATGTGGATGCAGGAAGGGGTCAGACTCAGGTTGTACACAGTGCCACAAATCTGGCATTTCTTACCTCTCAGCACAGAGCAGATTTCCTTTACTCAGGCACCTTGCCTGATTAAATACTGATAAATAAAAATAAAAAAATTAAAAAGGCACTAACTCTATCAGCAAGATGAGAAAAGATTGTGGAAATAACCTCTGTTGCTGAAGATACTGGGGGATGAGAGTGAGATGTAGATAAAGTAAATAAGGAAGAGGTGAGGAACATTACAAACTTCAGTGCCTTCAGGCCTCACTTAGAAATATATAAATAAAATATAGAGTTATGATAATCAGGCTTGAATAATAAAGTGTTATCTACTAATCTTTTGAATTTTAAGTGCAGCTGTCGGCTCCACGCAAGCAGGACTTGTTACCTTTTACTGTCTCCTAGAGACCTTCGGCTGTCTTGGCTGCTTTCTATCCCATTAAATCACAAGTACAGTTTCCAATTAGCTGGGATATTTGATAGAAGGTTTTCCCTTTAAAAATAAAGTCAATTTTACAGGCAAGAAAAGCTTTAAAAGCAAGATGGTCTTTTACCAGTTTAGTACATCATTTTCATTAACTGAACTTCATCTATTATATTATGCGACAGAAAACAGTTAAACATAGATAGATAGAAAACCCATCAAATTTAAGTTCTGAAGCTGTGCTGGTTGACATCTGATTATTTTCTAGTAGTTGGACAACCTTATTATTTTAAAAGTAAAGGATTATGTTGAAGGTAAATACTGTTGTCACTGTCACCATGGTAGAATAGCATTCAGTGTTCATCTCACAGGATATGCATGTCACAATAATGAATGGCTCCTCAATTTACTGATTATATTCACATTAAAATACCTCCTTTTATTTCTAAATCATTTGTTGTCGCTGAACAATTTATTCCACGACTTTTATCACTAATAAATGAAGAGCTCATCTGTTACAAACTACTACTTTTAAGAATAAAAGCAAGAATTTAATGTTAGGGAGAGACGTTTAAACAAATTATATTTCAGGTGGTGGCTTACCAAAATGTATTATTGTTTATTTTTTCTTCCATTAATTCTACTGCATTTCAAATTGATGAAAACCACTTTTAATTCAACTTTAGATGGCATTTACATAGATAATGAGTTCACACATCTTTTAACTTCTCAGAGTGGTATGCACACTTGCTTTCTACCTGAGCTGAAGAAAAGAAGTATCAATAAACCTTGAGTTCATTGTAGCTTAGTGTGGTTTTATGTCTCATACAACCTATTAACAGAAAGAGAAGATTCCAGTGAGGTATAAAATTCACTAATCCTTCAGAACTTTCTCACATGGAAGTTGGCATCTAGCTTCAATGCTAAAATAAAACAGTATAATGCAGCAATAGCCTTAAATATCACAAAATACATGTAATAAAGCTTAATCTTATCTCAAAGTATTAGAGAATTTTAACCTCTAAGACAGAAAAAAGCTATGGGTTTATTTCTGTAACATTTCTCATCTTTGTGAACATTGGTTTAGGTCCACTGGTTTGGAGCAAATTGAAGTCTGCAACTTCACAAAGCTCCAATAAAATGCATAATGTTCAATTTCACCCCTTCTGAAGCTCTCTGTCCATTACCATAATGGACTTAAATATCTATCACTCAATTCTCAAACCATGTGTTGAACACACAGAACACACACTGAACACAGGTACAGACTTAGGACAAACAACTCAGGCAAAAATGTGCTAAAAGCATCCTGAAGCCATTTCCATCATTAACATACATCACAGCTATAAAATGCTTTCCTACATATACCTTTATTTTAATATAAATGTTCTGACCTCAGATAAATAAATAAACAAATGTAACTAACCTTTAGTAAGGTTGGTTTATTTTGTTATGAATCTTAAGGCTTTTATGAATAGACCATGAAAATACACTCTAGCCCCTGCACTTTAAAAAAATGTAGGCTACGACATTCTCCAACCACTCTGGGGAAAGCAGTAACAATTATGAACAAGCCCCTTGAGGTTATAAACAGATTTCTCACAAACTATCATCTCTTCCCAACTATTATACTAATTTCCTTCTTACTGCCATCACTAGCTTTACCAATAATATCTTTTCCGCCTACATATGCAATAAGCTAAGTAATATTCCATGTAGCGGAATTTTTATTTATTTTTGAGAGGTCAGGCTCAAGGCTCAGATGAAGGAACCTACCTAGCAGAAAATACTCCTTAAGTGGATACATTCTTCTACTTGGCCTTCTCTAAGAGACTTTTATGAAGTAATAACCTTCTGACAACATCTTGCTTGCACCAAGGGACAGAAAGTGATCAGTTTTTTGACATTTAAGTTGTTCTCCTCCAGGGTTTTTTTTGCTGTTTTATGATTATTATCCGTTCTTCCATTTCCAAATATGCATGGTTAGGTTTTGTTTACCACAGGAGGGAGCGGAATACATTGTAGGAATGAGCTAACAGTTCATAGTTTTTGGAAGATCCTGCAAGACAGGACTGAGTCAGAAAAACTCTGTTTGGTCTATGTTAGGCTGAGTTTAAGAATAGCGGGAGAGAAAACATCAATTTTAATCCCAAATCTGCCACAAATTTACCACAGACCTTCAGCAAAGACATTAAAATGTTCTATACTTCAGTAACTTTCATTATTAAGATGTATAAAGAGCTCCCCTTGTTTTGAAAATCTTCCCTTTAAAAGGATAACCTCATGAAAAGGATTAATCAGAAATAAATCCCTTAAGGTCCACCAATCCTCTGGGCATGTCTCACCACTGCCTGCTGCAACAATCCCTCCAGAAGCTCCACATGCACGAGGAGCAGCAGGGAACACATCTGCTCCCCTGAAATATTCCTCTATTTCCTTCCACTCTCTTCACCATCCCAGCATTTAAATCCTCCAAGATCCAGGGATGCATCAAACCTCACCAATGAAACCCCTGAGACCCCCTGTGCCCTTAGACCACGTAAGTAGCACAATCTTGGTTTTGACCTCAAACTGAGCTGTGCCATGAGTAGAGATCCATTCTTGGCACACAATAATCCAGTCTGGCAACAGCTCTCCTCCCTGTTATTTTTGATAGTCGTCCAGCAAAACAAATAACATCTGTAGCCTGGAATAATTTTTTTGAGATTGTCCAAATTATTGTTTACCAATATGTGAGCTGCCATGAGGTAATTGGCAAAAAAATGCTCTGGCATGAATATAACATGTTCAAGAACCCAGGAAAGGAGAGATCCTTCCTTATTGCTTCATCCCACCTTCCCATCATCCGCAGTGGTGAGGATGGAGGAGGTGGACACACAAACCAGAGGGGTGAGAAGGGATGCGAAGAGGTTGAGCAAGGAGATGGGTAAGGACAAATTGTTTCTGGTGATGGCAGGATGGAAAGGAAGAAGAGTAGAAAAAGAAAAGGGAAAAGCAGCAGTTGCAAAGATGACCCAAGGGACATGGAATTATTTCCATTTAATTGCAGCTTCTCTCCCCTGACAAGCAGAGTCCTTGGGTGAGTTTCCTCAAAAGCTCATATCCAATTGATACACATCAAGTCAGCACATCATTATCCATGCTTTTTTTAGGGATATTAGGTCCACAGAACTAAAATTCAGGTCTGATTAAGACTAAATTCATGCTGCACTCTAACTCATTTCAAACAACCAGCATCCATCAGAAATGAGTCCTGAGTTTCTGAAAGCTCAGCTGTGATTTGAGCCTTGCTGCAGTTTTCACTGGGCTGATGAGAATTGTGGTGACTATTTCCAAAGTATGTGCTAAGCCTCAGAGGAGACTCAGCTTCAAGGGAGAAAGAAGAAAACTTAATTAAAAGCAAACTAAAATCATTGCACTGAATCCTTCGGGAGATTTTCACGTAGTTCTCTAGTTTTAAATACTGCTGTAGCAGGACACACTGCAAGCAAAGGAACTATAAAACTTTTCAGAAACTTCTTTTGTATGGAATTCTGGAACAACATTTCACAGCCAATAACAGGCAAAATGCATCACGTAAGTGAAGAGCATCAGGCAAGAATCATGCTGCTGACCAAGATCAAGTTCAAAAAGACATTAAATTCAGCATGGCTAAATTGTCAGGGAGGATTCTGAGACAGAAGGATTTAACTGGGCTTCATAAAGGTCCAAAAAAAAAAAGGGAGGAAAGTTAAAAGAAGGCAATTTTCTTCCTGCTGTTTTTATAGAGTCTGTAAAAAAATTGGATAAAACAGACTGTCTCGTTCCAAAAATAACTGGTCTGTATTGTGAAACCATTCTCCAGTTGCTACTTCAGACTTCTGCCCAGGATGGTGCAAGGAATCCCACCAGAAAACAGTGGTCTAAAGCCCGAGGTTAAAACCTGATTAATTGATGAAAGAGGTCTCTTTCTTCTCCATCCAAATAACTGAGCCAGTGCCCAGCCATGTATTCCATCGTGCAGGGAAGCCTTATAAACTCCTGCTCCTGGGGAGGTGAGTGAGGAGGAGCAGGATTGACGATTCCCTGGCCCCAAGGAACTGCAGCTTCCCTGTTGTGTGGTCATGCCTCAGCTTGGTATTGATTTCCGTGCTTCCAGACCAGTCAGAGAAGCAGTTAAGTCATTATAAACATGTTTTTCATTCTATTGGGACAGATGTTCCTCCACTGCAGTGTGCAGTTGTAAACTCTGTTTAATACATTAAGCTTCCAAGCTAAATTGCATTGGTAATTTTATCCCCTTTCTTTCCTGACCTTCATAGGTTTAAAAATCAGGTACTTAACCTTGCATTAATGGCAGGGGTTTTATTGCACAAGATTACACATTTAAAGCCATTATTATAACCTCTGCTCCCAGGTATAAAAGGCTGAAAGACATCCAAATACATGCCAGGAAAATGACTGGTAAGGAAGAATAGGAAACCTTTCTGACACCATCATTTTCGTCTTTTTTAACACTGCTATGAAAAATAGGTCTTCCAGTTACTACACTGAAAGCTCTCAGCCATAACAAAGTTATATGAATATTTCTAATGTTTTAAAGAGTGACCAGTGCCATGTTAATTGAGGGATTGTAATTAAGGAGTTAGGCCTTGTTTTCACATGGGAAACATTTGGCTTTTGTCAAATACATATACAATTCTAGTAAAAGCAAAATTAGTGCCATCCTATCATGGATTTTTTGACTCAATTAAAGCAGAACCAAATCATAAAACTTCATCTCCAAGCATTATCTTCACCTGTCCACAAGTTCATAAAAAATCCTCTCACTCAAGCTTTGTGCTATTAAAATCCAGGTCGCAGGAGCTGTAGGATGCAGCTTACAAACTCCTCCCAGGCTAAATCTGCTAGGGGTGCAATGAAAACCCCCTCGTGCTCAGTCTGCCACCTCACGCCTGCTTCCAGTAGGATTTGACTTTGCCTTTTCACAAGGGCCTGGAGTGACAGGACAAGGGGGAATGGCTTCAGATTGACAGAGGGCAGGGCTAGATTGGATTTCAGGAAGAAATTCTTCCCTGTGGGGGGGGGGAGGCCCTGGCACAGGTGGCCCAGAGAAGATGTGGCTGTCCCATCCCTGGAAGTGCTCCAGGCCAGGTTGGATGGGCTCTAGTGAAACGTTCCCCTGCCCATGGAGGATGAGTGGGAATGAGGTGATTTTTAAGGTTCCTTCCAACACAAACCATTCCATGATTCCATGAGCTGCTGATAATGCCCAACCCTTGCCATGCTGCTGCAGAGGTCCAGCCTGTGGACCAGGTCAGTCAGTCAGCCCGACATCCCAGAAACTGAACCTATCTGTGCATAAACAGTCCCTTAGTTGTCTGGGGGTTTTATCTCCAATAAGCATTTTGGTTGGAGAATTTCAATTTCCAGGTCTTTGGAGCAAAGTAGACAGATTCCAAGTGGAAAGGCTGCGTGCCCAGTAACGTTTCCCACAACGTCTGTAATTTTGCATTCAGGTGGAACAATCCAGTAGTTACCAGACCTTATCAATACACAATAAAAAGTGGCAGCTCTTGTTCGTGCCATCCCTGGGAATGCCAGATGGCCTTTTCTGGCTCGTGACCCAGATAGATTGCTGGTTATGTTGTTAGTTTACTTCAAATGTCTGTTTGTTTTAATTGCCGCAGCGCTATGTTTTCTAATTATATTTCTTGAAAAAGCATCAATTTATTCGTTTCACTAGCCATTTCTCTCTTAAAATATGATACTAACTATAAACTAAGATAATATTGGCAGGATGGAAGTTCCTTTTTTTTTAAAAGAATAAAACCAACAAACTTGGAAAAACAAAAACTTTAAATTTCATTGTATCCATAGGCCTTTATGGTTCACCTTAGATTTACTAGTATCCTGTGGAGACCTTTTATATGCAGTAAAATGCCTGCCCCAGGTAAAATTGCCAGCACTTTAGAACAAAGGTTTTGTAAGTGGTGGTTTATAATGCGCGTGGGATTTGAAAAGTACATTTTTTCTTGTCTTGAAGATAAGTCTTATTAAGATGGCATACCACCTTGGAGGCAATAATGGGTTTTTTCCATACCTCAAGTTTGCAATAATACTATTTCTTGTAAGAAAGGCAAAGAGTGGTTTTTTATCCTGGATGAGGTTGATGCTTTCTGACCCAATATTGTTACAGTAAGATATAGATTTAAAGGAACTCTTGAACTTCTAAGCACTGAAATCACCACTGCCAATATAAATCAACAATATTCAATTTATGGCTGGACTGAAATCTTCAATTTTTCACCCTGTGTTTCCCTCACATCCTCACAAGTAAAGCTTTTTGGGATATACAGCTCAATTTTAAAACAAACTATATTCTAGAGACAATAGAAGTCTACTATGTCAGCAAGCCTGAATCAGGATTTTTAGTACAGTTCTAATTATACCTCCAGTTTGGTATGTTTTTCTAAATGCTTTCAGGAATCAAATGTCAGGCCTCACCTTGCACCTCTGATCCTCACCAGGCCACAGCTGTGCCATCACCCACCAACAAACTGAGCCCCAGAAGTGTTTTCCAGACATCACTCAGGCTTGGGGAGCACACACCCTGTCACACCGTGAGCTGCACTTTGTTCACTTGACTTGCCAAACAGAGCCACAGCATTTCAAAGCTGCAGGTTGCTCTGCAATGTGCTGTTCTGTGACACTGGCTATTATTAAGGTAAATCTTGCTGAATGCGTGCAAAGGCAGGTGAATCACTTTAAACAGCATAATAGGCAGCACACTTCAATTATTCTGCTGTCTCACCTGTATTGTTTCAAGCAAACCAGATTTAACAGAACATTGGCTTTATAGTAGCATCAATTTGTCAACTAAACTAGAAAATAAATATAAAACAAATCTTGCAGTAGACCTGCATTTTTTAATCTGGTTAAAACAATACAGAAAACAATCACCAACACAAAGTCTCTCATAAATGGCTTCTCATGACAATGCAGAACTGGATCATACAGCTCTTCCGTGCCCAGAGAGAACCCTGGGTTCTCGCAGGAACATCCCAGTCAGCTGCCAGCTTTCCATGGAGTCCCTCCAACCTCTGCTGGGCTACGCTGGAGTTTGGCTACAAAGTGTGCAGCCCTTCACCATGACCTGCTTCTCAACTGCACTCAGAAATCCTCTTATACAGAATTAATGCCCTGGACGGCTCCCCCTCTCCCTGCTCATGCTGAGTCTCTGAACTCCCTCCTTCAGCAGAGGCCCAGCTGCACTCAGATCCTCAGGCCATTGCAAAAATCACAGGAAAATGCAGGTGGAGCTCACCCACTCAGCCTCCTGCTAGGAGGAACATCTTCCCAGTGAGGTCAGTGTGCCCAGAGATCCATCCACTTGAGTTACAAAATCTCCACAGCCTCTCTGGGCTCCAGTGCTGGTGTTTAACCATGCCCACTGTGCATTGTTTTTTCTGTATGTCCAATTTGCATTCTCCCTTTCTCTTCTCCAGGCTAGGCAAAGCCAGCATCCATCCCAGTTTCTCCTCACAGGTGAGGAGGTGTTCCCATCCACCTCAGCATCCCTCCACAGAAAATCCTCCTGTTTGTGTACATTTCCTGAAACGAGACACAGCATTGTGGGCGCAGCTGCCCCAGTGCCATCCCCGAGTGGGCGATCCCCAGCCCCAGGTGCTGAATTTCAGACCAGCCTTTACTCGACTCTGTGAGTTTTCCACTGGCCAGTGTTTCCAGTCTGCTCAGATCCCTCTAGGAGACTTGCTCCGTGCTTTCCTCAGGCCCAGGCATGAGACTGATGCCCCTCTGACTCCCTAGGTCCCCCTTCTTGCATTTTTTAATTATTTCAGATGCAGAAAGTGTCATTAAAATCTGATATTTTTCTCAATCTTACCCTGTTATTCTGAAATTTCCTCCTCACTTTTCTTTCCAGTAACCCCTATTGCATTAGAGCTTAAGGGAAAGTTTAATAAGCAAAAAGACAACAACTTTACTGCATATTATTTCATTAGTTCCAGAACCAACCTCACTAACTCCTCTGCCCCTTCTATTTACATTCTGTATTTGCAGGCAACTACTGTGTCCTTTGCTTTAGTAGTTGTTAAGCCATGCCATGCATATTTAACTCTTAATCATTTCTCATTAGTTCATCTTTCCACTTCCTGACTCACTTTTGTGAATATTAATTAGCTTGTTAAGAGCTTTGTGCCTCTGTTGGCCTCAGTCCTGCCTTTATGGAAACTGAGGGAAAATTCCAATTCAAGGGACCAGGCAGCTCCTAATCCAACTGTGACATCTCTAGATAGGAAGGAGAATAATATCTTCCTTTCTTGTCTTTGCTCAGGGCATTTCTGTCACTTTTCCAGGCCCCAACTGCTATCGACTCCCCAAAGATTTCCAGCTGTGGGAGGCTGACTTTTAGTACTGAAGAAATACAGTAACTTATTCTCTCCATAAACTGGAGATGCAAAGGAGCAATTTATAGAAAGGAGAAAGAAATATTTTAGTTCACTATTGGAACAGACAGGTTGTAATAAAACTGCTTGGTTAATGGCATAAATATTGATCAATTTCACCAAGTCATATTAAAATAAATGTTCTTTCTCATGGAGAGATAAAGCTAGAAAAAGAAATTTACACCCAATTTTTAAATAAAAATAATTCTTGATAACATGGAATTAAGAAATAGAAGGGGGAAAATGCAAGAAACAGGAGAAACACACAAGTTTCTTACCTTTTAAATAGAATCGCTTGATTCTGTTCTCATTTTAAATTATTCCTTTCGTAGTTCCTTTACTGAGTTTTCTTTAATAGGGTGGAAACGTAAACATCTTTTTTGAGTGGAGAAAAGATTTGAGCAGCTTTTGATTTGGAAAAGCACTTGCTTTCATTCTCAGATTTTAAAAGTCAAATGAAGAAATCTATTTTTGTCCAAGTTCGATTTCATTTTCCCACCGAGCAAATCAGTAAACAATATTTTGATAGCTAAAAGACAGTCCATTAAGATGCTCAATTATCTATTACCGTTTAAATGCGTATGCTTTGAATACTACACAGTCCCTAAATCATGAGAGGAAACATTATCTAGAACAAATAAAACCAAGGGAGGAATGCTTTCATCTTAGAAAAGTTTGTGTCACTTATTACCGTAGGTCACCTTCAACTTCTGTGTTACAGAAAGCACTTATTTTTATGCAGAGTTCTATCTGACAGAGGGGTTTGTATTTTCCTTTAGGATAAAAAACAAATGGTACTGAAACTCCTGCAAGTCCCTAAGCTCATTCATTATGTTGAGAGAACTAGAATATTAGTGCAGGAAACAAAGCATCTGAAGACGAAAATGGGGGTGGTTACGGTAGAAAAATATTATTAGTGTATCACTCATCCTCCCAGTGCTCCCCACGCAGGAGGGGGACATGGATCCTTGAGCAGAATGCAAGGTCTGCTGCTCTCTCATGGATTCAATCTTTCCCTTTTTTTTTTTTTTTTTTTAAAATACAAGAAAATATGAGAAATGCTGATCTTGTGCTGCAAATAAATTAATCAGCGTGCTGACATCTTTCACGGTGTTGCTACACATTTAAAACAGCGGCATCAGCCTGGGGTTTATTTAAAATAATTTGCATAGTTCTATATGAATGGTTTTTAAAAAGCAACAGAGGGAAGGAGAAAACAGGGTGATTTGCAGGAGTTATTTTTCAAATCCAGCTGTAGGACATACTCATTGTCATGCCTCAAAAATGCATTTTCCATTATAGAAATGGAATAAGAAATATGTGGTCTCAAATCTTTGAGGCTGCCTTAGACTTCCAAAGAAGTGAACCCTTCAGAAGGGATTCACAGCTGCCCAATTGTCCTTGGAACCATCACCGTCAGAGAAGAAAAGGCCTTCCCAAAGAGCTGACTGTGCATTCTTCAGCAACCCATGGTCTAAGTAAAAAAATCATGGAATCATAGAATGGAAGGCCCTTAGAAATCATCTAGGGACACTGTTCTAGCAGGGACACCTTCCACTACCCCAGGCTGCTCCAAGCCCTGTCCAGCCTGGCATTGGAGACTTCAGGAATGGGGCAGCCACACCTTCTCTGGGCAGCCTATGCCAGAGCATCACCCTCACAGGGAAGAATTTCTTCCTAATATCCAATTTAAACCTGTTGTCATCAGTTTGAAGCCACTCTCCTTTGTCCTGTCCCTCCAAGCTCTCTTCCAGAGCCCCTCTCCAGCTCTCAGGTAGCCCCTTTAGCCACTGGAAGGTGTTCCAAGGTCTCCCCAGGCGGAGCAGCCCCAACACTCTCAGCCTGTCTCCACAGCAGAGGTGCTGCACCCCTGGATCACCTCCAGGTGAGGTGGAGGTGAGCCTTCAGCCTTCAGCCGCTGCCATCACCACATCCAGCACATCATCCCCAGAGGACACACCAAATGTTACAGAAAGAGCTGTGCAAGAGCCACAAAAGGCTCATTCCCCTTCAAAAGACATCTACATGTTCCACCATCTGTATTTCAACACTCCTCACCTCCCAAGAAATCGACAAAAAGTACTTTGGCATATTTCTGCCCATTTCCAAGATTTAGATGTTTCTGATAATTTGCATAAGAAACCAAATCCTGTTATCCACAACCCACTGCGAGAATCATTGTGAAAATGTTATTTTTCATCATAAACTAATATTCAGAACACAGCAATCGCTGTCCCTGGCTTAGGTGGTCTAAGCGACTGGGCTGTGGTGGACAAATGCAGCCCCCCTCGGGCTGTGTGGGTGAGCTGTAGCCTGGCTGTAGCTGTGCTGGGTAACAAGGCACCATCATTCACACAATGACAAACTTGCCAAAACAATTAACAGGATGTAATCTCCCTTCATCCTTTGTGCCAGACCTGAACTGATTACTCCTCTCAGCCATATTTTTCAGAAATAGCCCCTTGATGTAATCAATCATCACTACATCCCCACTTGCTGAGGGGTGTAATGTGGGTAACGTGCAGGTAATAAAATGCTTGCTCTGCAAACAAGCAGACCCTGCATTCAGCAGTGAATGAAGTTACCACATTGGATTTAATTACTTCTACTTTAAAATATTATCCCTCCTTGTAGAATAAAACTTCTATTTGTGTAAATCACCGTGTCAGGGAACATGCATCATAATCATTCAACTTTCAGTAGAATAATTGAATGTGGGGGTTTTCATCATGATCGTGCAAGAGATCCAGAAGATATTTCTCAACAGCAGTAAAGTAACTCCAGGGAGTGTAGTTATCATGATTATCATCAGGCAATTACAGTCTAGCTACTGAAGGATAAGAGACCTTGAGTTGCATTACTTGCATCATAACACTGACATTATGGGTTCAATTAGCACATAATTCCTGCTTGTTTATCCTGTTTTACTATTTAACTTTCTAGGATGCATAAAGGGAGAAAGGCAACAATAAACACACACAAAGGGCAAAGAGCACAATAAGAACCTACGTGGAAGGAATGCATAAACCTCAGGATGATTAAAAAAAAAATAAGAAGAAAATCATAAATCTGCAGAGAGAAATATCCAAAGCTCTTTTTGGAGAGCTTCTGCAACATTTTCCCTGAATTCTAACTTAATAAAACACGAAGAGCTACTTGTAATCAGACAACTAATCCCACCGTGAATCCGTAAGGCCGTGATCCTGCAAAGTGCTGTTCATTCTGACTCACTCCAGCAAAACACTTAACTCCTGCTTAGTTTTGAGCACTTGAGAATCCCTCTTTGACCTCAGTGAGATTTAAATCTGATTAAAACAAAGCATATATTTCACCTGCTGTGGGATTTGGGGTTCGAGCAACAAGGAGGTTAATTTTATATTTGGTCTGGAAAGAAAAAATAATGGTTCTGTAAAATATAATGGTGGCAAAGTATTCTAAAATATTCTGAGGAAGCTACAATCCTCTAAGAAACATGTCACTTCATGCCTGTATTGTGCTGTCAATTAAATGCACATTTGGTACCACATGGAATGTATTGCCTGTGCCTATTGACACATGCCTATGGAATTTTGCTTTCCAAAATTTTATCTGCATTTATGCTTAACCTTATTGTGAACAGGACAAATATTGACACAGTTTGAAACTGCAGTACTTGCATGGCTGATTTGTCTGGATCATTGGGCCTGTAGTCTTTTTCTTAGGAAGATCTCCAATTAATTTTATGATGTTCTACTCAGCTTTAGTGGAAGGCTTTATGCAGGAAAAAAAGGATTTTTGTGGTTGGCACCAAGACTGAGACAGTTTAGAGGAAATGCAGTGTCAGACAAATATGGAAGCATGGGGGATTTATTACATTTACTGAATCATTAAGAAACATTGCAAGGGTTAGGCTGTCATTTTAATTTTTTTTTTCCATGAAGATCCAAAGAAATAACCAAAAATAACAGAGACAGAATATGTCCTTTGGCAAACTTTTACCCAGCATAGGCTATGTGTGAGCATATTTAACCTCACAGATTTCAACTTCATAATTTTAGTTGAGTCTTCTGTTGTCTGGCAATGTTATTTGTGACCCCACATTTCAGATATGAATGTAACTATACATTAATACCAACTGCTATTTTTAACAATAAAAATTGACTTTAATATGTTCAAAGTCTGAAAGATAATCATCTCCAGGAAATGCTTTTGTGCTGGTTAACTTTGCCACAATAAAGACAAGAAGAGCTAGGGTTGAAAGAGAAAAAAGAAAAACGCTGGTGAGTTAAATCTGGAAGCAAGAAAGACAGGAAAGTAAACAGTCACATTTTGGAAAGCGCTGTTATTCCTCGTGCCTTGGTCCTTGTGGCAGCCACACGGATAGTTTATACTGCAGTTTCCTATTGCTAATCCAACTGGCACATCAGGTTCAAAGGATTTACAGAGGGTTTTTTACAAAGCCAGCTAATTTGCTGTGGCCTGCACTTCATTCGTAGCGGACATCCAGCGGTGCTCCCTGGGCTGATAGGTAGCAGCAGGCTAGGGAGATGTTTACACGGCTTTTAAAACTAAAAGGCAGCCTTGCCACGTTCAGTGACCTCCAAAGTGAGTAGAAATGCAAATGGCAAGGAGTGAATTTAATTCAGTACCCAGCATGTCACTAATGTTTTACATGCATGATCAATGAGCAGAGCTGGGATGAGAAAAGTGCTGAATATTCATGGAAACGAAATTCTCTAACCCTAATTTCAAAGATAAAATACCATTTTCACTTTGACAAGACTGTTTTGGGTGTTTTCCAAGAATATTGATGCACAAAAAGCTCATTAGAACCTTTAAACGGAATGAACAGCCACTGCCCTTTGTCAGGCCTGGAATTATTCAGGGTGGAATTGGTTACGTTCACATGACTTATTGGCTGCGGTAGCACAATGAGCTATCCATGCCAAATCACCCTGAGGAGCATCCACGGTGTGACTGTAACCTTCACACTTCCTCTGCCACCCTGCAGCTTTGTTCCTGCTGTTTGAGGTTCTCAGATGGCCTTAGACTTTCCGGGTTTGATTCAGTCCAGTGGAAACCTTTGTGGTTTGAGTTCTACAGAGACACAAAAGCACCGGGCACAGGCACATCTTTGGGGAGTTAGAGGAGCCCTTCAAATATAGATTGTGCACTGTCTCCAGAAGGGATCACGGCAATCAGGCAATTAGATGGACCCTGGATGATGCCTCCTGTCTGAGTTATGGCAGGGAAGACAAATTTCAGTCCTTCCTCTATGTATCTTCACCAGCAATTCATCACATGCTCACTTCAGGCTGCTGGCCCCTAAGACAAGAGCTGCAGAGCAGTTGATAAAAAGAGGTGTCATAACCTGTGGAATTCCTATCATTCTCTGTCCTAAAACCAGCATGAGATCCCATTGGCCTGTGTTCAGGTTCGGTGTAAGTATTGACCTATTAAATCTGCTTATAGCGTGTCCATAAATTCAAACCACATTTAACTGAAGATCAAACTCCTAACCTTCTGCAGAGAATGCCAAAAATCTACCAGACTGAAGAGCAGTTACGTCCAGGCAGAAGATCCTTTCGCAATAATCATGAACCATTCACTCAGGAGAGTCATTGATTCAGTTTGATCATATCAGGAGCAAGATGTTACACTTGCAACATAATAAATATGGAATAAATGGCATCCCTGCTGGCACTGGGGCACATCTTGTGCTATTTCTTCCACTAATTTTTACTTTGAGCCAACCACTGTAAGAAATCTCAAATTAGTTTAATTTTCAATCTGTTTCTATACAATCTTTATTGCTCTAAATTTACAGTAGAGATTTTTCTAGGGGATTATCTAGCCACAGTCATGGGGCTTTTTTCCAAACAGTTTCAATTTTCCTTTAGAAGTCCATATTTAAATTCCATTTTTATTACTATGATTCCGTTGAATGCTGACAAGTGTGTTGGCAGTTGTAGGCATGTAGCATTCTAATCTTACCAGGCAAGAAAAATGCCCTTTTTCTATACAGATAAAAAACCCTTTCCTATTGACACGATTCTTTTTCTGCATCACAATATCCTGCAACATTAGAAGAAGATGCAACACATGCTGTTTTCTCAGAGATCTGTTACCACGACTACATATTAATAAAAGATTTCAGGGACAGCTTTCCCTTCTTTAGAAACCTCACACTGCAAATGCAGAGGGTTAAGCTTATAGCTGCAAGGATGGAAGCACATATATCTGGGAGCACTGATAATGCAGAAAGGAGATTTGTGAAGATATAAAGCAAAAACACAGGGTCTGGTGACTCTGGAGAAGCAAACGGTGCTATAATTTTACTGCGTCACCTGCTTGAGCAGATTTTTAGGGTTTTTTTTTCTGGTTTCATTATGCACTTTTTCCCTTTGGTTCTAATAAAGGATCTTTCAGTATTTGAACTCCAGACAGGGAAAATACGGATTTAATTTATTGGAATTCATGGTATTTTCACACATGGCAGGAAGGGCACCAATTATCTCCTGAACTCAAGATATCATTATGATAAAATTGGAACTGGAAACTACTTGTTTATTTTGAAAATTGCCTTCTGCAAACAGAAACAGTAATTTAGACCACAAAGACAGGTGGTCAATTAATCCAAAGCATAACCGGAGAATTAGGTGAGGTTCCTCACGAAGAGGAAGCCAAACCAGACCTGGAGGCATTCAGACATTTGCAAGCAGTGACAAAAGTTTGGTTGCCAAGCATTACAACAGCAGAATCGTTCCGGGACTCGAAGTCCTGTGAGTTTTTATCCTATTAACTAAAGCTTCCCTTAGAGAGAAGAGGCATCCCCGAAACCTGCTCTGACACACAGAAATATTGTCACAGGGAATCAGATGGGTTTGGGATGTGCAGTGAGGATTATATTTGTATATATGTAACAATGTCCTGTAAAGCTCAGATCCCAAATGAGATCCACCAGTCACAAATTTGCATTTATTCCTCAATACTCATTTGATTTTAAGCACAAGTTGCCACATATGTGACAAATCCATATCTGGCTTATTTTAATGTCTGTGGCAGAGTGCTGGACAGGGAGTTTCTAGCCCTGTCCTCAACCAAGCTGTCATATTTTACCCAAAATATATCCATGCTGTTTTAAACACTGAAGTTTATTTCCTATGTTGATCATAACACTAAAATCCAGTTGTTCAGATGTTTCCAGCATTTAAAACTCTAAGAAGTGGAAGTATTTTCAAAGTGAATTCATTTGCAAATTCAAGATGACATCCACGGCAAAAAAAGAACTACAACAGGTCACTTACATTCGCCCATCTATTCCTCTAATGATTTTTAATGCTTTCTGAATTCCTAATTAGAAAGACATATCTGAGAGTTAAATATTGCAAGATGTTATAGATGAATTATTGTCTCATAGTATTTTGCCAAAAGTATAATTGGAAGCACATTATGTGGGAGAAAAGCTAATTTTTCAGCTATTCATGCCTGTGGATATACTTACCTTATGCCTCTGATCAAATTTGTAAACGCAAGTGTGTTTTGATTCTCAAGAACATTTTACATAATTCAATTAGATTTCCAGGTAGAAATGTAGAAATGTAAATTTTCAGGTAGAAACATAGATTTTCAGACAGGTAGAAATCCAGTTTACCCCTTTGTTTTTACTTTATTTCTGCATCCCCTGAACAAAAACACTGTGCATTTATTTCCTGTCTTTGGCATGGCTGGAGGACACATCCCAACCCATCCTTTCCCTCTCTGTGCACAGAGATCCTCAAGACAATGAGTAATGTGAACAGGGTTGTGGCTAAATTGCTCTGGAGATGACTATTCAGCAAAGAGGATTATCTAGAGGCAGGTTACACAGGCAAGATAAAGTTCATGGTGTAAAAAAATGGCTTTTTGTCTAATTAACCTGTGCTGATCATGTTCCTGGGCTGATTTACAGATCCATCCTTGGTGGTTTCTGCTGGAGGCTGGGTTACACAGAGCCCAGCTCTGCCATTTCAAGGCCATTGGCTCTCTGCTGTGAGTCCCAGCCTCCCTGGGCACTCACAGAAATGCACTTCTGCTGTATTTTTTTAGTGGTAATTCTTAAATTATAACAAAATAATCATTAAAACGTCCCTCACAGGGATGGGTTTTGGACACCCACTTGCTACCTCTAAGAAAGACTGTATTTTATATAAGTATTTTAAGGCATGAGCTTTTGTCTCAGTGGTGTGCGACAGCTGCAGTTCAGGTGCCTGTCCTGACTCCTGTGCAACATTTCAAGTCATAAGGTGTTTAAAATCATATATTTTTGCTGAGGCATTTTGGGGTTTTTTTGTATTTTAGTATTGTGGAAGGAAATTAAATAAGTACCAAAATTTAAACCCCCTCCTTTGATATAGGTAAAGCTGAGGGGCCGCAGTAACAAGAGCTGGCTGTGCTCCAGCCGAGGAACAAGGAAAAAGGAATAAAAAGTCAGTAAGGTCCCTTTTTGCTACAGCTCTGTAAGTAGCTGAATAAATTTCAAGTTCATGACACCTGATAGCAGTGAAAATGAAGAAAAGCCATAAAGATCATGCTATTATTATCACATGCACCACTAGGATTAAGGTGTAGTAGACGTGCCAAAAAACTGAAAGTGTAGGAATTTCTGGGGGACAGATTATATAGAGCACATGCACCTGCCACCTCCCACAGTCAGGGTTTAAGCCTCACTGAAGCTTACAGGTCAGGTTGCACATTTGCATTTCATGAAAATTTGGTATAATTTTCATAAGTGATGGAGAGAAAAAAATTGGACAAACTTTAAACTGTTTATGATATGCGAAAAAGAACTCTGAATGGAGGAGCAAGGATTTCTCACCCTGTAGATCCATGCAAGTGAAAATGGGAGAGCAAGAACCAAAGGGCAGATATTGCCACTGGCCAGGGAACATCAAGAGGGATGTAATTTACTAAAAGGTGCTTTGATGCAGGAAGGGTGAAGAATCTTGAGGAAGCTGGCTCATGGAGAGGACACAATCATAAAGAACAAAATACAATTTGAATAAATATTTGGGTTCTTGAGAGGTTTGGCATTTCATCAGACTCCTGTTCTTAAAAGATGATAAATAAATTCCAAGGCATCTGCATCACCTAAAATAATCACTTAAAATAATCTTCAGTTGAGCAAATCTCCACAGGAGAGATTCTAGGGAAAAAAGCTTTTCCTAGTAATCTATAGTTAAATAAATTATTATTCTCTGATGGACTAAGATGACCTGACACATTGTGTGCCACAATCAGAAAAGAAAACATTAGCTAGAAGAAACAGGTTATTTGCACTCAGAGTGAGCAGAGGAGGAAGCAGGTTGGAAAAGAAGGGGGAAAAAACCAAAAAGGGCGAGGGAGGAAAAAAGAACAGAGAAAATATAAAAAGATGAATAATTTTGATTGTTGGTCCTCTCAGATTCCAGAGTACCAGTTTTAGGGACCCCAGATAACAAATCCTTTTATGTCTGAAATAATGAAAAAAGGCTTCTAGTGAAAATCTCGCTTAAGATTTTGAAAATAAGAAAATGTCAAAATATGTATGTGGGGATGAAGGTGAGAGAGACAGCATTACCCACACCACCATTGCGGGCAAATCAGTATGGCCTGAGCAGGAAAAGAGAGAGGGGCAAGAACAGCCACAGCCACAGTGACATTGTTTTCAGTCATGGGTGCAGTAAACAAAAAACTCTCAGTGGAGAAAATGTCCCAAGAGGGTTTTTCCCAAAAGCCTCGTGCTGGACTCCTGGAGCTCAAAAGCAGAGGGGACAATGCAGGATTGGGCAGTGAACTGGTTTTGCCAAACAGGATGCTGTTCCCCATGCCAAAGGCTCTGGGATTTGGGGTGTGACGGTTTCTGCCACCCTGAGCCAAACCTGTTCCTGCTGCACATTCACCAATGACAGCAGAATTCCATCACGGATCAGTTTGAAGCACTGTCTTTCCAGAAATTTCTGGGCCCAGGAAGGAATCTTCCTCTTGTTGCCACAGGCAAACAAGAAACTCGTCACTCAGTTCAATCAATATATGCTCTGAACTTCAAACGTTTCACTTAGTAGGATATGCAATGAAAAAAACAATAATAATAAATTCAATTTTTCAAATAAAAAATAGGAAAGCTTTTGCTGCATATTTCCCAACACTACAAAATAGTTTTTCAGGACAGTATTAAAAATATCTGACCACAAAAATATTCCTGTAGAGAAGCAATACTCTTTTGCTGGCGGATTTCTCCAGCAATATCTTTTCTACCTGGTGGGTTCCATTTTTAATACAGGAACTATCCACACTACGGGATTTAAAACTAATCAGTTTGCAAGCTGTTCTTAAACATCTACAGCACTATGAGTCTAAAAATAATGTTCAGTTATACATTCTCTATATCATATCTTTCTCTAATAACATTTCACCGCAAGGGCATAAAAGAGGAAGACAACCTCCTTTAACACTACAAAGGTGGGTAAAACTGTCATCTCAATATTCAGAATTCACTTAGCATTAAAGTTTCTTCTTTACTGATGTTTATTTTTAATTGCATGGGCATCCATGCCAGTGTGTGAACAATTCCTCCATGCTTCTTTCCAGGAGCATTCTACCAATTACTTGATTTTCTCCCTCTCCCATGTGGTGAGTTAATATAAAACTGATCCAAATAAAACTGTAACAGGTCCCTGTCTTTGGATTTTTTCCAATTTAAAAAAAAAAAAATTGGAAAAATATATATTTACTAATAAAAAAGAACCAAACAAATGAGGGATGAAAATTTTCATCTAATTGTAATTATTATTGTTGTGGCTTGTGGCAAAAAATCCATTTTTTGGGAAAGAGATTAATAAATAAGAAAATTTAAAACCTAAATATTCTGTTGTAAAGGAGAAAAACTATCTCCTATTAGAAGGCAGTTATCCTTCTCTTTCTCAGGAAAGTCAGGATACAAACAGAGCAATAATCTGAAATTTCCACTGGTTTGACTGCCTGCTCTGCTTTCTTTGGGCTTGTGCCCCCTGTTTGCTGAGCTCACACAGAACCAGATGTGGATCCTTCTCCTGGTACCTCTCAGCCAGAATAAAAGCTCAGGGTTTGAGCAATAGGGTCGTGAGGTTGATCCCATTCAAACTCTATCTTTTCCAGGCTAAGAGACCCAAATTTCCTCTTTGTCATCGATAAATCACTTACAAAAAAAAAATTCCAGTGCCCTCAGTGGCACTTGAGCCAGTTTCCCCAGTAGGCCACAGCTCCCAGGAGATGACAGAACACCTGAAGAAGCGGGATTCTGTGAAAGTGCAGTGGGATGAGTCTGCCAGGCTGGATGCCCACACCAGCTCCAAACCCAGGTGGCTCTGAGGAACTTCAGCCCCCGAGGTCTCCTGTGCTGTGTTCATTCTGTATCTCTGCAAAGATTTCAGCTGGCAAGAGCTGATAAAGAGCACCGCAGATAAGGCAGCTCAGGAGAGAGCTATCAGCAGGAAAACAGTGATTTATCAATAAATGTACAATCACATTGTCGACTTAAAATACTTGAGTAAGGTGGCTATATAGTCAGCATCTATTCAACAGACAATATGCTGTTGAATATCTCTATAAGTGACATGGAAGGTGAGGTCGAGTGTACACTGACAGAGTTTGCTGGTGACACCAAACTGAGTGGGGAAGTGGACATTTCAGACGGGAGAGCCACCCTGCAGAAAGACCTCGGTGGGCTGGAACACAAAGGACATGTAAGTATTAGTCATTAAAAAGGATTTATTTTATGCCCAGGTCACACTATTTAAAAGCTGAGGGTGAAATATGTGGGAAAGTCAGAGCACATGTCTGTACCACAGAGTATGGTGGGTCACTCCCACACAATCCCCTAACTGTCCAAATAATGGCTGTGCTCCAGTAGAATCCTTCTTATCACTATGGTTATCATTTTTGATTCTCTGGTCAGAATACACATGATTAGACAGAAATTATTCATTCACACTAAGCAGTTTATTCCAAGGGAGCCCAGCCCATTACTTCCCCTCCGTAGATCCCAACTGAAAATGTGGACGAATAAAGAAAATGTTTTTGCATATTTTAACAGAAAAGCAGCACTCTAATGCAGGAAGAACACAGCTTTCCTTTTCAGATACAAGTTTCCCAGGGAAGTTTCTGGTCCTTAATGTCATTTAACTTTATGGGAGAAGAAAAAAAAAAAAAAAAAAAAAAAAAAAAAAAAAAAAAAAAAAAAAAAAAAAAAAAGAAAAGAAAAAAACACATCAGGTAGCTCTGATTTAAAGAATTGGCTCACATTCCTCAAGCTCCTGCCTTTCCAGGCCCCTGTCCTTCCACTCGTCTGCAGAGGTGAGGTTTGTGATCAGAGGCACTTCTTTGCAATCAGTGTAAATACTCACATTTACAGTGGGTCTTTAGAACAGCCCCTGGCCTTTGGAATCAGAGTTTAAGTGCAAGGGAAAGTCTGCTAAAAGACCTCATGGCCAGCACAAAATGGATCCCATTGACACAGCGTAAACCTGCGCTGACCCTGTTTATAAGAAACTCAAGAATGATTTTCAACACAGGCTGTTACATTTACCAAAGCTTTTACAAGTTCCTTCAAAATGTTCCACTACTGCAGTGAGATTTCTAGAAATGAAAAACAATATTAATTCTGCTATGATTAAAGTACACAGGAGTTGCCAAATAAAACCAATATTTTCACTTTTTTTCCTGAGTTTTAAATATGTATTTTTAGATTCCTATATTTCAAAACATGACTTCCTAGGAGATGGTTATTATTTTTTCCCCTGGCTAAGCACAAAGCAATATTAGCATCTCTAGCAGAAAGCCCCAGTAATTGGTTTGACAATTAAAAACACAAATATCAAACCACTGAGGGAAGATTACCCAGGACCAGTAATTTGCAGTTTTGTTTAGCAGGACAGGAAGCTTAAGGGCATTCAACAAAAAGCATAAAATGTACTATATAATGGCAGTGACATTTTCAGTTATCATTATTGCAAAAGGCAACAAAATACATATTGTCAGCTAACATACCTGCGATGGCTCATGACCCCCAAGCATTTGTTCAAAGAAGACATTTTTAGAATTGTCCCAGATATTTGGGGCACAATTTCCTTTACCTGAGAAAATTCTATGCCATGCTTGAATCCTGACTTTCTGGCAGTGAACTTTGTCCTGTTTTGATCGCAATAATACTCTAAAATAAGGAAATGGCAATTCCAGGTGCTGAAGATCCACAATCTGTTCTACCACCTCCAGCTTCTCCACAGGGACACACCAGCATACCAAAATACCAGGGATGCAAACAGTGTCTTGCTCCCTTGCCGGCACCCAAACTCACACACACCCATAAAAATGAGTTCAAAATGGGTGTTTCCTTCCTTGGGCTTCTAATTATTGAAGATTTCAGTACTTGCCATACCTTTGCAGCTGTTTTATCTATAAGTGGAAGTCATTCAAATTAATATAAAGAGAAAAGGTGAGATGCAGTCAGAACTCTACCTGCAAATAATTCATCTACAAAGACAGCCTAGCCAGCTGCTCCATCACTTTTTACTCAGGAAGAAATAACTTTCAAATAACAGTAGCAGAATAAAGATTTCACAGGGAAAAATCCAAGGAATGCAGCTAAGAACATTGCACATAAAAGAAAGATATTTTCTTTGTTTCCACCATTTTGACAGAACCAGATAGTGCCTGCCAGAAACAAGCACTCAGCTCAGTCTCTAAAGAATGTAAAGCAGGTCAAGATTTCCAGTTTACATTTCTACCCAAACCAAAACTGAACAGAAATGAAATAATTTTTGTCTCTTATATGTGCTACAGGAATGTAGCAATTTGCTGTAACTATTGTCAGTGATCAGAAACTATTTTGAATTTACTTTTTGAGGCACAGATATTCATTTCTTGATTTGGTTCCTCTTTGGAATGTCATTGGAAATCTTTTTGCTACTCTTTTGCTCATATGGGCCACATAAGCTTAATATTCAGTGTGGTGGTAGAGGGAGTTTTTTATATTCTTTGCTAGTGCTCTATCTTTAAATAATAAAACACCGGCATTGTGAGGTGCCTGGAAAGATAACAGCCAAAACTGAACCGTGGCATTCCACATCTGCTGCCGTGGGGAATCAGAGCCATCTCCCTCCCTCCCTCCCATCAGAGCAGCATTTTGGTCAACTCTGCCCAACTCTGGTCCTCAGCTCATATCTGATATAAAGTCTCACTGCTGAGATCTTGGGCTAATGAAAACAATCTCATTTGGTTTGTGCTGTGAGATTGAGTTTCTTAAATATCCACTCAGCCCAAGGACAGAGCGCGGGGGGAATGTGGAGCATCCTCTGCATGGTCTATTGATCTGTGCTTCAGCCTCCTGAGCCTCTGCAGCTCCAGGCAGGACACAGTGCCAGCCTCGTGCATCAGGGCTGATTAAGGATCCTGACTGCTGGTCTTATGAGAACCACTTAAGGGAGAAATTGGGCAAAAGATGTCAGGAGCTTGAGGGGAAAAAAAAAGGGAATGAAAGAATAGAAAATGAAGTGTGAAAATAGCAGACAAAGATGTAAAAGGGCAAAGACAGTGATGAGTCAGGTGAGCTACGAGGATGAAAATTACCTTGAAAAGAATTAAAGGCCATTAGAGATTGGAAAAGGAGCCCATTTTTAAAGTTCACAATCTCACTTTCATTTGGGAGAGTCTGATTTCGAAGAGAGAGAAAGAGATTAAGAGTAAGAAGAGGTAAATAATGAGTCCACATCTAATTTACTCATAAATTAAAGGCAATCAAAAACCCAGCTAAACAACTTAGAATTCAGTTGGGATCCTCTATAAGACTACTGTTAAAATGAGGAAGGGGCATTTGGGACTTATATTTCAGTTACCAAATTCTTTATTACCCTTGCCTTGGCTCCCCATATATGCAGCAGACCACTTTGACATGAGCACTGACACCACCTCCACCTGGAGGCTCTGCAGCAGCTGCTGCTAAGGCCAGCAGGATTTCTTTCTTTCTGCAGTGCACATAGTCCACAGGCATTTCATCCATCACCAGCAGTACCCTACTCAAACATCAGCAATATTGTTGATGATTAGCGATCTGCTCATTGAGATATAAATGTAAAGGCCCAGACTGCAAAGTTTAGGTTCTGAATGTGAGGTACTATTCACACAGAGGTTGTATCAAACAGATTATTGAAGGCTGGCTAATAAAAATTGCAGTAACTTGGTGAAAAAATGCACAAGGCACAGGTAAAATTGTGCATTTCTAACTCACCCTTTATCTCCAGCTCAAACTCTCAAAATAATAGCAGACATCTCCCTGAGATACTGAAATTGTCACAGAATAAGAGCCACAACATGCCAGCCACAGGGAGCAGAATGCCAAAGGTGAGAAAATAAGGAATGGTAATGAACTGCAGACAGGAGATGACAAGAATTCTCCAAGAGACCTATTACTCCACTGCTGGCTGGCCCCAAGGAGCCTCGCTCTGCTGACACATCCAGGGGCAGCCAGCGGTGCCAAGGCCAGCAGCTCCTGCCAGCTCTCCTCCTTCCTCAGCTGCTGCACCACGAGCCACCATGGCAGCACTTCCCTGCAGCTATCCTGCAACATCCTGGCCACGGCAGCACTTCCCTGCAGCTATCCTGCAACATCCTTGCCACGGCAGCACTTCCCTGCAGCTATCCTGCAACATCCTGGCCACGGCAGCACTTCCCTGCAGCTATCCTGCAACATCCTGGCCACAGCAGCACTTCCCTGCAGCTATCCTGCAACATCCTTGCCACGGCAGCACTTCCCTGCAGCTATCCTGCAACATCCTTGCCACGGCAGCACTTCCCTGCACCTATCCTGCAACATCCTGGCCACGGCAGCACTTCCCTGCAGGTATCCTTGCCAGGCACCTCCGGTACTGCTCCCAAAAAAAAATCTCACCTTGGTCTTCAGGGCCCCTGCAGCACCAGTCCTTCATAAATATGCACCT
The DNA here is from genome assembly GCA_036630365.1 of Acanthiza pusilla. Classification (NCBI taxonomy): domain Eukaryota; kingdom Metazoa; phylum Chordata; class Aves; order Passeriformes; family Acanthizidae; genus Acanthiza; species Acanthiza pusilla. The sequence continues at coordinate 5,608,372 of JAXCHO010000039.1, forward strand.
GCTCAACTCGTTTGTAAAATAGACAATTCTTTTTGTTTTTAAGGAACAGCTCTGAGGAACAAGTTTAATAGGAAGTTGGTAGAGGCAGGGTTTGATGAGGGATTCCTCCAGGCCCTGATAGGATTTAAACCATATTAACGCTCTTGCTCAAAGGTAATAAGCTCTCCAAAGAAGGCACTCTGCCTCCCTGCATTAAGAATAATACTCTGCAGATCCCAGGGATTATCTAGTACTAAGAAAACAGTTATTAAAAATCTATACTAAATCATTCAGACCTTAAATTTTGCCCATTTTGTAAGACAAATTGCATTTTTGAATGAAAATTAAAAGCATTTTAGCCTACCCAGACTGAGACTTCAGTTGGAACCTCCATCATAAATAACAGTTAGGAATGAAAAGCCTTTGTTTTTCTGTTAAGCCAAGTGAGGTATTGGTCTAAAAAGCAATCATCAGGGTCTCCAGCCAAATCCCAGACTCTGGTGTTGCAAACTCAAGGAAAGAGTAACTCTATCTTGTGCCTTTAAACACTTGCATTCATAATATCTGAAGAACAGAGATATTGGGTTTGACAATTTACTTTTATTTTCTCTTTATTTGCAAGAGGTACAGACTTTTAAAGATTTTTTTAAAGACTTTTCAGCTTTTTTTAACTCATAGATATTGTGAATATTCCTCTGATCCCTATGACCCTGCTGTTCATGGTCAAGAGAGACAGTGGGAGGGCGGAATTCTGAGTTCTTCCAACAAGGAAGATGTTCCCTACTTACTAGGAAGGTTCCCCTACCACTAAAACTTCCCCACACTGAAACTCGAGTTGAAGAATGTCTGCAAAGGGTTTCTTTGTTATTGTAATTCCTCCTCATAAGGAAGTTTGTTTTCTTGGTGTGTCACATCAAAAGACACAAAAATTTACCCAGGAAAACTGGCACAAGATCTGCTACAAAGCACAGCCAAAAGAGGCAGCAGGTCTAGTTCAGCATTGTTCACCTTCAGTAGTCTCTTCTGTCTTTCCTCTTCTATTGAAGGGACAGAAAGGATTTGGAAAAAAAATAAAGATGTTTAAGAACAGATAGGTGTTTTCCTCTGTTCTCTCCCCAGATCCCTGCAAGTCTGTTTGGTGAAGTGCAATTTTCAACAGGTGAAATCCCTACTGAAATTGTGTTCCGCCACCATGTCTTGTTTGTTTGTCCCTCACCTTGTTCCTTGCCCATAATTTATGTGCTCACTTTCCGCACCCTGCAGAGCACTCACCCTCTTTTCTGAACCCTGGTGCAATGTGACATTTTCAGCTCTGAAGACGGCCTCCAGACTGTTCTGCTTCTGAAACTGATACATTTTTAGTAGTCACATTTCCCTTTCTCCCCTCCTGATTTATTTCTCTCCTTGATTCCATTCCTCCACCCCCTTCTGCATGACCTGCTTTTACATGGATGGCATCTGTGGATGCAAGAAATCCTCAGTAGCTTTGGTGCTTGGAAGCAGAGACACTTATTTGTCAGGATCACAAGCCATCTTCTCCACCAGAAGTACAAACTTACATTTCAGGCAAACAAAGTCTTCTCTCCCTTCAAGACAGGACAAGTAGAAAATGTCACATAGAGGCCAAAAGAACTGTTCATTCTTTCTCCTTCCTTATCATTGACAAAAAAAATTTACTTATGGGAACTTAAACTCCCAGAAGAAATATTCTTATTAACTACTTTATTTTTATTACTCAAATATTTGTTGTTGCAGCATTTAAACCTTATCAGTGTCTTCTTTCAGCAACTGAGCAAACTCACTAAAGCAAAACTCAAATAAGAGACCAAGGTCTCATACCTCAATAAAAATTTTCACAGATCAAAGCTGAACTCCTAGCTTAGGTCACAGAAGACTCACTACCTTACTGACACAACACAAAACCTGTATCCAAAACAAAAGGTCAACATTTTACTCTGCAGAAGTGATATCATTGCCATCAAGAGTGGTGATTTTGGACTTGCTGTGAGCTTGTTTGAAAAATCAGTAATTTATTTTATCATGAAAACTGCTTTTATTGAGGTTAGAATATGCTCTAAGAAACATTTGCTAAGACTCAGCTGAGAAATTCAATTGCTTTATGTAAAATTGGTACGTAAGAATTAAAATAAAATATTACAGTCACCCCCCAAAGAGAATTCAGACAAGCAGAATTTAACCATACCAGGTGGAATTGAGTTGAATTCATTTCAGCTGGAACCTCCTCTGTTGTAAAAAAAAATTTTTATAAATATCCTGTCCTCTGAGGTCAACACTGTTAGCTTGCACAAAGGTCGTACACCTTCCAAATCTCTACCAATTAAAATCCACTTTAGATGACAGCAGTTTTGATCCACTCAATTATCATTTTACCTCCTCATTACCACAATGTGCTACCTGTATCTTCATTTATAATTAACATACATACCCTGAAATCTTGCTTATTCCCTTTGGAAATCATCGCCTTCACTGAGATAAACTCACCCCTGATAGATAACAGTCCTGTTAGCACTTAGTAATCTAGATCAGATTATTAGATTAGGGCTGAACGTGCATTAGTATAATAAGACAGAAATCTATTTCAAATAGAGTGCAAACAAGCCCTACTTTAGAAAATAAATGAATGCGACTCATCTTTGAGTACTCCATTGGGTAGAAAACAAAGATGATCTGCTGAGAAAGCCTGGAGGAGAATGTGATTTGTGGAATGGGCAGAGGTCCAGAAAACATTACATATAGCTGGTCCTTGCCTCCTTTTTTTATGAGATCATCCCTAAGAGCCAACATCCACATATACACTAATTATAAATAAAAATAAGCCAATGGAATCTTTGCTGTCATGCTGTAAAAATCTCCTAACTCTGCTTTGAACATAGTATATAAACAGTGGTCCAACTTTTGCAGTTTTCTGGAGCCTTTCTTTCATAAATTTATGCAACAAAAAGGCATGAATCTTACTGTAAGCCTTTCCCCCTCACTGTTTCTAGGGGTTTGTGCTTTGGGATCTTCCTGTTCCATCCTATAATCTCTTCTGCCCCAAAGGGACTCTTCAACCCTTTATCCTTGCTCAAGTTAATAGGGCTCCGAGGATCTAGCAGAATAATTCTTCATCTCCAGGAAGGGCTCAATAGTTTCAAAATGTGATGACTTAACAATACACCTTTATCCACTGACAAATTTCTTGCATTTCTCCCTCTCCTGCACTAAAATTCAGCTCAATCCATTTTAACTCCTAGATCCATTTTCAGTTCTACAAACTACCATGAGAGACTCCTGAGCTGCAGTGTCTTTGTCTGAGATGTGTGACAAGGAACACTTCCTTCTCCTCAACCCAATTTTTTGGTTCATCATTGGGATTAGAGGTCTCCTCCTCCTGTGTCTTGATTTCTCTGGACAGGACAACCAGGAGGATGCTGGAGAAGGGCCGTGGAATACTCTTGCACCATTCAAACAGAAGAGCTCAACTGTGAAACCTCTGCCCTGTGGTCTAAGTATAACCACTGGGCACATAAATCAGATATAACATCAAATATTCCTTGAATATTTTATATATATAATATATATATAATATCTTGATTTGATGATAGATTAAGACTGAAGGTAAAAAGAGGAATGTACCTTCAGGCTGCCCCTCCTGGGGAGCACTCATGGTTCAGACTCACTCAAATATCTTACCCTTGTACTGAAAATAGGTTTGCAGAGCTCATGTGACTTCAGTGCCTCCTTAACTTTATATTATTTAAATAAAATTGGGATATAATTTTAAAATAATTCAAATATAACTTGATATTATTTAAATTCTTCATATTCTTAATTTTCTCAGAATCTCTGCCAGTCAACAGGTCTGCTTTTCTAATTTTTAAAACTCTTTGTGCTTTGCAGCTTTATTCAGATGGATCAGAATCTTCTACCCTTCTGCTTACAATTCTGCTGGAGTCTTACAAGGAAATCGAAACCAGACTTGAAAAAAATATTTCAACTGCCAATTAAACGTTGTGAAAAGATAGTTTAATCTCAATGGGCCTCGAAGTTGACAAAGTCCTTGTTTAATGTGTTTAGATACAAAGCTAAAAGAAATTTGATAACAGCAATAAGGCACTTCCAAGAATATCGTTACCATGAAATAATTACATCCCAATAGGATTAGGGGTAATCAGCCACACTGTGCCTCAGTACACCTCGGGGGGTGATTATCTTACCATAACAACACCACCCATTGTGCTGCACTGCTTAAATGTGTTCTGATAAAATAACATACTTTTAAAGTTTGTGTAGCTGTTTGTGTCAGCAGAGCAGCGAGCAAATTATAGTCATCATGTATTTTCTTTTCCCCAGAAAATTTGTATTTGAAAAAATTTAAATCCCACTGGAAATTTACAAGCGTATTCATTACAAAAATATGTTCAGCATTTAGACTGTAACATAAATAATCAAAATTAGGACATTCACATTTATCTTGGCAGCCTGTACTTCTTTTACGGTGTTGTGGCTTTAACTTGTGCCACCATTTTAATGTTTTTTAAATATGGAATCATACTTAATGCATTTATGAATCGCTAGAACGAAAAAAATAAAGAAATTATTCATAGAAGATTATGAGCCACACAGAATATTATTTATTTACTTAAATGACCAAAAAATAAAGCAATAAATCTTAGTCTCTCAAAAAAATGAAACTATTATGCCTGATTGAATGTACTTATTTATACTAATAAAAAATAATACCTCCACGGGTATTACTTGGCTGTTATTTGTTATGTGCTGTCAGTGTGTTAGGAAATATAAAATCAAATAAAAATGCATGCAAGGACAAGATTTCGACAGCATTATTTTATGCAGCAGAGTATTGGGGCACCATATGGGTTCTGCTGATCTTAAATCTGTCCATGGCAATGCAGGGCACAGGGCAGCTTGGAGAGTGGACCATTACAGGCACCGTTTCTGCCATCACAGGTAAGAGATTCTGCATCATTTATCACCCACTGCAGACAGATCTGCTGGTGGCAGTTTATTTGTTCTGCAGAAATTCAGGGAATTCATGAGATCAAACCAACTTGTCCCAGTTCCTTTATTACTCAAAGGAAAAATGTATTACTTAAGAAAAATCAACTTATCCTGGGCACACAAGGAGCCTTGGCATCGGAGGAGCACAAAGAGTGCAAACAGTAAATTGCAAATGAAAAGAGATTTATCAAGAGCAGCAACTACTCAGAGAAAGATCATGTTTTGGTCTTCTTGACCTTTCTGAAGACTGACTTCCTGGCTTATTACCAAGAACTTTAAAGACTGTTATAAATGGTTGACTCAGCTATTCTAGAAATGAATTATGCAGAGTAGAGGGAACTTAGCTGACCACATATACTACCATCTTTTGAATGACTATTTTGCTTTTAATTAGAAATCAAAGGGAAATTCAAATGGTTCTCTTTCTGACTGTTTTAAAGAATTTTAAGCCTGTTATTGAAAGATAAATATAAAAATGTGCATTTTTATAGCACATTACTCAAGAATTTTTTTAAAAAGTTAAAAAAAAAAAGAAAAAAACAGTTATGGGATCCCCATCTTACAGATAACAAAACTGAGGCAAGGAGACAATAAAGAACAAGTGCACCCAGAAAACTTACTGCCTTTTGCCAACAGAAACTTCCATTAATACATTCCAAAACTATGTTCCATTAGTAAATACTACATCATGTCATTTTTACCCTAGTTTGAGCTAGAAAAACATGTCTTTCAAGAACACTAGGACTTTAATATTCAGAAAGCCAAACTGAGAATAAATAATGAAAACATCCTTCTCCCATATGCACTGTCTTCTTTCATAGGACCCCTCTGAATTCACCTATTTTCTGTTCATACTGAGAACATCTAAATAAAGGTGCTAATGCTGCATGTTTGAAGAGAATCAAAGCTGAAATCAAAGAGCAAAATGTCTTACTATGAAGGCACCCTTCAAATTGTTCTGTGCCATTTTGCAGACAAAGAAATAAAAGCCTCTGCACCATCAGTAGGGCTTTGTTTAAACTCTGCATCACAGACCTGTAAATCTACTGCCATAAGTGCTCAAAAATTTCTCCTACAGTCAGCCGAAATCAATTATTATATTACAGGTTTCCAAAGGAATTTGTTGTTTGGTTTGGGTTTGTTTTTTTTTTTTTTTTTTAATTCTGAAACTATTTATTTTGAGGGTTAATCACTGCTGTTTAAATCTCACAGTGGAACTGGTACTTACACATGAAATGAAGGAAAAATGTGGCTTTACCTGTTTGGTTTTTCTAATACCTGTAACTGCGACAGCGTCTGAAATCAACAGCTATTTTGGGCTTTGTGTGCTTTTCATCAAATTGCAGTCAGTAGAAATTTTTTCCCTAGTGATCTTCAAAGCTCTGATATATGTGTCATAAAAATCTATTCATAATTCAATATCCACATTAGCACCAGTGCCATTTGGGAATACATCATTTCGACAAGGACTCAAAACACTTACATAAGGATGACTGGATGAGAAAGATTTCCTTTCTAGTTAGGCACAACAGGGCAGATCTTAGTCTGCTTCATATCTCCTCGCAACAGGCACGAAGCCAAAAAAATCCAAGCAAACAAAATAAAAGCAAAAGAAAGAAAGCCCATGTAATTAGCTACCTTGAAATCCCCTGCAGGGACTGGAAATAGTGGGTGCCCAAGGAGAAAATCAGGACTCAGGAGGATCCTGAGCCCAGCCACCTCTAGGTTCCACAATTAAGAGTCACAACACCAGTTCAGGAATTGAGGATCCATTAAAGAAAATATCAGAGCGTCAAATCTTGCCCTCTGCTGTTGTAGGTGACCACAATAGATAAGTTTCTTCATGAACCAACCAACCTCTGCCTCACCTCACTGTGGTCTGCTCTTATACTGCTCCTGCTGGAGCGTTCCATTGTTATCACTCTATTTTCAGTGCATCACACTGACCCTTTTTTGTTTAAACCAGAGTTCTCACCTTTGGCCCCACCTATAAATTAAAAAATTTCAAAATATCCCTTAGCAGACGGAAGGAACTGGGTGAAGGAGGGATTCTTAAAGCTCTGCTGGCACCATATTTCATTTTGCAGAGCCAGGTTCAAGCCTCTCCTTTTTCCATGCCAGAGGTGCATGAGTTTCTCTGTTAATCTTCTCTTTTAACCCATCTGCTTTTGAACTCCCACTCTCAGCACATCCTTCTCTCTCCTTTTCCTCTGGCCATTGCTACGGAGCTGTCATGTCCCCCTGTAAAAACGGTGAGAATTTCACTTTTGTCCTGTTGCTTCTCAGCTGATCATTTTTCTAAGTTTGTTGAACTTCTTGCCTACCACAGTCAATTAGAGCTGTTCATTTCATGTCTCAAACCAGATCCAGCTTAATCTAGCTCTTAGCTGCCATTAACTGAGCCTTAATGTAGTCTAAAAACCTGAGTTAGCTTCCATCCTTCATTTGTGAATGTCTCTGTCCTGCAACCAGCCTTTCACTTGAATTCTTGTCTTCCTTTGACTCTCTTGTGACCCTGTCACCTCCCATTTCTCATTCCTTCTCCTTCTTTACTTTTTTAATGAATATTTCTACCTTTCTTCCAGCTTCCTAGGTGGTTCCACGGGGTTGCATCCATTCTCACCCTTTTTGCTCCTATCTCACTATTTATTTGGGTAATGCCATCAAAACCACGAACTGTTACTGCCTTCAGGCTAATGCTTCACAGAACTGCCTCTCAGCTCAGACAGATCTACCCAGGCACTCTCTTTCTGGCATCCTGCACACACCAAGAAGTCATCCAAAGGCCAGGAAGCTTTTTTCAGTTCAGTCCCAGAGGACCCTTACATCCAACACAGATCCAAGCAGTGCCCTCACATGCACAGCCCACGTGCATCATCTTTGACTCAAACCTCATCCTCGCTTCTCACATCCTGGCGGATTCCAGGAGGTCCTTTCTCTTATCTGGAGGCTTTCTTGTTCATCCACATGGTCAGGCTTTCATCTGGGATCCCAGAGCAGAATAAAATCAGATGGACTCTGGACCAGGATAACTTTTTGCAGCCTCATTGTCTGAAGCATCAGCTGCAGGCAGTACTCGTGGTGCAGTGATGCACAGACTTTTAAGGTATATATTTTTTGGATAAAATACAGCTTGTCAGATCAACAGATGCCCCCGACACCCCAAGGATCTCTCTGCTGAGATATTTCAAAGCTGCATCTTGTTACCAAAACTTTATTTTAGTGTTTTATCTCTTGCTAGATATTTCTTCACATGATGCAAAACAAAAAAGGAATGAAGCTTTAAGAGAGAAAACAGAGTTTCCCTAAACTCAAAAGATTCCACAGCTGCTAACAGCAACGGTGGCTACATTTTATTCTGCTCATTTCATCCAGTTTGAGTCTCTTTCCACTGCTCACTGCTTGTATTTTTCCTCTCAAAATAAATAAAAAAACTTGTTTTGGAGTAAAAAAGCACTTAGAATGGCTGTTAACATTTCTTCAGTATTCTAATGAACTTAATAAGCTCCCAGGATGCTCCTTATAATGTAAAGAAACCTTCAAAAATATTGAAGTGGCTTTGTTTACTCCAGCAATAAGGAGTCTTCCAGGTGACTGGGGCAATACATCAATATTACACATTCTTTAAAGCTGGAAAGGAGCTCACCAGAGGAAACAATTATTCACTTTGAAGCTTTTTAATATTTCTGAATGTGACTCAGTTACATAATTCTCCCTATACAGGTATTTTTTGTTTCACCTGAAATATCACTTGATTTATGATGAAGTCATATTTTCTCACCCAGTTCTAATTCCATTTATACCACACTTACAAGTTCTGTATAACTCAGTGGAAGTCGCAGTTTGACACCATTCCTCTGACACCAAAATGAGCTCCACAAGCTAATGAAGTCCCCTGACTCTGCCAAGAGTTTTGAGATAAAGAACTCTTATTTTTAAATATTATTTTTCCTACAAGGGATGTAGACCCTCAATAAATTATTTTAAACATTTTAAACAAATAAAAGTAAATTAGATAAATTATTAGAATAATTGCCTAAAAAACCTCATATCCTATTTTCAAAAAATATCCTTATTTAGAACTCATGCGATATATACAATTTCATAGCATATGCATGAGTAATTCTTAAATAATCATTACATATATAATTAAATACATATATCATTAAATATTATATATATTATATTCATTATGTATAACTGCCTGAAGTACTCCTAGCATTGCATAAGTAATTATTTGAGGTAAGACTTCAGCTGAAAGGATCTTGCTGTCACAATCAGAGCAACAGATGGGGCTTGGCAAGGCTCAGTCTGCTCCCAGCTCTGCCAGGGGTTCACAGGTTGATTTCCTCAGTAAATCACCTCTCTCCTGCAACGCTTACTTCCCCATCTATAAACAGGAAATATGCTACAGCCCCCTCTGCAAGGCATTTGGAAATCCAGTGATTATGCAAGTGAATATTTCACATATCAATCTCGTGGTTAATTGAATGTTTGAACTCTAAGGGTGACTGAATTTGCATAAGTAGCTGTTTATTGAATGTAACTGAATCAGAATTAAGCATCTACCTCAGCTACACTTTTAAATAACTTTTAGAGAGGTAAATTATTTTAAGGCTGAGTTTTTGGGGTGAGAAAGTTGATCACGTTGCTAACAGGAATTACTATAAACTGCCTGATTCCCTCAAAATCTCTAGAAATGATAAGAGAAATTAAAACATTGACGTGGGCACATTAGCACTAACAAGAGACTTCAATTTACAAACTAATTGGGACAGAGGGGAAAAAATAAACAAGAAAAAAAGAAGCAGTTCGTAGACTGAATTGTTCCTAACAAGGAATCCTGGCTGAAGCTGGAGGGGATTGGGATAGAGGGGAAAAAATAAACAAGAAAAAAAGAAGCAGTTCGTAGACTGAATTGTTCCTAACAAGGAATCCTGGCTGAAGCTGGAGCATGGGACAGATAAAAAAAGGGCACCTGTGCCAAGGCCCCACACACCTCAATCCCACAGGATAACTCATGGGAGCAAAGGGTCTGATCACAGGGAGCAGGTCCCAGGTTGCTGGAGTTGTGCTCGTGATTTAATGCAAAAAATAGTGCACTTTACTGGCTCAAGCCTTCTGGAAATCAGCATAGAGGTCCTTATTCCCAGGGATCAGGGATCAGCAAGGCTGTCCTTGCTTTTGGCAGTCCCAGCCATCAGTGAAACACAAGGAATCACCATTGTCCTCTCCACACACATTATTTTGTTCTGCATTTTTAATTCTGCATTACCAGCACCTCCCTTTCAGACACCCCTCCCACAAACATATAAAATTACAAGATTTAATAAACCTCCAGGAGCAATTAAGAAGCTTAGTTAGGAGGTGTCCTGTGTCTCACATGCTACAGGAATACATCAGCTGCAGTGTAATCACACCAACTGGATCTTACTCTGCCTTTCCACAGGGACTGATGTTTCCCATTATGATCTTGTGTTTTGGAAATTAATAACATTAATCTGGAAAAATAAATATAGTTAGTTAATAGCCTATTTGGTGATTAATTTACTGATAGCTCTGTTGTATGGGTAATTGCTTACATTTGTATAATAGCAGATTCTAGTCTGAAACCTTAAAATTCCAACAGGTTGCTCTTTCACAATACTAAAAAAAAACCCTAAAAAAAAAGAAAGAAAATGGGTGGGGGAAGATAGAAAAAGATTCACACCATCCATTGGCATGGAAATATTACAACAGACAAGGGCCTTGCTACCTCATCTGCATCGTGATCAGGAAAAGAGAAGCTTTGGGAAGCAGAAGTCCACTTTGAAAAGATGTACTCACTTATTCTTCTTTTGCTAAATTGGGTCTATCCCTGAAAAATATTTCTTCTGAAATTAGCTAAAACATCATTCATTTCTAACTGCAGTTTTTTATATTCTTTTTTCTATGCTTCAGCTTCATAATCTTCCAAAACTCTTAAAGGAAGAGGTTATAGATTATCATGCAATCAAAGCCAGAATGTTTTTATATTTCCATCTGCTTCTACCACACTCTCATCTTATGGAAAATCATTTTCATTGCATCTTCTTTCTTTAATTTTACTGTCTATTTACTTCTCCAAAACAAATTTGGGGGAAAAAAAAACCCGAAAACTAAATATTCCACAAAATTCTTATTTAAGAAAAGTGCCTGAAGCACCGAAGAACCACGCTTGAGAACTCACATGAAGGATGAGCAAGCATTTAAGTAGCTGAAACTGCAGCTGGGGAGAAGTGGGAGCAGCTCCAGTTTGCTTTCTGACCTTGGGCAAGTCATCCACTTGTCTGAATGCTTCAGTTCCTCTCATTCATAAGAAAAGGATGACAACATTTCATTAAATGTGGAACTTTAAGAAAAATATTGGAGAAAATTCTACATTAAAACCCCTTCAGCTCCAAGGAACACATGCTAAAAGCACAAATCCCAGTGTTATTTCGTAAAGAGTATAGACATCTTTTAAATGTGAAAGAAAAATTTCAGGACACGTTGCACAATTTCCCTTCTTAAAGAAATTTTAACATAACAATCCTTATTTTTTCATGTTAACAAATCTGAACTGCCACATTTTTATACAAATGATGTACAGAAATAAGGAAGGCATAACACAGGGAAAGCAAGTTATTCAGTAGAGTACTCTAGTGATTTAGTAGAGTCATAAGGTTGAGATTCCTTAAGAAATAAGGAATCAAACTCTTTGAGGCATAAAGATGTTCTAAAGGAAGGAGAGAATGAAAATGTTACAAAGGATATGTGACTTTCTATGACATATATAACAAATGACCAAGAAACGTGGACTAAGAAAGATCAGGCAGAAAGGGATTTAAGACAAAACATTTTTTTTTCCAGAAAGACTATAAAAATTTAAGCTAAAAAAAAAAATCAAATGGCTGGCAATGAGAACAAGCAGTAAACATTATGAATTTTTAAAATGTGTTTGAAGGATGAGAATCCTGCCTGAGAACAGAGAGAGGAGAATGGCTAATTAAAGCTACCAAGCAAACGCAGTGCCTGGGCTGTTTCAGACACCCCACGTTCCTGTAGCCACTACAGCAGGCAGGTCGCTTGCCTTCACTCAAAATGTTCTTTATTCTGGGAACACAGAGTGCATTTCTGTCAGAGCTGGGTGTTTGCACCCTGCAGTCTCCTGTTACAAATCAGCTGAAAAGCTCCATCCAGGTATGCTGCACACATAGCACTGCTCCCTCAAACCTCTGCAGCACAAGCAGCAGATTCCATGAGCTACTGAAGTTTCATTTGTTTGGTGCCAAGCACCAATCATCTAATTTTTAAAAAAAAAATTCCCACTGAATTTCTCAATGAACTGATTATTTTGTACTGAGTGCAGATGGAATCAGACAGCATGGGTAAGACTGCAGAATATTTTCCGTTGTAATGGGTAATTTTTCATTCACAAATAATTTTTCAAAAATCCACCAAAATTACAGAAATTTGCCATTCTTTCCTCTAAGGATAATGTATACAATTTTGATTACCATTTACCAGTTTGAGGGTGAAAAGAAGTAGGAATAAAAGTTAAAATCCCTGCTCTACTGTTTCCTTATTTTTCTAAGAGAAGAAAATCAACTACATGGCATGTCACACTACTCAGTTGGCATGAATATCATAAATATACTTGTAATATTCCTACAAGTTCACAATTTTAATGTTCCAAGTACCTGAATTTTGGAGACTGAGTACTTGGGCTTCTGAAGTCAATTGGGAAAATCATCAAAGAATTCAATTAGGAAAGAAAGAACTGTAATTGTTGCTTCTGGCATTCACTCTGGATTTAGTTCCCTGCATTCACTAGACCACAAAAGACTATCTAAAATTGCTGAAGTTTGATAATAATAAAAAAAAAAATCTTTCTTTTCTGGTTCCATTAAGCAATCTCAAGTTTGCAGGATGTAACAGTGAAGTTTGCACATTACGTTCCTGGAAGCTCAATTTTCTATTCAGTGATGGGGGAAAAAAGAGGAGGAAAGTAGTTTTCACTTGGAAAAGAAATAACCAAATGACAGCTCCATGTACAAATGTATGCTGCAAAATGTAATTTTTGGGTGGCTTGACTACAGGAAGAAGGGAGGTCAAAGATGCTATTAAAGAAAAAGAGGATCTATCTCTAGGCCATTTAAATAATAACGTGCAATTGCTTCTTGTGGTGTATTTCCTAATGTCTCATTCATAAGAGTTTGAAGTAATGAGATTTTCACAGTTATCTTTTGAAGAATTTTCAGTAATCCAATGACTGAATCCAGACCTGAGTCAAGGTCCTGCAAGAGTTATACACCCCCTGAAATAAAAGAGAAGTGAGAAATGCAAGATTGTTCAGGATTAGCCCTGGATACCTCATTCCCAGTTAAAAGGGAGGAAATACCAAAAGATTAGCATGGGGGAGAATGAGAAGCCAACTAATTAATTAATGTTAATTTATATTTTTCTCTGGAGGTGCAGGTATGCCATGAAGGCAAATCATTTTAAGTACCATTTACAAAGGAAGCAGATTTTGCTTGGCTGGGGAAGAGTTGTGCAAGATCAGAGCAAAAGAAAAGGCAAAGAAAAGGTCACACTTCAATTCCTCCATGTTTAGAGAGCATTTGGAAAAGCTAAAGTGGGAAATGGTGGCCTGAGCAGCCTGAGGCCAGCAGAATTATGGATGTGCTGCTGGAAGTCCGGCAAGAACTCCAGGCTCTCTCCTGGCATGATCCATGGCTGTGCTGCGAAGACTTAATCCAAGTTAAATTCCAGAGGAAATGGAATTTCTCAGAAGCCTTACAGGGGAGATAATGGAAGGGTTTTTTGCTGAAAAAAAGTAGGAAGAAATCTGGCACATTTGCAATTTTTGCATGTTACTGCAGTATTCAAATGTGACCTAAAAATTTGTATCTGACCCAGAGGAAGGTCTTTACATTAGCTTTATAATTATTGATGTCTGTAGTTAAGCATATTCAGGATTTTCTATTCAAAGTCCACCTTTTTCTTGCACCTAACTCTCTCTCAGAGTAACAACGGAAAATTTCCAAATGGGACATTAAATTTGGATCTTGGTTGATTTTTTTTCATCTTGGGAAAAGCAGCTGAGCTGCTTTGTTGGAAAGAGGTCTGGTGAAACCAGGCTTTTTGCATGTTAGCATCTGGGACAGTCTTATCTAATACTTTCCTGCTCAGAAACAGAGACTGAATTTTTAGCAGAGGGACAAACAGCACAGAAGGAAAATCCGGTTGCCATATCATTAACTATTCAAATCTGGCCACGTTTTCAGTGTCTGAAAATATTTGCTCAGTTAGAAACCCGCTGGAATTTCATAGTTAATTTCTCAGCTCCTTCAGTCTGGGTGGACGCTGCCTGCAGAGCCTCGTGCCCACGCTCGAGCGAGCCCTGAGCAATGCTCGGTGTGTTCTTCCATGCAGCTGTTCCTTGGAGAAGACAAATTCTCCTGTCAACAACCATCGCACAGCTGGATGGAAAGCAGTCAGTTCACCTCTTCTCTGCAATTAGTGCTTCCACCCTGTCCAAGGGGAAAAGGGTCAAAGCCAGTCGGGGCTGGGATGCAGAATGGAATTGTGTATATATATGTGTGTGTGTGGTAAATGTATGTATACAAATTATTTTTTATATATATATTTAACACACACTGTACAGACATATTTATAAATACCTTTGAGAGCTCCATTACAAAACATTATGTTAAAAAAAAATTACAATTTACAAAAAATTGTAAAAATCAATCTCTCCAAAAATAAAAATGTCAAAACGAGAACTGCACTTGGACATTTCTTTAGCTCCCATAGACATAGAGCTCCTGATACAATTCTATGTACATGACTGTATTAATTTTTAAAGACAAGTGTTCCACCTCGTTCAGAAGATAAGGTTGTGAATTCAGCAGAGACACCTGGGGTTTGATTTGCAAACAAGCAAACCTTCACCTCTGTAACCGAGACCAGCAGAAATTGCAGTTTGAACATATAGCATGCTACAGAAGACACATTACTTTGCAAAAACTAAATGTGAGCAATTTGAAACTGGATTTATAATATTAGCACTCATTTTTAATCTGTGTCTGAGGTCACAGTCACACAGGGGCCAACACTGCCTCACCTTGCAGGGGTGTCATGCTACTTAATTCACAAAAAATTGCAAATCACCAAGCTACAACACTGAAAGCATAATGCAAAAGCACTAGAAGACTATTTATTTGATTTGTTGATGCAAGGCTTCAGTAGCAGTAAATAACCAAAGAAAAAGGTCTAGAATAAATACTACTTATTCAGTAGGAACTCTGCATGCTGAGCAAAGCAAAGCTTATCTGGAACTAGGAAAGGGGTGATTCAAAGTTTCATAGGTGACTTTGATCCTGGGACTTCTAAGTGCTTGACTTGACTTTGTACTCTGAGCTTTTTTTTTTCCCCCTTAATATTGGTTTGGGCAAGGTCAGTTGTATGTAAATTGGACTAATTTAATGACACTGGGTGGAATTCAGAGTAGAATGTAGAAAACCCTCTACAACACGGATGAAATTTAAAGGGTTCCTTGCTGTAATTAAAGGTGAGCTAAATTGATACAGAAGAAAATCTGTCTGTAGGGAGCATAATGAGCGCCCTTGTAATGAGTCACTCCTGGCAGAGAAATGCTCAGACCCATAATGTCAAAGTCACCTGCCCATGTGGGCAAAAGAGTAAGAAAGGTAACCATATATGCATTTAACATCTCCATTTTTTGGTGATTTCTGTCCTATCAGCAAACAGTGGTTTAAGCATCATTATCACTCAGAAATAATCAGAACTGTTGCCACTTCTGGAAACAAGGAGTCAAAACCACAGAATCTATCTTTCAGGATGAAAAATCTGTACAAAAGGTGTGCTGCTCCTTTGGTGGGCAACATTTGCCTGAGCATCTCCTACCATGCATAAAGGAGGACTGCAGAGTAGGTCCAGCTGAAGGAGAGACACCAGCCTCCATTCAAAGCATGGAATCCAAATTTAGTCATCTTGCAGGGTTTGTTCAGATAAAACTCTGAGCATTGAATTTCTTGAAGAGAAAATTGCAGGTCTCCCTATAACCCATTTCAGGTTCCCAAATCATCTTTGTGGGGCTGCCTGGGGAATCAGTTTGTTGATGTTAATACAGACTAACCATAACACAGGTGAATCTTCCCTGTTCTGCTGGGTGCCAGCAGGAGGAGAAGGGAACTCCTGTGTTTGCACTAACAGGTACCTGCCCCTTTTCAGACTCCCCAACAGACCCTTGAGTGCATCTCAGGCACCTCCCTGAGGTGGTTTGTGTTTGACATCAGCTCCCAGGACCTCTCTGATATGGATCTCTAAATCATATCCCCTTGGCTGGTAATTGCTGCTGCAGCCTGCCAGACTTCCCTCCAATGGAGTTTTTTGTGGTGGAAGACAAGAAGCACTACTAAAAGGCTATGATGCAGAAAACAAATTCTTCAAAACAAAGTATGATTTATTTTGTCAAAAGGTGTACAGCACGCAGACAAATGGAGTTAAAATGGCAGAGCCCAAGGCAATACTGTTACTGCTTGGCATCACCGTCAGCCTCCGGGGAGATGTGATTTAACCTCGATGTCCACTGCTCCCTCAGGTACCTTGTCACAGCTGCCCTGGCCCTTGGCTCTCAATCACCCCCAGCAGCCTGTGGCAGCTCCCTGCTCCTCTCCCCACCAGGTTACAACACTCCAGCCTTGTTCCACATCAGGGTCTTCTTGCCTCCTTCTGCTGTTTCTCAGCAAGACAGCCCTGCTGCTGCTGCTATTAAAACCCTGCAGCTGCAGCTCATGGATATAAATATGACCATTCCGTTCAAGTATTTCTGAAGTGCTCTTTTTTAGCTCCTTATTTTGCTTTTCTTGCCTGTATTTTTCCTTCTTCTCTGTTGCCCTCCTTCTCTCACATATTTCACTTCACATGATGGAACTCACTCCACAGAGCCAGACAGACCCGATAATCATGGAAAATAGCTCCAAGATAAAGGAATGGAAGTACTGAGCAGAAAGAGAAGACCTTGAATTTACACCTGCTCCCACAAAAGGGTCAAAAGCAAATCCCTGCAAGCATAAAGCCCATGCATTCAGCCCAGGATTATTTCCATCCCTCCTGACCCCAGAGCTGGAAGTTATGAACTTTATTACCCACTCAGATATCTTCTTCTCCTTCTTCCTCCAGGATACAGAATTCCACACAGAAACTAGATTTAAATGTATCCTTTAAGCAAAGACATTGATCTTACCCTTCCTCACCCTGCCGCAATCTTCTGTAGGAACCCTATGGAAATGCCATTTTCTCTCCCACACCAACCTGTAACTGTGTTGTAAATACTCAGCAGAGAGGTGGAAAAGGAAAGCAACAGAAGCCCAAGACACACAGCAGCATTCAGGAGCTACTGGTCATGAAATGACATGGCTAAAGATCATGAAAGGAATTACTTTAATGTCTACACCTTGTCTACACTTGGATTTTCAGATTCAGCATTTAGTGATATTTGCTCCTACATTAGCCAAGTCTTATCTTACAAAGTAATTTTCACTTTCTCACAACCCAAGGGAGTGGAGTTAACACCGACTAAATGAAATGCCATGGCATTTTTTCCGTCTTTCTCAAATACTGGGGGTGTGAAAGTCCAGAGAACGAGCCATAAACAGCAAAATCGCACAGTAGGTGGGAAAAAGTGGGGAGGAGGGGGTGACTGGATGAACCCTCCATCGCTGATTGAACAGGACAGCACATTTGAATGAAATTAAATTTCAGTGTTGAAATTATGTTGCCGCAGTGACGATCAGAGGAAAATATTGATAGCAATAAAACGAAATTCTAAAGAAAGTGGCACTACATCAGAAGACAGCACGTTGACACAATTTATGTTAATTTCTCCAGGTTTCATCCCCATCTGCATTAATGTTGACACCTCATGTAACCAAGCAAATAACTCTCGAAGAGCCAGGGAGCGAAAGTAAATGATTGCAGCTGCCATTAGGCTCCTATATATTGTAGTAAGCAAATGCACCAACTCATTACGACCTTGATCTAACAACCCCTGGAGATGGCTCATCGAGCACTACATTTTTAAATGTTATTTCATGGAGAATATTTACAGAATGTTACATTTCTCTTACCAGTTTTCAATTACAACAAGCGAAAGACTATGGAAGAGGAGAGAGGGAAAACAAAAGCGAGAAGACAGAAGGAAATCAGAGGCAAGCAAATCACGAGCAATAAACAAACCTCTCTCTATAGTCACGTGTGTTTTCAGGACTATTTAACAGGTCACAGATAGCAGGGGACACTTACTTGGGTCACCTTAGCATTGTGTTAGCAAGCATCCTATCCAATTCCATCACTGCAGAACCTGACTCTCCAGGCATACTCTCAGGCATGAAAATAACTTCAAACAAATTACAGCAAAGTCCTGTTGCCCTGTAATTCAGTCACTCTTGTGAAGCTTCTTGCAGTGGCTCTTTCCACAAGGAGCATTCAGTATTTCCACTGAATCATAAAGTCGTGTTTATTCAAAGAAATGAGGGACTGATTTAGGCAATTGAAATCGATAGAAAATTTCCCACTTACTTCAATGGACCTTGTATCCTCTGCTAAGTTCTCAACAAGTGTTTGCTTTGGCTTCACTTCAGCTGTTGTCCCCTCTCCTTCAGGTGCAGTTGCCATTTGGTCAAATTAACTTTTGTCAGATTCAGGAGATAGATGGGATTTTGGATCTGGCTGTGTGGCTGCCCCTGTTAAAATTTTCATCTTATACACCTGCTGCTCCTGTTTTAATTTGAAAATTACTTTGTTATACTTAAATTGCTTTCAAAAGCAGTCTGTCCAGGCCAGCAGATGCACTAATGAGGGTTCTTTATCTTTAAAATGTGCAAAGGGTAATTTTCTTCTTTCATTTAATTTAAAAAATATTTTATTCTGTTACTTTTTGGTTCACATTCAATTCCAGAAAGAAGGGACAGAAACATAAGATGCTTTGTTGTAATCCTTAATGGATTAGTGGTATTGATCAAAGCTTTGGGCGCTGATGTGAATTTGTCACTTAATCTTATAGGCATGTTTATCTATTTACCAAGAAATCAGAGTACCAGGGTGGCGGTGGTGTGAGGCCAAGGGCCAGTCCATCTGCTTCCATATTTGGATACACTTGCTACGGAAAGGAAATAAATGGTCAAATGAAATATCTTTGTGTATTAGAGTTTGCAGTTTCTTTTGCTAACTCAGAATTTCCCTTAACTTCAATGAAACAGAGCAGTTTCATCAGGAATGGAGTAGAGCAAGACAACATTCTGTATTAAATTAGGTAGCAACCTGTGCGGTGCATGTTAATGGGAAGAAAAGCTGCATCGCTGGGATTTCTTTCTTTTTTAATTAGATACAATCAGTTTGACAAAAGGACATTGAGTGGTCTTGATTTTCATTTCAGAGCGATGTGATCATACTTACAATATATTTGTACGGCAATTTTTAAAAATGCCATATTAGATTATTAAATTAACTCTTCGAAAATATCATATTGGTAAATTAAATCTGAAGTGTCCTTGAAGAAATGAAAGTTTCAAATTTTAAAAATTGAAGGTTTTGGAGGGGAAAAAAGGAGGTGGAAGAGGACTTATCCCAGGATTAGTGGGGCTGAGCAGGAGGTGGTGAGAGCTTGCCCAGAAGGGTGGGGTGGGGAAATGGGCCAGTGTGGCTGCCAGCTGCACAAAGACAACGGGCAAAGAGGAGTCCCTGTGGTGCCAGGGAAAGAAGATCCATGATGGAAATGGAGAAGGGAAAATAGGTGCAACAGGTGTGGAGATGGTCCAACATTTGTAGTCATGTGTCAGAAAAGGAGCAGTAAAGGCATTGCAGCACTGGGGAAACCAGGGCTGCAAAGAAACCGAGCTGCCAGTGGGCCAGAGAGGTGCAAAGCACCACTGAGAGCCATGGGCTCCTGATGATCCCATGAGGTGGACAGCTCTCTTCCATGAGGTGTGCTGTAGCAGGCTGCAAGCTCAACTCACATGTAGCACTGCCATTCCATCCTCCATACTTTCATGTAATATTTGCCTATGAAAATTAAAATTCACAGCATTTTGGATAAGGTATTTGCATATAATAACCCCTGATCTGTTTGATCTTTATTGCTGCCTGGTTCTGGTTGCTAATTCCTACCACCAGCTCCAGTCTCAACCCATACTTTCTCCCAGTCCTGTTCCTTTACCTGAAACTGAGGCTGTGACTTATTCGCAGCAACTTCCAGCTAAACTGACCTGTGGTCAAGAGATGGCTCTTCTCCTGCAGGCTCAAGAGGGTCTCATGTTTTTTAGCACTGGCACAGCTTAAATGTGTCAGCTGGGACTGATTCTGTTTCCATATGCTTGGAACTTCTTCTGTGGATATAATGGCTCCTCTGGTTATAATGGTTATAATGGTTCAGTGGTTATAAAGGTTGTACTTTAATATAAAAGCATTTCTGCTCTTTTCCTATGCAGAACAATTGCAGGCATTTCAAAAGCTGTGGATGATAACTACAAAAGCCTGGCAGCACTGACTGGAGAGTTTTTCTGAACTACTGATATGAACCACTCTCATCAGTGACTTTGTAAGGAGCATATTAACCCTGATCTTTCAGAGCCACCTTCAGCTGTATCAAAAGTATCCCACTAAAACAGACCTCCATCTCCTTTAGGGTATTCTCAACTCAGTTGTACCCTCTTATCACTTCGGGTTAGTAAAAACGTGCTTAGACTGTAAATAACTTTTTTGCATCTCTGTCTGCAAGTGTGAAGCAATGAGACTTCTGCAATTTATGTTTCTATCAGTGTAGTCTCCCATGTAGCAACACCTTAATTTTCTCCATTGAAGATATATTCCCATAAAACTCCTGCGAGGTGCAATGACACAGCTCAGCAAAGTTTCTTAGCAGCACATAATTCACAACCTTTTCCTCCACCTGCTCCAGGCTGGGCATAGTCTCAAGCACAGACAGAATCAGAAGATCTATAGAAGGTCTATAAAGGACATTATCCCTTGAAAGAGACACTGGGATTTATAACCTATTCTCTCTGGGCCAATGCTTTAATGCAAGTAAAGGCCTACAGCTATAAACATTCTGCCAACAGTACAATAAGAGTGACATCCACTAGAAGTTAAGCATTTGTGTTTGATAAAATAATCATTGTTCATATTTTTTAACAGAATAATTCCAGATATCACAGAATTATGAATTATCTGATGTGGAAGAGACCTTAAAGATCATCTGGTTCCAAACCCCCTGCTGTGGGCAGGGACTTCTTCCACTAAACCTGATCACCCAGAGAATCCCCAGTTCGTGGTCTTGAATATTCCAGAGATGGAGCTTGTCTGGCCAAGCTGTCCAGTGTCTCACCACCCTCACAGTAAGGAATTATTCTTTTAATATCTAATCTAGATCTACTCTCTTTCAGTTTGAAGCCATCTACCCCTTGTCCTGTCGCTACACGCTCTTGCAAGTTGACTCTCTCCATGCTTCTAGCAGGCTTGCTTTGGGTACCAGAAAGATCATGGATTAGAAATCAAACTCTTGTTCTGTGAGTTATCTTTCCCCTCGTTTGGACAGTGAACAAAAGTCACAAAACAAAACCTACCCAATACGTTCGGACCTGAAACAACAAAAGCCATCAAATGCTCCTGCAGGATGGAACCTCAGGCACTGAGCTGGATGCACGTGCCATCAGGTCCAGAGATTCTTTTTGGTTGATGCTCCCACATCCACTGCCCTGGATGCTTTTCCATTTTTTCCCCATGTGGAGGAGATTCAGGCCTGGCAGCCTACAGAGCTGTCCCATTTCTGCATAAGCAGCAGAGGTTGTTTATAAGAAATGTAAGCCATTAAAAAAAGATGCTGAGGAAACTTTAGAAATGGAGCTGTTGTCAGCAGAGATTAAATTGTATACCAACAGCACGACATTTATGCACTGCTACTTAAACTGTGACAAATGGTTGCAAACATGATAGTTTCAGGATCTTTAATCTAAATGAATGGTGCTTTTAGCCTACCTCTGACTGGAATTCATTTTGGAAATAAAGAAGCATTTCCTACTCATCTGTGTACAGAACTACACCGGTGATGACTGAAAGGGCAGGAGTCGCAGCTCTCAACTGTACTTGGAGCACTGAAAGGATTGGAACAGGTTGTCTCTATGTATTTATTCCCTTCTGAGTCCCAAGCAACATCTGCAATGTAAATTAAGATTTTACCTACCTGTTGACCTTAGAGAAATTGTTTTCAAGGAGTTTTTTCTCCTCTTTCACTTTTCCTGTTACAACAGCATGCATAACGTAAGCACACATAAGACAGCCAAGATGACACTAAAATGTAATTTTTTAAATTACAAATATCTCAAATAGTGTTTTATTCAAAAATAATTTCCATCATTATCAGTATAAGTGTAATATTAACTACTGGAGAAAACTGATGGCATAGGTAGTTTATCCTGCTTTCACTGAATTTATTCCTGCGTTGTCCTCAGACTCAGCTGAAGGAATTAAACACATGATTCTTACAAGCAAGTATTTACAAAGTGTTTATAGTGTTGTAATACAATATTTGTAAAAAAATCTAATTTCAAACATTCCAAGGTGTTCTTCAGTTGATACCACAAGAGAAAAATGTCTCTTTTATCCTGTCCCCACTCCCCCCCATCCCTGTTCTCAATTAGTGACTTTACTGTACTCCTCAGAGATTCCGGAATTAAAGAAAAAGAAAGAAAAAGGTAAGAAAAAAGAAACAGAAAAAGATATTAGGTAAAAAAACATTTCTTCAAAAGTAAACAACTCATCACAATTACAAAAATGTGAATTTGGCATACAACCAGGTGACCAGATCCTGATGCTTGTATGACATTTCCACAGCAGTCCCCTTGCACAACTGCGATATTTGCAGCTGTGGGGTGACCTGAGGTGGTGCACTGGGTGACACACTGAGAAAAACATCCCTTCAAGTTGCCCCTTTAAACCCTGAAGTTTCCGCCAGCTTCTCTTACAGCCTCTATTTTTTTTTTTTTAAGACAATAAAAACAATCTTCCCCGTTCAGTTTTTTGAGGGAAAATACAATCTTTGCTCAGAAGAAATCCTTCTGATGAAATACTTAACTTGGAGCAAGGTTAAAGTAAAGTTGAGGCTGCTGTGAAGAGCAGGAACGCAGTGCCATCTCGTGGTGCCCGTGCGGGAGCCGCCGCAGCCCGGCAGGCGCTGGGGATGAAGCGCATCCCGGCCATCGTCTTCCTCTGCACGCCGACAGCGGGAAAAGCAAGCCCCTGCAGCTTTGGAAGCTATAAAAATTCCCCTGAGGAAATACATCTGACCAAGTAAGATAAAAGACCTTTGAAAATGCAGAGATCAGGGTGAAATTCTGCGCTGCGCTGCCTCGAGGCTGCCTCTACCCGGAGAGGTTTCCCAGCCCTCTGCAGAAACCAGCGGCGTCACCGAGGTGGCTCGGGCAGGGAAAGCTGCTCTGGCTGCTGATGTAGCAGCAATACCTGCCACCAAATAACCCCTAAGAACAGCAGGGCACGGGTTTGGGGCAGATGGATGACCCTGTGGGCACAGGGGTGCCCGCTGAGTGACCCCTGGGCAGCGCTGCCCTGGAGAGAAGCGCTGGCAGAGCTCTGCAGCAGCGCCCGCAGTTATTCGGCCATCCCTGAGGGAAATTGCCAGGGTAGAGCAGAGTATCACCCTCTCATTTTTTTTTATCAGTGTCTGTTATTTCAATGTATTAGAGCTGAGATATTCAAAGCTGCCTGAGGGTTTGGAGAATTAGATTCAAAATGTTCTAGGCAATTCTGAATATTCCTAAGAGAGTGATTTTACAATGCTATGAGTCTGATCCTTCAATCCCTCCTTGTGTAAGGAGCACTTACTTAGAGAAATAGTGTAAGTAGTATTGTCTTAGAGCCAAATTTTGACATTTAGCTGCTGGCCATGCCGGTAGCACATTTTTTTTCATGCTCTCCAATCTACAAGTAAACTCAGAATGAGCAAAAGCTGCCATCTTGCCTTTGGGCAAGGTGCACTCCTGGATGTGCACCAAGAGACAAGAGCCTGTAATTCAGAGATGCTGTAATGATGAGAGACAAACTCAGCACGTGGAAGTGGAAATCACGTATCTTAAATGCTGTGTTAGGATCAGGAAAGACTAATTATTTTGCAGAAAAATATGTCTTGATTTGTTTGCCTGTTATTGTGTTGTGTGTTTCTGGTGAGCTTAAATCCAGTAAAGGCCAACAAGTACAGGCATAGGAAGAATGCCCCACACATTGTACCAGGATGGATCCACCCTTAAGGAAAAGATGCAGCAGAGAGAAGGTGCTGCAAGGCCAAAACCAGCACCCTGCTGAAGGTATGGGAACCATCTGTGAAGAGTTTCAAGGCCCCAGGACAGGCAAAGGCTGTGTGGATAAAAGTCAGACTGATGACTGATGTCAGTCAGATCGATAGAGCAAAGGCAGAGCAAGCTCAGCTCCAGCTTTGAAGGGATGTCAGGGACAAACAGGGCCTATGGGAACTGTACAGTTCAGGGAGGGGTGAGATGCATTAGGCTTTTTGCATGGGATTGCAGGGGAAAAAACCTATGCAAGCACCTTGCTTGTGTGCCTGTGTCTGGCAGTCCACTCAGTGGCTTTTAAATCTTTGAACGAGTTTAACCAAACCCAGCAGAGATGCAGCAGTCTCAATGGTCCTGTACTCCTAACACAGTTTATCAATGCCAACACTATAGAGATGGTGACTATAAAATTCACAACCCCATCAAGAAAAAAGCTTCAGCATGAATCAGACCTCAGTCATAACCCAACATCCAAAATAGGGACAAAATCATAAGAATCCAGAATCCAGGAGTTCTGCATTTTGTAGGACTAATGTTTACTCTAACACATTTCTTTCCATCACTAAATTTAGTGGCTGTTTTTCCTTCCCAAAGCATTTAAATTATTATATCTCAGGTGGCAAAAAGGAGATGGGGTGGAATGCTGATTTGATTTAAAAACAGGATGAGCAGTGGGATTTCATTTGGAAAGAAGCACGGAGATAGACCCATTTTTTGAGAGAAACAGCCAGGAGAAAATTAAAAACAGGTCATAGCTCACCCTGAAAACATAATGTCTGAGAAAAAGTCTGGCCCAAGTAAAGGGTGGAAGTAAATATCCTCCATTCATGTCTAAAATAGCACTTCCAGGCAATTTACTCTCTACCCAGTGCATCAGAATGGGTATTCACACCCCACAAAGTAACCTTGACCAAGGTGTTAAAAATGCTGTGCGTAAGAAGCTGGCATGATTTTCTAAAATGTCCTTAGTGTCTGATTCGATCCAGTGAAGGGTTATGAACTGAGGACAAGCTGAAGTTTTTCCACTTCACTCCCAGCTGGTAATTGCACTCATCATTCTTACTGTATATAGGAGACCATGGCACACTGTGTGAGGAGATATTTTGTTATGCAGGAAAGAGATGAAGAACATGGACAGTATCAGCAAAAGCCTGGCAGGGGACTTCAGCATCACAAAACTAAACTAATAACTATGGAGAGCTCAGATTTGTGTTACCCTTTATTGAATTCACTAAAGCTCAGAGGGTTCAGAGGTTTGGTTAGCCATGTCTACTGCAGATTCAGTTCTCTAACGCAGTCGCTGGATTTCAGTACCTCTTCTGTCCATATCAACCAAAGTCTTCTCTTTAATGCTTAATGTTTCTCAATACACACGTGGATGGAGCAACAGAGGATTTTTCTGCAACACATTTGAGAAACTCCACAATGCTGAGATTAGAAAAGGACACTGCACCAATAAAGACAAAGTCATGGAATCATAGAAGAGTTTGGGTTGGAAAAGACCTTAAAGATCATCCAGTTCCAACTTCCTGCCGTAGGCAGGGACACCTTCCACTATCCCAGGTTGCTCCAAGCCCCATCCGACCTGGCCTTGCACACTTACAGGGATGGGGCAGCCACAGCTTCTCTGGGCACCCTGTGCCAGGGCCTCACCATGCTCACAGGGAAGAATTTCTTCCTAAGTAATTTCTTCCTATAAATCCCTGCAAAGTCTTTGATGAAAACATGAGGTTTGTATATTTTCTTCAATAAACTGTGATTTTTCATATGCACTATTCAACTTTCTTCTGAAAAATTATTTAAATATATTTGGACCAGTAACTTGCCCCCTGTTATCAATTGATACATATGTAACAGCACATCATTTTATTATAAACATTTCCAGGTCTTGCAGAAAGCAAAACATGGACTCACATAAGTATGGTTTCAGTCCTGCAGATCAAAAGCTACCTCAGTTAGTGACACACAGCACCAGGACATCTGGTGACTTGCAAGAATCTCGATCTGGTTTATGAACAACAAATTAACCCTGATTAATTAGAGTCTGGGGAAGTGATTGGATGCAGCTATGTCCCACAAAGGCACCATTTTAATAAATACCCTACACCAAAATATTATACTCAATTTCATTACATTTTAGCACTTGCAACTTTTTATTTGTAACTGGACATTTGCTCCCTGTCAGCACCCAACTCTCCTCTCCGGAGCAGGTCCTGCCTTTCAGCTCCACACCACCCGTGCGTGATGGAGAGATCTGTGCTGTCATTTGTGCTCCTTTGAAACTGTGAATGTTGTCAACACTGCATCCAACTGTTGTGGCAGTACCCAAAGGTCCAGTCCGGTCACCATCACACTAAGTATAGTCCTTGCCTCTGAGGAGCTATTTCACAATGAATAATTTAGCTGACAAACTTAGTCTGCTTGAGAAATACCCATGAGCAGATTTCAATTTCTTCAGCCACAATCATTAGTCAAAATAGGCTGGAATAAAGATGGGGTGAAAGAGGTTGAGGGAAAGAAAGATGAGGAAAAAAACAAAGGGGATCATACCTGTATTTCTGGATATCACAGCAGGACTTCAGGCTCCTAATTTCTATTCCTCATGCCCAATGAATGAAATTAATTTGGGCAGAAGAGGGAGAAAAAAGCCTTTCCATGCTATGAAACTAGCCTAGATCAGAATTAAAGCACTAATATAAAATTCCCTGCTTTCCTTTCCAAGTACAAGATTGTCTTTTTTAATCATGTTTCTTCTATAATACAGAGGCACCAGAGTACCTGTAAGGAGAGGGGAGAAATCCTCCTTGTTCCCCAGCCCAGAGGCAGAATTGTGCAGCAGAAATCACTCATTCCATGCATCCAGGGTATGACACAAATCACACTGGGCCAGCCACAAGTTGGGAACAGCCTGCACTGGACATGTGTCTCCCTACAGCAAAGAGCTGCTGCATTCAGGCTGAGGGTGGCCACACACTTTTGCTGGGACAAAGTGCACCACCCCAAGTGCTCCTCATGCAGAGTGCCCCAGCTGAGAGATTCAGGAGGACTGAAAGAGGGAGAAATTCTCCCTGACAGCAGATATTAGTCCACTAATACTGGTTGGACTACAAAAAGAAACAGAGCAGGGCCAACAGGTACTGCAGTACTGTGAACTGCTGCACTCCCTGAGTTAACATAATGTTTTCCAAACACATGGGATGTGTCACACTGTGCCAAGGACTAACATATCTAAAGTAAAGCTCCTGCTTCCTCCACAAAACACAAGCAGAGCTAAAATAAGAGCCTAATTCTGGGCTCATTCCATGCCTGCCAGAGTGATTATAACCAACTGCAACCAACCCACTGCAGAATGACACTGATATACTTACCCAGCAATATTGCACCAAACATAAAAATGCTTAATATCAGATCTATCCTTTATCAGGTGACTTAACTGCTGCTGGTTTATGGCCTTGAGGTATATGAATCTTTTTTCTCAAGTCTAATATCTGACTTGTAATCTCAATTTCTCTAAGAAAGGAAGAAAAACTAAATTGTATTTTGCTGTTAACTTGTACTTACTCTTTTTTTTTCAAGTAAAATTTTCTTTGATTAAAAATGAGTAGATGTTGTATAAGTGACTGAGAACTGGTTCCCTGACTCATAATAATTAGATGCCATTTTTAAGACTGAGCATTGAAATATATAGTGTCCACCTTCCCTTTAGTCCTTTAACACAGAATAGCAATTTTGAACATTTTTTTAAAAAGTCTCCCTTCCTTCTCCCTTCCTTCCCTTCAGCAAGTTTGGCGGCCTGATTACTGCCACAGAAACAAGCATGTGCAAGCTCTGTGCTATATTAGCGGAAATTTTTGACAAGTTCTTTATTTTTCTAAATGTGGGAGAGGGATGTTTGTTACAGTTCTTATACATGGGAGGTTAATAGAGAATACCAGACATGGTGATCAGTCAGAACTAAACACATTTGCAAGTTCATATTCTAAATGTCCCTTTTGGAGAGATGATGTTTGGAGTAACTAATTGCTCCGGATTTTCTAGAAGGAAGATGATCAGCCCGAGTACCTCCCAGGCAGGCAGCAGCGAGCCTGCTAAGGACACACAACTCTGTGTGGAGCTGCTTCAAAGCCAGCAAAGATAACTAGACAGATCTGCCTTGGAGGCAGGTTATCAACAAAGGGCTGTCTCCCAGACAGCTACCTGTTCTTGTCTGCCTGGAAAGTGAGTTATGAGCCTTTGTACAGCACCTTTCAGGCTAGCAACTTATTCAGGTCTGCCTGCAAGGCAGGTCAGCATGCAGATATGCCTAACAGGCACAGAGCTGTGCAAGTCTACCTCTCCACACCTTCAAAGATCCCAAGACAAGTCAAGAATTTCATTTTAATGATCTCAGCAGAAAGCCATTATTTCCCGTATGAAATAATTTTCAACATAGTGGATGGATATGTCAAACTGCAGTTTCTTTAACCACACTTTCTTAATGCCAGACATGAGAGCAGAATTCCTTTTTACAAGGTTCCGGTAGTATTCTTGATATAAAAGGAAAGTTGTTTTATAAGATTTGGCAGTGGGTTACCACAGAGAGCAAAGTGTCCAAAAGAACAGGCAAGAACAGCAGGAAAAATGAAAACTGACAGTAGACACACTAAGAAATTTTATGTACTCTAACCATACAAACACAGATGTTGCCTTACTGGGCTTACTATTCTGTCTTCCTGTAAATAATATCAATCATTGCAGTGGAGGTTTAGATAGAATTGACAAAAGCAATAAATGAATTTAAATGTCACTCATTTCAAAAGGATTAAAAATTTTTAAAATCTCCATTTGGGAAGGGCTTTAGTAAAGCCATAACTTTAATCGCTTAACAAGACAGCTTTTTAACGAAGATGCAGGGCTTACTTTGCACATAACAGAGGTGTGGTGCCATTGCATTGTGAATCCAGGCAGCTCTTCAGCAGGTACACTCAGTTCAGGAATTCAAGTTTCCTTCACTACTATATTATCCATGAAAGTTGAGAGCACACACAAGCCGCAGTTCTGGGTCAGTGTTTGAAACACCTTGGCAGTGTGTGCTGGCCCAGAGTGAAGCAGGAATCTTGGGCAGAGAGCGGTTAGTGATTGTCTGAAGTGAGAAAGGACACCCTGTGACACTGATCAGTATTTCTCAGCCTGGAAGGGGCTGTATATCTCTGAGAAAGATTCAGCAGCAGCACTGTGAGGAGAGAGAACTGCTTTAGACAGTGGGCAATGGGCCATTCCAGCCTAATGGGAACACACAAGGGGGAAACTCTGGTCATTTGAAAATAAAGAGAAGCACAAAAGAGGAGTTCTGCAAGACTCAAAAATGTGCTGCAAGGTCGAGAGTAAATTGGGCACATTTCAGGGGGGCAGCAGGGCGTATTCAGAAAACACAAGGCAAGCAGCTCTTGTTGAAACTAAAACAAAGAGTTTGGTTTAATTGAGAGCACCAATGAGCCACTTCATACCTGCACAGTCTTTAAAGACTTAGGATGTGAGACGCTGCACTTGCGTTCTGCAGGACCACCTGGTCTGCCAACTGCCAGCAAGAATCTTAATGAGAATCACTTATCTTTTCCAAGTGGTATCCCCATAGGCACCCCAAGAAATGTCAGATAATTTTTGTAGAGGGTTTTCTGTGTCAGAGTTTGATCTTTGGTGCGCAGTCTCTAATATATGTAAAAGGCTTATCATATAAATCAATAAAAACATTCAATAAAAAGATTCTATAGGTATAAAACCACAAAAAATATATAAATTCTTATACTTGCAGTCCACATGAGATTGCTATGGTCTGCATAGATCCCTAATCTAACTAGCTTAGTCAGATTTATTTTACATGGCACTATCTACTCTGATAGAGCTAGAAATTCATTCCAAATGCATAATACTGGCATCATTCCATGTTTGTTTGGCATTACAAAATACTCTCTTAAGCTTTCAGACTGTAAACTGTTTGTTTGCTATAATTCACCTATTATTTATTAAACTGTATTAGTTCAGCTCCAAAGAACCACTGAATACATCTTCACCAACAGCTGTGGATTTAGGCTTCCAAAACATTGTTTTTTAAATTACTGTATTTTAGAGTAAATTCTGTTTTAAGTAGATCATTGGTTTGTTTGGTTTTTTTTTTTTTTCCAACTTGTGAAATTATCACATTAAAACTTTCAGGCTTAATTAATGATTGATTAAAGAAACTTTTTAGAAAACTTTCCACATCCCTATCTGAAGATGAAAGTATCTACTCTCACTGCCTCAAATGTGAGTAAAAGGTCAGGGATGAGAAAATTTTATTATAGACTGTAAGATCACATGGCCCTGAAAAATTGGCTGTCTTCTTTACAACACACATTTGAAACGGAACTAGCTTTATGTTTTTATACACACGCACACATACATATATTCCACTTCAACTTCTCTGGCAAAAAGTGAGAATATAAAGGAATTTATTCAGCCTCTGATGTCAATGTAGTATTTCCAACAGCTTGAAACTGATTATTGTTCTGATTATGCCACCAGCCACACTGGTGCAGGGACAGATTAACTCAACTGGTGGCACTGGAGTCAGTTCTGACATGAACCTGAGTGACTGAAATTTAATCTGTCCTTTAATTTAATTTGAACTACTGAATCACAATCAGAGATGTCTTTGCTAACAGAAATGCTCGTGTGGAATTGAAGCACTAAGAAGAACGAAGTGAAGTATCTAAAGAATGTCAGATTTTGAGTATCTTCATAGGAGGAGACTCTAGAAGCTGAGAAGAGGAACAGAAACCATACAAACAACTTCAGCTGCAGTGATATTGCAGAAGCTATGGTAATTATACAATCAATTCTATTTCTTGCATGGGCTTTGGGATATCTTTGGATTTGACAGCTCTAAGCACTTTAAAGATATTGTTGGAAATACATTCTTTAAAGTACCTACAGAATCTTTTGCAGTATAGTGCTCTTCATGAAAAGATATTGTAAAACTACAAGTATGGGGGGAAAAGCTTTTTTTCAGCAGATCTAGCTATGATTGGGAGGGGAAGATGGAACAAATCAAATTGCAATAAGCATCTTGAAGTGTCTGCAATAGTTGTTCCACACAAGTGGATGATTCTACATCTCATGCCACTGTTCATTATTACAGTAACTTCAGTATTACAGTACATTTTTTATAACTAAAATTCAGCTGCATTTCTACAGTACCATTCCACCTTTATTAAAAAAAGAAAAAAAAACCCCAAACAAACATGGATCTGTGTGAAAATTCAATACCTACTTAATATTATACATTCTGCTCTTCTACTTCCCAGTGACCTAGAAAACTCCAGGAAAGCTGGATTACCATCAGTGGATGGTGAGATATTGCAAAACAGACCCAGCAACCCTTAGCCTCTGAAGAGGGAAAAACATGGGATGTGGGGTAGTTAGACTTTGCACAGACTGACCATCCCACTGACAATGGCTGGAAGTGGACAGAGAGCACAAGCTGTCGGTGCTTTGTCGTGAGAAGAGTTTGAAGGGCACGACACCTTGTGGGATGGTGTTCCCGTCCCTTTTCCCTATAAAACCCAGCTGAACACACTTCTGCAGTGTGTGCTTGAGGCACAGATTCATGTGGCAAAGGACAGGAGAGTGAGAGAGTCCCTCCTAGCCACACAAAGAGACACAAGCAACCACAGCTTTCACCTAAGCTTTGGTTTCCCCCCAACACAGGGATTTCCAAATGGATTAGCGAAGGATCTCAGCCCCCAAATCATCACAACAGCTGAATGTTCTAGACAATATCTTCCCAAACACCAACCAAGCTTGGTTAGGATGGATTTATAAAGGAGTGAAATAAGGCAGCAGGCAAGGGAGGGCTCTGGCAGCTTTAATGAATAAAACAGACTCTGCAGAAACACTGTTTCCAAAACATTTTGTTTCCGAGGGCAGGCATATTGTCCTTATATCGCTTCAGCCTGACAGAGAAAAGAACATGCCTTGTCATCTTTCTGCTGAATGCAACCACAATCAAAAATTACTTCTGAGGCAGTTAATAACAACTTTGAGAGGATCAGCAGAATCGTGTAAAACACCACTTAGATTTGGCAAGTTTAAACAGTTTTGAAATAGCAGGTGAATAATATATTTGGATTTGCCTCTGTGGGCAGCCAGAGCAGAGTAAATTACTGTAAGACAAATTTTTGTCAAAAACTTGAAGATAAACAACTTAGCTTCTTTTTGTCAAGAGTAACAGAGTGGGTGTATATATAAAATGCAGTAGGCAGGATGTCCCTGGAGTTTAACAAGGCTTCTAGCACTCCACCATACAGAAAACTCATTAAAACACCGGAGAATCATGGCACAGATCAATTCAGATGAAGAACAGAGATTGTAAGTGAAGAGATTGCAAGTGAAGAGATAAGTGTCATGCTAAATCTGGCTGGCTGGAATATCAAGAAGGGACTTGTTAGATCCCACATTAATCAACTACCAGCAGTGCAGGGCAGAGCTGCTCCTGCTCCTCCCCTGCCTGGAACTTGCACTGCAGTAGCAGACTGAGTTCACAATGTGTGCAGGATATTTATTACAATCTGGAAGGTTCACCAGCCCACCTGACAGGATTTTAACACACGAAGCCTTAAATCCACCTCTTGATTAACCTTTCCTCATTTAACATGCTCTGTGCACGTCCTCCTTCTCCAAAAAAATCTCTTGTACCGTTCCATATTTTGACTACTCCTCAATCTTTTCTCTCTCACAGAGCCTGTATAGGGTAAAGCCATTTGAAAGATTCTTCAATCAACAGGTATTTTATGGCAGTCACATTTATTAAAAATTGCAATAAAAATGACAACTCCATCACCCAGGCTTGTGAAGGACAGAAGTAGTTGTCACAGCCAGCCAAAGTCCAAGACAGACACATAATGGATAACATTTTGTCAAATATATTATTTTCAGCTCTGTGGACATTTCCAGCCATCAACATCTTGTATTTGCTTCTCTTTGTTAGAGCTGGACTCTCCCTTGAACCTGTCAAATGTGATTGAAATATAGCATGCACCTGCTTCATCAGGTAAGCACTGCAGAAATATCCTGGCTAATAAAACAGTTTATAAAACAGTGGTTTGGAAATCTGTACAAGATCTCTGCTGCTTCTGCCTGCAACACAGACGTATTTCTCCTACACATGAACAATATTGTATGCAGAAATAAAAACACGTGTATGTGTAATTGCTTTGATGGAGAAGACAAACACAGAAAAATCCTTCAAAAACACGGCATGTGACAAGAAGCACTGTGAAATATAAGAAAGAAAAATATGAACTTTTGGGGGGGAAAAAACTGTCTATCGGTAATGCCATATTTCTGCTCTTGAATAAACAAGTGTCTCACTGAAGTCAATGTGACCTGCAGGTGCAGAATGAGGCTGCAAACATTCAAGTACTTATTTTTAAAGGCATTTTTGTCTCTAAATGTTTGGTTTGGTTTGTTTTTTTTTTTTACCAAGTGAACAATTTTGTGTTCTACTTCCTATTTAATGGAAATACATTTGGAAGGGTTCTTGGCTGTGACCACAAACATTCTGCTCTGCTAATTTAGATTTGTTTCTTTTGTTATCCTCTAAATAACTTGCTCTTTTCATAGGTATAGCTTTTCCAAATTGCCTTCTTCTACATTCTTCTTTTTTTTATTTCCTATTAACACTGTTCTTCAAAAAAATAAAAGCAAATTAAAGAAATACCAGCCACTAGCCTGCAACTAATCAGTGAGATACTTCATATTTCCAGGCTTTTGAATACTGTTGAATGCTTCCTTACAATGGATATCAGATAACTTTCTCTGTGTAGCATGAAGGCAAATTTCAGGCAAAACCTTATCAGAGCACATAAAATATTGCCCACTCTTCTGCTTTGCATTCATGCAGCCCCATTCTGGCTCGCTATTAGCGATTCAGCAAATTGTAAAAAAACAGCAATGCTGTGCTGCTGCACCTTCCTTGAGGAATATGCTCCCCCTAGCACTTGCATAAATGTTATCCCAATCAATAACCTAGTAATTAAAGTCACCGGAATTTTGGCCTTTTTACAAGACTCCTTATCTGGGGGAAAAAAAAAAAAAAAAAAAAAAAAAAAAAAAAAAAAAAAAAAGTCACCCCTTTGTCCTAACCCCCCAAATTAGCTATTGCTGTAGTGTTACAGAAAATCATTCTGGTTTTCTCTGCAGACACGGCATCATTTTGTTCCTGACTATCACTTCCTCCTCTTCTCATTCTTGGTTTATCAATAAGCCATAAATTCTGACTTTGATAATACCAGTAAGTAGTTCTGTCTCAGGGTTCTTTTTGTTGAAGGAGGTAGATTTTGTTTTGGTTTACTTTCAGTAATAAAAAAGAGAAAGAAACTGAGATGCTAAGGACATGAAAATACTGCTAAGCAAATGAGTGACTCTGACAAAGAATCAATTATCTCCACTGCTCAGCTACCAGAACATATCAAGTGTGAAATCCTGCCTCCATTAAAGTCAATGGAGTTTTTTAGTTGACTTTGTCTGGGAAGGAATTGCACTCTAGAAATATTGCAAGTGACTAAAAGGGAGAAACCTGCATGGAGGACAGTGCAGGATTACTTGGAGATTTCACAAAAGCAGCACTCCTAAGTACTGAGATTCAACTCCAGAACTTTCCAGATCATTTACTTTTTGAAAGGTTAAGCAGACAGAATATACAGCTTTTAACACCATGAGAGTAGGATATGGTTATTCACAAATTTTAGGAAAACTGCATGATTTCAAACACAGCTTTCCCCAGCATGTGATGATGAAGGGCCACATCCTGCTCTGCACCCCAAAGCAATTCCTTCAGATCAATAGCACGGCACACACCTGCCCATTCAGACTTACATTTCTGCAGCCTTTGCTATCAAACACATCAACCTCAAGCTAATTTTATTGCAGCAATATTTTGCTACGGGAATCACAAAAATCTCAAAAACATGATCCAATGGGGGAAAAAAAGCCTTTTCCTCTCTTTCTACCAAGTAAAATAAAGGAAAATCACATCAAAGAAGTGTTCCTCGTTAATAGGCCAAGGTAGGATACTCTTGCTACTGGCTGACAGAGCTGTTGGTCCACTTTTTTCCTACAACCTCTGGCCAAACT
The DNA here is from genome assembly GCA_036630365.1 of Acanthiza pusilla. NCBI lineage: Eukaryota > Metazoa > Chordata > Aves > Passeriformes > Acanthizidae > Acanthiza > Acanthiza pusilla. The sequence continues at coordinate 5,643,909 of JAXCHO010000039.1, forward strand.
GAAAGTGCAACAAACATAAACCAGCACTTTGCCATCCCAGCAGAAGAACGCACTGCAGAGATGTAGTTGTGCCAGCTGTATTTTGGGAGGGCATGAGTCCCAGCCAAACGTGTCTAAGCAGCTGCCTACCCTTAGTGTGTGCACCCATGATTAGAGAGATATGACTGCTAATCCAGCCCTGATTTGGGAAGAAGGATTAATATTTAGGCACCACCACAAATAAGCTTCCAGGACCACAAAAAAAGAGTCAGTCGAGGCTGCTTAATCAGGTAGAGATGATTCATTTGAGAAAACCTGTGCCATGACCTTTCATGAGTCTCTGAGCTCAGACAGGATGTCAAATTTTTATGAAGAAAAGAGGTGTAATCAATTAGTGCTTATGATGACCTTTTAATAAGTAAATGGTTGAGGCAGACACTCATTCTGAACAGAATGAGAAATTGGATTTGTATGTGTGTCTAGCGTTGCCTGGGGAAGGTGATGAAATCCACCTCCGTGCTTGATCTATTCGCCTACTCCAGCCAAAATACAACCTCAGAGGAGATTGTAGCCAGGTGGGGGTCAGCCTCTTCTCCCAGGCAACAGCGACAGGACGAAAGGACATAGCCTTGAGGTTCAGGCTGGACATCAGGAAGAATTTCTTCACATGAAGAGTTGTCAAGCATTGGAATGGGCTTCCCAGGGAGGTGGTGCAGTCACCACCCCTGGAGATGTTCAAGAAACAACTGGACGTGGCACTCAGTGCCGTGTTCGTGTTGACAAGGTGATGAACGGTCAAAGGTGAGACTCAATGATCCCTGCGGTCTTTCCCAGCCTAAATGATCCTGTGATACACACACACATACATACACACAGCTGGAACAATGTGGAATACGGGGATGCAGAATGGGAAAAAACTGCAGAGATTTGTACACCCCACGAGGAGCCAAGGATGGGTCCCCGCGGTGGATGCGGAGCACAGTTCCCGCGGGAGCCGCAGACGAGGCTCCGGGGGCCGGCCCGGACCCCGCGCCCCCCCGGCAGCGGGAGGAGGAGGAGCGGGGAGTTTTCAGCGGAGCCGGTGCCGAGCCCGGGGCCGCGACAGGTGCGGCGGCGGCGGCCCCCGGCCGGGAGCAGCCGCCAAGCGCGGCCGGCGGGACACGGGGCGAGCAGGGGCGATGCGGCACCTGGCGCGCATAAAAGTGATGGAGCGGCGGGGCGGCGGCGGGCGCCATGCGGGGCGGCGGGGGCGCGGCGGGCGCGGGGCCGGCGCGGGGGGCCGCGGGCGCGGGGCGGCGGCGGCGGGCGCGGGGCGGCGGCGGGCGGCGGGCGGCGGCCAACGCGCGGGAGCGGGACCGCACGCACAGCGTCAACACGGCCTTCGGCGCCCTCCGCAGGCTCATCCCCACCCGCCCGGCCGACCGCCGCCTGTCCAAGGTGGAGACGCTGCGCCTGGCGGCCAGCTACATCTCGCACCTGGCCAACGTGCTGCTGCTGCAGCAGCGCCGGCACGACGAGGCGGCGGCCGCCGAGCAGCCCTGCCCGCAGCCCTGTCCACAGCCCTGTCCGCAGCCCTGCCCGCAACACCCGCAGCACTGCCCGCAGCCCGCTCAGCCCGCTCAGCCCGCTCAGCCCTGCTCGCCACCAGGCGCCTCCGCGCCGCGGTCCATCTGCACCTTCTGCCTCAGCGACCAGCGGCAGCGGGTAAGAGTTGGCTCACGAACGCCTCTCCTGGAGCTCTCTGTTGGGGAGGGTGGTTATCGGTGTCCCCCGCAGGTTTGGGATTGACCCAGCCAAGGGTTCAGTGCTGTCCTTGGTGCTTGCTAACCTGTGTTTTTATCCTTCGAACAGCACCGAGAAAGAGAGAAATCACCAACTGGTCCAGCTGTAACAGGACCCTGACCAGGCTGAGGGTCTCGCACCACTCCTGCTCTGACTGTACCACCGCTCTGGGTAACATCGCCTCACTCACGCTGCATGTTTACATTTAAATAGAGCAGTCTAAACGAGTTACTTTTTAAGCCTATGAACTTTATTTCATATTGTGAGAGGTTTTTCAGGGTGTTTTGCAAACGAAATTCGCTGCCTCTGTTGAGACAGTTGCACCTGGTGCGGCAGCTATTTTTGCGCGAGAAATGTTAAACCTAAGCAGCCAAGCCCTGATCCTGATGCCTCCTAAACCTGTGTCGCATGATGAAACTTGAACTTCCAAACACAGTGTCCCCTGTCAGGGGAAGCTGTCATGAACACGCCGTGCCCAACGCCTCCAGCCCAGCCCAGGTCGCACGCAGTGCTGCCGCCCACTCCTCCAGCTGCACGCCAGTCCTTGGGGACAGGGGCCCATGCCGACAGCTGACATGCTTGAGAGGTCTCACCGATGCTGGAAGATTATTTTAAGGTGTTCACAGAAAGTCGGAAAACTTCCAGTGAAGGCAGCACCGTTGGCTGTGCACAGACACGCATCGGCACGGGACGTAGCCAGCGCAGGAGAGGAAAGGGGAGAAGTGCAGTGTAAGCGATGCTCTTTTCTAATTAACAGTGTGAGTTGTGCCAGTCCTTTAAATAGCACGGGATATTCCTAAATCTGTCTGGCAGGCACGGGGTAGGGAGGGTTTCCCGAGGGCTATTGCCCATCACCCAGGTCATTCCCAAATTGTGCATATACATCACTGAGGTTATTTATCTCCCCTCAGTTTACTAACATCTATATATTTTTTCAGAAGTAACTCTAAAAGGCAAATAAGCATGTTATGTTTTCAGTTTTGGACATTAGTGAAACAGAAGGCCAAAATCTTAAACCCCAGTAATGCTGGATTCTAAAAAGTACAGAGATAGCTTAATTTTCCCATGTTTTTATAGCCATTTATAATATAATTAATTAGGCTTTAATTAATCTTAACTTTTTACTTTGGGAGGCACTCTGTACTCTTTAAAAGCTCAGTAACAGTCCCACTCTGACAAAGTGCTGCAAAGAAAATTCATCTCCTTTTTCTTCCCCTGACACCCTCAGTGCAGTGCTCCTGGCCAGCCTTGCTGCTTTAGCCAAATGTGAAGGCTGAAGAGGCAGCACTGTGCTGTTCAATTCCTTTTCTATACAGAATTTCCTCTTTTTGCCCTACATAAGTGCAGAGCAAATTCTGGCAGTCATTACGAAGAACTTGGCAAGAGCAAGGTTGTGTCACACTGCCCATACAACTTCAGGTTTTTAGTTTCCCTTCTCCCCTCCCCAACACACAGTGACCACCTTTGCTGTAGCACGAGGAAAAATCCGCTGTACCACAGGACCTGCCACAAACTTCTCCTTTGAATTCTAACAAAGCAAAATACCCAAGCAAAGTTCCAGCGGTTCCACATCGTGTCAGTCTCTTCAGTTATTAAAAGATACAGGCTGTATTTTCCTGGATTGAGAAGAGTTTTTTGTTTTTAGGTTTCTATCATTAAACTTTTTTTAATGGGGAACTTTAAATTGCTGCCAGATTATGGTCTTTGTTTGCTTTGGCACCGATTTTTGAAGCTGGAACTCTTTGCAGCTTTGTACAAAGTGCTCTTTAATTTTTGTATTGTGTCGGCCTGTGTGTGTGGGTATAGACATCTACAAACATGTCTTCCTGGATTTTTTTAATTAATTTGAAAAAGTTTATCTTTTAAAAAGTTATTTGCTCTACAGTTAAAGCTAATCTACATTCTTACGAACATATCAAACCAAAGCATTTGACCTCTTTATAGACAGTTAACATTAATTTGTTCATTTAGATGTATCATTTCATATTATACTCTACAATGGCAAAACATAATGCAGTTTCAGATGATTTTAGGAAAATTTTGCATTGAGTATGCTCTGAATTTTGAAATTTGTAAGAAAGACAATAAAATTATTTATTTCAGATTTTCAAAATGCTGTGATTTTATTACAGTTTTAAGAGTTTCTAGTGTAGCTCTTGGCAAATGAAGCATTTTTGGATTTAATAAGATACCTTTATACTTACTTATTAAAGCAAATGAGTACAAAATGTGAGGTCCACTTTTGTACCAAAGTATGAGCTGAAAACTCATGACTTGAAACTCTCATAAATAATTTCTACAATCCCATAGGAATTTGGTGTTCTCCCTTTAAATGGGATTTTTTTCTCCCTGCTTTTGTAAAGGGTTTATACAAAATGTTTTTCAATGACAAAAGCAGAAGCAGGCCCTTACAACTTGGCCTTCTCTTCTGTTTCAGTGGCTCAGTGTAACATTAAATTCTTCTCTCTTTACTCAGGATAAACTGTTGAATTCAACTGGGCTTGAAGATTTTCTCAGGGTTTCAATTACTAAATAATACAGGAATTTCAGTAACACTGATTGATCGTGGCAGAAATTAGACCCCAGAGCACTGTGGCCCAAATATTTATGGTATAGACAGATAATATCTATCCAAAGCAATTATAACAGTGATTTCTCTGAGGAACATTTATATATATGTAACTCTATGTATTTAAATGAGGAAAATTGGGGACAAATCCTTAACTTTGCTAAAATTTATTTATAATGTGAAACTTCTCTACCCCCAGGAGCAAAAAGAAAAAAAGATACAGGATTGAGCTGTTACTCTGTAATGGGTTTTCTATCAATCAAGGGAAAAAGAATTTAATTTCTGGAGACACAGATGAATTGAGGGCTCAGATTGCACATATAAAGAGCTCATCATCATTAGGTGTTCTATTGAGTTTTTACTGTATGAGCTTGTGTGTGTTATCAGTCCTATTTTTTTAATCATGGAGCAGCATTATTCATGGCATGCACAAATATATAAGTCAAAATTTTAAGGGTGTCTGAGAGCAAGTAGCTTATTGGATGGTGAGGCATTGGAATGATGTGAGTTTTTCCAGAAGTGCCAAACAGCCTCTGGTTCTGCAGATATTGGGGTTTTGACTTATTTGTGAGTGCATTCTGTTCTGTATGTATGAGCAGAGGCATGCCTGATGCCAATCCCAGCTTTGTTTTCCTGTAAACACTTGGCTATTCAATTTACATGATGCATGAATAAAGCAGAAACAGTGAGATATACACCATTTGGTCTCAGATCCTATTAAATTATTGTTAAAATAATCCAAGCATAGTACTTTATATAAATCATTGTACTTAGCCTGCTACATCACTGTATAAAAACACAAAGCAAAGTGAATAAATCATGTTGTTTGATTTTACTGGTTAAGTTTAAAGAAGCATTTGAACATAGTTCTTGGTTATTTATAAATTAATCATAATGTAAGTCCAAGTAGTTTCATATGTTAGCATCTATTTTCACTTCTGTTCTACGAAACAAGTTTCCTTTCATGGAAAATCTGCTTCTTTACAAAAATCTATATTTGTTTGCAAAATGTGATTATATTTGCTAAAATAAATGGTATTTTTGTTACTAATTTAAACAATAAACTAAGAGGGTAGTTCTCTTCTATAGGCACCTCAAGATACAAGTATTCAATCTTTTTCTTTACCTTTTTCCAGTCTATCTCTACAAGATTTCAGCAGATATAGACGTGTATGAATGTGCCTTGTGTGTGCATTGGCAGGAAAGAAGGGAAGTGGCTGGAAAGCTTGGGAAAATGAAAAGTGAGTTTCTCTGCTCAGGGCCTGTACAATATCCTAAGTGCCAAATACAGGAGGAGCTGGAGGGAGGGAAAGGATGGAGGAAAAACAGAGAGAAGAAAGGAAGAGGCTGATCTATCACTGGAAGTTGATCAGGGTGAACAACACAGTCCATGAGCAAGGAGCCCACAGTGGGAGCAGCCACGGCCGTGTTCTGTGCTTTGGCCTGTTGCACTGTGAGACTGTACACGCTGCATTGACAGAATATCACCAAAAATGACAGAAAACCTAAACTGACTGCCTAAATAACACTTTGGAAAAGAGAGTAGTAATATCTTGATTGATAGTAAGAGCTACTGGATAATATAAGGTGAGGAGAATGAATTTCTATAAAATTAGCTAAAATATACAGCACGCTACAAAGGCAAGAGATCTGGGAGATTTTACACCAGGAATCCTTTGAAGGCTGAAGAAAAATGTTTCTAAAGAATCAACATGAGGACTGGGGGGAAAGAAGAGAAAATTATTACTGGGATAAAAAATACCATAGAGTTTAATGAAAACTATGGGGGGAAAAAGCCATTACTAAATAGCGACAAGAGCTAAACTGCCTGCTCTGGACATATTTCTTCAAAAACCTTTTCAAATTTTAAATATACATTCATATCCAGGCAGCCCAGATTTTTATTTCAAGTAAAATCCTTTAGATATTACAACATAATACATAGTTTAAGAAACCTTGAAGATTGATCCCACTTTGGAATTTGTACAGCAAGGAGCACAGGTTTCCTCAGGAGGGGAAGGAGGAAGAGAAGGCCTGGATAAAGAAGAGTAACCAGTAGCCACCATGGAGGATATTCCCTGTGATGCCAAGAAATCTCCCTCTTTGCAAGGATTTGGCATCTTGATGCAAGGAAACTATCATTCACCAAAGGAAGTGTGTTCCCCATTTTGGTGATAGATAAAATGCTCATGTAACAAAATACTTAAGACAAGTTGCTTTAGAAAGGCCTTATCTACTCTCTTTCATTTACTACATTCACATCACAGTAGTGTTGTGAGGTTTTAATTAAACATTTGGAAATTGCTATGTGTTCTTCCAAAGGAGAAGCCAATACAAATAAGACAATTACACTGAAATGGGTGATGAAACAAGGAAGTGATAAAAGTAATTCTACTTGTTATGGCATCTCTCTCTAACATCTGATTGTCTTTCCTTCACATTATTAAAATCAGCCCTACTTTCCAAGCATATGTATGCAGATCATTTTTAAAGGCAAAGATTGCAGAAACAGGTAATTCTTTCAATAAGAGAGGGGAGCTTGGTGGGAAGGGCAGGCATCTGTCAGGCCCAGATAAGATCAGACAGCTGTGCTCTATCCTGAGAGGGTGCTACGAAGCTCAGTTTTCCTAGGGAAATAACATCTTCAGTATGAAAAGCAGCAAAATGCAGGGAAGTCTCCAAACAAATAAGTAGTGAAAACAGGAATTCTCAGAGCTCATTTTAATCTAAAATACCAACTCTGTATCAGGTGAAAAAATGCAGGATGAGAGGAGGGAAACACCTTTACCAAACAGTAAAAACTAAAGGGCAGGAGGATCACTTCACTCTATAGTGTGAAAGTAATCCTTTATATTAGAAACAAAGGTGACTTTAGCAACAATAATCACTGCAGAGAGCCATTGGGATAGTCAGAGGGCTGGAGCACAGGACACCCAGGACAGGCTATGGGAGAGAGGTGGTTAAAATGGAGACAAGAAAGCCAAGCAGGTGGAAATCTAAGAGCAGTCTCACCACAGCTACAGGGCATGGCAGAGCCAAGCTTCTCCAAGGGACACACAGTGAAAGCACAAGCAACAATAAAGCACAAGAACAAGTTGCAATAAAGTAATCTTTCTTTTCTTTTACTGAAGGAAGAACACTTCTCACCACAAGGATGGTTAAGCACTGGAACAGGTCATCCAGGGAGGCTGTGGAAGCCTCTTCCTTGGAGAGTCTCAGAAACTGATGGAGCGAGGCCCTGAGCAGTCTGGTCTAACTTTGAAGTCAGCCTTGCTTTGAAAATGGAAGATGTATCGAATAACTCAAAAGGTCCTTTTCAATTTAATTTTTCTCGTGGTTTTATTAAAGGATGAGCTTATGGTTCTCTGGAAAGGAAGTCTGTAGAACAGAATGATAAGAAAAACTTGAAAAATGCAAGAACTTCACAGGAAAAAACTGTACTTTTGGTCAGTGCCAGGATCTGTTGTTCCAGCTGAGATGGGGCGCATATGAACAAAAAAAGAGGACAGCAAAAAAGATTCCTAGAGAAAGCAGAAACTCAACAGGCCTATAAAGGGGATTTCCAAAAATAGAAACAGTAGGAGACAGGGGTCTGTTTCTATCAGAAGGACCTCTCAGATGTGAATTAGTAAATAGGTTTTAAATATTTGTTTGGAAGATGGTTAAATTCATAGGTGACAACTTCGGAGGGCAGATTAGAATCAGGGATTAACTCATAGAAAAATAAAATGAGAAATGTTCTTAAAAAGATGCATTTCAATGTCGAAAGGCAGGTAGTGCCACACCTGGTGGGAATAATGCACCGCACAAACATATGATGGAAAATGACAAGCAGAAAATTATTTTTGAGGTGTTGCATATCACAGACATGACAGACCTTTGCATGAAAACTAAACTCCACGCTGGATGCACATTTCACCAAGACACCTCTTGGCAATATTTTCTGTGATTATTAGAACTTCCCCGAGTTCTATCTGAAATGTCTGGCTGGGTGGAAAATCTGTCAAAAGTTGTAACATAGAAGAATACTACAAGTAGAGAAGTACATAGTCTTAAGTACTCTGTCTGTGCAAATGAAATGATGGAGAGGGACTTGAGATTGTGAATGCCAAACTAGGTAACAGTGAAAGAGGATAGCTGTATCTTATTAACTAATAAATGTCTCTCGAAGACACCAGCAGTTGTATAAAAGAAGTTATGAGACCCTGAAGTTTTCCAGGGTAACATTTAAAGAACCCGTGGTGCTGCTAGTGATTGGAGCCTGAGAATGTGCTAAAGACATGGATGTACAACAATTAGAGTATCAGAAATGCACAATAGAAGTTTTAGCATCATGAGGTATAATAAAGTAATTCAAGATATATCCATGGGAAACAGGGACCTGGCTGCAGAGAGCAAGGTCCTACTGTGTGTTGTTTTGTTGCCACTGCAACCGATTATTTTTATTTGCCACACTGCACAAAGAAAATCTGAGTGGAAAAGACAGGCTTTAATAACAGGTGCTGTGAAAGATAACAGCATAAGTGAGAGTCTGTGGCTGATGTAAGAGGCAGTCTCTGGAACGCTCAGTATCTGGAGCAGTGTTAAACACCAACCCTGGAGCAGCCAAGCATAGGTCAGGCCCACTGAAGCAGCAGCAGTGACCAGCAAGGCAGACCCAAAGAGAAACAGCCAACAACAGCAGCCCACAACATTCCTGCACCGCACAAAACAGAGCTGAATCCAGCCAGAGGCAGCAGAAAAATCAAAGACCACTTTTCTGCTACATAAAACACGTGAGTGCTTATTTTAGGCTCGGCTATGAGATGGAGCAGAAATAAAATGTACATTATGGGGTGCCTCTGCATTCCAACAAATGCTGCAACATTGCCGTGTCCTCCATCACATGAGACAATCCATTGGCACTTGTCAGCTGTCACCAATGTATTGCAAATGAGCAGATCCTCTCCTCTGCAGAAATTGTTTCTCTCTGACATCCTGGTGGGTTTGCCTATACTCAAGTGGCCCAGCCTTCCCCAGGATGGGAAATACACAGGAAAAATTACTCGAAAAATCACTACCATTAGGAAAACACTGCTGCTCTTGAAGTGGTTTAATTAAGCTGGTTAAACTGTTTAATTAAAACTATTTAAAAGGCCTATTCTCATTTCCATTATGGACTTTAAAGATCATACAGCCTCAAAGAGTACAAAGGGGTCCAAAAGTCTCCATAATGTAAATAAGAATTAGCAAACTTATTTTCACTGGCATTATTTATAGTTGGTGATCTTCTCATGTTGGCTTAATTATCATCTGATTCTAAAAGGCTAATAATTTCACTCCATTACCCTCCAGATCTGTTTCCCTTTCACAAGCAGTTTAACTGATGCCAAAAATTTAAAAAAAAAAATTAAAAAGTAAAAAGAAAGCTTAAGAGTCAAAGTAATGCAGAAAATCAAGGCTGTTAAAAGACAAGGCTGGGCAATCGCTGCAGCAGTGATTCAGAATTTGTTGCTCACCACCTCCATCTGCTGAAAGTTGCTGTCTGTACCAGCAGAAACAGATCACATCTTGTAGATTCCCCTGTTCCTGGACTGATAAAACAGCTTCAACTATATCAGCAGCAGTTTCAAAGGATGCATTACACAGCTGCTTTCAGTGGTTAAGGCTCTGGTTCCTTTTGCTAGTTCTGTTGGTCCCTTACTCTGCCACAGGCAAAGAAAGTACCTTCTAAAACTGTACAGGTGGGAATTGCTGGAACTTAACCTCTCAGTATCCAAATTCATTTGATTTCCCACAAGATTTGTGTCTTTGAAAATTAAATTAAGGCTTTATGGAGGGAAAAAAGTTGCTAGGATTTAGATGCTGAGTAAAAATCACAATGCATACAAACATCAACGTCTACACAGACACATGAACACCCTTCTGTGTATTTACTTCCAGATCAACCATTACCTGAACCACACAAAAACTAACCAGTGTGGAAAGGAGCAGGAACAGAGGGACCATCTTTGTGTATCCCAAATTGAGAAAATTACCAAACCGATGCAGAATAATTAATAAGGGTGAACATCAGCTAAGAAGTGATGAACAGAGAATATGTGTTTGCTACCACCTTACTTCCATAAAGACACTGACAGAGTACCCTATTCCATCCCTGCTGAACAGGACCAGCCATGCACAGGGAGAAGGAGCTGGGAAAGAAGCTCTGCTCAGTGTGTTTGTTCCTTTTTCCACTCCCAAGACACAGAATTGAAATGCACGTTTCAGTAAGTTAGCTCAAAACAGCACATTCTGCAATTTCCACCGAGCAGGTCCCCAACGCACAACTGCTGCTCCACAACCAAATGTCAGCAGAGCAGCTGAGCCACACACAGGCTGGGGAGGGAAAGAGAGAGCTCAGGAGCCTGGAAGGAAAAGGAAAATCTCAGTGCCAAGCAGGGAAAATAACAAAAACCCCTTCTGTCTGGCTACTTGACATATGGTTTGAGCTTCCTTGTGGATCCCTGTCAAATCAACTACCAAGCAGAATTGGAATATTACATCAGATAATGTCGCAATCCCAATTTTTTTCAGGCTTGGTACTCCATTTTCTCCCATTTTAGGTGGAAATGAAGCCTACAGCCCAGTTTGCCTCAATGTGTAAGGATATGTTTCTAATAACTCTGTGTCACCTTGGAAAATTAAAACAGTACCTCTTGTTCTGATTGTATATGAAAGTATAGCTAAAACAAATTTCATGGCACTGATTAAGTGTTGTGTTCACTAAACTTTCCAATCCCATTATGGATCTTTCTATATTGGTGTTTGCACGGGCTGCACAGTGAGTAAGAAAAATCAGATTTCAGGTGCTCACAAGCATGACAAATAGGCACTGAAGTGGCCTTGAGCACTGTGATGTAGTAACAGAGAGGAAATTGAAGCATTCAATATTCTGAGGTGCCTGAGCCCTCTGCAGATGGCTCTTGGATTGTTGTTTGCAATCTAGCAAAAAGAATCATCTGGTTTTGTGAGGGCTTGTTTGGTTTGCTTTGCTTTGACACTGCCAAAATAAATAATTTTAATGCGGGCAGCATAATGTGAGTAATAATAATACACACACTAACTTGTAGCTCTTACTTTAGGCGCTCATCTCTAAATGAAATCAGTGCAAGATTTAGCAAGTCCCTCACACAGTAACAAATCCCCAGTTCCAGGAGGCTACTGTACATTTCTGTGTTAATTAGGAGCTTTGTGGAATTTAATTCAAGGTTGCTGACAGAAAGGCTTGTGATGAGGAGTATTTTAAACCTCTGACTGACAGTAACAGCAGTGCTGCAGTCTATTGCCTTAGTTGGGCTATGTGTTCTGCCCATCTTCATACTCCACCACTTCATTAAACATCTTGATGTTTAGTAGCTCATGAAAAAGATAAATATATTTCTGTATGTTAATCTTTGTATCATTCTGCATTTTATAATTGGATATATAACTAAAACGCAGAAATTTAATTTTATGCTTTTATTTGGGGGGCTGTTTCTATCTGGAAATAGATCTGTGGAAAGAGATTAATTGAACAGATGATCTGAAAATATTTGTATATTATATAATCCATTTAGACATTCACTTTCAGTGAATGAAGACAATATCAGCTTGTCTGATATTAGATGTCATCAGTACATGCATGAAGAAATTGTAATCTGTTATAATGCAGTGAAATTATGGGGGTTTAATAATTTTAAATTAAGAGCTTCACTAGCTTAGATTTTCATATACATAGAGATGGTACAATTCTGAAATAAATTTTAGTATTAAAAAAGTCACGAAATAATAGAGTAGTAATATTTCCTCTTAAAATTGTCAGGCACAGTGAGTCCCAGCAAAAATTTCTGATTTGTTAACACAAACCTCCCTGATCTTCCAGCAAAAAGAATTCTGCATCTTCAAATAAAATTAACTCAGATGAGGTTGTAGGTCTAATCAAATGTGTAGAACACATAACAGATCAGAGCAACAAATTGGCTATTACTCAGTAATATGCACAGGTGTGACCCTGCTAAGGTCAACAGCCAGGCACTTTGTTCAAGTATGGGAAGTTAAATATAGCCTGTGCAAGTGTACTTTATATAAATTGGTGATGTACAGTAGCCTGTTGAAGGCGAGTAAGAGTGAAAAAGTGTATTTAATTACCTAAAATTTAATTGACCTGTGCAGGAGAAAAATATGAAATACGAACAACCCAGCAGCTTTATGAAAGAAATGAAGTGGTACTTTATAAGACTATTAGAATTTCTATTGATTTTGTGAATAATAGTGTCCTTGGTTATTTTATCTCTCTTTCCACACTTTCAGCCATCCCCTGCAAATGAAATTTAATTATTGTTTAGACAGAATCTGAGCACATCCTCAAGCAAAATAGTACAACCAGCAATGGCACAACAATTCGACAGCTCCCTGCAGCAGTACACAGAATCCATCCAAAATTGGATTGTGTCCCAGCATGCTGCAGAGCTACACTTGCTGGCTCTCCTTGTGTTATCAGACAAAGCCAAGGCAGCCAAAGGATGAAATGAGGGAGCTGTTGGTTGAATTCCTGTTTCTCCTCAAAGGCAGCACTCACATACTCACAGTGCCTTAGGACCAAGCCTAAGGCAGGGATTCCCTGCTGGTGGCCTCTCCTTCAGGAGCACAGTGGGAGGAGAGCTCTGCATCTCTCCTCAGCGAGGGAGAACTGAGTCAAATGACAGCAGGAAGGCAGCACGTGGACAATCTCTGGCTTGGTAGCAATCAGGACACCCCAATATCACAGTGAGGGCACAACACCAAGACGATGTCTCAGACTGGCTGAGGACTTAGGCTGGTATCACAGCACCAGTTATGCCAAGATCTGGTCCAAAGTGGGAAAATCAACTTTATTTTGAGATATTCTTCACAGCTCCTTTCAGAGGAAGAAAGGTTCTTTCAGATGCAGCAAACACTGTGCCCAGCCATGACATTTCTGTAAAGGTTGCAGGAGTACAAACAAGAGCTGGACTCAACAGCTGCCTGTCTTCTATGCCAGTTCTAGATGCCAGCATAGAAGACTGATTTAAAATTGCATGATGTGGTACATTTAAAATGTACATCAAAAACCTGAATTTATACAGGCTGGATTCATCACTAATTTTGTAAGTACATCTTGTCACATTTTCCAGGCAGCTTAACCTTTTGAAACTACTACCTATTACTGGGCCAAATCCATCCTTTAGGTTTAGAAGGGGTTTAAATTCAAAATATGCTTGGCACTTCTGTTTCAACTAAAGTTTAAAAGCTGGTAAAAAAGAGTTTCACACTGAGCTAAACCAACCCCAGAATGGTGTTATAAATATGCAGTGGCTACAGGGAATAAAAACAAACCCAAAAAAAGGCCTTTCTTTCAGCAAAGAAAGCGGCTTCCTTCTCAGGATCAAATGTGATATCAAAATGCAAGAGAAAATGGTGGAAACTGCAAAAATTACACAGAATAAGAATCTGCAGCAAAATTTAGAAATATTCTTCAGTAATATGTAAGAGAGCAAGGAAATAAGCATTAATTTAGAGTTCTAGATTGAGACCCAAGTTAACCCAAGTTAATCTCTGTGAATACTCACCAAGATGACCATACTCAGGGTCTGAGTAAAGATATCTAAATGCAATGAGATGGAGGAATGGATATTATTGAATCCAAAGGGAAAGTGAAGTTGATGTTCTCAAACTGAACATGTCCAACAGTCACTATTAATAAAGTCTGATAGCATGATTTCTCTAATAAATCTAATTCAGGCTCGAAAAGAGAAAATACACTGTGTGTGTTTTAAAAGGGTCACTTGGGAACTACAAATTCACGAGTCTGACCTTGTTAGTTTGTGAGTCTTTAGAACACACTTTGAAAGGTTTTATATAAAGCAGATAAATGAAGACAAAAAGGATGGTTCTATACAGTGATCAGTATTTTTGCTTGTGCACTCTGTTGAGAGAGAAAATATAAAGGGAAAATAAATAAATAAATTAAATATCTTTTTAAAAATTAAAAAAAAACAGAACAAGACTTCATCGATATTTGCAGGCAAATGAGCATATGCAAGTGGAACACGGAGCCATGGTGCTTTCTGTAATATTCCACGTGCAGCTGTGAATGCTTGCACTAATGCCAGTTAATCTGGAGAGCTATGGAGTGAGGGAAGGCAGTGTTGGCCACAGCACTGGAGTCATCTACCACTCTTCAAACACTGTAACCCAATCCTTCACATCCTCCTGGCCTCCACCAGAGGGGAGCAGATGGAGCCTCACTAAGCTGCTCATCCAAACACAAATGCATAATAAAGCAGTAAACATTAGGGGTTTGACACGATACCAAAGCAGAGGAACAGCAATAGTTTTACTAAAAGTGCTTCTCACTTAAACCTTTCCATAATGTTTCCAGCAGAGTGAAAAGTTTCTGGATTAAACTAGGACTAGCAGCATACAATTAAATCCAAGGAAACCTGATTTATATTAAAAACAAAACTAAAGAAAAGACCCTTTGCAATGGCACAGTCTGACTCTGCTTTTATGTGATGCACCAATTTCAAGCAGCTCTGCAATTTGCTGTTTGCATCCTTGCAATTAAGGCAGAGTTCATCCCTGACATCCTGCACTAAGAGGATGCCTTTCAGCTTGCTTTTGGGTCTATTTTTTTTTTTTTTTTTTTGAAAGTCTGACAATTTTCTCTTTCTTTCATTCCTACTTCATCTGAAATATGGATTTTTTTTTTCCTCTTTCCAGCAGTCAAAGCTTTAGAGAACAAATAAAATGAAGATGAAAAGTTTTTCTTGCTCAGCTTTTTAATTTAAAGGTTTTTCTGCTTTAATTTTCTTTCTTTTTTTTTTTTTAATTCATTGAAATCTTAAGGTTGGTAGTAAATGTGCCATTCAAGTATCTCTTTTTCCTGAAACCATGGCAGAAACCCTCCATCCCTTTGGATAAACAAGCTGAAGGAAGACTTTCTTTTGTTCTCTTTCCCATGACTGAAGTGAAATTGCTTGCACCATTGGATAATACCTTCATTTTAAAGGGGTTTTCTCAATAAATGCAAAGTAGGATTCAGACTACATAGAAAGATAGAACAAAAAAGGATAAGGGATCCACAAGAAGACTAAACTTAAAAAGAGTTTTCTCCTACTTTGTGGATATCTTACTCTAATTCTGACATCCTTCCTCCTCATAGAGCAATTCTGACTGCAAACTTTTCATATCTTTTAAGATCATCGTCACATCATTTGTGATCAGATGCATTCCAGCCCCTTACAGGTCGCCTTACTGTTTTGTCAGGGTGCAAAGTTCACTTTATAAATACCTTGAGGACTATATTTGTTGCAACAGAGGCAAAGAAGAGAATGTGAAACAAAGTCTCAATTCTGAATTTCCTGACCGATCTTATCATTCAAGAAGATACAAAGAGTATGGAATAAATCCAAAGAGGAGAACACAGTTTTCTGTGCTTATTCAAAAGATAGTGATGTCCTAGGGGAGACAATAAAAGAAAATGAAATTGTGTGAAGGACACCTCCAGTACATATAGTAAACCTTGTTTGTAGGAGAACACAACAATAAAATCAATAATAAAAAACTATTTGTGAGAATGCTAAATAAAGCAGGCTTGGAACAAGACCTTTGAAATGCATATATTGTAAACTGAGTTCTAATCCTTCAAAATAATTATTCCTAATCCAGGTTGAGATTCAATAAGGATATTTACCCAGTACTTACCTCTTCTTTTGTGCAATCTGACTTACAAAAAATTATCAGGGAAAGAGAAACATGGCAAAGCCCTTCAGCATAGTGCACACCATGTACTGTTCTGCTCAAAACAACACTTGCATTTGCCCAAAAATTATGTGTTTAAGGAAGAGAGTCCAGGTGCTATTTTGTTTCATTTGCATGGATGGTTACTCCTGTAGAACCTTGTTGATTTTTATGTAAGAGGAACAGCAAAATGAAACTTCAGAACACCAAGGATTCATGCTGCACTGCTTTACAAATATACTGGCTACACAAAGTCCAGCAGGATTCCAAAATCAGCCTTTTGTAGCAGGTATAACAATGTATTTTATATATTCTACTCATTTAAAAGGGATAATCAGATTTTCTTTTGATTATTACCATTATCTCTTAGCGCTGAAACTAAGCACAATAAAAATAGTCTAAATGGGTTTTGGAAAGAGTAGGAGGAAGTCCTTGAGTAAACTGGAATGATGCTTGACAGAATGGCAGGAATGAATCTCCAGGTGTGCTATAAAATAGATGTGTTAAAAAGAAAAGAAACCAACAAACAATCAGAATACACATGTCTAGCCCAATACTTGAGCATAAAAAAGAACTTATATTCATTAATGATCCACAATACACCCCTCTCTAGGAGATAAGTTCCTAAATACTTATGCAGTGCTTTGAACTCTGAAAGTCTTTTAATTGAATGAGACCTGCACACTTCAGCAGTCCTTAAACGTTTTCAGGTAATCCAAAATTCATCTGAAGGTTCAAAGAGATTCATACATAAAGTATTGGCATTTCAAGTGGCCTAATCTTAATCTGTCAAGTGATATATCTTAAAAACTACACCAAAAATCTCTTTTGAGAATACTTTGGTCTGCTCATGCATTGCAGTTTATCAATAGCAGCAAAGCTTGGCAAACATAGAGGCTGTGGTTGAAGTTCATATCAATACAGCACAAGGTCCCAGGAAAGACTTTCTGTCTCACTAAAAGCTTTTCTAAAGATTTAGCTAGAAAAATGCTAATGCTATTGTAAGATTTCTCTGCACTGCACCCACATTCACCCTGCAAGAGTTTCCCGTACATTGTCACAGATACTAAACATAAATGCAAGTAATGAATATAAAACAAAAAGTCCTTTTTCATTACTACAGTAAGCACAGCATTTACATTTCAGGAACTGCTAAATGATAATGACGATAACTGAAATTATTTACTGCAAAATCTGGGCCACTAAAATAACACTTTCTTTAAATACGCAGTTTTTGACTATAGGAAAAGTTCAAAGAGAAAAACCCTTGGTTCTTATTCTTGCATCTTATTTTATAAATTAAAAATTAGCTGCATCCAAGTCTTAGAACATTTAATAATTACATTTCCACCTTCTATTTTTCCCATGAAATGTGCTTCATTACACAGGCACACAACTGAGATGGGATGGTCTGACTGACCTCTCCCTTCTCTTAAAAGTCCAAGATGAATTTCCACTTACTATAAATGATCAAAGTTTTATGGACTAATGACAGCTTAAAATACTTTTTCTCCCCCCTTTTACTGCAGTCCTGTCATTAAGACTAACAATCTAAAGTAGCTAAGAGAATGAGTAAGCAACATGATTTACACAGATGATAGCGCAATGGTAAGAAGTGGGGAAAGATTCTTTCAAATTTTTTTTCTAGCTGAAGCATTAAAAAGATTTACACCAAGGTCTTTAAGTGAAAAGAGAGTGTTGCCAAAGAGGTCTGGCAAGCTCTTCTATCAATAAAATACTCTGCCCCATAAATTTAACCAAACCCTCAGCTTAAAACCTGATTAGCAGCTAGAAGGAGCTTGCCTTGTTACCAGAAAAGCCAACCAGCCCAGTATCCAAAGGGTCTGAGAAAAATCAGACAGGACAGCAGCACTTCTGTAAAATCTTCACCACCATGGCATCTCTCACACTCTTTTTTTTACCATGAGGCCACATACAAAAGTTGAGGAAATATTTAGCATGAGAGAACACAGGCTCTAATAAAGAACAGTCATGTTGAAATTATTTAAGGCTGGGCACAGCAGTAAAACCTTATATGTTTCTGTACCTGGCTGATCTGTACCTTTATAGCAAGATTTAAAAAATCATGCCATGCCTTATAAGGTTTTGGGTTTAACTTCTTTCAGAATGTTCTTCAGAGAAGTTAATTTAGAGCAAGCTTGTACCTTTTTCATAATCTGACTACCATTTTTGTTCATTAGAAACAACCTGAATCAGACCTGGGTTCAGGTGTAGGGCAGGTTCAGATCAAGGCTTAATTTTATGACTGCACCAGTACATACACTTGAAAGTTGAGAGCAACAATACTTGATAGAGTTCACAACAAAAATTCAAGACAAACTCATAGAAAGAAAACAGGAGGTTTGTTGTTGCTCAGTATAACAGAACATTATTTGTTTGGTGCTAAAAATGGGCTTGAGGTTGTAAGCCATGAGTGTTTTGACAGTCCTTGCTTCCAGATCAGCTGTTCATGACATTTCCATCAACTATCAACTTGGACTGCAGCCCATCCAGATCTAGAAAACAGGTGCCATCCAATTTTGGACTTCACCCAAAATCAGAAGAAAATACTCATATGTCCTCACCCTCACCCTGAAAGTCTGAATAAAGTGACAAAATTTATATAGGGTACCCCAACAGTCAGATTCTAGCGGGAAGAAAACCAAGGGGCCGAAGGGGTGGACAAGGAACGGAGTTCCTTTGTTTCTTGGTCTTTTTATACCACAGTAGTGCAGGCATCTCTGTTGTCTGAGGTGAGCAGGTTGCCACCATTCAGATATCTCTGAGCCAAATTCTTTAGCCACCGAACAGATACAAACAAATACACAGAAAGAAATCCACTTGGCTGGCCGCCAACCTTGCCTGCTGACCAATTGCCCTGTGCAATTCTACTCTGAAACTGAATCAGGACACAGCCTTGGATAGCTGGTCCATCATAGCAGCCCTGAGTTTCTATGGAAAAGTTTGATGAGCAGCTGAGTATCGTTCAGGAATTGTTGAGCTCCTTTAGCCAAACAAGGGTGGAAGAAAAAGAAACCAAAAAGGGAGGAGTCTTCCATAACCAACACCTTTCCCAGGTCAGTGCTGTGATTTGGCAGTCTATAGGCAGCCAGAAGTGTCAGGAATTTAAACAATTCTGGTTACACGAAGGTTACAAACCCTGCTGGCAGCATTTACAAACACAGAACCACAGAACACACTCCTCTTTCTGCTCAGCCTTTCCTCAACCAAACTTTGAGCATGTGGAGTACAATTTCCAATTCCCCAACTTTGCCCAGGTCTCAAGCTACAGAGTGAACACTATGAACACCCAGTTTTAAAGTAGTGTCATAAAATCCAGGTATTGGCATCATGAAATAATACCAAAAAATTTAGAGGGAGCCAACATGCATCAAAGGAAAGTCAGCCTACAAGTCTTATTGCCAATCTTTTATCTGCATCAAAGAATATACTTCTCTAGCCAAACACAGATATTATCTACTGCTGTCTAAAATACATTTAGTGTTTCTAACGGTACTCTGAATGAGAGAAGGAAAAAAACACTGAAGGTTATTCATGAAAGCACTTGCCAATTTTCCTTGTTGGTCAGAATTATAAATTTTAGCAAAAAAATTCATTATTTAAATTATAAGAGAACCTGTCCCAGCATTAGATGCATTCATTCAAAAACATACATTCATATGTGCATAGGAAGGTCCAAAAATGGGTATGTCCTAAACAAGAAACAACACAGAATGACAACCAAAATTCAACTAAACACCAAGATTTTAAGCTGTTTTAGGGAAATGCTTGTTTCCGATTCACCAGTTTGGAAAGGAATTCCTCTTCTGCAAATGTAACTACATCAGCTCTCCAATGGCAGATGGCAAGAATGATCATAAACAGAATGATTGTACTCTCTGGTCAACATCCAGTTGTCAGAATTTTTACATAGGTTCCTTTTTCATCGAAATGAAGGAAGATTTGCATATATTTCTTCATTCATATGCAAAATATTTAGGAAAAATTAGCAGGAAACTGTCATAGAAACACAGCATCTCCCCCCTTCTCCCTACCTTAGCATCTTGTACAGCAGCCTGGGAAACCAAAACAGGTCATGCATAGAAAAACAGTTTTCAGAACAATTCATTAAAAGCACTGAAGAGTGCTTGTTGCTTTCATGTTCTCCCCAGATGATGTGTTGACTGCACATATGCAAGCCCTCATTCCTTACAGGCCTGGTCCCAAGAGAGAGTTAAAAGTGGGAAGACATATTACTCATCCAAGTACGAGAAGCTAAAATGTTCAGAGGGGATTATAAATGTCATTTTTCCCTTAGCTGAATCTCTTTCACGCTAAGTCCTGTTTACCACACACATTTCCACAACCATCCCCTTTGGCTGCACAATCGTAGAACCATCTCAAGCTCAAGTATCTTCCTTGAGGGAAATGCAGAATCTTTCTCTTGTTTTCAGTGTGTTGGGAAAGACATGAAACTTAGTCATAAAGAAATTGTTTCTTCTCTCCCATGTTTTTACTGTCATGTGAAACACAACTTTTACATCCTGCATATTGAGGAGTTGTGTAGTATTGTGATTTAAAGCACTTGTTTCACCCACTTCCTTTGCAGTTTTTTTACTCTGAACAAGGTTTTTTCTTCTGTTTGACTTTGTATTTCAATTACTGGTTTTTTTCTTACAGCATATGAATTTGAAGAAGTTACGGAGTTCTGTGACAGTATTTGTTGCAGAGGCCTGTTGTCAGTAGATGGCAGCATGGGGCTGCTTAGCTCACAGACTCTGCCAAAATTCTTACAGGGGAAACAACCAACCAGACAGAAACAGCTGCTTTTTGTAAACCCCTATCCCTACATATCTTTCACAGAAAAATACTGTAGTCATGTCTCTTACAAAGTCCTTCAGGGGCTGAGTCAAACTGTGAAGTTTTCCTTGATTCTTGGTTTGGTATTTGGTTGAGGACTTTTTTTTCCCAAACGAATGCTTTGCAGAAATTAAAAGATTTCTGTAAAGCAGAGATAATCTGGACAAAGTCTCTTGGTACAGACACTCAGAAAGGTTTGTAAATTTGGAATCCCAGCCCTGTATCTGCAGTTCAGGACATCAGTTCTAGCAACAAAACCAACTCTAGCAACCCTCCCTCTTCACAGTTCTTGACTACACAAGGTACTTTCCTGCTATTAAACTACATACACACATACAAAACATTTTCTCTCTTTCCTACCTGTATGAGAGGATGCAGCAGTGTATCCAGGAGTATACACCTAACAAAATTTAAAATAATGAATTCCAAAATTTCACTACTCTCTCGAGTGGTTCTCATATGATAATTTAAATGAAAACAAATCCCAAGTAAGTATCACGTACAGATTTGACTCATTCTAAATCCCTAATTCTTTAGATTTCCAGAAGCAAAGTTGGCTTGAGAAAATGTACACAGCTATTTGCACTTGCAATCTACAGTTTGCTTCTCTGAGTGAGCAATTATATTAAATGCTGTGGGCAACATAACAAAAGTGTATTTCTGTATGCAAGATTCATTTCAATTTATTTGATGTGGTTCTTTCAGATTACAAAGTTTAGCGTGTATTTATAATGGGGTTTTTACAGTGGATAAGAAACCTCCTCTCTCCTACCTGAATACATCCCTTTCACTTTCTGACAATATAGAAGCTTAACAATGTATTTTACCAATAATTCTATGAAAGTGTAAAGTATCAACAAACAGCTCGCGCATCCCCTGTGTCATATTGGTTCTATAGCCAGAATTACTTGGCCATTTCAAAATAAATGCTACAAAAACCAGAAAGCTATTTTAGGTTTCTGGTATGTTTTCCTTACCTGACATGATTTCATTAGCCTTCCTCTGTCCCTCAGAAGCAGCTAAAACTCCACTTTTTCCACATTGCAAGTAGCAGCTGCTTCAGCACTGCGGGGAAAGAAAGCCCTTCTGTCAAACAATATAGTGCTTTTAAATTTCAACATATCACACAATTGATCATAATAAAACAAGGCCTCAGAAGGGCCTTCTGACACATGAGAGCTCATAGATGTTTTTACAGCAGTAAGTCCATTTGTTTTTAGCTTGTGAGGGCAGTGGACATGGCTCCCATGCCAGAGGCAGGACAGCTGGAGTGCCCAGCGTTGATGGAAGCTCTGCCTGGGAATCCTTTGCTGGGCTCATGGGTTTGAGCCACAGGGTCCTTCAAGCCTCGGAGCACCCAGATCAGGGCCTCTCCCTACCCAGTCCTGTGGCCTCAGAACTCTCCATGCCTTGTCAGGAGGAGCATGTGCTGCCCCAAGCTTCCCCTGGCAGTTCTTCGGATTATTTAATCTCCAAAAGTCCATCTGTCAAGGAACAGAAGTTGAAACCAGCTGCTCATCCATGGAGAGCATCACTGGGCAATTATTGCCACAGACTATCTCAAAAAGTCCAAATTTCAATATGCCTTTGAAATTCAGCATGCTTTGAGTAGCAACAGATGAACTACAAAGAAGGCTGCAAAAATCCTTTGTACTGCTAAGGAGTGTTAATAGAGTAAAATGATGATGGGATTTGAAGATCCCAAGGTAATGACAATTGAAATGGCATGAGTTATAGCAAAGGATGGCAGTAAAAGGTCTGCATCAACTTAATACTGTAAAAACAGGACGTTTTCCACTTCTCCAGATTCTAATACTGCCATACTATATCCTACTTGCAACTATTGCTTTGCAGTTTCCGAGCACACCTTATACCCAACATGGCAACTGACAACACAATTCTTTATGTCTTTGATAAATATTCTTTCCCTCCTTTGATTTCTTTTTTATGACTTCTTTTTCCTTATTACCTAATCTCTATTTCCTCCCTGACTTCTCTTTCCAAGTGTTTTCTCCCCTCTTTCCTCAGGTCTTAATAAATTTGATGCATCATAACAGTGAGGGAAGGGAAGAATCTTCTCTGAAGCAGCATTTAACAAAGATAAGGTTAAAAGAGGGGCAACAGGATCTAATGTCATTATATATTTAAATACTGCTAATAGTGCATGGGTAGGCATGCCAGAATTCACCAGCTGTCCCTAAAGGTACAAGCCAGCTTTCTGCCTGCTCTCATTATAGCCCAGTTTAACCTCTGTTGGAACATATCTCAGCACAAATAGATTGTAAAGCCTCCTTCACTAGGACCAGTCTAATTTCTCTGCTTTCAGAAAAGTTCAATTTTTTTCTGTAGAGTTAGAATTTCAAAGATTACACTCAGGGTTACAGAAAACTAGCACAGCAGAAGTTGAAGAGTAGAGTTAAAGCAGAGTGGTTAAAGTTGTAAAACAGAAGAAGATTCTTCACAGATATTTATATGTATATGGAAGATATAGCTGTATTGATATTTATATGTATATATAATCTAAATATTATAGATGTTTGTTTATATATATATATATTATATATATATATATATGAACTAAATAAATAATATTTTCTGTATGGACAAACTATGATACCATCAAAGCAAAGATAATTTTGCATAAATTTGAATGAGAAATACATGGGAAATAGTTCTGGACATAGAACCAGGCAAGAAATTAAGGCACAATTTAGCAGAGGCAATAAGATAATTGTGCTGCCTCCAGCTAAAAGCACAGCCATTGAGTTGCAGGTATTGATATCTGATCTGGACAGACTCAAATGTTTAGTTTAATTGGCACCTAAATGCAGCTAGAAAACAACAGATCAAAATTTAAGAGGAGTCACATTCTCACTCTCTGACCTCACTATTAAGAAGCAAAAATAGCGCCTACAAATTGAAAAGAGAACGAATTTCTGGAGAAGTGTGTGAATACAAAGAATCTGTGTATTTAATTTTGGCAACTTCATATAGATGTGCGACTTCTGG
The DNA here is from genome assembly GCA_036630365.1 of Acanthiza pusilla. Lineage (NCBI taxonomy): Eukaryota > Metazoa > Chordata > Aves > Passeriformes > Acanthizidae > Acanthiza > Acanthiza pusilla. Next base: position 5,667,868 of record JAXCHO010000039.1, read on the forward strand.
TGTTTGCAATCAGCTTTCCCAGGCTACTACATCTAACCTTTTTCTTGATTAAGTGTGTGTCTGGAAAGGATTGAGTCTTGTCTTGGATAACCTTCTGGGACAAAATGCTCTCTGGCAGCCTGCTGTGCCTGTATCTCATTCAGTTTTCCTTCAGACCTTCAGCAAAAGCAGTTTTATATCATAAAAAAATTCTCTTAAATTCTACTCAGACAAGCTGCTATTGGGCTCTTTTCACCCAAGAGGCATTATATGACTGCTCACTTATAAGCATCCTTTAGCTCCACAGTCCTTATACTTTATTTAGGTTAATAACATATACCCTGCACCACACCTCCACTGAGCTTCCACAGCTGTGCCAGATGTCAACAGTGGAAGATTTTGGCACTGAAGTACCTTCAGTTCAGAAATCCAACCAGACCCAGTAGTGAGTGCTGTCCTGATGAAGTCTCGGTTACAGACACAGAAACCTCAGGCAAGACTGAGCTTTGGAAAATTGTTGGAAACCTGGTTTGTGTGGCAGAGTGCTGGAGTGGAAATGCACTTTACACTTCATACACTATATAACCAATATTGCCAGAGCTAGAAGCTTAGAGCTGCTCCACATCAAGAACAAAATATTTCACTCTTCTGTTTCAGCCTTCATCATTCTACTGTTAAATAAAATGTCTCAGATTTCATCCAGTCTTTCACAGTGTATTTTCAGACATTAGGCAGCCCTTAGGCAAGTTCTTGTATCTACAAAATGACTTCATTTAACTGTTTATAAAACATCTCAGTTCTGACACTGCCAGGAAAGTTTCAAAAACAGCATCTGTCCCTCTTGTACTTTTCCTGCATTCACCAATGCTTTGGAAATGAAGCCACATCAAAAAAACAGGCCTGGATTACAAAGAGGCAGTGCATCTGCAGAAGCCAGCAGTGGTGCACTGAGCTTCAAAAGAAAAAAGGTCTGAAGATTACTTTTAATAATTTGGCCTGATCCTGAAGGAGAAGTAGGAATTAGAAAGGAGAAAAAAAGACGAGGCATGAGATAATCAGCTTAGATAAACCAAAGGCATGGTTCGATGCAGTTTGCTCTGCAGTCAAATTATTGGGTACATAACACTCACACTCTGGGTCACTTTAGGCAACAGGCACAGAGATTTGGGAAGCAGGGGACACACCATGTAAAAGTACAAACCAATTCATTATTGTCCAATACACAAAAATGATTGCTAGGATTAATGAGCTACCAGTCCAATGCTTGAGAAGTTCACTGTTCCAGAGGTGACTCCAGATGACTGCTCCAAACATTTGCCAGCCAGGTAGATCACATGAGGAGGCTTTTTTCTATTTGTCCTTGGGAGCCTTGGTGCTGCAGAGTTGCCATCTTAGGTCTCCTTGTTAGAGGAGGTTTTCTTGTTAGAACTGCACATCTTTCCACGGTTTTTTTCTTTTGAATACTTGAGCTGCCAACTATGCCCCTCTCACCAACCTTATCTCTGCAGTTTCACCTTGTTTCTTTGCACAGCTCTGTTCTGTGTAGGCTTTTACAGCTCTTGCCATCTGGTCAGCAGGTTTCTCAGAAGTCTGAGCTGGGGCTGCACAAACAGTGCTGTGTGCACAGTGGATCTTGGATCACACACAGCTGAACTGCTGGGAGGAGGGTTATAGGGACAACAGGCTATTCTGGAAAACTATTGACATTCTCTTATGAAGAGCCATCACTTTTATTGTCAGATCACGTTACTGTGAGGGAGCAGAGAGCAGCAACACAGACTTAATAAAATAAAGGAACCTCTTTGCATCTCATTCAACTCTGACACCGCAGTGAGAGCAGCAGAGGATTCTCTGCTTGGGAGCAGTGATCACACAAAAGCAGACAGAAGTACATAACAGACCTCTTCATTTGCACTAAGAAGTTAAGCAACAATAAGCCTACTTAGGCCTGCAGATGGTTCAGTGCCTATAATGCTTGGCTTGGGTCTTAATGCAGAAATATCAAAAGCTGTTAGTGGCAATGCTGAATGACCTCCTGCCTACAGTCAGCGATTTGCTTTTAATACTGAACACGAAGCACAGAGTGACTGATCATATTTTGAGTCTCATTAGGCAGTCACAAATGGAAGGAGGCACTAGCTAACTCTCTCTGCCCTGATGAGCAATAGCAGAATGAACCACTGCCAGACCTCACAGATAAGAGCCTTCACACTCTGGGAATGCATCAGCAAGAAAAGGTTGGTGTGTGTGCAAACAGCCTAGGCAACATGTGCCAGATGTGACACTGCAGGAAAAGCACAGGAAATAAAAAATCATAATGGATATAACATTTTATATCTGGCACTCTGTCTCTTGTGAGCCGAAGAAATTTACATATCCTACCATGCAGTCACATCTAACTGCATGACCCCTCTGCTTTGTTCCGTTGAATAGCTAAATAAGTGCTTTCCATCTTTTCTCAGATGGAAGGCCCTTAAAATGCTCCAATACTCCAACTTATAAATAGGATGTTATCCCAGTTATTCCTCTTGACCCCTGAAAAGAAATACATAAACCTTTGGACAAGAGGTCAGCAGCCACTGAACCAGACCACTTGGCTTGAGCACAGATCTGTGCTTTGACCATTCCCATTCACCCATATATAACTATTTTTTCTCTCTTTTTAATGTCCCAGCTCCTTTCAGCTCCCTACAGTAAGATTTGTCTTGCAAAACCAATTTGGTTAAGCACTTGTATCAATTGATTTTATCCTGAATATTGGTTGTCACAGAAAATTAACTATGGTAAGTGTGTCTAGAAAACTGTCACAAATGCTATCACAGCTTGTGGAAATTTCAATTACTAAACAAGGATTCCTGGTAACTTCGGAGCTTTGTGACATAACTTTGAAGAAATCTGTGTATGTCAGATTTCACCTGTCTATATTTATGTCCACTATTGCTCTGAAACAACTGAAGCATCACTACTGATGAGAAAGAGCCAAACATTACCTGTTTATACCAATTGGTTTGACTCCTATAATGAATTTTGAAAAAACTATTGAAGATTTCTACTTGCTACATTTAAATATTTGCAATGTGGCTACAATGTGCCCTATGTGATCTGAGAATAAGGAGGGAATTCCATGATTGCAAGAAATCCCAGTCTTTTATAAATTATTTAATCCCACAAATCTTATTTCCCTTAATTCATTACTTTATTGACGACATTGGCTGGCTGAAAATTTACAGCAGCATTTGCCTCTACTAATAATCAGATCAAAGAAGGCCATTAAGGTTTTAATTTTGGTAACACTTCTGAAGAGTGTCTTTTGATTTGAGAAACTTAACTTTTCTCATCCACCTAGACATTTTCTTGTCTTCTTCCCTTCTGATTCCACTCTCAAAAGAAAAGAAAAATTGATCTGTCAAATCTTTCTTTCTATAACTCTGAAACTTTTAAAATTGGCAGAGGCTTTCATGGGTCTTTTCAACTTAGTTTTACAACCATAAAAAATTGACAGATCTCTGCAAGAAAAATGAGAGCATGATAGATTTGTCAAAGACTCAGTGGATAAAAATGAATGCAAGAAGACATATATGTGCCTCTTTCTGCTGTAAGTGAAAGAAAAACTCTTCAGAGTCACCAGCAGGAACACTTTGTTCCTCGTCCCCCAGGCACACCAAGTTTACAGCTTTGTGTCCCTGTGAGCAGAGGGAGGATGGCTCCTGTTCAGTCCCACAGCATCAGGCCTGATGCTATTGATGATACCCCATGAGGCAATTTTGGACTCCTGCAACCTCAAGGCCAATGTAGGCTGATTTCTACCACACTTTCCGGAACTGGGGAAACTTACTCTCTTCCAGTTCTCTCAAAGGTCATGTAACTTTCCCTGCTGTATTACAATTTTCATACAGGAATCTATGCCCTGAGCTGGATGGTAAAGTCTGAGGTCAACACAGAACAAGCTGTGGTGTGACCTTACACAGGAATTCAACAGGTCCCACATAAATCACTGCTGCTCTCCTTAGATAACCCAGCTGGTCTTACTATACCTTTTTGAGACATCTTGCCCTTATTGAGATGTGTTTTCAGAGCAAAAGGCAAAGCCAAACAGCATTGACTGGAATATGCCAAACTTAATTGCAAACCCACGACCCTGCCCTGAGTTTCTGGTCAAATAAAAAACCAAAACAATTTCTCCAAGCCAGGCTTCTCTAAATCCATATTTCTTTGAATTTCAAGCACCTGGTCTCCAGAGATCACAGAACTTTTAAAAAATATCCCAGCAAATGAAAGCCAAAAAGCGACAACATAAAATACCTTATTTCAGGGAAGACTCCTGAGGCCCTCTGACTTATTCCAATGCTCAACAGAGCAATTCGCAGCAGCTTTGCCAGGTCTCCAAAACAACTGTGCCAGAAACTAAAGTCTGTCTTTCTTACTCTCTTCATCCTTAAGGGAAGCAGTTTCTCCAGAGGGTCAAAGCATGGCTTCATCCAAAGCTGCTCAGTGGTTCTGGTCTGGATTCTAAACAAAAAGAGACTTGTATTGGTTTCCCCACTCCTGAACAAACCTTCCAAAAGTAATTCCCTTCTCCCCCCACAGCTCTGACCCCACTTGGGCCACAATTTAAAGGAAAGGTGGAAGGAATTGTGTCACTCTCCACCTCAGCTGCCAAATGACAAGCTTACAGGTGGGATCTGGGAAATACAAATTCCTTTCAAGGTTCATGACATGAGGAAAGCTCAAAAAATTCCTTGTTTCTCTGGGATACAAAAATGTCTTGTGAATAATTGCTTTGGCTTTGTGGAAGATGATAAGGAAAATAAAGAATTTGTGTCAATTTTCAAAAATAACCAATTAAATACTTAGCCGAAGAGCTCGTGCATTTGTCAACCTGCTCTAATTGTTCTGATAACAGAAGGCACGTTCTGGATGTTTTATGAACAATTTTATCTCTTGAGGCACCAAAGGCCACTGGGACATGTGCTGTGCTCTAGCCTGGGTAGATTTAGAACAATAAAAAAAGAGTACCACAATCTGACATCTGCTGATAAACAACGTGAAAATAGATGCAGAGTGCAATGTCTTCATCGGTGATTCAAGTCCCTGCTTATGTTGGAAATTATGTAAATAAAGACATTCCTTTTTTTGGCTAATTTGACTACGAAAATGATGGATTTAAAAACTACATGGGCCTCTTTAATCCATAACATTGTATGTTTTTCTCTATCTTTGAAAAAGTTCACCTGGGCATGTTATCATCCCTTTAAGCTATTTATATCCCTACCTTGCTGAAACTCTATTAAAAATATTATATTTGAGTTGTCTTTTAGAACTAGCCAGACTTCACCTTGATATTAGTAATTGTACAATGTTTTATAAAAATATTTTCTTATCATTCCTTATACAAAAGGTGATAATAAAACATGCATCTTTTTATATAGAGATTATGACTTAGAAATGTAATAAAAATGAAAGGAAAGTGGATTTGGACGCATCTACTGAACAGTATTTTTTCCAGTACTAAATGAATGCAATAGCAAATTTAATCTCTCAAGTCACAGAAAAAATTTTTGCACAGCTCTGGGACCTTTTTCTCCCGTACTATAAAGTTGGATTTTTTTTTTCAACAGAATTACACTGCAAATATTTTTGTCATAATGCAGATTTGCATCTTTTATCTATTGGGTTAAACATAAAGCATATGGTACAGGTTTATGGTTTATACGTATTCTATGGGAAAAGAAATAGTTAAAAAATTAAATTCTCAAAAAAAAAAAACCCTGAAAACAAAAACAAAACTTCAAAACTAAAGCAATTTTAGAACTTAGAACCTTAGAGATGAATTAAACAGCATAGCCACAGTATAAATGAATCTCACATGAGGCTTCATTCTAAATGAGAAAATGTTCCTTTGCAAGAAATTAACTGATTAAATAATGTATCAATTTCTGATGAGCAAAACATATTAAAAATTTTGAAGGTAGGAAAAAACCCCCGAGGGTGTTAATGCAGTCACTCTGCCCTCAAATGCTGCAATTGCTTTCTGTGAATATTTAGTACTGCAATAACTCCAGCTAGTATGACTTTTAAAAACAATTTTATTTAATAGCTCTCTTTAACCAGTTACAGACAACCCATTTTCCTTGAAAGCAGACTTTTCATCATTACTTTTTCTCTTTAATATACCTTCCATCATCCTTCCCATTTTCCTGTTTTGACATTTCTAGAATAAGTTTATAAACTTTGGAAGTTTAACTTGGGTTCTTAATGTCTCAGTGCCAAGTGCACTGGGCCTAACTAGATAAAAAATAGCTTTGTATTTACAGATAAGCACAGACCACCAAAAAAAAGGCAAAATATTGACAATCAAAATGAATGGATTTATTAGATGTCAGCAAGTGTAATAATGTGAGAGTAAAAAAAAATCACATGAAAAAGTAGCCAAGGCTCTTCAGCCTCATCCAAAAGTACACAGAAAGGGAAAAACCAAAGGCATTCTTTCTTTTCGAAGGAAATTAACATCTCTCAAATTAATCTCCTACTTTAGTTATCAATGAGAGTGAAGACTCTCAATCTTAGGGCAAATATTACTAATCAAAGGGCAAGAGAAAATGGAAGTTACAGCAGCCTGGGTAAAATGGAATTCCAAAGGCTGATGTGCTCAGACAAGCAGAGATGGGGAAGAGGGCAATCCTCTCTCCTGAACTCTGAAATAACCAACGTGGGAAAACGCAAGTCAGACAGAGGAGATCAGTAATAAAGCTATAAAATCAGGAATGGTATAAATGTAGAACAGCAAATGCAAATCCAATCTCTAAGAATACAAAGAGAAACTCAGTATCAGCAAATATGAGCTGTAGAAATATGCAAAGCTGTTGAAAGCAACCCGAAGGAGGAGAAAAATGCTCGGAAAAAGGGATAAATAGAAAATGGGATAAATTCACCTGGGTTTTGGTTTGTTCCAAGGGGTTTTTTTTCACGAAGGTAGATTATTCTAGGATGAGAAATATTTAATTACCTGCCTTTGATTAGGTTACTAATTTTACAGACAAAAGAAATAGTCATTTATCAGCACTTCAATCAAAAGATGATTGGATGTCATGGAGGGAAAGAGGCTGAAGAGGGTGATTTGGAAAAAGCCGTGAAGAGGGCAAGGTATGGCTTAACAGGTTGTGTTCAAGGTCTGGAAGGAAATAACTCATAGGGTTCATCAAAGATTGATCTCTGGGATCACTGCTATTCAGTAAATTCATTAGCAATTCTGGAATAAAAGGTAGGAACTTGCTACTGAAATATGCTGCTCACACAGAAGCAGCAGGCAGGCAGTAGTGTGAAGGATCTGGAAAACATATTGCAACAATCAGAATAATTGAGAGAAAATATAATTGTGGTGCATTCTAGACAAGGGAAATCCAGTAAAACTATGTATCAAAGACTCTCTTTCCAACACAGAAAAATTAGGCATTAATGACGTTCCGCAAGACTCCAGCACCTAAATTTGGATGCCCACCCATATTTAAAAAAAAACCCAGATTTATTCCAATGGGAACAGACAAAAGAAAAGTTTTACTAGACTAATCAGGAAATGAAGTGCTACTGCCTAAGAGGAACTGCCTGGCTCACATGATTAATAAAATTCGAGAGGGAATCTGTACCTTATAAATTTTTTGGGCTACACATTATCATAAGGAAGAGGAGGAGCTCATTAACATAAAGCAGTTGACTGTAAAAGGGTCCAGATATGAAATACAGTAAATTTGAAAACTAGAGGTTAGAAAAAGGTTTTCAAATGCCAGAGGTGTGAATTTCTGGAGTGTGAAACTCCCCTACACTTAACAAGCTCATTTAAAGATGGATCTTAAAGATTTTCCAAAAATCCCCACACTTCACTTTCTGCAGTTAAGGGAGATGGACTGAATGACACAGGCAGCTCTTTCAGCCCAGAGTTCCCAGGAGCTGCAAACAGAGCGAGGAGTCTTGAGACTAAGAGGAGTGAAGGTTGAGGTCAATGCTTTAACTCAGAGGAATGAGATTTGATACTTGAGGTTGAAAACAGATGGGTTTCATGCTAACTACAGGTTTAACTTGTTTGTGCAGACAAATTACTTGATAAAGGAATAAAAATTACTACTGACTTTCGGCACAAGCATTAGAGATCATGTGTTAATCAGATATTTTCCACTGTCTTGTAGCAGCCAAGATGGTTTAGCAGGATCCTGAACTTTTAGTTTATTTTTTCCACATCAATCCATTTCTAGAGAGATTAGGATTACTCCCTGCAGTATACAACCATTATTTCCTGAGATGAACCAACTATCAGTTATTGTGCCTTAAAATTAGACCAGAAAATTTTCCCATCCCCATTTAAATGATGTTTGAAGATCATGCTAACACGGCAAAGTAGGGAATGCAAAGCACAGGCCTTACATTCTGTTCTTAGCCAGCACTACTGTGACTTTCCGGGCAAGTAATGCAAATAACAATAATACTCAGCACTTACTGTGCACGGTGCTTTTCATCTTCAAAGCGCTTTACAATTATTTACTGCTACTTAATCTGGAAAAAGTATGATTTCAGACCAGCTTCTGGTAGCTTGTGTGACAAAGTTAATGTCATTTGAATCGACTCCGTTAGTATTTAATAGGATAGAACCGCAGTACTTTAGTTTAAACACTATTGTTCCATTAAAAGCCAATTACAGAAATTCAGCTTTCTCTGTATTTATAGAGCGCAGGTTTTCTTTTTTCTTTTTTTTTTCTTTTTTTTTTTTTTTTTAAAGAAGAGGTCTATCTAAACACTTCATCCGAATTTAGCCTTCGCTGTTCTGACTAATGGCTCAGGAGCCTTTTGAGCCGCGGCACAAAGCGATTCGCCACGAGCGCTGCCGCGGTGCCGCCGGCGGGCGGCAGAGGGCGCCCGCGATGTGTCCATGCGCCACAGGGCCCCGCGACCGAGGGCAAAAAATGCAATTTCGGCACCGCACAAAGTACCGTTTCTCAGTATTAAACATACACGTAGCAGAGTTTGGCTATTTTCCATCCAGGCATCTTTCTGGATTTGAATTCTTTACGGGTAAATCCAAACGTATTTTATTCCGATCGTTCTGTGTTATCAAATGGTAGCACCGCAGGTCGAAGATCACTAAAATAACCTCGGGGCAATCCCAAGCACAAGTGCAGGCTGGGCAGAGAATGGATCACGAGCAGGCCCAAGGAGAAGGACTTGGGGGTGTGGGTTGATGCAAAACTCAAAATGACCCAGTAAAGTGCTCTGGCAGCCCAGAAATTCTGCCATGCCCTGGGCTGCCTCAAAAGCAGCAAGGGCAGTAGGTTGAGTAAGGTGATCCTCCCCCCTTCCACTCGGGTGACACCTCACCACATCAGCTCTGTGCCCCCAAAATACAAAGGACTTGGTCCTGCTGGAGGAAGTCCAGAGAAGACCAAAAAGATGCTCTGAGATTGGGGCAGCTCTGCTCAGGAGCCAGGCTGGGAGGGTTGGGGGTGTGCAGTCTGGAGAAGAAAGGCTCTGGGGAGACCTCAGAGCCCCTCCAGTGCCTAAAGGGGCTCCAAGAGACCTGGGCAAGGACTTTGGACAGGGGATGGAGTGACAGGACAAAGGGGAATGGCTTCAACCTGACAGAGCAGAGTTAGAGATTAGGAAGAAATTCTTCCTTGTGAGGGTGGTGAGACCCTGGTCCAGAGAAACTGTGGATGCCCCATTCCTGGAAGTGTTTGAGTCCAACTTGGACAGGGCTTTGAGCAACCTTTCCTAGTGGAAGGTGTCCATCCCCCTGGCAGGGGATGGAATAAGATGAACTTTAAGGCCTGTTACAACCCAAATCATTCTGAGAGTCGATGATTCTATGAAAAAGAACTTTTGAATACTGCTGCAAAAAGTAACTACATGGATTCCATTACAATACATTGACTCAGTGGCCATCACTATTTCAGTTTTCTCTGAATCTTCGAGTCTGCTGCAAACAAACCAATTTTAAGTTGTTCCCTTCATAAGCAGATTCCTTTGCCATAGATCAAACATCTTGTCGAAACCCAAATGAGTGATTTTGATTTGTGGCTCAGCCACATCCACATACTTTTTACAAGACACCTTGCAGCAGAACTAGGAAGAGAACCAGTGGGATATAACCAAATCACTATCTGGTAAAATCATGGCTGCTCTCAAGTGCTACAAGAGGGATTGCAAAGCTGTTTCCACTGACAAGGATTTTAGCAGTTGAAAATACAACGGTTGTCAAAATGTAACCTGAACACAGACCTAGTAAGGAGATGAGGCTGAGAATTAAGAGGAAAGTAATCTGCAAATGACAAGGCAGGGTTTGGAAACTGAAACCACTACCTGCACTTCAGCCCAGCGGCAGAGAGCTCACGTATCACATCACGGAATTACTGATGAGCAAAGACGGGCACCGCCAGACCTGACACAGGTGTAGCTGCTGCGGTGGCACTGCTTCAGTCCAGGCTGTGTGTGTGGCACATGTGCCAAACCTGGCTGGGGTCACCATCCCACCCAGCCTCCTGCGTTCAAAACTTTATTGCCCCTTTCGAGGTTGCCACCTTACGAGGTTGTCACTCCTGCAGTTCAAAAGCACAGGGACAAGTGCTTCAGCCTGCTCACGGCCATCTCAGCAATGGATCTGGCGCGTATTCATTAAATTATGTTATTAATTGGATCTAAGCTCAGTGACTTCTCTGGAGATGGGCCCTGCAGCCCTCGGGGCTCCCCGCAAGCTCAGACACCATTACCCAGACCCCGCGGCCCTGCACAAGGAGCCCACTTGAACATGTCCCTGTGCCTGTGCCCGCTCCAGGTGACAGACATGCGGTGTCCCCAGGGCAGGCTGAGTGTCCCCAGGGCAGGTTGAGTGTCCCCAGGGCAGGCTGAGTGTCCCCAGGGCACTGTTAATGTCCCCAGGCCGTTCCGCCGTGTCTCCTCACAGCTGGGGTGCAGAAACACGTCGGGTTTCCCCACAGGGACCTGTGGGTGCCGAGGGCAGATCCCCCCAGAGCAAGGAGCTGTGACAGGGCGGCCGGGACCGGGGGGTGGCCGTCGAGTGTCTCTTCACCTGTCAGTCCTGCCTCCGGGGGGTGGCCGGGCTGCCCAGGGCGGCTCCCAGAGGCGCATCCCGGCTGGGCTGGGCGGCCGCGGGCGGAGGAGGGGCCGCCGCCTCTCCAAACTTGCCGTGAGGGCCGGGCCGCCCCGCCCGGGGCAGCAGGGTCCGCTCAGCGCCCGGCGGGGACGCGCCGCCCCCCGGCTCCGCTCCCCTCAGCAGCGGCCCGGGCGGGCGGTCCCTCCAGCGCGGAGGGCGGCGGGGCCCGGCCGCGGGCTGTGAGGGGCCCCGCCGTGCCCCGCGGGGGGAGCCGGGCAGCGCCGCCGCCTCCCGCCCGCCTCAGCCCGCCTCCCGCCCGCCATGGCCGCCCGCGGAGCCGAGCGGCGCCGAGGCGAGCGCCGCGGCAGTGCCGGGGTCTGGCCGCTGCCTGGCAGCGCCCCGTGAGCGGGGACAGCGGGCGGCGTGTCCCTGCGCTCGGTCCTGCCCCCCGTCCTCCTCCCGGAGCGGCGATGAGCGAGACCCGCGCCGGGGGAGTCGCCGCCTAGACCGGCAGCCAGGATGGTGCCCCTGCAGCCCCTGCCCCTCGTCGTGGTCCAGGGCGTCCTCCAGCTCGTAAGTCTCCATCCCCGCGGCCCCCGGACTCTCACGGGGGGCTTGGGGGACACCGGTGCCTTCCGCCGGGGAGCGCGGCGGGCGCGGTCCGCTGTGGAGCTCGGTTCCGAGCAGCCCCTCCAAACCTGCTTCCCACAGCCTCAACATATTCCTGGTTTGCTTTTTATTTCCACCCCCCTTTTGTTTTTTTTTTTTTTTCTGTTTTCCCTTTTACTTTTCTTTTTCGTACTTCATTTTTATGAAGCGGGTTTGCTTCTGTTCGCCCCATTTTGGGATGCGGGACGCTCGTGTGCTCGAGCGCAGCGCGGCGCCGGGGGCCGGGATGCGCCGGGAGCCGCCGCGGAGCTGAATAACACCGCGGGCAGCGACGGGAGCGATGTGTGTGTGCCGAGCATCGCCGGAACTGCCCTCTCCCGAAAAGTTTTCAGCTGGCCTCAAGCGCCTTTTTTTCGTGTGCGAGACATAGCTGGGTGTGCAGGTAGAGTCACCTGCGCTCGGGAAGCTCCCCCGTTAGTTTCGGCTTGCTGCAGCGCGCCCCGGGTGTTTCCTTAATTTTTGTCAGAAAACTGTGGGACTTGCCGGTGTTATGCTAAATATTCCTCTGCATGCGGTGGGGGAATGCGGGGACTGACGTGGCGGCAAGGTGAGGTGCAGACTGCGAAATTCGGAGCTCTAGAGGGAGGGAGGGAGGGAGGCAAAGCGAGGTGCGCGGCTGGAGACGGGCGAGGAGCTCAACTTCTCCCACGCCAGCCAATGCCTCCTTCGTGGGGCACTCATGGTAGGAAACAAATGGATTGATGTTCGTGTTCGTGAGGCGGGAGAGGTTAAAAAGAGCAAAAAATGTATTTGCAAAAGAGTTTGGCCGTCTTCACGTTTATTTCGAAATGACGTTTTAACTACACTTGCTGTTTTGCGGGGAGTTTTGGTTTTACTCATAAATACATCTGCTGCAAAAGTTGTGCCTCTCTTCGCCAGCTGCCTTGGACGCGAAACTTTGTCACGAAGTAGTCAATAGGGAGTGTGTAATAAACCTTGAAGGGATTAAACACCCTCCTTAAGAACTGGAGTCTAGTATTACAGCGTGAGGTGATTGATTAGTTTTTGAGGAAGCTTATGTCAAATTCTAATCCGGTTTTGGATTGTGCTTGTCGTGTAATGTTTTTTGCTCCAGCACTTTATCATAGCAATGAAGTAGCGAGCTGCAGCCCTGCGATAAGGCACACATTTCTTTCACACTCCCATCCTTTTGGACAATAAAAGGCTGTTTACATTCTTCACATTCTTGCAGCACAGTTTGCAGTGAAACAACGCGCAGGGGTGAGAGATGGGAGAGCAGCAAATGGATTACAAAGTTGCTGAGCAGAAGGGAACTAAATAAAAACTCTCCTTCCTCACACCTACAACCTCTCTCACTCACTAGCACCCTCCTTTCTTCCTTTTTCTTTTTCTTTTTTTTTTTTTTTTTTTTTTTTTAAGAGCTATCAAAGGGATCAATTGAAACTTGTACCATCAGGGATCGGGTTTGTTATGCAATGTTTTATGGATGATGTTGGGAAGTTGCTTGTTGTGGTTTCTACATGCTGTGAGTGAAACCTGGCTAAAAGAAGCAAAGTTGCTGCCTTGAATCAAACAAAAATCATAAATAGCCACTGCAGGTTCTCAGGTGGATGTGGCACTCAGCTCACCCAGGAGGATTCTTTTTTTTTTCTGTATTCTTTAGATACAAACTGACAAGGTTTTGGAGTCAATTAGTTTTATAGCTTACATAAGTTAGTTTAAATAATAAATTAAAGCAAAATGAGAATGTATGAGATTTTTGAGGCATTTTAGGTGTACCTTTTAATGCTAACCCACTATTAAAAAGTTGTGTAAATGCATTTTGGCATGCTCTTACCAGAACCTCTGGTTAAAGTTACAGCTTATTATAAATTAAGAAATATTTTATGTTGGTGGTTATGCATTGAATGCAAGTCCGTGCTATTCTTTGTTCTCTGGCCAGAATTTGTAGGGACTGGTGGCATTCTGGAATCTGATTAGCACGTTTAGAAGGCAGGTGTTGATGTTACTGATTCTTGACTTTTTCTTTCCTTTTTTGACTAAAAATCAATGTGGATTATATTTAATAATATAGTGAAGGCTCACCATTTCAGCCAAGAAAAGAAAAAAGAAAATCCTGGGTTTTAGTGTTGCAATACAGCAGCACTGTAGTAAGCCAGAAATGCTACCATCAAACCCTTCCTGATGGGGCAATCTTGATTTTTTATAAAATCAGAGGTGTGAGAATGCAAAATATTTTGGCACTGGAAAAGGGAGCAGTACTTTTTATTTTAATAGATTGAACTTCAAATGCTGTCTTGCCTTTCAAGTACCAGTGTGCTGTCTACTTACCTACTTCTTAAAGATGCATAAATTAGGATGAAATCCATGTGAAACTTCACAAATTTGAGGAGATTATGGCAGAGTGTCTCACTGAATTTCTGAAAGCAGTGTTAGGTGATTCTTTATATGCTGTATCTAACGTTGCTCACTCAGAAGTTCATGTTTAGTACTTTTAATAGAGCATAGATGTGTTTTTGTAGCATGTTCCTGGATTATTATTTTGATTAATAAATGGGGTACCAGTATGCCTGCAGGAATAGCACATGCATATTTCCTAAAGTATTTTGCATATTTGGATATATTAAGCAGTAAGGAAGGCTGATGTTGAGTCAGGCTAAGGTGCTAACTTGCTCCCATATAAATACGTTCATTTTAAAAGTCAGGTTTACCTTCTGTTGACAATATGGAGCAAAACAACAATTTGCAATGCACAGTCACTGCATGTCTGGGCTGTTATTGATAAGAAGATGAAAAATTGCTGTGTTGTGTTATCATTAATAGGTACTCTTGCTTTACTATTAATTTTCAGTAAGCTTTTCCAATTGTCACATAATTGCTGAACGCCCTGTTAGTTATCTCTTCGTAAGTAATGGAGTTCTACACGTTGAGAATTGAAGTGAGAGAAGCATTAGGATAATGCAGTTTACAGAATGCCTGCTAGTGTTTTGTTAAGTCAGCTTTAAATACCTCAGAGGAAGAGGGGCTTTTTCTACTTCCTTGGAAATGTTACTTGTCATTTTAAAGAATTCTTGTTGGGAAAAAAGGCTGTCACTATCCCTTTGTCTAGGCAAGGTGTGGTTACAGCCAGGCACACTCCCAGGCAGGACCTGTGGTCCTAGGGTAATCAGGCACTCTAACTATTTGTATATTCTTGCATCTCTGTGGTCTGAAATTTGGAAAGGATCACAGTAACATTTTCCAGTGCCTATAGTCATTGTATCAGTAACTCTCATCTAATATTGTCAGTGGGCAGAGCTGTTGCTGCATTAGAAATCTAGGAATCAGTCATTTTACAAACCCTTAAAAGCGCTTGATTTTTTTCCCCGTAGTGTTTGTATAGATGAGAAATAATTAGGAAAAAAAAAGACAAAGGATGTTAATCTAAGATTTTTCTCCACCCAGTTTGAAGTATCACATTTGACATGAGTGAAATTCAATGACAAGTTGCTTGTCTTGGAATTTCAAGGGCTAAAATTAACTATAACCAAAATAGTTTTTGACAATGAAACAAAATTTTTACAAGGTTGTTTTTGGGGTTTTTTTTACAGAATTTAAGGTTCTTAACAACTTGAGCTGAAAGAATATTTGCTATAATACAAGATATTTCAAGAAGAAATATCTTAAAAGCTGAGCTAAAGCTACCTTTCCATTTAAAATATGCATACCCTGTGAGGTGTAGAAACACAGATATGTTCCTTCTGGCTACTTCAATTTTGTCTCCATAGCCTTGCAAATGTGGTCCAGGTAGCATGCTCTAGCAGTGAGAATCAGAAATAGGCACTATGCAAGACTCTCAGCTCCATTTCAGAAAGGTAAATGCTTCCCTCTGGTCATCTTGAAGTGCACAGATGAAATTCCATCCCCCCTTCATTTCAGGGAGAACTTTGTCATAAAATATATTGGACCCAACCTTTCATTTGGCATATTTTGGTAATTTTTTTTGATGCTGTAGGCGTTGGAAGCCTATGTCTCATTCTTGTGTAATAAAGTAATATAGGTAACTCAAGAATTGCAGGCAGTTTGGAGATGAAGACAGATCAATATCAAAATCAGCAGATTGAGAATTTATTACTCTGAACGAGGAGTTGTGTCTTAAGGTGGATGTGGCCAGGTTTGGTTTACACAGGACGTTCACAGCTCAACCTGTCCTTACCTCACATCTTTTGACCTAGTTCCGTGAAACTGGTAACTGATCTTTTCAGTTTATTTGTAGGTTGACTGGGGCACAGAAAGATTATAGATCCTGTTTAAAATCTCTACAGCAAGTCTTGTTTGATTGATGTCCAGTAGACCACAAGACACCCCAGGCTTCCCCAGCACAGGGCACGTAAAATCCAAGTCTCAATCTTTCCGTCTGTAATATGCAAGGAATTTTTCTGCCATTGTAAAGCACTTTGAGAGATGTCAGGGCTGTGCTGTAAGTGTAACAGACAGGGAAGTGAAATGGAAAGATTGGTGAAGCCCCAGTGCTAAATTAAGATACTCTCATCACTCCCACCTTTCTGGTTTTCCTCCTGGGCTTTGATTTCTGCAAGAAGGGAACTCAACAATGGGAGTCAAAAAGGAAGCAGCAGAAACCACTCGCTGACCTGGACATTAAGAGCATCAGAGAGGTGCAACTCTGCCCTAGGTACAGCAAATTCCTCCTATACTGTTCAAGTTTTTACCCTTAATCAACACTTTACAAACAAAACTGTACAAGGAGAAGCAAGAACTGCTCCGTATGGCCCGGGAAATTTGCACTGGGGTGCCAGCAAATTGCCTGTGGTCTGTGGGTGAGGTGTTGTCCTTTATTTGGTCCAAGTGTTGAATAAGACCTGGTAATTCTTTCGAACTTCTGGTAAAATGCTGCAGTGAGGAAAGATCAGTGCTACTGTGTGTGGAATGGTTTCCAGACAAAAGCTGGGATTTTGTCTGGAAATAGGTGGGGATTGCACCTTGGTCAGAAACAGAGTGAGCTGTTCTGGGGCTCAGGGAAGCCTGTCACTTTGGATCTTTCATACCTAATGGTCAATGTATCAAAACCAGAGGCAGCGAGGGAAAAGGAAGGGTTTTTTTCGGGTTCGTGCATTGCACTTCACAGGACAGTGCCTTTGCTCTGCTAGTCTGTCTTCTTGTCCTGATTTTTGCCCACTTTAACATAGCACTTCACCAAGCGCCATATAAAGCACAAACACTGGCTGTAAAATCTTTGCTAGATCAAACCTTGGAAAATTGGATCAAATGTAGCAGAATTGGTAAACAGGAACGTAAAAGTTCCATTCACAGGACTGTTACAAATTCATCCTGAACTTGACTTCCAGGCATCCTATTTTAAGGCAGCTTTGGCCTTTCACTTCAAATCTTAAATATGCATATGTTTATTTCCCCAACCCCATTCATCGGTCCCGTTCTGTTTCCATTCAGTCAATTTCCTGCTGCGTTTGTAGCTATAGTTTGTGTAGTTTGTTTAGGTAGTTAAAGAATCCGTTAGTGTAAAAGAAAATAAGAGGTGGACCTGCTAGGCAGTCTTTGCTTCCAGCAGAGCTTCCCGGCCTGAAGTAAGTCCAGTCTGCAGGTCAGGACTTGGAAAACAATGCTATTTTCTTTCCTGTAGGGAATCTCCTTGTAGGCTGGTGTTCTGTGTCAGCTCTAAGCTCAGTTGCATTTAACAAAGAGGTTCAAGGAAATAAATTAGGAGTGGGGAGGAAATGAAGGGCTGTGAACTTGGGTCAGCAGTTAAGACTGAGTTGTTCTGTCTGCAGCGGGGATTTCAATGCTGATGTGATGCTCTGCTTTCCCTGGAATGGCAGTGCTTACTGTAAATATAGAATTTGAACAATTGGCTGTAATTTAAGGTAGATTTAAAGAGCTGTAAGAGCTGTAGTTCTTGAGATAGGTTTTCTCTTTGTTCCAAATGACTGGTAGTAATAGAAGCTATTATTAGCTGGGAAGTGAAAATGAAAGAATAGGGAGAAATAAAAAAATAAAGCGAAGAATCTAATGTCTCTAAAATCAGGTTTTATGGGCATTGGGGCCAATTATGGTTATTGTGTCATTACGGTGCAGATTTGAGGCTGCTCCAAAAGCCCTATTCTGCCTCTCCAGATCCAGCATGTTTGGTTTATGTTTACGATCAATTGAGAATTTCTTGACATTATAGTACTTGTTTCAGGTGATGACCAAGTATTTCTAATATCATCAATCACCAGTATAAACACAACCTTAATTTCACCTTACTTTACCCATTATCTAGGAAAATAAAACACTGTGCATAGAAGTGCTTCTATATTTGCTCTGCTATTAAGTAGATTTAAGGGGTTTTAATGGAGAAGGAGCTTGCTGTGCTTGAGGCTGACCTGGAGGAAAGAGCCCTGGGACTTTGCTGAGGGAATAAGAGGTGAATATGAGAGAGAAAAAGATGATGAATTTTAAACAGCCCCATGGGCAGGTGGAGTGAGTCTGAGAAGTTACTGCAGGAAGAGAAGGACAGACAGACTGACAGTAACCAGGAATATTCCCACAGTAACAGTAGTACCTTTATGTGGAACCCCGGAGGGTGAAATATGGCACCTTGAAGGTTTTTTCCCTTTAATACTGCCTGTCTTGTCTCTCTTCTCCTTGCAACCACCTGCTGGCTGATTCTGTTGTTTATAATGTGTGTTTGGGAAGTTGGAACTGCTGTTCGCAGCGGGAATTTGAGGGTCTTGTGGCTTCATGGTTTGTTCTCAGTCCTTTAGGTGTAGCTGTTACTAGTGAGTGTGTTTCTTCACCATTGGGAGCCTAAACCCAGCCAAGGTGCTCCCAAGTTGAATTTTCTCCTTACTCCAGGCATTTGGGTTGTTCCTAGAAGAAAACTTCTGAAATTGTAGTACAAGAATAGGTACATAACAGCAATTTTATAATGCGCTGTAGTTGGAGTTCAGGGCACTTTATAGTCAAGATGTCTTACATGTGTGTCATCATTATTTTGGGAAACCAAAGAAACAAAATCAAGCCTAGAGGGCACATTTCTTATCCTCACCCCAGTGGACCAGAAGAATATTCTGCATAACTGACTTTCTCCTTCACTAGCCCATCTCCACACAAAGGCAAAGATCTGCTCAATCTGATCTTAGCTCACTGACGGCAGGGGCATTTTTGGAGTGACATATTATTTTTGGATAATGTGATCAAGGCAGGAGTGAAGCCCAGTCCCTCAGTCAGTTTCTGGAGCAAAAAACAGAGTGCCAGGGAGAATGCTAAAGCATGTGTTGTTTTCCACTCATTAAACTAAAAAAATGCTAATCAGCTTTGTGGAAAGATTTGCAGTAGATAACATTACTGTGGCACCACTGACTTATCAGGTGTGTTAGCATGGGCCACTTTAAATTAGATAATTGAAACACCTCAGCCTTTTTTGAAACCGATTCCATTTTCCCATTGACTGCTTTTAGTTCTCTCACCATTTGAGGCAAGGAAAAGAATCATGTTAAACTCCTTGTGGGGCTGGGACAAATCCTGTGCTACAGCTGCTGTTGTGTGCCAGGCTCTGCTGCCTCCCGCTGCTGAGCTGCTGTGTCGTTTCCAGGCATCGAATTAGTCTTCCAGTGCTGGAAACATCCATTTTTGAGTTAATTCTGAGTCAAACTGCACTGTCTTTTGTGCAGAATGACAAATCCATCAGTCTTCTTCGCATTCCCCTGGCTTGGGTCTGCTCACTGCTGTGAAGAAGTTTCTGGCCCTCCAGGGAGCTTTTCTAAGCTGCATTCTGCTGTGAGCTGCCTGCTTGCTCCCTCTGTTTCTCTCTCCCTCCGTGCTCCATCTTCCCCAAAGTTTTTTTCCAAGCAGTGGATGCTCAGTTCCTCTGGGAGGAACCAGCAGCTTCCTTGCTTTTCTCTTCCTACAGGAGATGCCCCTCTGGTCCAAAGTACAGCAGCCCAGGAGCAGGTAGAAAGTCTGCCTTCATTTTTATTACTCAGCTTGAATAATTTCTTTTTTTATTTAAAGATTTAAAAAAAATATATATTTTAAAAAACTTGGGGTTGTTTTTTTGTGTGTGTGTTTTGGGGTAGTTTTTTTTTGTTTGTTTTTTGGGTTTTTTTTTCAGGAAACAAATAGTTAGAGGCCCCTTTCTAGAATCTATTAGTGGTCATCCATTCGCCCCTTGCTGACAGCTCCTGTCCAAGCTCTCTGGTAACAGATCAATGCAAAGGTTTATCAGCTTTGAGTCCTTGGTTGTATAATGTACTTTTAGAGTGTTTCCAGTTGAAATTGTCCCCTTTTTAACTCATTTCTCACAAGTCAAAATCTGAGTGGATATCTACTTTTAAAGCACATGATGTGGGGGCTGGTCATACTTTTGGGTTTTAAGGAGCAAGGAGAACTGCAGATGTTGTAGATTCTGCCCTAAAAAGCATTTGTCTGAAAGGTGTATTTTTCCCCTCTGTGTAGGGGCCCCCTCTCCCTGTGAAGGTCTTGTGACAGTGAGCTTTGCTATGTAAAATTTATATCCAGACCAAGAGATGCAACAAACTGCACTTCTACCACATTACTGTCCGGGGGTCACAGAAGGTTTTTTGTTTCTTTACACTTTTTCTCCTTCCCCTAGAACCCAAAATCCCAGAGTTGGTTTTTTTTTCTGCATCAGTTTTGGTGAAATCACAGTTAATGCTTTTCCTTAGAGTTCTTAAAATGTGAGAAAACCATTCTCATCCATCTCACTCTTCAAGTCTCTTCTTATTTTTCTTCTCACTAGAATTCAATGTCCTGTTCCTGGCACCAAGCTAAGCTAGCTTAAAATAATACCAATGTGTTGAGTGTCTGACAGGAGAATAAATGCATTGTTGAGGTAGGACCTATTTGATTTAAATTAAATAAAATGCCTCTAAATGTAAGAATGAAAAAACATTATATACCTCATACTCAGATCCATTTTATGGTGTTCACCCTATAATCCTTTTATTCAGACACGTGTGCCCTATGTGTTATCAGCAGTGGTCAGCCTAACGCTGCAGTAACCAGGGAATTTAAACTCCATATTTTATTTAACAAAACCTTTTTGTGGATATGGGATAGGATCTGTTACTCTGCTTGCTTAGACTGAAGCTTCAGTATTGCTGGTTTTAATACTTGATGTTGAACAATGGGAGAAGGAATGAATTTAAAATAGCAAACTTTGTATTTATGATGACTAAGGACACCATTCTGCAAAAATTTGCTTTCTGGTGAGTTTGCAGGATTCTTTCAATGAACAGCATAGTTATATTTTTTGGTGGAATAACAAGATTAATAGGGGGACAAATACGAATATAATGGCTATTGTATCTTTCTTGTGTTTTGATGGATTGGATTGTCTTGTCCAGTCCAGTGCAACTACTAGATATATTTTAAATTTTTTTTTCAATAAAGCTGGTAACTGTGAGGGAGATTGAACTTTTTTCTGTTTAGATATTGAAGCTGTAGTCCTGATAACACAACTCAGTAGACTGACTTGTCCCACACCAGTGATATCCTTCTGTGCGTTGAGGGAGTATTGAGATAAACTCAGTCTGTGAGCAGGTATTAATAAAGCCTGCTCTTTTAGGAACATGTGCCCTATGCCCCTATTTCTGTCTCATCCAAGGCAATTATTTAACAGAAATTGAATTATCCTTGGGATCACCAGCTCTGCTCCAACTGAAGTGCACAGAATGGTTGAATGGTTATTTCAGTGATGGGCAACAGCATCACAGGAAGTGTGATTTTCTTAGGAAATGGGCTAAAATAACATTTGAAACAGAAACAAGTTTGAAAGCCAAAACACACATGCATCGCAATCAGAAATTCACCAGGGCTTCCTGGGGTGCCGCGTTTTGGTGTTCTGGACAAACACACAGAGGCTGCAGAAGAGCTTTTAATCTTTCCTTGGCTGTAGTGGAAACATGGGCTGTTGTATAATTCACTTGGTTCAGACTCCTCCTCAAAATACTCGACTGGAAAAGGAGTAGTGATCAATTTTAGTGCAGTAAGAAAACCCACATAAATTAAGTTGATTTGTTTGGGTTGTTTTCCTTGTTTCTTCAATTTGAGAACATCTTAACTCAATGGGATCAGGATTTTTCTACACTTCTGGAAAATTCAAAGTCATTAAAAGACAATACAGAGGTTATGGATATCACAACTTTGAATTAAACCCCTGCAGTTTGCATTTGGTGCCTGAGAATGAGATTCAGCCAGCTCCCCACACAGAAGGAAGGGAGGTACTTAGTGAAGTCCTTTCTCTCGGACTAGCAGACTTTTAAAAAGTAGCTGGGTAGTTTAAGGTAGAACAGTTTTCAATGACTGATGAAAAAATACGCGAT
This sequence comes from Acanthiza pusilla, assembly GCA_036630365.1. Classification (NCBI taxonomy): domain Eukaryota; kingdom Metazoa; phylum Chordata; class Aves; order Passeriformes; family Acanthizidae; genus Acanthiza; species Acanthiza pusilla. Next base: position 5,689,915 of record JAXCHO010000039.1, read on the forward strand.
ATTTCCATTGTCTCTGTGCAAATAAGTCGGTGCTTATGCCCTAGTTAGGATGGTGGAAGGGAAAGTGAGCCTACATCGCTCAAGACAGTATCAAATTTATCAGAGGAGACTATTCTACAGCAGGGTGCTCAGTCCCGGCCCTCAACAGGACTAAAACCTGCTTGGATCTGCCTTTTGGAGAAAGGGAGAGAATAGGTACAAATTATTTCATTTATTTTGGTGGGAGGTGGAATATATACACACTCAGTGAGAGCAGGAAAGTGACTTTTCCTGCACCTGCTAGAGGATGTTCTTTCTCCTGCAAAGAGGCACTAGAAAATAAAATGTGGTGGAAGCATCACAGCAAGCATTTTTTCCTTCTTTTTGCGACCTTAGTCAAAGGTGTGAGAAAATCACATCCTGGATTGCATCCTTTGGCAGAAATCAAGGAAGGAATGCCTGGGCTTGTATCCTGGGAGAGCCCATACTTGGATTAGCAGCTCGGGTGCTTGGCAAGGCGCACTCCTAAAACTAAAGGGAATTTGCAGTCTTAAAACATAAGGACTACTTGGGTCATGTGTCCTACTGTGTGGTTTTAGAGGTTATAGATCTAGGCACCAATTATGAAACTGGGGAGAAGCTCCATTTGCTGTCTGTCAAACTCGCCCTGTTTTTGTTGTTCCCCTTATCAGATGGGTACCTGGGAAAGCTCCCCAGTATCTCCTGTGATATAGGATTGCTCATGCTAAACACTTCCCAGTATTCTTCCTTAGTGTTTTTTTAGAAGGTCCCATGATAATCCCTAGCAAGTCCCACAGCTGATTTTATCATGTTGTTTAGTTTTTCCTAATACTATGCACAAAGTTTTCCTAATTCCTTCCCTTTATGCTTAGCTATCTTCTTTTCTCTCACTCTTGAGACACTTTGTTCAGACTGCATTATTTGCCTGTTCCTGGGGACCTTTTCCTCAAAGAACTGCAACATTAGCACTATGAGTCACAGCAAGTTTTGCCTCTTTATTGATCTTTTCTACTGATTCTGAGTCTTTGGAGTAATTTACATTTTTTTTCTTCCTCTTTCCTGTTGGCTTTCGCAGAACAACTTACTGGAAAGATATATGCTGCCCCAATTTGCTTAGACAATATCTTTAAATCCTAACACAGAGGAGTCTTGGAGAATTTGGCAATTTTTCAGATTAAGAAAATGGGCTAGATTCAGGAGGAAGACATTATATTCTGAATAATTCTCTTGGAATATCTTTTCTACTTCAAATTATGATACTTTCACTACCAATTTTTTTTTTTTTTTAATGGGCATGTGATGTAGACAGGTTGCTTTTTCTCCTGGACATCTGCGGCCAGCCCATGAGGATGGGACAACGTGTGTGCTCTCTGGATATTCTGAAGATGTGAACTACGTGACTACATTAGCACCATGCATGAGCTAAGAAGCAAAACAGCCCCAAAAAGGAGCATGAATACAGCTGGGAGGTTTTGGTGAGCTCAGAGCTCAGGCAGAACGTTCTCGTATCTACCAGGAACGTTTCCAGTCTCTCCAATGAATTATTTCCATTGCAAGCTCTTCAGGGGTGTCAGTGCTCTGAGTAAAATTGATAGTGTCTGAAAAGGAAAATAACAGCAGGAAATGCAGATAAACAGATTGTACACCTAAATGTTTGGCTCAGTCTCTAATTTCCTATTAAAGAAATACCCCAGAAATTCATTTCTTTGCAAGCAGTGACAACCTTTGTCACTGTCAGTGTGTAAGAAAAGCTTCTGTTGAAAGATGCTATTAAAAGAATCACATGTCCTTTCGATATAAACCTAATATTGCTTCAAGTTTCCTATTACTGAAAGAAATACATTTAGAGTAGTCTGTAAAATAGTCCTTTTGCCTGGAACCACCACCTTTTCTCATACGAGTCATCATCTTTAATAGATAAGCTTTCCATTAAGAGCTAGAGAAGGTGCTAGTTTTTCTTTCAGCAGTTAGAAATAAGAACAATAAATGTGCGAGGGAAATGCATCAATTTGTTTAGGAACATCAAAGTGTGTTCCTATCTGAAATATAGACAAATCAGTTCAGAGAAGTCTCCAAGTATAGAATTATTGACCCTGGAGGATAAGATACAGCATAACCTTCCTAGGCTGTACTTTGTCAATTTTAAGTAGTGTTTGCAAGGTGAGTAGTTTAACAGTCTCATCCCCCTCAGCAAAATATTAATAGTAGATTGCATCACAGCTTTTCCTAAAAGTTTTTTCCCTTTATAAATTACACTGCTGTAAAAGTATATTAATGTTCAATACATCTATTAATCATCTGTAAGACAATATGAATAAATCCAAGTGATTGATGTGACTCATAACAGCCCATAATTGTCTCTCTTTTTCTGATCTGGTTGCTAATTTCATGATGTGGTCTCAATTCTGGGGCTAACTGGTTGAGCACTCTCAGTGGCGTGTCTTAATCCTGGAAGCGATGGGGTCTGCACGTGCTACATCCAAGGGCAGGGTGAAAGATTAACACAGGAGGTCACAATGAATCATTTTTGTAATCTTTGTAGATATAAATACAATTCTCACAAGTTAACTTCTGAGATAAATTCTTTCACCTTGCACTAATTGTACATCTGATCTGTGATGTTTTGAAACCTACCAGGCAAAAAAAAAAACCCAAAAAAACAACCAAAATTCTGTTTTATTCAAAATGCTTTTGAGCTATCTATTCAAGAAATGCACTGTTTTCCTGACAGCTCAAATAGGAAGCAGTCCTGGCTGTATGGCCAAGCAAGGAAGAACATCTCATCCTGTGACATATTCAGTATGGATATGTAAGACAACATCCTGGGAAGGTAGCAGGTGCAAGCTGTCCTTTAAGTTTACCACACAATACAAATACAACTTGTTTCAAGGAATGTGTGCATTAGAAACAAGGAAAAACAAATGCTAAATTCAATTATATACTGCCAATCAAAGCCTGTAGTTCATATAATCACCTTTGGTCCAACATCAACAACTGTCAACAATATATTTTGAAAATAACTTTTTAATGAAATCTGAAGCAAACAAGATTGTTTAAATCATCTTTGGGAAGATTAGTTTCTGGGAGGGTTATTCTGTTATACTGTGATTTCCAGTAAGTACGTCAAATCTTTTCAGTAGTGATAGTGATTATGAGCAGAGTGATTCAGAATCCAGCTGTGAATTCAGCTTGCAGTCTTGCAGAAGAGCAGGACCTCCTTTACTCCTGGTGCCTGGACAGAGTGGGACTCATTAACCATTGCCTTCTGAGCCTCCATCCAGCTGCTTTTCACTCAGTCATCTCCTCATCAAGGCAGCGACATCCCACCTTGGACGCAGAAATGCTTGGGAGGCTGTGTCAAAAACCTAGACAAAGTAGGTGACTTTACTCTGCTCTCTCCTCATCCACAGATCCTCTTTTGATAAATAGTTGGCAACCACTTTAGTCAATCATGGTAAATTTAGTAAATCCAGGGTAAATCTATGCTGTCTATTCCCAGTCATCATCTTCCCCTTCCTCTGTGCACATATGACTTTGGATAAGATGTGTCCCATGATTTCCCAGGGGGCTGAAGTGAGTGTGAGCAGCTGGTATCTCCCAGATTGCTTTTAGCCTTTTTGAAAACAGTTGCTATATTTGGGATCTTTCCTGGTTGTCAGGGCCCTCTCCCAATCTTCAAAACCTTTTGAACCTGATGGTAAACAGCCTCACAATAACTTCAGCTGGCTCTTTCAGAATGTTTGAATGACATCCACCTCTCCCTCTAGGCCATGTTTGGGTTCAGATTGCTCAGGGGACCCCCAATTCCCTGTTCTCTCTGACTGATAGTAAGGATTGTGTAGGGATTAGAATAAAACTTCAGAACACTTGAATTAGTTGTGCAAGAGCCAAATGGATTCCTTGGAGTTCAATATGATATCACTGAGGCACTGTTGGTTTTGTTTAGTGATGGATGCTAAATGATCATTCAGCCAAAATTTAAATAATCATCTGCAAACGAATAGTTTTCATTCACAATTTTGTCTCTGATTTAGCTAGAAGGACATGATGGTTCACTTCAGTTCTCTTTAGGAGATCTGAGCTTTTCTTGGAGAGGAGGTCTTGAGTTTGGTTTTCCAATACCAACAGAGAATCACCCCATGGAGGCAGAAGGAAATGTTCCTTGTGGACAAGGATGCCAGAGTGGGGCAGAAATGTGCACTTGCTTGATGACTCCGGAGCAGTCCTGTAAAAACTGCTTCATTCCCCACCTTTCTCTGCCGTCTGAACGTGGGATACTTTTCCCTGAAGTCTGCATTAGCAGTGTATAAGATTCAACAAACTTTTCAAAAACAGCATTCGTGTGGGTTAGCCCCATTTTTTTCTAAGTAAAAACTCAAGAACGGTTTTCTTAAAATACTGATTATTAAATTATTTGTGTTACATTTTAGCAATGCCCACAGATATATAAATAATACATGCTTAAGGCTGACACAGGGAGATTTGTAATTGTAAGTTTCATCCTTCTGGATTCAGTCAGAGTTTTATGGAGAGCAAGCACAAAGGTAAAACTCCAGCCTGTTCTTCTACTCAAACTTTTGCTCCTGCAAAAATTATTCACATTTTTAACCTCTTAGTTTGTGTCCTACACATTGAGGGCTTGTAGAAAAATAATTTGAGAAATTCTAGATAGGCAAATGAACCTCAAAGCAATTAAGACGCCTGAAAATTTATCAAATGTAGGGATATTTTTCAGCTCTAAAATTATCATTAACCACAGTCGAGCACTTGCAGTTTTCTGCCATACAGGAACTTCATTCTCCCCTCAGTTTGTGAGCTGATGTAGTGACAAGCTGCAGAGAGATGACAGATTTCGCTAAGGATTTGGAGTCTGAACACCTGTGCAGTGTCATGCATTTAAAAATAGAATGTGACAGCAAAACACATCAACCTTCTAATGTCCAAATGGAAACCACAGGGGTTTTTTCTTCAGCTTTTATCCAGAGAAATCACTTTCAATCATCACTGGCCAAGTGAAAATACGAAGCAAGGCTGTTTTGTTGTGGTCCAAAATAAACAGGAACAAATCAGAATGGTAAGCACAGGTGCACAGAAAACACTCAGTAATCCCCATTTCTTTCTCCTCAGTGCTGTTGTGCATCTCAGAGGTGCAGGTTATTAATGGTCCAGAGCAATTTCTTCAGGAATGCCCTGGAGGGGGTTAGGAGAGGGCTGCTGACCAAATCTTCTTTGCATACCTTGACTTCTGTGGGACTCACTCAACCCTCCAATGAATGTATCAGAAAAACCAACCAACACTTTATTTTTGTTCTTTGTAATCTTCTCTCTGGGAGAAAAAGAAGCATTAAACAAGGGCAAAAAGATAAAAAGAGGCTTGCTTGATTTCCGGGTTAGATGTGCGCATTGTGCTCTCCGCTGGAGGAGCCTGCGTCACTGGCAGCGTTGGAAGGGAACATCTCTGCTGCCCATCTCCCTTAATAGTATCCTTGAAATGTTAATCAAATCCAAAGCACATAATCTTTTTTTTTTTTTTTTTTTTTTTTTACAGAGGGTTGAGGTTTCCCAGTCTGCCAGAGCCTCTGAGCCCTCTGCCAGCCTGATCTACTCTGCTCTAAGGTTGAACATAATTACTGGGCAGCACCGCGGGCTGCCCAGGAGCCTAGTCCATCCCATTTCTCCCATCACACAGTGCTAACCTTTCAGCAGGTGCTCGTTCCTCAGCAAACCTTTGTTTTCAGAGATCAGATGTTTTTTCTTCATATTGGGTACAATAATTTTGAGAAGTGGTTCTGGCCTCTTTTCTATCGCAATCCTATTAGCTGTGTTTAAAAGGACGTTTATTCAGTGTTTTGGGACAAGATTTGTATGTGATGCTATGACAGGGAATTAAACAGAGTCCATATTTAGCTCTTCTGTGCTCTTATTTATGTGTGAGAAAGACAGAAATCTACTTTAAACTCAGACAAGAATTAGCATTTTGGATGACAAAAGCTATCACACATGAATGGGTTGCTTCTTAAAATGAACGAAATAAATTAGACTCCCTGTTTAGGAGCATCTGGCACCCTTAGAACCTAGTTCATATAATGATGTCTCTGTTTGTTAAAAAGAATTATGTAACAATATGGTTGATTTATTTCAAGATGATTGGCTTAGCGACTTAATTGGACTGTGCAGTATACCAGAGTACAAAAAAAAAAATAATTTAATTAACTCATTTGTTTGTGGATGACTGGAAGGCACGTCAGGCTCAGCTCCTTTAGAGGTGTGCAGCCATTTGATCCTGCAAGGAACCAAACCTTGTCAGCTTCCAGGGAATCCGTGCTCACACCCAGGGAACAGCAGCACCACGGTGGTGTTCAGGTGTTGCCAAAGCCAACAGAAACCTTCTTTTGAATCCAAGGAGCACTCCGTGACTCCTGGCAGGGACAGGAACCTTCCTGGAGAAACAGCAGGGCAAAAATGTGCCTTGAAGAAAAAAACTTGCTTTTTGCCTCTGTGGCCTCTCTTTTCCCTTGAGCTGATATTCCACCAATTCCCAAATACTATTAAATACCAGGGAATTGGCATGCTGGATCCAGGTTTTATGTTCATCCTGATGCAAAGTTTTATCTCCTCTGTTTCCAGAATGACTACTCATACATGAAAAGTATGCATTTGCAACACCATTTGACTCCTGCACGAGGTCACCACCTCTCAGCTGAGACAGAACACTATTTTTCTTATTCTTATTATTCTTACTATTTTTATTACCATCATTGTTACGGTTATTATTTTTGTAATTATAATAATAATTAATATAATAAGAATAAGAATAAACCTGTTAGTACCATAAAAATAACATTTATTGCAATGTGTTCAAATTACTTAATATCCAAGTAGTATTTTCGTAATAGCACTTGTCAGTGGTTCAAATAGCTTTCAAGAGCTCTCTCCTTTCTTTCGGTTCCAGATGCAGCTTGCATCAGCCAAGAGATTGCTGACTTGTGGACAAATTCCGCTTAAGTGGAGTTAATCACAACAGCTTAAGTTGTTTCTATACTCTAATTTTACACCAATTTAAATGAAATTAGAGGTGTGGATGTTGATTTCTCTTGTGTTGTTAAGTTAAAATACTCTGAGTCCCACATGATTTCTTTTTCCATTTCTATAATTGAACACCAAACTCCCCACTTCTCCCCCACCCCACAAAGCACATAGAAAACAAGACAAAAACCTAAATTAAAATCAGAATAAGGATTTGACTTAAAACATAAAAGGAGAAATAGGGCTGAAATTCCATACTTATCGCACCCTGTAGTTCCTAGATAGAGCTGCACATCTGGTGTGTGAGATAATGCGCTGTTTAGAGACCATGGTATGAACACAGAAAATTGGAAATGAGTTTCAAGTCTTAACACTACATTTCTTCACTACTGGGAGCAAGTAAGGCCCTGCTTTTCACTCTTTTTGTAGGTTGTGTGATTTGATTCCCTCTGGTTTTTTGCTCTGTAAATAATACAGGCATGAAGGAAATCGGGAAAGGAAAGGTTCTATAACAATTATTTTGTACAGAATGGCTGATAAGGTTTTTTATAAATTCCCAGACCATATACCAAAGGTTAATTGTAATATTAGCCACAGGATTAAAAAAATAAGAGATGCTCAGTTGAAGCCATGGGTGGAGCAATAAAAACAATGAGTACCTTATTCATTCACTTATAATATAAATCATTAAAGCCAAGGGCAGTGATTTGCCATTCTCTGCAACAGAGGATATTCTCTCAGGACTACCTGGTGCTACAATTCACTTTTGTCACCATCACAGCCTCAGTTATTTGCATGTTCCTAGCCTGTAGCTATCAGACAGGAGAAGTCAAATCTGCAGCCAGTGTGCTTCCCAGTTACTTCCTACTGAAACTCATGGGTGTCTGCAAGGGAATACTTTCCTTGTACAGTCATGCAAAATGCAAGACTTTTTTACAAGAAAATGACCCAGATATAGTTCATTTAGCTTTGGACTTATTGTACAGGAAATCAAGTATGTCTCTAAATGTAGAACATCAGACCTGATCTGCCCTTTCAGCACTTCCACACAGTGGTGGGAACATCCCAGCCGGGCCGTGAGGCCAGGGAAGCAGCATCCCAAACCAGAGAGAGGAGCAAAGCAGTAGCGTAGTGACCTTTCCTCCTCCCTGCAGTCTGTTTATCCTGTGTAGTGGCCACGAAAATGAAGGGAGAAAAGCAGCCAATTGAAGCATGTTGTACTCCTCCTGAGTACTGAACAGCAATGAGCTGCCTATCAGAGGGTTTTGGACGTTTTGATCCATATTCAGCTATCAGAATTTTTGCTGAAGTTCGGCTGAGCCCTGAGCACAGTCGAGCCAGGGCTTATCTTATAAGACATACAATTTACCTACACTGATGAGGTGTTGCACTTTGCTGGCTGGAAGGAGATCTGCTAAGATCCTTCTTTTCTGGAGCATGATTTGGAAATACAAACTCTGTTCAGTGAAGTAACATAATCAAGCTCCTGGTTCCCTGAAGGCAGGTGATAACAATCCTTGTTTCTCACTGAGTGCAGCCATCCTGCTCTCCTCCACTCATGGCTTGTGGACAGCAGAAGCTGCTGTGCCTCCAACAGGAGCTGGAAGGTTCCCTGCTTCAAACCTAGCTAAGAAGAACAGGGAAAACAGATTTATTTACCAATTTCTGAGCCAAAATCTGTAGCAGACTACCATGCATATACTCTGGTGAATTTGATGGTCCTGAGTGGTCCAGATTAGGTTTGTACCATGGGTGGTCCAGGCACACAGGGAAGTGGCACAGGGCTGTGCTCCCTTCATCCTTGTCCCTGCAGCATTGCAGGACAGGCAAACAAGCCCTTCCTGAAAAGGTTCATCACAAGAACTGGCACTTCTGTAGGTATCAGAAGCTGCAATGTAATTTGATGTAACAAGTTTATTGGCCTGATCATGGAGGCTCAGAGGCTTATAAAATCACATTTTTATTACTGATTCAGTCACGCACATACATATTTATAGCTTTGTAATTGATCACATAGGGCAACACATTAAATTTTAATACAGGGAATTACTTCCTGTCCCTGTAGAACCAGCTTTTGTGTCCACGGGAGACAGTTTAAAACATTTACAACCGAGTTGCTTTTATGTCTGTCATACACTTATTACCAGCTTTGGTCTAGGCACTTACATTTAGATTTGTTTCCTTCTTTGATCTCCACAATCTGTGGGAAAACACACATTAGAAACGTGAAGGACTGCGTGACTTTTGAAGCCTGGCATCACTTACACATCACCAGTTCTTGTAGCTTCTCTTTATCAGCTCACATCTCGTTCTAAAAATCTGCTCTTCCTAACCCCTGTGTGTTTGGGGTTTGAGATTACTCAGGGCGCTTGTTAACACTCATTCCTAAACCCATTCATAACTAGTGCTTAGGCTTCTTACACAGACTTGGAATTTGGCAATTTAATGAGAAACACCTCATTTTGTCCTGTACAGTCAGCGTGTGAATTAAGCAGTGATTAATTATTAGCAATTATCGATCCTTCTGAACTGGTTTATTCACCTTTTTAAATAATAGTGAGAACTGACTACTGCAGAGTGGTAATTTTCAGAGTAAATCTTAAATTAGCCAAGTCTGTTTTGGAAGAAAATTCATTATTTGCCAGGGAGGTCAAGACTGTGATCAACAGCAAAAGAGTAACCCCAAAAGAGATCTGAACAGTGACGTGTGGAAGGAACTCTTTGTTACTGTGCATGGTCAGGTCCTGGAGCAGGGAAAAGTCAAAGGGGTTGTTAGCAGGGTAATGTGGACAGGAGTATCCATGGAACCTTCCTGGCCGAAGGTGTCCCTGCCCATGGCAGGGGGCTTGGAACGAAATGATCTTTAAGGTCCCTTCCAATCCAAACCATTCTGTGTCTGTGATTTTCTAAACTTTTGGGGGGGAGGGGGGGGAAGTCTGCCGTGAGTGAAAACAAACCAAAAGAACTGAGATTTGTCACTGAGTGCTTATCTAAACTGGCCTCAGGGTCAGGCCTTTGGGGGTTTTGTTGGGGGTTTTTGGGATCCAGCTGGATGGATCCACTGATCCACTGATAATTTCGTTCCAATTTGCATTATTTGTGCTAACACAGGGAAGCCTTTGTCAGGTTATGCTTTTATACAGCCTTTCCTGTAAAACACCTTTAGTGTGCCTCTGAAGAGAAGACTTCCTCCTGCCCTGTTCCTCGGATTGTACTAGGATTTTCGGGGGTGTATGTTTCAGACGTGTGCCTTAAAAGCAGCAGGGTAAAGTGGCATCCCAGCCCCGCCGTGGGTGATTTATCTGCTGTCACGACTTGTTTCACCAACTGCAAGCACCCTGCTAGTACAGTCCTTCTGCAGAACCTGGGAATGTTATTCTTTGTATGCCAATTGGAATACATCAAATGCATCGTGGAATGAGACCAAATTAACACTTGAGGTTATGTGCACTGTAATTCACAGTAAAAGAAAGATTGGCCGATGTAAAGATGTGTTGAATGTGTTCGCTTCTTGTTTGATACAGATGTGGAGCAAATAGGTTTGAAATTATATTTTTACATGCAAATGACAGCAATTTGTATTAACTCCTATTGTGCTAGATTGTAACATTTTCATCTGATCTAAGCCTTTCTGTCTTCAGATCCTCCTGTTCTTACAGTGCATGTACAGTGATCTTCGATATTAATTATCTTGGTATATTCCTGCAAGGAAACAAACCAGGCACATGTTGTGACATTCCTCCAGGCGAACTAAGTGTCAAACTCATCTCCCTTTGTTAAACACAAGTCATGGATTTATAATATCAGGGCGGATGGCTGACCAACTTCTAATTAAGCCCTGTTAAAACTTACATGGTGACTGGATTTCAAATTTGAACCTTGTCATTTTCAAAGTGTCTCAAACCAGTCATTTTGGTTTTTTCCGAAAAGGAAGTCTGTTTTTCCTCTTCTCAGGGACATAAAAAATGGCGGAATAAATTAAAAGAGATTAAAATTGGGTTTCAATAGGACCTTACAGTATGAAGTCACTGTTAGTACCCCATTATAAAGTGCACAATGGTTGCAGGCGTGGCTGGGCTGCTGCCAGGCAAAGGCTAATATTGTTTCACCTTAAAACTTAATAATCAGGCAGCCTCAGTCAATGATTTTCTCTTCTTTAAGAGAGTAATTCATTTAGGAAAGCAGCATGCATGCGTGTGTGTAGGCAGCAATGAAATACCTCCAAGTGCCCCGGTGTGCTACCTCATGCTAAGTGGTTTGAAAAGGAAAAGGAATTTTAATTTAATTTAGAAAACTGCTGTGGCCTTCCATGCGATCAGCGGGGAGGACACAAGCTGTGAGCAGGTGTGGGGACAGGCAGCTCCAGCACAGCCTTCCACACTGGCTGCATGGTGAGGAGGAGCACAGCCCTCAGCCTGGCCTTCGTCCCAAACCTGTGCTGCCATCTGAGCAGGTGGGGGAAGGCAGTGAGAAGGGCTTGCCCAGCAAGGGACAGGTTTTGGCACAGTGCTGGGGCAGTGCTGATCTCCAGGCTTTTCCTGGGCCTCCATCTTACTGAAAAGATGAAAGTGGAGGAGCCTCTCCCCAGCATGTGACCCTCACATCCCTGGGCTGCATTTCCAAAGCTGCCTCAGCCCCGTGGTTTGTCCCCTGCCCTCCCTGATCCACAACACGTGGCTCTCCTCGAGTAGCTCCCTGTGCCTCTGTGGCAGTACCAATCCAGCCTGCTCGTGCACTTCCCATGTGTTTTTGTCACAAAGCTTTTAAGCAGAAATATTTTTCTTAGGGAGATGCCAAGAATGCACGGAGCAGCTCCCAGAGCTTGGGGCTGTCTGTGCCGCTCAGGGTGCACTAACAAAAGTACACGTGGGCAGCAGGATTTCCAAGAAGAGACATCCTCCTTGAAGAAAACAACAACAGTGTTCTCTGGGAGAAAGCTTTTAACCTGAGGCTGTTGGTCAATGTCCCCTGTCCCTGCTCAGCTGATGGAGTCTTGGATACATCCACACACTTCCTTGAAACAGCAGGAGGACTCAGGAGGAGTCACCAAGAGTCACTGGACAACCCCAGTTAAGTGGGGAAGGAGCTTGCCCAGGAACTTGGGGTGACCACAGCTTCCCTGAGATGTCAGTGCAGAAAGCACTTGGAGCAGGTCTTTTCCACTGGGAGCTTCCCATGCTGAGCTCTGTGGTGACCCTCCCTGAGCCAAGAGTGGTGCCAGAAAAACAACTTTTAATGCTTTAAACAGAGCATTTCCTCCCTCACCCTCTGACAAGATACACTAAACTGTGAAAGCTGAGGCAAAGTCCAGAAACTTGGGATTTGTTTCTGATCGCTCTCCCCTGGCTACAATGGTCTCCCATTAAAGGCAGCAGAGTTTGGAAGCACACACGCTGTTCCCCAGGAATGGAGGCTTTGTCTCCATCACATAAGTGGCAGGTTGTTAGAAAATGCAGCCTGGAGTGAAGCAACACAAAAATCTTATGCTTGATTTAAATAATGGTGTTCATTGCCTATTAAAATGTAACTTCTTGCTTTAAAAAAAGATTAATTAAAATGTACAAGAATGCAATTCAGCTACATTTAATGCTTCAGCCCAGCGCACGCTTTTCATCACTCATTCCCAGAAGTAGTATTCAGGGAAGCACGGCATTCTCAGTTCTGCCATTAAAAGCACAAATGACTATCAAACCTGTTCTTTTCAAAAGCCTGGCTCAAGTATCACCATTGTTAGATTTTTCATAACATATAACTTCGGTCATTACTGTTTTGCAAGATAATTGTATCAGTGATCTAACTTTTGACAGGATCCAAAGTGGCTGAAAATAGTTCACTGCAGCACCTTTGTCTTTTAAAGGCCATTTGGGGCTTGTTATTTTAATCCTTGTGCAGCCTGATTTATCACTTCAAACATCTGTCAGCTGTGCTTTGTCTTGAAATTGATAGTGATAGTGTTACTGATTTTTCAAGAGCAGCTGGTAGAGGTTCATTAGTTAGGCTCTCAAAGGGAGTAGATAACTGTAATATTTTTCTTTGTTAATCATCTCTTACGCATTGTAATAATACAGAGCTTGAAATCTGCTAGAAATGCACAGCTTCTCTCTGTTTGTAACTCGTCAGAAGCATCCTTTTATTCTTTTAATCTGGCTCGATTATTAAAATTCTCCTCTTCATAATGCAGTAAAAAATTGAATAGTGGCACATGAGTGGGAAGAGAGAAAAAAAAAGCCTTTGCCGTGTCGCATTTAGCACTGAGGGAGGTCATCGGGGTCTCAGAGTTCGCATCCAAACATGAATCAACTCCAAAGCGGAGATTAAGGGCTCTTCCGTAATTGATTTTTAATTTAAACTTTACAAGGCATACAAAACCTCATGACAACTTCAGTAGAGTCAGGTTCATTTCTAACAGATACAGCAGTTTTCAGTTCACGCACTTCCCCTGCCGCATAAAATAGCCTTCATGGTTAACTGTGATTTTTAAAATATTTCTCCCCCAAAAAATCTTTGCCAGCTAGCCTCCAGCTGAGCACCACAGTGACTCCTGCCCGGAGCTTCCAGGGACCTGAGCATCTGTGAAGTCTCCTGCAGCGGCGAGCGTATCAGCGCTAGCGCCGGTTCCACCGGCAGCGCTCACACACAGATAATTACCGCTTGAAATTAGTATTTTAATGAACTGATCCCGGCAAACGTAAAGCGAAATCTCCCAGGCATTAAGGAAATAAGCAGGAGGGGAAATGATTAACTGTGAAGTTCAGCAGACGCTGCGGGCAGGTGCCGGCTTGGCAGAGGGGCTGAGTGTTCCCTCTTCCCTTTGCAGGAAGAAGAGCCTGGTTTGGGGTTTGGTCCTGCAAGCTGCCGTGGGTTTTAGGGACAGGCTTTAGTAGGACTTGGCAGTGCTGGGTCAGTGGTTGGACTCAATCTTTACAGTCTTTTCCTGTATGATTCTGTGAGCTGCACCTGCAAAGCAGCACTAGTGTAGTGTAGATGGAAAACACCTGGCGCATCTCACAGGATTTCCAGGTGAATAGGATCATCTTCTAAACATCTGCTAAAAATAACTAAATGCCAAACCTCCACCCTAAAAGCACAGGTTTCAGCCCCATCAGAGAATACATGGGGTCATAGCACCAGTGAAGCTCAGTGCAAAATAGATTGTGAGAATTCAGCCTGAATGTCAAGAAAATGCACAGAGTGACCGAAAAACCACTTGAGAATCAGTGGGGGTTATATGTTGGTAATACAATAATAATCTGAGCTTTCTGTATCTACTGTATCTCAATTAGATATTTTTATTCAATACTTTTTCAGACCCTTCACAGAAAGGTTTACATTTATATTACTTCCCCACCCTTCAAGAATTAATGCCTTAACTGAAGGACTAAAGCTACTTAATGATATCAGAAAAACATTTTTAAGAGTTGTTTCCTTACAAACATACAAATAATAGACCTAATTTTTATATCCGAGGTTTCTACTTCAGATTTAATGGGGGGGGGGGGGGAATCCCAGATAATTGAAGTCTTCAAGAAGAGAATTGGTGCACATTTTTTGGCAAGAAACATTTCTCAGAACAAATTTTCTGTTCTCTCAGCAGAAAGGTAGATCAATTCAATGCATGGATATAATTTAAAAGCTATCTATGCTCTAAGCAATTTATCCGATTGCAGCTGGAGGGAACACTTCAGATAACCTAAAACTACTTGTCAGGGTTGTGAAAAAGGCGCGTTTTTAAAATAGGAAATCTTTGCAGACTTTATTTTTAATTTGCACTCTTTTCTTCTGCTTCTTCCTCCCAATTTTGTTTCTTTACTGAAGTGCTGTTTTAGTAAAATACTATTTTGCTTGCTTGCGCAAATTGGAGAATTTTAAAGTGGGGTTTTTTAACCTGTAAAATATGATGCTGAGTTTGAAGTATCAATTTTGTTTAAAAAACATGCAATGAAATTGTATCTGGAATTGGAAATTTCTCCTAACATCCCCCTTTTAGATTTGTATTTTTGTCTTCAGGTTATTTGGATGTTATCATCTCGTATTCTCATTAAATTAAACATTTCTATCTGTACCTTCACTGGCATTTAGGTGTATGGAGGTGTAGAGAGAGATCTTTCAGATGGTTTGAGGAGGAATGGCAAAGCCCCTTTGAGTGCTGTGCCAGGGTAGGTTTAGGTTGGACATTACAAAGAATTTCTCCACAGAAATGGTGATTAGACTTTGGAACAGGCTGCCCAGGAGGGTGATGGAGTCACCGTCCCTGGAGGTGTTTGAGGAAGGCCTGGACGTGGCACTCAGTGCCATGGTCTGGGTGCCAAGGTGGTGTTTGCTCGTAAGTTGGACTCGATGACCTCAAAGGTCTTTTCCAGCCTTAGTGATTCAATGATTCTATTCAAAAGCAGAAAATGTAATGGGCTGCAAGGTTCAGTCGTGAAGGCTTTCTTTCCTGCTGAAGCATCCTGTCATTGTAGTTTTGACTACACAAGGCAGGGTAAAATTGTTAAAATAATCCAGTTGTGTTAGTTACTGAATGGGGGACTTCTGACCACCTTCCCTGAGTGAACGAAAGTTGCAATAGCCTTTAAAACTTTCCAAATTGTAACCTCCCTAACTTGTCTGGGGGACTTCGAGAAGTCTGAGTGCTCTGCCACCGCTGGAGATCTGCACCCCCAACTCCCTGCTCTGCAGTTTCCTCCCATAATGGATATCTCTGCTGAATTCAGCACTGAACCCTACAGTCCCTCTTTATCATCTGCTTCAAAATGAGACAGAAATCAAGCAAGGGAACTCTAAATTCTGACTTAATTTTGTTTTGCACCAGAGTGTTTTAAAGTCTCCATCATTGCCCACAGGAGGGAGAAAACCAGGCATAACAACCTGCTGGTGTTTATTTGTTTACAGTTTAGCAAGTGAGAGGCTATGGAAAGGCATTTTGGGTGCCTGAGGAGTGAGGGCACCCTCAGTTACAAGGTTCAGCCTCTCTCCTGGATATTCACAGCCCACTGCCAGCTCCATGGTCGGTGGATTACAGAGTCACTGAACGGTTTGGGCTGGAAGGGACCTGAAAGCTCCTCTCATTCCAGCCCCCTGCTGTGGGTGGGCAGGGACACTTCCCACTAGACCAGATTGCTCCAAGCTCCATCCAACTCGGCCTTTTTGCTTCATTGCAAAGCAGCTCCACAGCATCCTGAAAAACAAGGCTGGATGGAGCAAACATGGCACTCTTACACAGTCCTGCTGAAAGATGTTGCTTAACTCCCAAATTCCTTACAGCATTCCTGACAGCAATCACATCTGCAGCCGTAAAACCCTCCACAGCCTCTTTGAAAAAAAAAGTTTAATAACCAGTAAAGTTCAAGCTCAGCTTGTTGTGATGAATTATTAGAACTCGTCATCATTTTCTTGGGGGGGAAAAAAGACTAAAAGACTATAATGGAACACAATTTTATGGTTTTTTCCATTTAATTGATGATGGGCTGAGTTTTTATTAATATTTCTGGGCTCCAGTGTAAGATGCTGAAAAAGCTAATATGAGATCATTGTATCTGGTTAATGTGTGTGCTTTGCAAAATTGATAAGCCCTGTCAAGACATAAATTATTTAAAATTTGATAAATGTGTTGAAATCACTGAATTTTCAAACAGATAAAGCAGAGTTATTTCTCTTCCCCGCCACACACCCCCCTTCAAACTGGGGCTTTTGTGCAGCCACTCCATGGGGCTGCACTATCTCACGGCCTGTGAGGCTCCAAAATCAGCCCAGGGAGATGTCCAGTGCTGCTGCGGAGGGGACACGAGTGTGAACCCATGGGACACTTGGGCATGGGAGCAGTGGAGAGTGAGGAGAACTGGAATCCTCCCCCAGGAAGGGTTTTCCACTGGTGAAACTGGGGGCTAGAGGAGTGGTGGTACTGCCTCCCCGCCAGCAGTGGGATAAAAAGCTCCCAGTGAGCAGCAGAATGGTGCTTCAGAGCTGTTTATTCCAACAGACCAATTCATTTCAGCTAATTGCTGAGAGTTTTTAAATGATTCCTGGCAGGGGTGAAGCTAAAGGAATGATTGCTGGTGATTGATGAATAACCTGGATAAAATTCCCAAAGCAGCAGAACTATTAACTCTTGCATGGGGACACCTGCTTTTATTTAGTGCCTTGCCCACAGAGAAAGGCATGGGAGTGAGTTCCAAAAGAACCCAGATTTGGGCAAATAGAGAAAATAGAGCATTTGCTGATACCGGTGTCTCATCAATGTAAACTCATTTCTCAAAAGTAGCTCACAGGGAATGTTATTTAACCCTGTGCTGTTCACCATGGCCAGGATCAGGCATGGAAGGGAGAGATTTTGAAGAGTTGTCATCTTTTAGAGGAGGGCACAGGAAGAACCAAAGGTTTGAAGTTCAAAACTCCGCAAATATAAACCACACCGCACAGATTTGAACTGCTCTCAAGGTTTACGCAGCAAAAGAAAACAGAGATGTGCTGTGGATGGGGCCAAGATTGTGTTTCTGACTGGAAAATATCTACAGGCTAATGGAAATTTTAGGGTAACTGGGTGCCGTTTTACTGCCTCTGTAATAGGGAAAAAGATTAGGTGATTTCTGCCTGGAAATTGATGGTTTGGAGGGAATGGGAAACCAGTGCAGCAGAGGAGAACTCCAGCAATAGCCATCTATTTAAATGGATACACTAACTTCCCTAAGCTGGTATTTTTCAAATACCCTACCAGCAATATTTTTCACTATAGAGATGCATTATAGTGAAATGGAAAGATGCTGAGGAAGTCGTTTTTTCCAGCATGTGCTGCATTCTTTTAATACAGATTTTTTTATTGCCCGGAAATTGCTAACCAATGTGAATAAACAGCTGAACAAAGCCATCGGCCCTTCCTCACTAACAGCAAAATGCAGCCAGTGAGGGAAGGGCCTTGGGAAAACCAAGTGTTAGAGTTGGGTTCTCTTATATTGCAGAAAGCTTCATTCAAAACAGGGAAAAAAATCTGCACACCACTAAGGTTTTACATTACAAAAGCACAAATATTATTCACGTTTCTGAACAATGCCCCCTCGTTCCTGCTGCTGCAGTGGGCATTGAGCAGAACCAGGTGGTTCTTTGTTAAACACCTTTTTACTGAATATTTGCAAAACACAACCAATTTACCACCCCGAGCCACGAGGTCCCTTCCCCACAGCCCTCGGAGCTGACAGCTCTGTCAGCTCCTGATTCTCGCCCCTGTAATGAAATCAGTGAAACAAGACAGCACCAGGATGGAGCAGAGTCAAGAATTAAGGCTGTGCAAGACTCGAGAATCCCACAGCCTGCAAAATACTTCAAAAAAGTGGTGGAAAAAAAATGCTCAGGTGAAATGTAAGGTACAGCTTTCTGCAGTGCCTAGGGATGGCTGTCTGGGCCTTAAACAGGAGTATTACATCCTTATAATTCAGCTTCTCAATGATTTCACATTCCCATGCTATGAAAGCTGTTTTGTTGCCACATGAAATAGCCCAGGTCACCATAGCTTCAGGGGTGTGTTTCATTATCCCATGAGTAAACCTCATTTGGTGTAACACGTACATAAATAAAAGCAGCAGTAGTCCAGCAAGGTGCAGCGATTTCACCATCTTGAAATACTTGTGCTCTGATGGGTTATTGATGTGGCAAACCCACCTGGCTTTAGCAGGTGTTAATGTTTCCCACCCTTCAGCCATCCCAACCTTATACCCTCATATTTCTTCTTTTTCCATCAGAGCCTTCAGCAGTGCTCTGCCATCTCATCTGGTGTGAGAGCCCCCAGAAGAGACATACACTGAGCACATGACTCAGTGTCCTCTGGATCTCCTCATAAAAGGCGAGGGGAGAAAAGCCACAGAGCCATTGCACGGATTTCGATAAACATTGCAGAAGACAAGCAGCCCAGAAGGACAATTGAGGGTGTTCCTGTTCCCTTGCCAGGGGACAGTCAGAGTTGGGTGCAGACACCAGCAAAGCCAGAATCTCCTGTGAAATAAATAGCTTCCTTTCTAGATATTTCACCTTAAAATTTCCAACCACTTTTCCCTGTGACTCAGTTACCAATAGCAATACCAGCTCTAGGTGCCCATGGTTTGAGCGGGCATTAGCATTTTAAATAGCAAACACAGAGGAAAGTTTCTGGCATTTCAGCACTGCCAGGCCCCTGGGCCCAGCTGTAATCTAGAAAAGCCTCTTTTTTGTGCTTCTTGAGGCCTCAGGACAGATTTGGGGTGGGTGAATGTGTGCAGCACTTCTTGCTTCATGTGAGCAGAGTCACATCTCAGCACCAGGGGAGTGATTCCCCTGGCAGTGGGGATGGCCAGCGCTCTCAGCATCACACAGCTGATCCTGGGCTGCTGACAGGCTTCAGAGCGCTGAAGAGCCACACATAAACATGACAGAGCTTCACCAGGAGCTTTCCATCACAACAGAAGTGATGCTTCCCCCAGCATCATTATGACAGAGCTATTTGGGCTGGTACAGATCAGCATTTGTCACTGTATCCATTAGAATCTCCTATTTCCCTGGGTTGGTAGCTCAGCCATAAAAAAATATAAGATAGGGGCAGAAAGTTGACGTACAAGGTCTCGGGCTGAGAGTGATCGCTGTTGTCTTTTCTCCCCCCATTTTTAATCTGAAGGAGGAAATAAGGTATTTCTGCAGAGACACACCTGGCCATTGCATTTCCACCCAGCCGTGGATTTATTTATAGTGAAAAATAAGTGATAGGACAAGTGCAATGGCCTTAAGCTGAAGGAGGGCAGGTTTAGATTAGTTATTAGGAAGAAATTCTTCACTGTGAGGGCGATGAGGCATTGCAACAGATTCGTGAAGTGTTCAAGTCCAGGTTGGAAGGTGTCCCTGCCCATGGCAGGGGGGTTGGAACTGGATGATCTTTAAGATCCCTTCCAAGCCAAACCATTCTGTGATTTTATGATTTAGCAACAGTGATGGTCACCTTTCAACATTCAAGCTGTGAATGTTGCTGCCATTCCACATTTCATCTTAATTGCTGCATTAGGACTGATCAGGAAGGATGTGCAGTAGTGGGTTGGGGCTCTGGTTTGGAGCTTATGGCAGCAGAACAGGCCCCAGTGAAGATTAAGGGCTTTGGAGATTCTAATCTTTGCCAGATGATGAAATGAAAAATTGTAATTTATAGAAATAACAGCTGGATATTGTAAAAACGGAACACTGTGAGGACCCAGAGGTGTAGGAGACCCTTTGGGATCAGAAGCAGAGGGAAAAATAAGCCCAGCATTGCAGTTTCCCTCATGAGACAGGAAGCACAAAATCCCACCCCACGCATTCCACGTCTGCACTCTGTGTTTTGGCTGCTTTAGGCAAACTTCCACCCCGTAATGTCGCTGCTGGAGAGTGAAAACCCCGTCCCTGAGTTATACTGGGATCCACCACCGGAATCCTGGCACTGTTGGATCAGTGACGAAGCAAGAGCAGCATTTTGCCAGGAGGAAGGGCCAGCAGCAGTTTGTCATTGGGGACATGAGCAGGGCGACAGTGTCCTCCTCTCTTCTTTCCATTTTAAGCATCTCTTCATTCTGTTCACACATTTTGTAGGAATAGTCGCAGCTGAAAAAGTTTTTCTTTTATACATTAGAGTGATGGTGTAAGGCAGTTCTGAATAGAACAAACCCTGAAAACGCCTTCTCCAAAGCTTCTACTTGAGCTTTAAAGGACCGAAAAAGTCAGATGATCATGTCTAGCCTGTTGAAACACAGATCTTGCTTCTGACCTCTGGATCATACACTCGAGTTCTGCATTTCCAACAGAACTTCTCCGCCAGAGTGAACAGGAAGAACACACATGGGAAATATGTGTCTGCATTGAGTTGGGAATTTTACTGAGATCCGTGTGTTTGACTCTGAAATCTGAAGGCCTTTCCGTCACTACCAGAAGGTTTTGCTTTCTCATTGCAGACTCAGCTTGGCTTTGTCATGGATCTTAAAACTGAGCTGTGCTGCGTGGCTGGGAGTGCTCAGCACTTCTGGAAGGCTGGGCCTTGCTAAGCACAGGCAGCTTGGCAGTGAAAAGAGCACACCAAAAATAGGGCCATGCTCATGGTGTCAAACTAAGGGCACAAACGTGCAGACTAAGTTTGGATCAAATGGAAAATGCAACACCAGAAAAGACGAATGTAAAATAAACAGTTTAGGACACAGTTACACCAGCAGAATAGGATTTTAAACCTAAACCAGCTGCAGGGTTAAGTGGGGAAAAAAAGAAAGAGGCTGGAAAATCCTGCTGTTCTATTTCACTCTGTCTTTTAGCGGAGAGGCCACTTTGCGCTTCAGGGTTTCCTCTGCCCTCAGTCATGTTTTCATCAAACAAATCTGTGAGCGTGGGGCATCTGCCTGCTCTTGCACATCACAGCCTGTTCCGAGGTTTATCCATTTGCCCCCATGGATTGCTTCTGTTGAGATTTTTGCATCTTCCATAAGCTATTTTGAGTAAAATCCTTGAGCTTTCATAGGGCAGTAGAAGTTACTCATTACAGCAGTCCAGGTGACTGATTCAGACCTTATTAGTATAAAAATAAATATTAATGCCTCCTTGTGTGTCTTGACCATTTTATTTCTGCCCTTCACACAGCTCTCCCTTTGTGTTTCGGAGCAGGTGTTCTGTGACGCCAGCCGGGTCGTACAGGCCGCGGACGTGCTGGACTGGGAAGACAAGGATGCTGCAGAGACACTGGTGGACAACGTGGTCCATTCCAGGATCATCAACCCTTTGCGCCTCTTTGTTAAGCCATCTCCAGTGCTGAAACACGGCCAGGTGTCCTACTCGGACAGCATAGAAAACTTTTGGGATTGGTTGTCCAACATCACGGAGGTGCAGGAATCTCTGGCACGAACTAAACGCAGACCTATAGTAAAAACTGGGAAATTCAAGAAAATGTTTGGATGGGGCGACTTCCACTCCAACATCAAAACTGTAAAGCTGAACCTCCTGATCACGGGGAAAATCGTCGATCACGGCAATGGGACCTTCAGCGTTTATTTCCGACACAACTCCACGGGTCTGGGGAATGTTTCCGTCAGCCTGGTGCCACCTTCCAAAGTGGTCGAGTTCGAACCATCTCCGCAGTCCACGCTGGAGACCAAGGAGTCCAAGTCCTTCAACTGCCGCATCGAGTACGAGAAAACAGACCGCGCTAAAAAAACTGCCTTGTGCAACTTTGACCCTTCCAAGATCTGCTACCAAGAGCAGACCCAAAGCCATGTGTCCTGGTTGTGTTCCAAACCCTTCAAAGTCATCTGCATTTACATCGCTTTCTACAGCGTAGATTACAAACTGGTGCAGAAGGTCTGTCCTGACTACAACTACCACAGCGAGACACCGTATCTGTCCTCCGGCTGATCCGGCCACGGGGGATCAGTCATAAAAACGAGCATTCCCGTTAACCTTTTGGAGGAGAATATGTTTTCCTATCAGGTTAAAAAGTCTCTAAAAAACTGTAGCTGTGTTCGTGCTGTATCGTAACTAATCCAGCTGTTTATGTAACAATCGTTTTCATTTGAGACGTCGCATTTTAGCTCTCTCGTCATTCGTAAGGGAACTGCCAGGCAGGCACGTGACAAAAATCAAACAAAATTATGTCTGTAATGAACATTGATCTTGAAAATCACTTTTTTCAATTACTCCATGGCAGAGAAGTTGTCTTTTACTTGAATTGGACATCATTTAGCAGATCCTGTTTCTCATTGGGAAATTTAGGTGACAATAGAAAGAACAAATGATGAGGCAGCCTCAGAGCTGCTCATATTCAAACTCCAAGTAAACAGCTCTCCCACTGATTTCATAAAGAATGTTACATAGAGGGCTCAAGTAGTCAAGTCCAAATACTAAGAGGAAGTGCTAATTCTATGGGAAAAAAAGGAAAGAAATCTGCATTTTTATGAGTTGTAGTAGCTGTAGGTGTTCATTGAAGTGAAGAGTGAGTAGTTCTTCCTTCAGACTTCCTACCCATGGATATGCAATGATGTAATTAGACCTCGATGAGCTTTAGTTTATTAGACCCCACAGGTGGTGTACATTCTGTCCCCCCGTGCTCACCATTGGGTTTGATTCCTTTGTCACATTCACACGCACACCCCTGTATTAGTTTTACAGCAATAGAGAATATATAAATACCTTGGAAAAAGATAATCTCTGTTTAAGTCAACCTGGTCTAGTGGAAGGTGTCCCTGCCTATGGCAGGGGGGTGGAACTGGATGATCTTTAAGATCCCTTCCAGCCCAAACCATTCTGTGATTCTGTGAAGTCTGAACTGTATTGGGAGCTGGCTTCCAGGCAAAGGAAGCAATTACTTTGCTATCCAGCCCTCTGAGCATTAAAGTGCAGCAAGGAAAACACATCCCAGCACAAGGATGATACCTGAACCACAAGCAGCTTTCTCCTCCTTGGAGTTGTTCCCTTAGCACTGCACTGCACACCTTAAGTCAAAGTATCAGCCATGACAAAGACAGAGAACAACAAAAATCTATGCACTTTCACCTCATAAAGCAGGTTTGAAACTGTTAATAGAAACACTCAGCCAGGCTTTCCCTTGGTGCAGATGCAGCTCCCTCCACTGCTGTCACAGCAAGGGAGAATCCTTGGAACTGTGGTTGTGCTTCCCCAGGTGGTGTCCCACCACAGCCAGGAGTGGTTGGCTCTGGGCACACAGCTTCCAGCATCACCCCCTGTGCTTTCTCTGGGCATTGGTCTGCTGCTGCCAATTTGCCCTCCTGGTCCTTCATGACACTTTGGTGTCACAGGTCCTGTGGAAGGAGCTGGCGGAGGAAGCTCTTTTTCTTGCCTGCAATCAAACATGGTTCAAGAAGTTGCACACAGTGCTTCAAATAAAGCACTGTTAAAATACTCTGGTGATGTGCACGTAGACAAGTGACTATGGCAGCTCGGAAGGACTCACTGGTGAGATTAATTCTGATTTCCTTGGTAAAGACTCACACAAAAAAAAATTACTCTGTTAAAAATATACAAGTAACTGGGTGATTTGTTTTTCTCTTTAGGTGACAAATTTAATGTGTGGTTTAGTTTGATCAATAATCTAAATGTTTTTCCTTCATCTTATTTCATACAGTCTCTCCTGGTCTATAATGATGTTTTTTAGTTTGCCTATTCCTGTCAATTCCTACAAGTTGGTCTACTTTGTATTCTGTATAGCGTGTCCTTGCTCCAGCTGTACATGAGCTTGGATTTATTGCTACGAGTTCAGTGGTTGGTGCTTTTGTAACTTAGCTGTAAGCCATGATTTTATTGCCATGTATTTTTACTCAGCACTGTAGGCAATTAAAAGAAAACCCTACATGCTATTTATTGTAGAGTATGTGGAAACCATGTATGTATATACACTTAAATATGTGTACATATACAGAACATATGTGTACATGTATTTGTATGTAAATAAAGAGAGTTTATTAAATCTGGCCCTTGCTTGTGGCCTATTTGATTTTTGTTGCATATATGAAGACACAAAGTAAAACTAAGGCTCAGCAACATGTCACTGAACATTTTTGCCCAGCTGGAATTTGCTTTCCTAGGAGATATATTTAAATATGTGCTACAAGTGAACTGTGCACAAGCCTAGGCAGAGTAGGTTCAGCAGCATTCCGTGATTTGAGCAATGAAGTGCACACTTTGCTGCAGACAATCCTTAACTATTTAATAATTACACAAGGTACATTAAAAGAGAAGAGCTTAGTTTAAATTGGACACCATTCCCAAGCACAGCCACGCTGGGAGAGAGGGCAGCTCGCTGCTGATCCAGCCCCTGCTCAGTTCCTCATCAAAAGAGGAGCTGGATTCTCCTCCCAGGCTGAGGATTCCAGGCCCCAGGAAGATAAACCATGGGAGAAACTTGCCCCACTCTCCTCCCACCCAGCCCTGGCACAAGGAGCCTGGGAGCTGGAGCCAGGAGGAGAGGGAGGGAGCCGTGATACCAAACTCCATCACACCCAAGAATTGGATTCATACCTTATGAATCACCTTAAAAGCAGGTGGTTGTCCTTTTTTTTTCAGACCAATTTTGAAAACATCACAGCAAAAAAAAGCACTTACGTTCTTACTGCAGTCAAAATCTGATTAAGAAGAAATTATTCACACCCAGCAGGGTAAGCAAAATACAATGCAATGATGACAGACTTGATTAGGTCAAATGTCACCCTGCCAATGTAAACAGAACTAAATGTGATTTCATTTCACGCAGAACAGGCTGTATTTTGAAAAACATTTTCCTGTGTAACAGGTGACTATTTCAGACAGGTTTCAAATTGTTACAATGATGGCTCTTATTCAAAAGATTTTAATACAAAAACTTGGAGGATTAAATACCATTTTTAAAAAGTGTCTCGAGTGGGCAATGATGACTTACGACTGCAGCAACTTAATCTAGAAGTTTTTAATATACAGCCTTTATTTAATCCCAGTCTCAACAGGACAGTTTTGCACACATTTATAGCAATGCAAATGTCATAAAATCATAGAATATCCTGAGGTGGAAGGGCCCCAGAGGGATCACAGGACAGCCCCAAGAATCACACCTCATGCCTGAAGCATTCCTGAACGCTGGCAGGTTTGGGGCTGTGACCACTTCCCTGGGGAGTTCATACTAAATATATAAACTTCTTGCTAAATACATTTCCTGTTGTTCTCCCCATCCAATTGAAATACATAAAAAAGCTCATTCATGACAAAGTGATAAAGCATCGGCCTTTTCTTTAGCCAGCACTCTCTGCAGAGCTGCAGCAACCATGCAAATTTCATGTTTTTTTAATCATTTCAACTCAAAGAAGGAAGTAGCAATTTAGGGTGTTTCTTCTTTTCCTCCTGAAGGATTTTGTCCTCTGGATCTTCAGATTTCTAATCTCCCTGTAGCCCTCACAGTGGTCCCATCCTGCTGCAAGTTCTTCGGCCTCATCTTCATCTCCCCAGTGCTGGGAGGCCCTCACGAGGAGCAGCTGTGCCAGAGAGCAGCAGAGAGCTGAGCATTGTGTGCCAAGAGCTCCCTGGGGCTGCACATTTTCTTTTTGGGGTGAATTGACCAAGTAGTGGCAAAGGAGCGAACCCCTGAATGATCCTGATGCAACTGGAAAAACTCTCACAGCAACTAAGGAAGGGTGTTCTGTGCAGATCAGCGTCCTGTGCTGCTTTTCTTTTTAAATTGTAATTCAAGGACATTAGAATTTGCTATTTGTTTTATGCTCTGTTGGCCAGCATAATCTGGATAATGTTTTATTTATAGTATAATAATGATTCGTCATTAGCACTGTCTCTATTCAAATTTGCACAGTCGAAAAGACAATAACAAGCTGCACTACACTAAGTAGCTCAATGAAACACACATCAATCAAGTAGATTTTTAGCTGTAGGGTGTCTAGTTTGAAAAACCAGACTTTGCCATTCCCATCTCTCCCTCATGAGTACCTCTTGCACACATCCATCAGGAGCAGCATCCTTCTTTGTTTCAGAACAAACAGATAAAGTGGGATTTCAGAAGAGGACTTGAAATATCATGGAGCATCCCACTTCCAACCACACCTCCTTTGTGGGGTTGTTGAGGCTGCAAAACCTCTTGAGATCCGCAACCAGGAGTGATGGGAACTGCAGAGTCTGCTGGACACGGCCAAGGCTGCTGCCACCACCACCGTGACACAGCTCTCCAGCCCCAGAAACCTGGGGGATGTCAGTCAGAAGCAAGCCCAGAGCTGTTGGTGTTCTCAAGCAAGAACCCCAGCCAGCTAGACTGAATTTTTAAAGAGAAAAGAAAAAATCACCAAAAAAAAAAAGCTTTTTCAAAAAATGTAATTCAGTCTTCAACTCAGCACAAATCCAGCACCAGCTGCAGCCCAATTAAAAAGCAATCACAGTCACGGGAAAACAGTTTAGTCAGAGAAGAAAAAAATCCTACCTGCATAAACAGTGGCGTGACTCTAAAATAGACTGCAAAAGACCTATCAGCACCTTCCTATTCAACAGCAACGGAACAGCCAAAAACAGACTCCAGCAGAGTCTCCTGCACTGCTCTCTGCTTTTGTCCTCAAGTCAGAGCAGAGGAAAAAAATTCCACTGCTTCAGGGAGTTTTTAATGTATTTTCTTCAGTTTATGGCAAATGCACACTGAGATCAGCTCAGCTGGTCAGGGCACGGTGCTGATCAAACCAAGGGCGTGGGTTCAACCCCTGCATGGGCCATTCCCTCAGGAGTTGGACTGCATGTTCCTGCTGGGTCCCTTCCAGCTCAGAACATTCTGTGATTCCTCACCCAGACATGAGAAGCTGAGCTGCATTGAGGGTTCGGAGGTGATGAGCATTCCTCTGTGCAAGTCAGAAGCTCAGCCACCTTTCCCAGCTGCCAGGAAAGGAGCGATGTGGGAAGGGCAGAGCTGGCACAAGGGGGACCATGGTCCCTTTGGCTTGTCAGCACGCCAGGCTGGCAGTTCCCATCCAGAGCTGGGCCCCTGGAGCAGGGCAGGGACACCACAGGACATGGCCACGATGGAGGAGCCACTCCAGCTGTGCAACAGCTGCCCCTGGAAGAACTTCCCAGCCACCGCCCTGCTCTCCTTGCCTCTGACATTAGCCATCCTTGGAGAACAAGGCAGCTTTACTGCCAGCCTGACCCCAGAGCAGCCCCTCACCTTCAGGCCTCGTCCTGCTTGTGTGCCCTTGGCAGCCCTGCATTCCAGCCCCCTCGGATGCAAATCCCATCCTGTTTTTCTCTTGCCTCGCTCCCAGACACTGCTGTGGCTCTTTCATCATTACACAGCCAATTAAGCCCTGGCTACCTTATCTTAGCAGCTCCAAATAAGCTGGTGATCTTCCTGAAAGGTGATACTTTGTAATTGGTTCCAAATTGCCAGGAAAGAGAATAGTGAAATATGAGACTTGGAGGTTATTTGAATTAGCCCTTAAGTTAAAAATTATAAAAAAAAAAAACCCACCTTAAGCTATCAAGGTGTTCGCTTTGAACTTCTAGTCAGGAAATTTCCCAGGAAATAAGACTTGGCATCTTTTGTGCTCGAGATCCTGCTTGGAGCAACCTGGTCTAGGGAAAGTGTTCCTGCCCATGGCAGGGAGGGAATGAGAGGATCTTGGAGGTCCCTTCCAGCCCAAACCATTCTGTGACTGAAATGATGAACAGCCATGAGAGAAACATCCCAATGCTGGTTTTAAATGGGGGCACAGCAATTACATCCCTCTCTATCCACATCTCGTTCTAGAGAATGACAAAGGTATCTTAAAAAAATCAGTTCAGGTTTTCAAACCACATCAAGCTCATTTAACTTGGACATGAGAACAGAACTGCTCTGAGAGGAGCTGTCAGTCTGTTCTGAGCCAGTAGCATTTCTTAGAAGAAGAGGTGGTGGAAGAGTGTGTCTGAAGCAGGTGATGCTGAGCACTGCTAACCTGGGAGTACAGAATATTTAACACAGATTTCTGAGCAGGTAAACTAAAGGATTAAAAACTATTTCAAGCTGCCATATTGAAGATGATAAGCAAGCCTATTTATTATATAGTACTTAGAGCTACTTAATTCCAATCCACTTCTCATGTCAGATATATTTAACTGAGGCGTTTCTGACTTCAATCGTGGCAGATTTGGATTAGCCAAAGCACCCAGGGAAAACAAGATGCCTGCTCACCCCAGCTTCTTGAAGGCAATGCCACACAGGAGATTGATCTGCCCCAAGGGAATAACCTCTCTCTTCCACTTCCATCACTTGGTTTTAAAGGAAAAATACTACAAATGCCAGGCCCTACAGTCTTTTGTCACAGCTAAGCACAACCTGAGTGCTCCAAGCACAAACAGCACCGCAGAGGAATGGTGTGCAAGGCTGGCCAGACCCTCGAGGTCAGCCAGGCTCAGCAGTGTCCAGACATTAAGGGATACTTAAATTTGGCAAAAAGAGTGGAGAGAGAAATCTATTTTGACTCACCACCCCAGTTATCTTTAAAACAAGCACAGCCCCTTATTTAAAAGATGAGTATTGAATTGTGTTGCCAGAAGCAGATTAATTGCAGCTTCCAGGAAAAAACTCTGAGCTTATTTCACACTGACTTTATTCCCACTTGAATTAAGTTCCTTATGCTACACCAACTCATTTGAATTTTTTGAATTGGTTTTGCATAGTATCATTTACTGATGCACTATCTTTAATTACATAACACACATACACTCTCCAACTGCATTATTAATGGAAGTGTTTTTAATTAAATGGCTCTCAGCATAATATTCAGTCATTAATTTCACATGCTCGGGCTGTGGAGAGATTCTATTCCGATGGTCTGGGGAAGCTCTGTACTTTAGATGAGGGATACTCGCAAAGCGATGGTTTTTGAGAGAATTCGGGATCATTATGAGCACAGAATTACCTTCTCAGCAGCTGCTGCTGCAGTTCTGCTCTGCTGGGCATTATCTGTTCTTCAGCTCAAGTGCTCCTTTTGCTCTGCCACGCTCCACCACTGGTAATTTGAAAATGCCTGTCCCTGGATTCACGTGGATTCCAGGGTGAATAATGCTCAGAGTTATCTTTCAGGAACAATTCACACTTAGACAATGGCACTAAGGCTGCACCCACTGCAATAAAAGGCTCTGCACCCTCCTCCCTAATTATGGTCACCCACCTGCCTCACCTCTCAACCCTTCAGTGCTCTCAGAAGTGACAAAGAGGATTCACACTCCCTGGACTGGGATTTTTCACCGGTGACACACAGTGGCACCTCATGCAGCCATTGCTGTGAGCATCCTTCATGCTCACCTACTGCCAATTATGGCCAAGAGGCACAAGAACAGCGTTATTTTTAATATTTTTTTTTCTGCAAACTAGCACAAACTTACCATTGCTTCATGCAGACATGGCAGGAAGACATCTTTTCCAGTCCAGCTTGGAAAAGAAGGCCCACCAAGGCAGTCCTGGACAAGCTTTTCCTTCCCTCAAAGTCTGCAGAAAGCATTAATTTTCACCTCAACTTACACTTTCTATTTATTGATGAAAAAGAAATTCCATTTCAAATAAAAATAATTTCTAGGATAGCACTTTCCTGGAAGACTTTGGAAGTCTTGGAATTAATGTTTTTCTAGAAGAGCTCAAAGGGACTTGAGAGGAACAAGACTGCACACCACAGTACCTGTGGTCTGTGAATTATGTGAAAATATTGTCCATCTTCCCCAAAGGCAACTGCATATAAAACTAGTTTTGGGTAGGATTCTTCCTTTGGGTAGGACTCACCATCTAATCAGTCTCTAATCTAGATATTCCTGGACTTTTGTTTTCGAGTAACAAAGCCCTTCTTGTACAACAATCCTCTCATTTCCTAGGCTCAAAGGCTTTTTCCTCAGTGCCAACGCACGTGAGGAGGGGAGTGGCTCTTGATCATCCTATTCTCCAAAAAGCAGAATATCCTGGAGCACATCTCACCCACCACTGCCCCTCTGCTGCAGCTCCATCTCCTGCTGTCAGCTCCTCTCTGGACTCCTCTCTGCCCTGCTGCCCTACAGCTCTGTCCTCTCTGAGCTCCAGGCCAGCCCTTCCAGCTCTGCTCCTTCAAAAGATAAAGGGGTGAGCACAAAAAACTTTATTAAGGATCTACTGCATCAAAAAGATACTAAGCATGGACCTCCAGTGCATTTACAGTGGATTTTTGAGAAATTGCTAATATTTTTATATGACAAGATTAATGATAATATATGCCCACATTCCCAGCACTTCATGTCTACATAAAACATTGTGCCATAATGAAGATAATTGAAAGTATGACTTCCATCAATATTTAATTAGCATTTGGTGCTAACTCATTATTTCGGTGCAATTAATTTGACATCTTGCTGTATGGCCTGTACAGATTTCCTCCTAGAGGGTTGTTTTATTGGTGGGACATAAGTAACATAAGACATGTGCACCTTCCCCAGGGATTTGAGGGGAGTGTAAAATATGGAGAGCATGACTGACATTTTAATCTACTGCAGGATACAAAAGCACATTAAAGCTCAAAATATGCACGTGCATTTGGCTAATGCATTTCTGCAATAAGGGAAATATTCTGTTAAACTCACATTTTCAGAAAACAAACTCTGCCATCACTACACCAGGCTCTTCCTTGTGTCTGTGTTCAAATCCCTTTTCCAGGCTGCAGGACACACACGATGTCAGCACACAGCTCAGGGCACAGACCAAAGAAAGATCCTTGGTCCTATAAAGCAAATAAATCTGTTCCCTTCCAAATTATTTCTGCAGGTGTCCCCAGGAGCACTGAGAGCAGCTCTGCCCCTCAGAACAGGTTACTGAGCCCAGCACTCCCTGCAGAGCCAGAATTATTGTCATTATTATCCCTTATTGTCATTTCCCTTCACCTACTCCCAGCAGCTGAATCCCAGGAGAGTGGGACAAAGTAAATTCTGCAAGGTGCAGATGGGAAAGAATACTTGGCCTACAATGTGAAAGTGGCCCCAAGTCCTTCCCAGCCCAAATTTATTGGAAATAAAAGCACTCATCACTCTCTGCTTATCAATCATCTGATGAATCTTCTGTTCCAAATATTTGAAAAATATGTAAAAAAAAAGAAATCACAACATAAGCAAACTGCAATTTCCCCATTGTTCCTCTGCTCTCTCCTACTGCCCTGCTGGAGGGTACTGGTGTGAAAAACTTCACCCCCAACTTCACTATTTATGCCAAACTTGCTGAAGAAAGTGCTTTTGACACCACAACTATCAGCTGTGGGCAGGTGAGCAGTGGTGCCTCAGCTCGGCCCAGCCATCCATACCCTCTGGAGAAATGGCATTCCCCCCCAGCTGTTTAAACCTTGTGGATCTGCAGGAACAGAAGCCAATTCTCACAAAGTTTAGCCCTACAAGAAGCAAGTAAAGATGACCAAACTGTGCCAGCACTATTGATGGTTCTGTGATGACAATCTCTACATAGAGCTAAATAAGCTAATTTTTATTACTGATGCTGTCCCAGCAGCACTGAGCACTGCTGAGCCAGCCCTAGGTTTCATTCTCACTTCTAAAGGATGAAGAAAATATTCATGACAGGAAAAACTTCTTTCCATCTTTGTAATTCATGCAAAAACACAAACCAGGTTTATTGTTAAAGATGATCTCAGTGCAGTAGCACCTTCCCCTACATATTTTTATCCAGAGGGATCAGGAACAAATGTTTAGTTCGCTCTCTGCAAACAAGAAACAAGGAAAGATTCTGGATTATTGTGACAGCACTGACAGAGTAAATACAACTGTTCACAGTATGACTATGACCAAGAGTGTAGATGTGAGTATTGATTACACAAATTGAGCCCAACTTCAAAATGCTCTTAGTTTTATACAGCGTGGAGCATCCCCAACAGCTGATTATTAAAAAAACACTGGTCCTTTAAACCTTTCTGCTTTTAACATAAAGTGATAAAATACCTGCACTGTCTATCTCTGCTTCTTTTTCTAAGTGCCCAGAATATTCCAATACCTTACTGGAAAACTGCAGCCTACTGCTAAAGTGTACCTTGGTTACCAAATCAACACATTCTGAACACCCATACAACTTTTTTTCAGGATAATTCTTCCATAAATGCAGTTTTTATATTCTGCTCAAGTACTTCAGTTACAATTTGTGCAGAATATTCAAAGGTGAATCTAACTGGGGCACACTCACACATAATATGAGGTAAACACCTCATATTTAACTGAGTGGCAAAACAACTAGAAAGAAGTATTTATTGATTTTAAAAGTAGTTGAAACTGCAAACACTTCATTTCTTTGATAAAACAGATTGAAAGGATTTCTCGAGTTAACACAAAGAGATGCTAATTTCAGACATAGAGACCCTGCCACTCGCAGGCTGCAGAGCTGGGGCAGGTTTTGGGTTTGTTTTAAAAGTCAAATGTTGAATACCTGCACAGCAGCACGGAGAGCTTGAGCTCCTACACAGACAAAAAAAACCCAGTGACTTTCAAAATCTCACACTACTGATTTTAAACACAAAATTCATATGATGGTACCTCTGGGTAAAGCCCTCATGTGTGCATGTCAGGGACAGAACAAAACTTAATGAAAACATGAAGGAGGCATATAAAAACTCTAAAAATAAAATAAACTAAACAAACCCAAACCAACCTCTGAAGAGCAGATGCCCTCCAGGATTTACCCAATTTTGCCAATTCACAGATGTAAATGTTTTCCAAAGCTGGTGCAGACTCAAGCCTGAGTTGAGCTCCTCACAAGAACTTTGTACCCCTACATTCCCTACCTATCCACTAAAGAGAAAACATCTTTACAGGAAAGACTGGGTTGTGCCCAAATTATTTATGTGGAAAGAGCATATTAAAGTCCCTAATACATCCATCTTATTCTCCCTATTCAACTGGAAACACTAAACTGAGAATCTGAAAAACCCCAGCACCCCAAAGAAAGACAAATCTGCCTCACCCACATACACAAATCTGTATTTTTTTTAGAAACACTGGAGATTGAATATGCAAATTCTAAGAATGTATTAATTATCATTAATCATTCCTTCACAAAGACTAGAACTAATTGGAGAAATAATTTGAGAAAATTGAAGTACATGACAGAAAGTATTAAGATTCATTAAGTTTCAATTCTCTGGTCTGTCAGCTTGTCAGAAGTAGATGCCTGGTACTCTAGAACGTACTGAGTATTTTCCTAATCTAACACACAATTTAACCCCTTTAATAGTTTGTTCTCAGATTAACTACATCTGACACCACACATTTTTTGCTAAAAGGCACTGTCACATGGAAATTTGCATCTCCATTTCCTTAAATCAGGAAAACTGAACTTGCAGAAATTTTACTATAAAGCTTTTGTAGGTTTATGAGGTATTTTGTATTTATTTATATAATTTGAGAGGTGCCAGCACACCCACCAAAACAGATGAACAGCAAGGCACTTGAAGAAAAAGCTGCATTCAAAAAATATCCACCCTGTTCCATACCTATGCCTCAAATTCATCTTGACCAGAAAAGCCAACAAATCTGCAAATATTTTATGTCCCTCTATTTGTGGCCCTGGAAAAACCCTCCCCCCATCTGAGTTCAGTTGGTACAAACTCTTTTGACCCAGCACAAGATTAAGTCTTTGCTGGCCACAGAAGGTAAATATTTCAGTCATACACTTCAGGAGCAAGTAGGTGGTTTAAGATTTCCAGACTCAATAAACACAGCTGGGTTAGAAAACTGTGTACATAACACATGAAATTAATTTCAAAGCTTACAGAAAAGTCACCAACTTAAAAATGGAAAATATAAATAGTTTATGTGGCAATTAAGGTTAGAACAGGTCACCCTGCAGTTAGAGCTTCTATGCTTTAAGATTTCACCCTATTAGAATGTTTTTGCATACACTTCAAAATTTACCTTTTTTAACTGAAATGGCTCAGTCAACTGTGCAGGGAGAAAGGTGGGAAGTCAGAAACTGTAACTGCTTAAAATGCAGCAGCAGTTGCCTCCATTCTGATCAGCAGCACCGAGTCTGACATGGTGTAATTTATTTTCTGCATGACTATCACTGCCAACGCATGAAACATGCATAAGTTGGGCAAAGCAGAGATTTCCACTCATTATACGCCTGCCCCTGACTGAAACGCTGTACCTGCACGGAAATATCGTTATGCTCCAAACTCTGCTAAGAATGCACGACAGAAATGTTGGCGTCAGGTGAGGTTTTCAAAGCAGCCCAGGCTGCTCCCTGCCTGACAGGACGGTGATCACCAGGCAGTGCTGCAGCTCTGAGGCTCTTCAGAACGCTTTAACCGAGAGCTCAAAACACTCCTGGTACTTTCTCTACAAGCCAAGGCCAAGCAAACTCTGCAAAGTTGTTTTTCCCTCCCGAGTCTCAAAATCACAAGCTCGTTTCTGTTCTTGACTCATGAGAAGCCCAATTTTACACTTAGAGCACCAACTTCACATAGTGTTTAAAATGTAAGTTATTGACACCCCCTGGTTCCAAAGCACTCAAGAATTCTCACAGCTGAGCCCGGGTTGGGTTTTTTTCCTTGATGCAGTGCTTGTAATGGAAAAAGCAAGTCCTTTGCATCACACATCTGAAATGCTTCACCCAACTCCTTGTATTTTTTCCAGCTTTCTCTGAGAGTACAGAGCAGGAATCTTCAAAATTGACAACAAAAACCATGTTCTTCTAGTGGAAAATTGCCAAGAAGTTTGCAGAATAATAAACTGTTCAAGACTACTTCAATTTTAAGTGGCAATTAATAGCATTTCCTCTGTTACCACACTATCACAATGTTAAGTGCAAAGTTATTTGTGTGTAATGGAAGCAGTTGGATCTTTAATCTAATTTGCTTAATAAACGTGGCAAGTAGAATTTGTATTGGAAGGAGTAATATTCTAACTTGAATAGTAATTGTAACTGAAGTCATCTAAAACATAGAAAAGCATTAATACTATGAAGTTTGGAGTAGTGGCACAAAGACTCACTTTAATCAACTTCAATTTCTCACCTGACTGCTCAGGCTGCACTCTGAAATACTTCAACTCAAACCATCCCTTCAGCACGTGGCAGGACAGGCAATTCTGTACAAGAGGAGAGAGTTTTTACCCCATCAGCCTCAATTACCAATTGAGATTCAATGTTTGAGTGTTCCCCTTTTAAAGAAAGAGAAGGACATATGCAGGACTGGACTGACACCATAAAATATGTTCAAAAATATTCAGTTAAAAGGAGAAAAAGCTTTCTTTATGTGCTCAGTTTCCACACAAAACACTGGAATTCATTACAGAAAGAAAACAGGTGTTTTTTTAAAATCAATGCTCATTGAATCCATTTTGCTGAATAACAAAGAAAACTTTTGCATGATGACAACAACTCAGAAGAAAACCATCTTCAGAAAGGATAAAAATGTTGCCTTCTAAAAAACAGAAATAATGAAGTAGAATATTCCTTTTTTTACCTGGGATTTGGAGCTCAGATGAAACACTCGGACTGCATGATTAATTCTGACACCACTCACAGTGGCAGCCAGTCCTACTCACCTCAGAGGTTACTGAACTGCTGTGAGGGTGGGAATTACACCACTGCTGATACAAACCCCACAAGGAACTTTAGACTGGATCACTGCTGAATCCATCAAGGGATGTGTTTTAGGCACACCTGGAGGATCCTGCATGCACCTACACAGACACACACACTTTATAAAATAACTTACCTCGACAGCATCATTTCCAGGAGCTCAGCATGTCCAAAGTCACACACAGAGCAGCCTGTCCATAGTCCCACACATCACTGCCACGTATTTACAACCCCATGACCCTCCCCATACATTTCACTCACATACCACTTCTCCTGCACCAATGCCATTCCTGCTGGGTGTGCTCATTATCAGCCTGAACTCTTTGGCAGGACAAAGGATGAGAGTTTTTGATGGTGGTGGAGGAAGAAAGCAGATCTCTTCAGACCCACCAAACCCATCTTCATCACCACAGCAGCAATTCTTCTTCCCACCAGTCCTGACAGAGTCTGTGTGAAGGGAGACACTTCTCAGGCAGGCAGGTTAAACTGTTCAGAGCTTTAGAGTGTCAAAACAGAAAAATAACCGAGTTAATGGAGATCAGAGCAAGGCTGCAAGATGATCCTCCCCAAAAGAGGTTTCCAAAAGCACAGCAGCATATTTTATTTTACACTAGACTGACAGCGCTGGCTGAAAATACCTTTCTCAAAGCAAAGGTAGCCACTGGGAACAAATACAGACAACAAATAAAGCAGACACATTCTGTATAAGTAACAACTTTATTGTAACTTGATGTGCTGAAACGCAAAAATATTTTCAGCAACAAGGTACAAAAAGTATTTCACCATTAACATCAGCTGATAAAAAAAGGCTGGATGGTTTGATACAACTGTTTACATATCTGAATTCTCTTTATCATTTCCACCCCAAAACAGGTCCAAGTCATTTCACTGGTTTAACTTCTAAAATAGGACTCATTGATCTTAAGCCTTCAAAAACCAGGTTACAAATACAGTGAAGTTCCTTGCAAAACACTTGAAATAGTGAATTCCCTTTACAAACATAGTCCATTTACTGTAAGCAGAAGCCAAATTATGAGACTAAGTGTCTTGGCTGGCTAAGGAGCTAAGCTCTGCACTAAATACGCTATCGACACCAGACAAAGAGAACAGGTAACATTCCATTTGTCAATTACAAAAAAAAAAAAATTAAGCTTAGGAATTTTAAAATTTAACTTCAAAATTTAACAAAATTCAACAACATTTCAGGTAGCAATACCTCACATTTGCAATTCACTGCCTTCTATGAAACACAGTTTCAAATACTGCACATGGCTTTTATTCTCCCAAGGGAAAGCTTGCTGTGAGGATTTAAAAGGAACATAATCTCCACGTAGGTCTTCTACTGATCTCCTGTGTAAAGGTGAATTTTATACTAAATACTCAATGTTTAGAAAAACATCAGAACTAGAGTAACTTTGTGTCCATGATTATCACATTTTGACAGACACTTATCTTGTAACAGCAAATATTATCACAATTTCACAAAAATATACCATTACTCAACTTGTATCTCTAATACTTATTCCACTTGTTTGTGTAGTTTGTACCTCAGTGAAATTGAATTTAGGAAGCAAGAATCAACATGCAACAGAGATCAAATGCAACTTGTAACTTTTCAATCCCAATTATGTACCAAGGAGCATTCTTCTTCACCTTTAACAATACATTTTACAAAGACCTTGCACCCTGTTAAATCTTCCCTTCACTGCAACAGTTTCCTAAAAAGGCACAATGTGTTCATACTTCTGCATGCAGTAAATGGACTAGAAAATAAGGATTATTTATTGAAGCAACTTCCACCCAAAGCATCTCCTTAGGAGAGGTCTGAATGGAGAAAAAAAATATAATATATAATACATAACAGCATTTTAACAGCAAATTGAGTCCTTATTTTTAGAAAGTCACCCTTGACAAAAAACACCGCACAGTCACACACACACGCACGCACACACAGGACACATGCAGGGTTCTCCCCAGAAAAGCATGGAAGTGGTGGTTCACATCTATCTGAGAGAGTAGTGTTGGCAAGCCAAAACATGGCACCTTCATACGGCAAACTCCTAACCTGGAGGGGAAAACCAGGAAAATCCCCCAAAATTTCAGCCTGGAAAAACCTGACCATTGATTACTGGATCGTTCTCTATCTGCTGCACTTCCAACTGAGGCTTTGAAGGGCAAGTTCTTGAGATGTGGGGAATGAAACCGAGCTACTGAATCCCAAGGGGAAGGTTGGCATTACCAGCTGTCCTGTTCCAGTGAGAACACTGCATGTAGGTAATTAAAGAGGTGAATAATTAGTGCACTCACTTAAGAATACAGCAACTGCTTTACCTTTTTCTCGAGATCTGTCAGAACTTGAAAACATAAATAAATAAAGTCAAATCTAAACAGATCGATCAGCAGAGGGCTCTTTCCTGTTAGTGTAACATATGGTTCACACTGCCTGCCTCGAGGAGGGGACACTCTATGATGCAGATGATATCACAGCACAGTGTCTGACTTTTTTTTTTGGTACAAAGTGTGCTATTAGGCTTTTAAATAAAGATTTCTAGAAATCCTTAAGCTTTCCATCTGATTACTGCATGTTGTTACTTTAGAACAGGCTGACCTGGGCAACCATTACAGCATTAAATATTCAAGTCACTTTGCACGTGAGAGCTGCGACTTTTACAGTGATGGGGATGAGGTGCTGTAGTCCCAACACATTACACAGCGCAGCAAAAACGTGATTTTGGAATAAACACCTTCACCTCCTACTGGGGAGAATGTTTATGAGACCTTATCTTAGACAAATATTTAAAAATTGATAAATCTCTGTAAATATATCATTTGATGCCTTGTGTATTATTAAAATTTCTGATCTTACACTTTAGCCATAATAAAAATTTAGTTAGAGGGTAAGAAGAAAATGTATGTTTTAGAGGTTTTAGTCTTCAAAATTGGACTGGGCATTTTTTTCCTATTTACCTTTGTAAGTGGTTTACTAGATGCCAAAGTATAGAATTATACATTCTTTCCTCTAAAAAAATCAGAGCAAGTCAGATGAATCGCAATGAAATGGGGATGGAGAGACAATCTGAAATTCTTCCTCTCTCCTCCCTGCATGACTGTTTTTATAGGCAAACTCAAACCCTCACGTAAAGAGGTTTATAAATGAGGTGAGATCTCTTCCCACTCCCCACTGCAAAACCCAAGTCTTCCCCAAAAAAAAGAAATACAGCATATTATCACTATTACAGTAAACTCAATGCAATAACTCAGGGAACATTTAGAGTGTGCACTACTGCAGACTTTTCCTCCCAATTGTAAACAAAGCTATCAAACACTGAGGATGTTGATATTAAAGCTAAGGTTCATATAATAAAGAACTGGCCCGTGACAAGCAGTTTACAAATGTTTCATCCTTTTCACATTATGCAGAATTTCAATACCATCCACAATGCTAGTACAATAACTGAAATGCAAGACTGAGCAAGTCTCTGCTTGCAAATACCATCTGACATTTCAGGGAAATACTCCTCGATGTGTGCACAGCCTCCCCAGGTGTTCGTGGAAGCCGTGCACCTACGTCAAGATGGGAAAAATCCCTTCAAAGTTTTTACCATTCACATGCCTTTTTCAAATAAGCGAAAATATTCTGTTACTTAAATATGAAAGCTCGCAATAGCCACCTTCAATTGAGTCTTAAAAAGACATGCCTTTCTTTTCTAACAAAACTAAATCCCATGTGGCTGTGGGCATCTTAAAATGTATCTAAAAAGTTAAGCCACAATTACCTGTACCTCATTAATTCTTCAAAAGCAAAATATATATGTACCACACAACATACAAAAGTTACACATTAAAAGTGCATATTCAGAATCCATTTGGCCCATTTCCTCAATTTACATTTGGTCATTCTATGCATCCTTGACTTTTCTATGCAACCACACACTGGGATATATTTATTCCAAATACAACACTATTCCTTTTCACATTGAACTCTTATACCTCTCGTTCAGTTCTGCATTAAATGTAAACTAATGATGGACCGTAAAGAAACACAAGCAAGAGGTTTATTCTGTGTTTCCTTTCACCGCTTGGACAGCTTTGACACACACACAATAAGCATTACAAACTGTAATGAAAATACATTTTTGGGCCAAACCATTGCATATTTGCCCCCACAATGAAAAATAAATTATGTTCAAAGCAGTATATTGCCATAAATAGCCTGTAGGCATTCGCTGAAGGTAAACAGGCTCTCCCTATATTTAGCACTTGCCCAGGGTATATGATGTGCCTCTGGTTCAAGTGCTTTTAATGAGAGGCCAGTCAAAACCTTCCAGTTAGCACAGGACCAAACTATAATCTTTTTTCTTCTGAAAATAATGGAAGATCCCTTTCAAAAATTAATCTTCAGTTATCAACTTTACTGCATTATGGAGCTAGTGCAATCCTGAAGAGCCTAGTCAAAAAGACAAGGCACATTAAAAAATAATAATAAAAAAATCAAGATACATTAGACTATATGGACTAAAGAGTCATTGAAGATAATTTAAGGCCTTTCAGTGAATTAGAGTAATCAGTCTAATTTAAAGCTGAGGATTAAACCATAAATTATCCATCTGAAAAGCAAACAATAGGCTTTTTCAGCTTCTGTTCTGTGGACAAGGATAACAAAAACTCTTGTTATGGTTTGTGAGAACACCTCTGGACAAGGAGGAGTGGAGTCAGTCCAATTTCTCTAGAGTTCATGGAAGATTTCAGGACTGTTTTAGCCGTTTGCGTGGAATGCCAAACTGTGGACACTGTGCAGACGCCAGAGCGCGAAAGGCCTCGGCTACTAAGTGAGGGTGGGAGTGGATCATGGACTTCCAGCCTGGTGTTTCCATTATGTCTGTTGCTTGGCTGAAAACAGAAGCATGAAGAAAAGTCAAACAATTTGACAAACCAAAGGCACAGTGGAGAAGAGCAGGCAAGGCAGAAGTGCTGCAGAAGGGCAGCCAGACATGGCAGGGCAACAGACTGTGGATGTCAGCGAGGATGCCAACAGAGAGAGGCAGCAATTTGCAATTGGGGTATAGAAATATAATCAGATGTGGGACAAAAGGCACTTGTTATGCTCTACTCTGTACCAGCAAGACCTCAGCTAGAGGAATGTGTCAGAATAACCACCCTGAAATTGCTCAGGAAAAATAAAATAAAGAGGAAAACTGGAAGAAAATGAGGTCTAGTGCAGAGACAAAAAGCAAGGGAAGACATGATAATCTCATTACATAAAAGAGTATGCTCAATTTGGGAAGAGAGAAGGATGACAAGATGAATCAGCTGAAACTGCAGCAGAAATGATGCAGTTCATCTCCTAGAAAGAGCCATGAAGGCAGATTAGCTGGCTGGCTCCAGACCCCTGCACTGGGAGCCTGCACTCTCAGTACCAGTGGAACATACTGAGAATATTCACTCTTTTTTCAGTGCAGATGATGGACCACATTCAAAAATGGCTTTCAGTGGCCACTGTTGATTTTTAACTAACAAAAAGCAACAACAGATTTCAGGAAGTATCACACTGACATCCAGGAGATTAAAAACTATGTATTTACTCAATGTATGTATTTAAT
This sequence comes from Acanthiza pusilla, assembly GCA_036630365.1. NCBI lineage: Eukaryota > Metazoa > Chordata > Aves > Passeriformes > Acanthizidae > Acanthiza > Acanthiza pusilla. The sequence continues at coordinate 5,731,603 of JAXCHO010000039.1, forward strand.
TTTTGATGAAATAATATAGAAAAAACAGCGAAAAATTCACTTTGCACATGAAGAATTATTACATTGGTTGGGATGCATGCCACACTGACACAGGATAAATTTGTAATTTGGCACTAATATCTTACGCATCGATCCCAAATTTTCATTGCTCTGCATTTTCAAAAGCCTTTCTGAGCCCCCTCACACTGTTTCAGGAATGTTTCAAGCATAAAGCTGCCAGCTGATGTCTACACCACAAAATCTCTAAAACACCTTTGGCAGATTTCTAATGCAAGCCTTTAATCTGCTGCTGCAAGTTGGTAAAGGTAAGGGCCTTGAGAAACAATACCAAAGTTCAGACTCCCTGGTGCCCAGAGTCAGTAAATTAAGCCAGGCCCTCATATTATTTTCCTGAATTACTGCAGGTTTTTCAGCTGAAGCAAAGCTGGCCAGCATGTTAACCAGCAAATACTCAAGACAGAAGTCAGCTCAGGAACCTCCAAATCACTTGAAGACATACATAAAGTAGTTACATAGTTATGACTCTGACTTTATTACTGGTATTTTACTATTTACCTTTCACCGCCCACTTCTTTTCCACATCATGCTCAATCATTATGCCTGTGAAGCCTTTTTTATTTCAAGGAGAAATAATAATTTAATCTAAGAGTAAGTTCATCTAAGTGGTACAACACTGCCTTTAAGTTTTCTGGAGATTCTGATGGAAAGAAGTGTATGCTCCACTGCCCCCTTACACTGTATGAGCCTACCACCAGCTATTCTGAAATTGGCTGCCTTCCACTCTGTGATTCACTGGAGCTGCTGCAATCAGTGCCAGAGCCTGAGCCACACAGCCTCAACCTATTTCCAGTGTAGGCAGGAGCCCTCAGAGTCAGAGGGACCTGCCTGACGAGTTGTGTGGCCTCCAGAGCACTTGTGCTGGCATGTGGGAAGGTGCACAAACATGTCCCCGAAGGCAAAGAGAGCAACTGCCCTCCTTTCTGTGGAAACACTGCAGGCTCAGACTGACCCAAGCAACCCACGCTGGGGTTATCACTCCCCCAGGCACAAACCTGGGCACTCAAGAGAATGGTTTTCTCTATTAAGGCTGTTTCCACCACCTCACAGCACCGTGCCCCTGGGAGTGGGAATGAAAACTAGCTATTGTTAGGATCTCACACTGGAGGGCAGTTAACATTCCCTATCATTTAAAGGGGGAGTCACAATCACAACTGAGGTAGCATCTGCTGAATCCTACTTTACTTACAGTCAGTGACAGGCCTCAGTAGTGTGGAAATGAAGCAACAGTTCTTAAGATCTGCAGTCTACTTAGCAGTGTTTGTACAGAACATCATGGGGCAGGGAAACTTACTTGCTATTCCAGTTTTTCCCATCTTTACACCCAAGTTGTCTAAGAACACTGCACCTACAAGAGAGAATTGTGCTACTATTGAAAAAGTACACCAAGCATGAACACAAATGTATTTAGAGTCTCAGAAGTATTACTTGCCTGTTAATAAAGTCTATTGCTTGTGCTTTGAGCTGTTCAGCGCTGTGCAAATCTGCGAGGATAAGAATGTCAGCAACATTTTCTACCGAGAGGTTACTACAGAGTGCTTCCTCACACATCACCTTCAGCCGTTCCAGTGCATACTGGAGAGAGAGAAAAACTGCACTAATCATTCCTCAAACTCGTTCCTTCAATCCTCATCTCTACATCTCTTTAGACAGCTCCAGTCAGGCTTGGTGCCTCCCAAGCTTAACATCAAACTGCTTCCCAAAGGATAATGCAAAGCACAATGTGCTGCACTGAAGAGTTCTCAAATTTAACACAGGCATTAGGCTTGACACAAACTAATAAAAGACTCTGCTGACAGAATTTTTATTAAAATAACTCGTTCAGAAGTTTTCATTTCCTTTCTGCTTGGAAAGGAGGGAGGAGCAAGGAACCAAACCAGCACTGAACATGTTCATCTTTAAGTGAGGGATAAGAAATTATACAAGGAAGTTTCATCAAAGTACATTGTTTAAAACTAGGTGGTTCTAAGTTTAGCCCCAACCCATCTCTGAATGTCTTATTTTCCCTTAATTTCCCTCATACCTTTGACACAGCCTACCAGAAATTTGATGTAAAATGACAGTATTCCCGTATCATATTTTGAATTAATAAACTGCACTTTTTTCTTTTAAAGTCTGAACAGTTTTCACTTTTATTTTCTGCTATTGCAGACAATCATATGATGCCTTTGAATATTTCTAGTTTTTCCTCTTAATGCACCTGTAACTTGCTGCAGTTTAGTGCTTCTTCCTAAGTGCTAAAATGCTCTGTTCCCAGCACCTTTAACCAAAACAAGGCTCTCTGAACACAGATTCAAGGACATATTCGTTGCCTTGGGGCCTGAAAATATGTAAACAACTGTAAGATGAAGGGGAGCAGGCCTGGAGTGGTGAACATTGTCACCTGAGGGTGTGATTGGAGAATTAAGGGCCAATATGCTAATGAAACAGAACTTATAAAATGTGAAAGGCTCATGACCCAGTGTGCATTTTGGGTGTGGTCCCTGGGGGGGGACGTTCGTCTGCCCGGAGTGTACCTTGAAGGCCTCGAATAAATTTGTCTGCATTTTATACTCCTAATTTGTTTTGGCTTCTCTTTTAGGCATCACATATAACTGTACCTTATAATAGTCTCTACATTTATCAATCATGCCCTAAATCAATGACAGCATTCAAAAAATAACCAGAATTGCTGAGTTGCTGTAAATCCCTTCATCTCAAAAATCACAGTACAGAAAGTGTTTCACAGAGCAACAATTTTAAGAGTAGACAATATCCCAACACAGAAGAGATGAAAGATTAGAACTATTATGTTTGTAGGGAATACAAAAAGATGAAAGTTCTAAAGTAGCAATACTTTAGGGATGCACAGTAAATTCAAGAACTTGAATAAATCACCTTGAAGAATACAAAGATCTAGTATACATTTTATTCAAAACCCAACTTTCCAAATCATATTACGTCTCCAATTTCTAAAAAAAACTGATACTAAATAAGTATCTGAAACACTTCTGTTTAAAGAAGATTGATCAGCCTTCTACTGCTAAAAAAAGTCTATTCTTTCCCATATTCCTTCATTTCTGAGGAGATCTGCTTCTCATGTTTTAAAAAAGCAAAATATATATCAAACAATCTGAAAATAAGATTTTTTTTTTTTTTTAAGTTTATCAACATTCCACAAGCAAACACCAGGATTAGCAACTTCAGAGTCAATTACTTACTTTGTCTGCAGCTGCCAACAAATTGTCAGCCATTTTTTCAAGGTTTGGTGCTTTTCCTGTGTAAATGAATCTCATCATTTCTTTGAAAACTTCAGGGTCTACATCATTTATTTCTACACGATTCTGGAAAAGAAGAAGAATCAATAAAAGTCTTTGGAATTTAGCTACAAATTTAAAGTGAATATCAAATATCATCTGCATGTATGCTACAAGTTTTCATTCACCATCCATCAAACAAAATCCTTACAAATTTAAAGTAACATGTTAAGCAGAAAGCAACCAAAAAAGCTCTTAAAAGTCAGGTAGAAATCAGTTGGAAAAGCTTCAGCAATAAAAAATAATTGCAACTTTTTTTCCTAGAAATGCATAATTCTGAAATCTATCACACAGAGTGTAAACAAAAAATGAGACGTAGTTTCAGGAATATCTAAAAACGCTTCTGAGTTTCCAACCCAACACCCATGTGTTTGGAATATCAGAAGTCAGAGCAGCAGACAGAACAAATTGAGCCATTCTTGGCTCGACTTAAACTGAGTCAACACAGCCCAGGTTTTGTTCTGAGAATCCAAAAAGAAAACAAAGCAGCACACTGAACTGACATCACCCAGCTGAAGGCTGCCCTAATACAACAGTGGCACTGCACGCTTGACCAATCCGATAACAGTATCCCCTACAAGCAGCTAATGAAGTAGGAAATTATGTCAAAGATGCAGAAGCAAGCAGCAGACTTTTGAATGGAGTATAAAAATCCCAGGCACATGAGATATTCTGGTTTCCAATCAGAATTTTGGAGCAGGGCCATGCTGGAGATTCACTGCTAACACCAAGGCAAAGGCCTGGCACAGCACATTACTCAAGCTGTGGCATGTCCAGATTTCTCTCAGTCCAAGAACCTCAATAAAATGATCCCAATATTCCATTCCAGCTGTGAAAGTTTCCAAACTGGAGAGGTGCCAGGAAGGAAAGCGTCCCCTTTGTGACCCTGAGCTGTACCCCAGCACCACATTCACCTGATGGATTCGTGCACACAAGTGGCATCTTGCAGCTTTCAAGACCAAATGGTGATCATCTATCACAAGCCTTTAGTGAGGTGATCAGTCCCTCACCTTTTCATGCATTCTGCCTATAACCAACCCATTTTTGATAATTCTTCTTCACGAAAGACACAAACAGCCCCTCGCTGCAGGAGACATCAAGTGCATAAAAGCAGAAGCAGCACTCTGCTGATTAAGTAACCACCCATCCAAAACACTCCCACAGGTCAAGTGCCTGCAGAAGCTGTGAATGAAAGAAGTGTTCCGCTGCCTCAAGGTTTAATTCCTCTCATAATTCATCTCTTGTTTCTTGGCTACCATAGAAAACTCCTTAATAGTCTAGAGCAAAACCTTAGTCAAGTCAATCAGCTGATGTGAAGATACAAACTGAGGCAAAAGGGGGCAGAGATCACCAGGTCAATTACACCAATGGCTAATGTTTAAAAACATTATCTAGGGCAGACACAAGTACCGGAAAAAACCCCAAATCCTCCAGCACCTCTCCGTTCTTTCTACACACATTCCCTCAGAACCCACCAGGAGAGTTCAGGAGTTGTCCCCCTGAGAATTCTCATCATCCTCAATCTGCACTACCTCAAGTTTTCTGTAATGTTTCTTTTTTCACAAGGTACAAATATTTACATGTAACATTTTCAGTAAAGCTTACCTTTTTGCTCTCCTCCATTTCGTGTTCAAACATTGCATTAAAAACTGGAGATCGTGCTGTATCAAGAAAAGTAAATATTAAATATAATCAAATTTTAAACTTATAGCAATTTAAATTACAAAATAATAGCAATACAAAAGTAGAAAGTACCTGCAAGGACAGATTTATGAGCTTTGAATTCTTGTCCTCCTACATAAAAACTGCAATCTGTAAATCTTGTTGTTTCCCAGAGATTCCCTAAATCTTCTGCTAGTCGACATTCAGGTACCTTCAAAGTGTTTGTATTAGACTGTCCTGATATATTTACTGAGTCTTGGACCACGCTTACCTAACAGAAAATCACAGCAAGACAACTCCTTCATAACTGAATGCCAACAATAATTAAATCACAGTACCTATTGCTAGAATTCCAACAATTCCAAAGCAAAACAAAAAACAGTGAAGTTTCTGGCATTAGGCCAGAACCATAAACCAATGCTTTACAGTTCACTTTTAAATAACATTAAACAAATAGGGTTTACTTAGAGACTCTAATAATGTGTACTTATCCAACCAAAACAAAAAGAAAGAGCACAATGCCACATGCCACCTGACAGAAATGCCAAAGTAAGTAAGTCAAGGACAGAAACGATTCATGGAAAACCAATGGGAACAAACAAAATTTGCTACTTCAGAGTTAAATTAACAGTTCAATACTTCACACATCTGATTAATATATACACAATATAAAAATCTGTACAGATCATCAGGATCACATGGTCACAGAAAAGTTTCATACATAATAACGCATAGAAATTTTTAATAGTAAGATATCCCTTACTGTACTGACAGTAAGTCTACACATAACCTGTAGTGTGATAATGCAAACTAAGTGCAATTAACAGCTCTATTATTTCATTTAACTTAATCCAGGCGAGGCAAGAATCACAAGGAATAGTTTTCCAAACAAGATTAAAAGCCATTACTTTTAAAGTGCAAGATGTAGTAGGTAACTTCAATAATCAAATGCATGCTCACAGGACATAACTTCTGCAGAGAACTACTTAAGAAAACTGAAATATGTGCATTTGAAGTGAATATTCTGCCATTGTTCCCCATGTTTAAGTCTTTCATATAGGAAGTAAACAGGACAGCAGCACTCCTTGCTGCTTTTTTGGTAATCTTCACGTACTAAGTCTGTTTAATCAGTGCTGGGAAAACAGAAAAGCTAAGCAGGTTTTGCTTCTCTTGTCTGAGAGCACAGAGCTGAGAATAAAACCTTTGTAAAGACTTGTACTACAAGACCTTGATCACTCCATCTCCCAAATACAGAAATTAGGATCGTATGTTAACAGAAAATGCTGATACTGTTAAGATCAGGGCTTTGGTTGATTTCCAAAAGCAAAGCATCTGGAATAAATCTGGCATACAGCAAAAACAGCACAGCTAAACTTCACAGAAAGTTGCAGCACTGCAAACCAAACTCCAGACCAGAAGAGGAGAAGGATGATCCAATTATGACAGCAGCTTTGGGATTTGAATCATTGCCTAATTCCCTGTATCAGCTCATACCCCCTTGTGAATACAAGAAATTCCTTCATATTCTTCCACCTTAAAAAAAAAGGGGGAAAAAAAAAAAACCAAAAAACAAAGAAACCCAAAGCACAGCAGAATTTCCCTTTCACATAAAACTGTACATTTATAACATAGGAAAAAATCTATAAAGCTATTTCAGTTTTCATACACACAGTGATTTCAGGAGCTATACATACACACAAAGGAAGTTTTAGCTTAGCTAAGCTCATCTTCTATTGCCAGAGGAGTTCTGCTTTTCCAGAGCCTTGCCTCAAAGCTCATGATCCCAGTTGTCCACACAGCATCCTCTTGTTAGCTACAGACAGTGCCTACGGAAAGTCACCTACACATTCCTTACATGTACTTAAACTGATCTCTGACCTTCCAAACTTCTATTTTAGAATGGTTTCTAATATGTATTGATAGCTGTGAAACACAACAATTTGCTACGGGTCATCTTTTTAAGATATAACCCAAGCAAAGCTTTAATTCAAGCCTCCCCCACCCAAGTGGCCTGGCATTATTGTCTTTTAAAGACTCCAAATACAGAGGCTTAGAGGGGTCTGATATTTCATATCTCACTTGTCTAGATGGCATGCCTAAAATCAAATGCATCCTCTTATTATTTTTTATAATTTATTTAAATTAAGCTGAAATCCAATCAAATTAATCCCATGTGAGTATTGAAAACTTGTCAACTTAAACAAGTTCTGTGTGATGACACTCAGCAAGGATAACGTCTGTAATTTTCTTGGTTTTGAATCTGTGATGATCTAACAGTAAGGGTGATATAAGTGATTCCTTAGACTACCAAACCAGCTAAGACACCTGGGAAAGCAGAGGATATCCATTCCATTAGCAGATGGAATACTTGCAGGGCTTCAGTATTTTCAGATTATATGGAAAGGGAGCATTGAGTAAAACACAGATAGCTTGCCTAAAAATCAATTAATAAATTAATCACCAGGTCACTTCTTGGTGGCAGCACCAGACTTTACAAAGTATTGAACTTAACAACCCTTCAGGTTCCAATCCAAAAGCATATCCAGTTGATCTTAAGAACCTCTGGCAACACAGAATGAGAATCTTTGCTGCCAAAGATGACCAAATAATCTTCCTGCAACCCAACAGGGAGAAGGGCCAACCAACAGAGTTGGTAATCACTGACCTTCACTAAATACCTGCTACATCTGACAAGTTCTATCAGGCCAAGTGCAATATAGTTTTAAGAAGTGGTAAGTCACACAAATTAAAACTCAACTGTTAAGTTTTAAAAGGACAAAAACTTCAGGCTTGTCAGTAGAAACAGGTCCTTCGAACAACACCTGTCATTTCTAAGGACAGCTGAAAAATTGGTATCACACATTCAAAAAGAAATTCTTAAAATATTTGGATTTCCAATTTTTCCTTTCACCCTGAAACAAGCCAGAAGTTATTTTAACATGCTTGCTGTGGACTGATAAATGTTTTATTTCCTTCCACATTTATACTCAGAGTAGGTCCAACACTTCACAAAAGCCACTCACATGAGAACAACCAAGAAGTTTTGTAGGGAAACACAGCTAAATTCAGTGATTAGCATCAGAATTTAAATACAAGTATTTCTCTGTGGAAAATTCAGTATTTCTTCGACTTACTCTTTTTTTAAACAAACTTAATCTTTAAAATTAGAGAGTGATCTATTCCAAAACCAAATGCTACTTTTAAGAGCTGCTCATTTACATCAAAGTGTTCATTAAGAGGACAACTTAAGAAGAGAAAATACTCAATAGTATCTTTACAGAACCATAAAACACTTGTTATATCTCTTTTATCACCCAAATAATTGTATTCATAACAAATTTATCATGCAGCTAATTTAACTTGTCTAAGTGAAAATAAGATGCACTATATTTGCAATATCTAGTCTCAAGGGCCACATTTCAATTATTCTTCCTACCCAGCATAATGACATATAATTAAATTGTAATCTTGCCAAGACAATTTTACACATTTCCTGTAAATACACAGATCAAAGCAAACTTATTAGCAGTTAGAGCATCTATCATCCTCCTAAGTCACTAATCACTTTATGGCAGCCCAGATAACCAGCCAATGTATATTCAACACACACTCCACTTACTTTCTCTAGTTTCCATTTTTAACACTGAGTAAGCTTTTTACTGAAATTCAATATGAAAATTTAGGTTATGAACATAAATGATATCATAGAAGAAATGTCCCACAATACACTGTGAAGTTAAATTTATACCACAGCTCTCCATATTAATTTTCAGTATCAAGCACACCTACAAGGTACTTGCATTTAATCAGAGAACAAAATCTAACAATTAGTACGAAAATAAATTTACTGGAAAGACCTGTTCATTGGTTAAAGCCGTCAATTAGGATATTACAGGAATATAGATTCTGACAATTACTTTCTTTTACAACATGAACCAGCATGTGAACATTTCCTTCTGCTTATCCAGTGAAAAACAATCCTCTAATTCCAAATACAACTTCTTTAAATAAAGGTGACCTCAGTAAAACAGCATTTCTGTAGACAGCACACACCAGCCACCTTTGACATAAATAATTCTACAGTCGATCCTGATGGAGCTGTGGCAGATTCAAGAAGTTCAGCAGTTTACAAGTGATCAATTCAACATTCAGTGTACAAGCATCAAAAAACAGAACAAAATGCAATGCAGACAATGCAATGTATATTTTACCAAGCTTACAGATTTCAGGAGACAATTTTAGAGTATGTTATGGTTTAAATCAACATAAATCTCTACTTATTAGAGCAGAAAACATTTTATTTAAAAGTTTATTACTTAAAAGTTAATACCCACCTCACAAAATAATGTAAGCTTGTCATCTGGTAGAAGACCATTAGCTTCATCTAGTAAAAAATCTCTTCGGATAAATTTCTTAAACCCCCAGTCCTTGCCTTGCACAAATCGATACGCTCTTTGGCTTTCTGATAAAAAATTATGTACAAATACAGCAAGTTAAAGGAAAATACTAACAAATAGCACTTAATTCCACATCAAGGCTTAGTGTTAATAAAAAAATCAATTTCACACATTTGGATCACGTCATGTTTCTAGAAAACACAGAACCGATTAAAACCCTTTTAATATTGTCATAGTGTTATTATAACACACTTGATAGAACTTAGTGGAGCACAATTTGCAATTCAAACCATATCATCTCCTCAGATCTCTCAGGCACCATTCAGCACAAGGAGTTTTTCAGTGAGTGTTTAAGAATGCCAATGTGTCAAAACAGGAATTGTTCACAGGGAAGCACCATTACAATGAATTTGTCACCACAAACCCGTCCTGACAACGCTCTGCAGTTGTCATAACAATCTGGTTTGACTTTCTTCCTGAAATGGAAAATCTTGTTTCACAGGTTGAAATTAGTTTGAAATACAGTAAAAGCATTAATATAGCAAAACAGGAATAGAAGCTTTCAAGTAGTAAATTATGTTTTGGTCATAAAAAGATATTATTTACATGTACCTTTTAGCCCTAGTTATGAGAATTATATTTTTTTAATTGATCAGATTTGCTGTGACCACACAACTCTTTTTTTTTTTTCCCAGTTCTAATGTTCACAGCCAAAAAAGAATTCCTACAATTCAAACCCACATAAATTCAATCAGATCACACATTTTACATGGCTGGTTCACTGAAAAGTGGCCACTTGCTCCCCAAATGAATCCAGAGAAAAACCACCATATACTTTAACATGGAACTAAAACATGGAAAAGGTGTTATTTGGGAACAGCTTTGAGAATATAAGTAGAATAAAGAATGTTTGGAATTATATTTAGGACGATTGTTCAAAATTAAGACAGCAAGAATAGTGAAGTAAGACCAGAGGGGGAAGTGGGGAGGGATCTCATGAAGAGTTCTTTAAGTAAGAACTTCTCTTTCATTCCAGAAAAGCTGGGCAAGAAACACATCGCCATCTCCTTTGCTGTATGCAGAGATGCTTTAGCCTTCCAGAGAGCAATTTAGAAGTTTAAGTCAGAAGTTTGCAGTAAAAACAGTGTTTTTCATGACAGAATCTATTAAAATATCATTCCTTCTACAAGCTCCAAAATAAAGCCATCAGCAAAGCCAGACTTCCCTACACTATTGAACTTGGCAGCACCACTGGAACACACTGGACCACGTACCACAGAAAACACACACGTGTCACACGCCGTCCTCGCCACCAAGAGCTGGAAAAATGATGTTCACAACAGTTTTTCACCAGGATTCTATCAAGCCAAATATCCTGTAGAGATTTTCATTGTATTTTCAGAATACAAGGAAGAACCACCCAGGAGCTGACACTGCAGGAGGTGTGAGGTGTCCATCCCAGTCACCTCATCACTCTCCTGTATCAACAACCCCTTGCCCATGCAGAGCACAAAGGCACAGGGAAATGCACTTACTGAAGTGCAGTGTGGGCTTGGAGAGCAACAGAATACACAACACTGTTCCCATTTCAAAATCTGTATGCCAAAGAAGAAAAATCACATTTAAAAAGAAGTATCGTCTGGATTTTTTGGCATCTGGATTAGTGTTTTCACACTTTCAACAACTTTTAACCTCATTAAATTGAATAAAAAAAAATCAGAAAATCACGTTCCCAAAAGGGTTCAAAAATTTGTTCTCTAGATTCAGCCCACTTCTTTATCTTGCATGCTTAGATTTTACTCTTAGCAACAATCAGTGTTAACTCTCGAAATTAAGTATACAAAAGAAGAAAAATAGAGCAGCATAAAAGAACAAATTTTTTTTCTTCTAATAAAGTTAAAATGTTAGTTTACTATCTGTTTCATACACAGCTTCACCCCTTGAAGCAGCAGCCTATGCATGAATTATCGATTTACAAGGGACATTGGAAGTGGAGCATCATTTTCCTGTCTCAGTAAATACACAGCATCTACAGAAGCAGATGGCAAATGGCTGGAGAGTCCAAGAAATAAGATTTCTGTTTGTAATTTCCCAAAGTGAAAAGATATTTATAACTCCTGTGGTGCCAAACACAGCACAGCTACTATGGCAGAAGCTGAGGACACACCTACTCATAGGATTTTTAGCACTGCAGAGGATGATGAACCAGCAGAGAGCTGATGGGACAGGATTCGGGTGTTGGGTACAGACCTGCTGGTCAGGAACAAACAGGTCACTGGAGATTGGGCTCCTGGGGGACAACAGGAAAACAAGAACCCACAAGGAACCCCTAAGGCAAAAAGGGACCAGCAGCACTTGGCTAAACACCAAAGCAGGTTGCCCAGAAAAGCAGGAGTCTTCATCCTTGGAGATCTCCAAGCACAACAGGCTCCAAGCAAACTGCTCGAGCTGAGCCTGCTCTGAGCAGGGCTTTGGGGGCAGCCATCCTCCAGAGGCCCTGTGCATCCCCTACAATCCTCTCACTCTGTGATTATCTCCAAATAGCTTTTGATGCATGCAATGGAGTTTTACACTTTATTACAAAGACCAATCCACTCCTGGACTGGAAGCCTCTGTCAAGGCAGAAGATTCAGCAAATGTGTACGAAGATTCTCCAGATGTGCACAAGTATAGCTTTGCTCACATTAGCTCCAGAAGGAGGAATCTTGTAGGGATTGAAGAAACCATCTCCATCAGTATAAAAGGATTAGCAGAGTGAAACATATATGTGAAACGTATACATTTACCTTCCTTCCAAAGAATCCAGTAATTTAATTTTCACATTTGAACTCAGTTCTGTGGATTTAATCTAGAGATTACAAGTGAGTCTATTCACTTCAGGAGAAACAGCATGAACTTTGGGTATAAACACTGCAGAACTATAGACTTTTTGTAAGAAATTAAGATCTTGAAACAAAATAGGACCTGAAACATCTCTAAAGTCCTGGGATAGAAGAAGGGAAGAAAAATAAGAGATATTTTTCAGGACTTGGAGCAGCACAAATTCAGTGCAGATCAGAACTGAATTATTCATTTTCACAAGAATCCCAGCTTACCCAAAAAGCATTTCCAATGAAGATTGTGCTCACAAGTTTGAAACTAAGAGCCTTCCATACATTTTTTATATCAACACTACAATTAAATCAAATCAGTTACTTCAAAGTCTTCCAATTCCTTGGGTACACAGCTCATGTTTTTAAACTGATTACACTGTAAATCAGCTGAAATAGACCAAAACATTGTGAAGGATGTCTAAAAAAAAAAAAAAAAAAACAAACGAGCCATGTATGCTTATCCTAATTAACCATGGCAATCAAACACTTCCACTGTAGCTACAAACAAGCAGATACACCTCTACTAACAGGAAACAAGAATAATCCGCTGGAAAAACGAAGTGACAAGGACCTGGAGTGACAGCAGTTGGCAATGTGCTGTAATTTATACTGCTCAGGATAGAATTAACATAGCTCAGTGATCAGAAATGTGTGAAACATGAACAGGATTTTATAATTAAGTTTCTAAAACAAAATTAACGAAAGGTATTTTTAAAGTTTATCTCAGTATTAAATTCTGCTCTCAACTGAAAAGAATTGCATTGCTGATGTTCTTCAGGATGTTCTTACAAAACCACATTAATATTCCCTTACCCATTGCTTTTGTTTCTTCTCTTTTAGCATTCAGCAGGGAAAATTTAAATTTTGCTCTGACTTCACTTTTTGGACAACTGACTAAAAGCAAATACAATGACAAGTAGTCTTTGCTTTCATCATCTAATCCCTTTGGATTCACTCTCAGGCACCTGAAAAAAAAAATGGAGAAATAGTAATTTTTAAATGGTATCCACAATAAATTCAGAAATATTTTTACAAGACACAAGGATAAATGTGACTGAAATAAGTATTTCCCTTGTGATTGCTGACACTTTGAAATTAAAACTAATCCATACCTACAGTAAAACTCCAAGAAGTGTCCAAGTTTTAATATTTATTTGTAATTTAACTTTACAATTTTTGTGAGTAAAAAACCCCAAAACAAAAGCAAAGCATTTTCTCAAATAAAAAGCTTACCACTTCATTTTGTCATTTGGCCCTGATGAAAATGTAGAACTCTTTAAAACTTCACCCATTTCTTCTCGGCAAAAACTGAAGTTATTAATGGTCCACATGTATGAAAATTTTACTACTTTAACCTGAACAAAAGATCAGAAAATGTTAAGCAAATTTACATATTATGCATTAACTAAGAGAACTACTTAGACTGTAAGCTATGATTTTTCAATATGTCAATAACTTTAGTTTGTTTGGTTTTTTAACAATTATTATGACAACAACAGAAAATAAAGCCATTGGAATTTACATAGATTACCTGTGTGTAACACCAGCTTTCAGCCACAGGTCCACTGGACATCTCCCCAGGAGGAGGTGGGGTGGGAACCCTTGACATTGCCACTTATTGCAGGTTTAGAGTATCAAGAGAGCAATCCAAACTTCAGTAATTCTCCTAAAAAAAGGAATTCAGACATTCATACCCTTTTTAGGTGTAGGAAATTAAAAGATTCATATTATTGTGTTTACTAAATGATACATCTGAAAATCAAACCTGAAAAGAGGACAATGGCTCTGCTGGGTGTCACACATTAACAACCACTTGCACTCAAAACCTGCAGGCTGAGCCCTCACACACTAATTTATAAAAGTAAGCACCTCTGCATCATACACCACCACTAATGACAATATTTCAACATCCCCTTTGCAAATTACCACTCTGGCCACTCTAAAAGTGTTAAACTTTCTTCAGGCTCTCCTTTGATTTGCAGAGTACCCAAAGCCTTGTGAGCACTCAGTTATTAGCACAGTGCCTTAATTTTCCACCCAGACAGAATGCAGAAGAACACTCAGCCACCTGGGAATAGAATAGGTTCACACAACCCTGAGTTTTCAGAATGGAGGGAAGAAATCAAACCTGCATTTCAAGTAGCATTTTCTTTCTTTCAGCTGCCTTTCATCTTTAACACCAACAGACACAGCTGAAGAATTACAATCACCACAACCATGTGCTCGTTCCCTCTCAAAGGGCAAGGCTGGAAAACAGTTTGAGTCAACTCCCCAACCCGGCAGAACTTCCCAACAACAAATACAGCAATTTTGTTATGAACTACCAGCACCTAACAGAGCACTCCAGCTCCTCCTGCCCACCAGGAACTGCGTCACTTGCCCAGATCCGTCACACGGTGCTCCAGAGCTGTAATTGGGGCTGGCTAATGAGAGGTGGGCCCATCAGCGGGCAGCTCTGGGTTCCTGGCTGGCTCTCCTTTGAGGGAGGGTTTGCTGTCAGCTGTACACTGCTTCCTGTCACAAGCACAGCCTCTCACTTAAGTCGCTACATTAAGTTGCTAAGAAGTGGAATGGACCCTAATCAAACCAGAAGAAAGTCAATTATTTCTGCCACAAAACATTTTCTCTTAGCACAGAAAGTTTCTTTAAACATATGTGGTAGTTTTGCCTGGCCCAGTTTTTGCCAGTGAATAGGGTGGGGCACAAAGATGGCTCCTGCATGTCCTGAGTAAAGATTCTGGAAATTTCTCCACCATGTCCAGCAGAGCCAGTCTCTGATGGCTCTGAAGATGATGGACATGCTGCTGGCCAAACCTGGGCCAATTAGAGATGTTAGTTACGCCTCTGTGAAAACATATTTAAGAAGAAATCAAAACAATGTGAGCACGCACTTCTTTTTAGCCAGGGAAGGAGGAGGAGGAGGTAAAAATATGTGAGGGAGAACAACATGGAAGCACCAAGGTCAGTGGAGAAGGTGGGGGAGGAAGTGCTCTAGGCGCCGGAGCTGAAAAACCTTCTGCCAGCCGTGGTGAAGACCATGGGGGGAGCAGGTGGTCCCCCTGCAGCCCATGGGGCCCAGGGGGTGCAGAGAACCCCCCACAGCCTGTGGGGAGGTGCCCACGCCAGAGGAGCAGGTGATGCCTGCAGGAAGCTGTGATCCAGTGGGAGTCCCAGAGACTGAGAGCTGCAAAGGCCCTGCAGGAGAGAGAGAGGCCTTGCTCCCGGGATGGAAACAGCCTGGCCTCAGCTTGGAATTCTGCAACCTGGACAGAATCTCGGACTGCAGCAATCAGGCAGGTGCTGCTTGTGAGATTGGACCCACGCCAAAGAAGTTCCCAGAGGACTGTCTCTCGTGGGAGGGACCCCCATGGCTAAGTAGAAGACTCCTCTCCCTGATGGACTGACCCTGACCAAAGGAAACCCCCATACCCTGCCTCCACCCCGGAGCTGTTGGTTAGAAGGAAGGAGGGAGAGGGTGAGCTGAGAAATGGCCTTAATAGGGAGGGGGGTGAGTAGAGAAACAGCATTTACAGCAGAAGAATTGTAGCATTGGACTGACTAAAAAGCCACATACCTTGGCCAGCCCGGATCTGTTAGTTGAATGGAGAGAGGGGGCGAATAGAGAAACAGTGTCTGCAGTAAAAGAGTTGTGATAGGCTGATTTAAGAAAAACCCCACACCCTGCCCCTGCCTGGGAGGTGTTGGTTAGTTGAAAAGGAGGGAGGGGGTGAGCTGGGAAGCAGTGCCTTAAGAGGGAAGGGGGGGTCAGTGAAGAAACGGTATCTTGAGAGCTTATTTTTACCTCTGATTTATCCTCCGACTCTGTTAGATTAATAAATCACCTTTTTTGCAACTTTAAGTCTCCCGCCTGCTTTTGCCCTGTCTCTCCTGCGTCCTCGTTATCAGTAGTCTTATCTCAACTCATAAGTCCAGTGTTAGCAAAGGTCGTAGGTGCCTGGCATTTAGCCAGGGTCAAACCCACGACAACATACCCTGCCGTCACTTAAAAGCAACCATCTTTCTGCAACATTTGACTGCTTCACTGTACAGCTCTTTTTAGCTGCGACAGAACAGCATTAATTGTCTTCCTCAAAAGATGTGATTGCACATCACTGATCATGATGGAACTCTCCAGGGATGGAGCAACAAGGTTTTATGCAAACACTGGTAAAAAAGCACTGCAAGACCTTGTACAATTCAGTCATGATGTGAAGGAGTTTACTTTTCCTACAGGAAGAATTCTGTTGTATGAATTGCTGTGATCCTCACTGGATGTTTTCCCACCTGCCTTTCTGGTACTGCTTCTCACTCACTCATGGTATGAAGTTGCCCTTCCACATCAAAGCCTGCTGACAGGGGATTGCTCTGAATCACACAAGTATAAAACCCTGAGAAGAAAGTAATTCTCAGTTTTTACCAGACGAGGAAGCAGATGCTTTATAATCATATCCCTTAACAAATCTCTACCAACAGATCTGCTATGACAGGATAAAAAAAAATTACTAGGTCTCCTGGCAAGATATGGATC
Source organism: Acanthiza pusilla (assembly GCA_036630365.1). Taxonomy (NCBI): domain Eukaryota; kingdom Metazoa; phylum Chordata; class Aves; order Passeriformes; family Acanthizidae; genus Acanthiza; species Acanthiza pusilla. The sequence goes on from JAXCHO010000039.1 coordinate 5,748,416, forward strand.
ACGGAGACACCGAAAACTAATCATAAATACAATTCAGCTCTCTTTAATAAATGAGTTTTCCCCAAATATAACCTGTATTTATGGCAACATTCAGTACTTCACTAGTGCTTTCCAAAGATGAAAAACAAACAGCGTCCCTAAATTTAAGATAACTGAACTTGTTTGCCTCATATTTTTTTAAGCAGGCAACACATACACTGTGCATGTTGTGTTTGCATAGTTTTTGCTTACATGTTTACAATTGGTTTTAATTCTCTGCACAGAACCACCCAGAGTAAAACTCCTAGGAAGGATACATATGAACACCCCTGTTTCATAAAGCAAATTTAGCACTTATATTACCATTATTTCTGGAAGCACATCCTACTCAGTGTAGTTACTCAGTGCTAACAACTGAAGCTGTTCCCCTAACACAATGGATCTGACACAGAACTATATCCTGAAAGGGTCAGAACAGCTTACCTCAGCCTCACTGAACCTGCTTGCTGCTCCTCAGTTCTCCAAAGCTAAAAGCAAGAAGAAATACAGCCCAATCCTTACTCTGTCATTTGCATGAGATGCACAGGACTGTCTCATCTCTCATCTGTACCTCAATTCTTCAGTCCATTAGACCAGTCAGCTCCTAGTAACCATGAAGGAGCAGCAGATCTGAGCCAAATTTGTTCTGAAGGGGTTTCTAAATTGGAAAAGCCTGAAAATAACTGCAGTACACAATCTCTTTAAGAAAGTGTTCAGTGACCTCGGGCCAGCTACCAGTAGTTATCTGCCCACTCCTGTCTCACAGCTAAATCGGCTTGATTCACTGTGAATTTAACTCTAAGCAAAGGTAGTTATTTGCAATTATTTTCAGGTCCATCTGTTGCCTTGTCTCTGTACCTGTTCTACCCAAGGCATCTGTACTTCAGAGGCTGCTTCCACCTGCTGCATGGCCCTTATTTATTTCAGGTTCAGAAGGAAGGCCTGATTTTACCTAAGTACACTTCCCAGGTCCTTCTGAATAGCCTCAGCTTTTTGTAGTTTCCCATTTACAGCACAAGGACCAGACAACTGATTTTCATGACCTCCTGATACATCTCTAAGGAGCAGGTTTACACCTCACTTTTTTTGCATGGATTTACTATGCCAATCACAATTTTAGAATGGGAAAACTGGCAGAAAGCAATAACTTCAAATACTTGATACTGGGTGTCTGTGTTAAGGAGCTGTTTGTATTTTTTAGCATGCCTGGGCACACAGCTTAAAAAAAGCAAGGGACCAACCAACACAAACTAATAATGGAGAAAGAATAAATAAGAGCATCTGATGCACTGCAGATCTGCCCCTCACTTTACTTAATCAATTAATTGGGATTTGGGTGGGGACACGGGGATATTTACCAGAACTAAAAGGTGAGAGAGAACATAAGCTTTAAAGATGCTGTCCTGAAGTGTACAAGTGTTTGGAGAAGACTTTTGCAGGCCTCAGGCTGACAGCCAGACCAGGCTGAGTGGCCACCAATGGCCACCAGGGCAAAGTGGACCCTGCACGGGCAGCCTGAAGGTGAGAACAGAGATGACTGCACACTCACCCTTTGTTCTACAGCGCCCTGCATGGGGAGGAGACTAAATACTACTTTGAAATAATTGTTTATGAATCATTGATTAGCCACTGTCATCAGCTCTGACAAAATGGTTTTCCAAGTACCAACCCCTCATCACAGCCTATTAGACCAAATGGTTGGGAACAGAGAGAGCTGCAGTTCCCAAAACCAGTCGGAGAACGACTGGGCGGAACTAAATCACTGAAGGGCAGGAGGACAGGTCTGCTATCTTCAGGACGAAACTCAGAGGGACAATTTTCATGCTAGAACCTGCATTTATTACACTGCAGGCTATCACGAACAAAGCAGCAGAAATGATGGAACATTATCAGACAGCAGCTCCAAGAGTTTTCAGGCAATGCTGTACCTGTCTGGACACGGCTCAACAAACCAGTCGGTGTGGCCATTCTGCCAGGCAGAAATGTCTGACCATCAGGGCAAACATGCACTGGGAACAGCAAAACAAGCTTTAATGGACGGGGGTAAAAGAACTTTCTGGTTTTCAAAAGGAAAATGAGATGTATTTTTACAGGGTGTCAAGTTTCTTTGTTTGGCGTTTTTTTCTAATGAAGTGATGTATTCATAGTGAATGTTGTACAGCAGTCATTTAACCCAGTTTGTGTACATTGTCTTACTTTACAAAAGAAGAAAAAGAAAAAAAATTAAGAAAAGCTCAAAGGTTCTTTGTTTGCAATTCCAGACCCCAAACATGATGGGCTTATCACTTCTGCTGATCTGTTAAAGAAGGCATTGGCTTTGCCTGATAATCACTCTGCAAATAGACCAGATTCTGTTAAATCAGGATCTTCGAGGAGCTGATCCTCCTACAGTGAGCAAACTGGCAAAAATAACCTGAAAAAAATGGGATTTCTCAAAGCACATTTTATTTAGGAATTAACTGAAGTGCTTTCCTAGTGAAACACTTCTGCTAAACTTCATCTGAAATTGATTGTTAATTAATTACCTGCACACACAGTGTAAAGAAAGCACAGGCTACCTTCCAAAAAATGTATTTAGAATCAATTTCAAGAAAAGCTGTATCAGCTCTCCATTTTCCTAACTCTTAAGAAGAGATCTTAAGATTCAAAGCAACTTCCTACAACAATAACATGACTTTCAAAAATATTATCTTGTTTCTACTCTCCGAAATTGAGTATTTATCAACATTGTTCTAAAGAAGAGTTACTTTTCAACCTCTCAGAGCTAAACAAGAATACATTCCCAGTCTCTTACATCGTGTGCTGGAATTATCTCAACTTTTTCACTGAAAAAGTGACCAGTTCATTAAGAAAGCACCACATACACAGCAGCACACAAAGAAGAATTTTCTATGCCCCCAATACTATACCCACAAAGCACCTTATAAATCTATTTGAAGAACTGCCCTGTTCAGAGGATGCTGGGTCAGCTCTGCCATGAAGAGCAGCTCAGTGTAAGAAGCAGCTCCCAGGAGCTCTCAGAGCAGTGCCACTGGAGCAGGTGCACATTAACCAGTGACCACAGCAATGGTTTATCTCGGTACTCCACGAGGGATTGCAGCCAGCAAATTGCTGGGAGGAATGGCTGAACAAACTGTCTTCTGCAGGGTGCCCAACACACCCTGAAAGTCAAAGCCAGAACAAAACCCACAGACAGTTCTCCAAGTAATTCAGTGACCCTGTCCTGCTCCCTCAAGAGTGAGAAGAAAAGCACATTATGAACTGGGTGAACAGTTCCTGCTGAGCCTTTCCTTCCCAACATCCCTTCTTCCCAGGGCTCCAGCCTCCAGGATCAAAGGGTTTCCCTCCTGGGTCACACCAACAAATTCCACGTGCATGTACTGCATATTCCATTTGGATAGAGACAGTCTTTTCCTGAGCAGGGCTGAACAGTGCATGAAATGCAAAGCTGTTATGAATTCACTTTTTTCCCCTCTCTGGAAATACTGATATTTCGTCACTGGCTGAAATAAAATCACCTTCTGAAGCTGAGCTGGCAAATAACTACCCATTCCTCCAACTCTGTATTCCTAGTAAATACATAATTCAGAAGCCAAATATAGTTTGTGAAATTTTGAGGCTTTGGGTTTTTGAAAAAAAACAAACAAACAAACAAACAAAAAAACCTGAGTATTTCATTCAGTAAAATCAGCTCCCAAAAACACATTCTATATAAACAAGGTCTAGTCACAGAGATACTTATTTAACTTCTGCTCATTAAATGATCACCAGTGAATAAAGTATGACATCATATTATATAATTAATGTATAAGTGTTATATATAAAACAATCAGTATTTGTTCCAGGAATCAGTTTTGTTTTTCAAATTACCAAGGCGGCAAATTCTTGGGAAAAACACTGAATTGCTTTAAGGTTCACCACCTTCTCACTTCTTGGGCGAATGAGAATCATTTGTGAAGATAAAAATGAAGGAAACAAACAAATCCAATCAAAAGTTACATCTGAAGTAGAAGACATTCTAGGCCCAAGACAAAGTTATTTCTGCAGGCTCCCACCGGAAGCAACATTCCAGCTGGATCACACAGTTCTAGGCAGCATCAGCTTATGAAGGCCAAACTATTTAAGAGTAAAGAAAGCCAAGTCCCTTTCTCATTGATCACAGAAGGATTTGTAACAGCCACCTTCTACCTAGATCACATTTATCTGGTGGCAGGAAACGCCTGTGGCTTCAAACTTTTTTTTCTGTTTAAGAGTCTGTCTTATAAGCCAATTATGCTTACATAAACTCCTAAGATTTCTACTAGTAAGTATAAAAAAAATGAACTTCGCAAAAAATAGGATTTTTTTTTTTAATAGGAGAATTTGCATCTCTTCACAACTGATCTTTTTGAAAGATTTGCTCTTGTATTTCCTAAATAGCTAACGGTTAAAGTAAGTTTCCTGCTGGATGATCCACAACACAATAACAGATGTCTGAAAGGTCTATTAAGCTCAGGCAGTTTTCCAATTTGTTCAGTTATTATCTTCTCTGAAAACAGACTCAAGATATACCTAAGAAAATTTAAATACAGCATTTAGCATTTATGGATTTTAATCCCCATCTATCACTGAATCATTTGAGTGAACAGAATTACTCAGACAATTGCAATCACATATATATATTCCCTAAGTTAGAAAACCTATAGGTTAAGTACGTACTACACTTCACATTATCTGTAGTACTTCTAATATGAAAAAATTCTCATTTTCAGAGCAAGAAAAGGGAACAGCAGTTGGCTACACACAGGAAAAAAACCCTGTGACACTTACTGAAGAGGAGGCCTATAACAGTTAAAAGGGTTTGAGGTTTTTTTAGAACATGATATTAAAAAATGCTTATTTAAGTACATGTTTGCTCTGGAACCACGCAATAGCAACCAAGTTTCCACAAACCCAAGTTTTGGGGCTTAAATCAGAAGCTCTGGCTGCTCCTGTGTGCTTCGTGCTTAACATCTCACCCTTGCCATCCCACAGCTCTGCTGGGAGCCTGTGCCCTGCCAGGAGACACAATCAGCAGCCACACCACGAGCCAATTCACCACTCTCCCCCACACTCTTCCAGTGAGAAAAAATACTACCATGGACTGGACCACGACAGCTGAGAAACTACACATACACCCTGTCACCACTGCCCGGGGACAGTAAACTCCAGCAGGGAGGAGGCAGGCAGCTGGGGCCACAGACAGCTCAAAATAGCTGCAACTAAGACTCCAGAATGTAAAAGCACATCTTCGTGGTGATTCCCAACACAGCAAAACCCAGCACAAAGGAAATGTCCATCTTTTCAGGGGGATGGTGGTGTACCTATAACTGACAACACTGAAGTCAGCAGCTCAAAATTAGCATGATAATACTATTAGTTGTAAAAACTGTAAAGTTGAGTACATGCTGTTTTCAGGCTTTTCTCTAAATTTTCTTTCCTATCCTAAGCCTTTGAAAAATAAAGTTGAATTTTACCTCAGCTGAGAGAAAGCCCAAGTGCTCAGCAGAGCTGGAGCTGTAACTGTCTAGTTTACATCAGCCAAGCTTATTGATAAAAATCCCCCAGCATTAGCCTTGCATTGTTGTGCTGTAATATAGGAAACCCACTGTGCTCTGTATTAGATATCCCAGACCATTCCCTACAGCAGTCATCTACGCATTTCCCTGGAGAAGAAATGCAAGATTATTTCTTACAGCATTTTTCATATTCATTGCCCAGTCTAGTTTTATGGGACCCCAAAGATGGGTATTTCCACCACGATTCCTCTTGGGAATCTATTCTGTTCAAATAATCTATTGCTGTTGGGGTTTGTTTCCTGGTATACAGCCAAAGTGATCTTTTCCCCTCCTTAGTTTCACTCCATTACTCCAACAAATCATTGGCATGTGAAAGTATATTAAATGAAGACATTTTTTCCCTAAATACTTCTGTTACACACAATCAGGAGTTCACCAAAGTGAAAATGCTAATTTTAACTTTCTTCTCTGCACTTGAAGGAGAAGTTTGTATTAGCCAACAGAAAGCTGATTTCAACTGTAAAAAAAATAACTCTCTAGCTGATTCACAGCTAGTCTGGGGTGGTTTGGGTTGTTTTGCTTTTCTTTTAAAATTGTAATATTTGCGAAAAGCACTGGCCCACACTTTGCGGAGACAGGTGCTCTCATTTGCTGCAAGGAGCTGTACAGAGCAGCAGAACGTTCTCCCCATTAACCTCAGCAGACTGGCATCACCTGCAAAGCTCACAAAGAACTGCTACAACTGCTGTCAGCAGGCAAAAGCTCATACTCACAGATGTTGTCAGGAGGGGGGTTGATCACTCATTTGTTGCCCTGTTACCTCTCATGCCAAACCAGTGGTCACATTTGTGCACACAGCTGCATCTTGGAAATTCTGAGAGTCACAGCTCATTTCAGGTCTGTTCTATGCCTGAGTATCAGATTTGGAGCAAAAAGCAACGGATATTTTTAAGCTGGGAAATTGAGAAAAAAAGCCCAAAACTCAATTCTGCCAGAGGACCAAAGTGCATTTGATGCTAATTTGCCCCAACAGTCTTGAAATTGAACTAATCCACAACAGCTGATTAGACACATCCTAGGAAAGACAGGCAGGTCAAGAGGCAGAGCTGCACACACTCTTGATTTGGTGAATATGAAGCACGAATCTCCAAAAGCCATCAATGCAAGCAAAACTTGATTTCTCAGTATTGGACTGCACCTAACGTGGTTTAGACCCACAGAGATAAAGACAGAAAATCCTAAAAGTTCACAGAATATCTTGAGTTGGAAGGATGATTGAGTCCTGCTCCCAAACTAATCCAACAGAAACCAGCTTCTGAATTTCAAAGACAAGTACACAACCTCTAACATTTTACAGTTTAGAAAACATCCAGGTACTGTTTTGCTTATACTTTAGGATTTCAGAACCCTATATAATCTATTTAAGATCTCTTTTTCAGAGCAAGTCAACAAAAGCAATTCAAACTTTGGCAGTTTCCTGTAAATCTCCCCACTTACAGCACAGTCCTAGTTGCTCAAGACAGAAAAAAATTTCCCAAGTAAGCAGTAAGGCAAAAAGGCTGGCACAGGCCTGTCAGGGTGGCCTGGCTGTGGGGTAAATAGATTTGGTTTCATCTTGGGCGCTGCCAAACAAGGCAGACCAGAAGCAGATGTGAGCCTGCTGCTTTCTGCCTCCATCCACAGGAGACACAGCCCCGCTGTGAATCATTCTGCCGAGGCCACCTCGGCACCCACGGAGCACTGCTGCCACAGAAAAGTGGCAGAAAAACAAAGAGAAGGGAAAAATGCAATTTACTATCAGGAAATCAAGAAGGCAGCCAACACTAAGTGACGAGCCTCTCTTTACAAGTGACTCTGGAAAGCTCTGAAGGCTCAGACACTGTAATTTATTAGTAACCCAGACTAACACTGGATGATGTTACTGCCATATATCTTTCCCCTCAGCACTCAGCGAGCAGAGTCTCACTCTTGTTGGAGGGGATGGCATATTTCCAAACACAACTGCTATTTAAATCATTAAAAATGATGCCTGGCCTGTAAAACAATATTCAAAACCACTGACTACAGAATAAAAGTGGATTTTGCTTGATAATCTTATTAATATAACTAATCATAGCAACTCCTCTGGATACAAAGTTTACCACACAAATTTTGAGCAAGTTAGTCCCTATGGAAGCTTTCTTTCACTTCTACTTATATCATGCTTTCCTTCTCTCTTCCCTCCCTGTTTTTTTTTTTTTTAATGCAAAACCCCACATTTCAGGAGAATGTTACTAAAAAGGCACTTTTTTACCATAAGCAAGACAGGAACTCCCCTAATCACAAGCCTCTCATGAGATGCAGCAGTATTAATTCAAATCTTTCGGATTCTTTTACAGCACTTTTTCCCCTAGATCAACCACCTGCCCAGTGGATTTTGCAAAATTCGCAGAAAATGTATTTATGCAAACTTCTTCGGTGTAAGAAGTTTCAGTTTCTTATAAGCTATATCACCCACCGCAACACAAATATTATTCTGTTGCCATTTTTAGTTTAAATTTGCTCACTATATGCACATAAGCAAACAAAAAAAGTCTACCTTGACATATTCTGCAGAGATCAGAAAAACCCACTGAAAATAGATTTCATACATTTTATTCCTCTGAAACCACCATAAGCCAACTGCAGTGCCAGACCCAGGAGTGAGCTCACACCCCCTTGGACAGTCCATACAGCAATGCATTACATTAACCTGCAATCACACAAATCAGACAGAGATTTTGGACAACTTCATCTCCAGAATAACATTTTCAGAACTGAAATAATATGACTTTAAATAAACTCATACAGACTCTATGCAGAACTTTCCAAATGCATGAAAAAAAAACCTAAAAATAGGTATAAATCCAGATTTATGCAAATAATTGCTGCAATTAACTTTGCACACAGCACAGACATGTTAGTTAAAATGACTATATTTTGTCCCATTAAAAGAACAGTTATTCAACTTGATATGTAAATATCAGTGTGCCCACTGCTACATCTGATAATCACAAAAAGGAGCTAAAATTTAATATTTTCAATATATATTTCTCCATCCCTGAAGCAAACTGTATTAAGCACTTGTTATCTAAATTAATTACAAAACAGTTCTGGTTTTATCTTCCAGAGTTTCAGTTACAAACAACTACCTCTGAAATTAATCTCAGTTAACAAGGAATCCATACCTGTTTTAAAATTTAAGAAAAACTGCCACCAAAGAGTGCTTGTTTTGTTCCTGAAGAAATGTCTACAGATTAAGTAATTCACAGCCCTATTGTGTTCAGTGGTGAAGACAGCAAACATGTGTCTCATCTAAAGAATTTAAAGAAATTATTAGCTGATCTGAATAATGAGATTAATGTATTAAATGCTTGAAACAACAAGTTACTTGTGTTTAGATTTTATTTTAACCCAGTGATTTTTAACTTAAACTGTGTATTGAAATCATCTGTACTTCACAGGCTACAGGCCATGCTAATGGAGAAAACAGATTCATCAATTAGAAACCGAATATGAATAAAGAAAGCCAGGAAAATGAAAACTTTTGAGAAGTTTTCCAAAGAAAAAGTCAGCATGGAACAGAGAGCTAGAAAGTAGGACACCGGAGGAGAAAGTTACACCAGCTATTCCTCAGGCCAGATGAGTTCTGCACCTACACCCAATTTCAGTTGTTCAGGAAGCAACTGCTGATGCTATCACCCAAGCCCTTTTAGAGACACCCAAGTCTAATCAATTTGCTGAACATTCAGTACACAAGAAAACAAATCATTTGAAAGAAATCAAGTGCAAGTCATCGCTCCCCCCATTTCCTTCACCTCCATTCGCAGCCATACTCATGAATCGATTTTGCAAAAGACTTGACCAACTGGTAAGTGAGCTCTTGGGAGGGGACAAACATTAAAGGAACAACCAGGAAGGAGGCCAAGAGAAAGCTTGGCTCCCGAGTTTCACCCAGTGATCCTTTCTACTGCACAACAATAAGAGGTTCCCACCCCATGAACTTTGGAAGTTTCCCAACTGCTGGAGACATTTACTCCACCAGCAGCAGCACTGCCTACGCCAAGAGCTACTCTTGCATTCTCCCTGGCACACAATTGCTTTTTCTTTCTATAAAGCACCCAGGTAAATTACACATCAAATGATACTTCACCTTTGAACTACTTAAGAATTCAAGTCACAATATAGTGCAAGGAGCAAATGTCACGTGAACCACGGTGGATGAGCTGATGCAGTTACAATTAAAAGCAGCCTGTGTAATATTCTTCACCAAAAAATCAAGTGAAAAATGGCTTCTGGGAGATGGAAGGCAGTATCAAGGATAAGTAATCTAATTCAGAGAATTTGGACATGAGAGCTCTCTGGATCATTCCATGCCAATGACTTTCTGAATCAGCTGAAAGAGTATCTCACTTTCCACTACATTTCCCAAATGCTATATGCAAACACCGATCACAACAACTTTGACAGATACATGCATAGCTGCAAAGTGATTCCTTGTACAAAACATAAAAAACCTTGTAGCTGATAAAAAATAATTTTAAACCAGGCTACCAAAAAACACATTGGAAAGTTATTAAACTTGCATAAAATGGAACCAACAGAGTAGAGGTTTACAGTTGAGGTTTTTCAGGTTAAGCTCTTTCCAATACTGAACATACACTCCTGCCAAAATTCCACCACACAAGTTGAATAGCTAAAACATTACCAAAACCCCACATCTATGCAAAGCACAATCTGTAACACAGTTATAGACACTACTTGGGAAACCCACTGAACTAAGGCAAGCGACCATCTTCTCTCAGTTAAGAACTATTACAACTTCTAAATTACCACCACTGACATACCTCCACCTCTCACAGAGTTCCAACAAAACTCCTCTAAGCACCGAGCACAAACTGAATGAGTGATTTCCTGCTTCCATTTGAAGGGACAGTTCCAACAGGAAGCCTTTTGATATGAGCGGGACAAGAAGCAGCAGAATGTTGCAAGAACATGAACTGGAAAGTTCCTCGAGAAATCAAAGGAAGGAAGGTCTCTTGTGAATCTGCACAAATTTTGTAGAGAGGACAGGGACTCGTGCAATAACGGAACGGTTTGGGTTGGAAGGAGCTTGAAAACCATCTCATTCCAACCCCCTTGCCATGGGCAGGGACACCTTCCACTCTCCCACGTTGCTCCAAGCACCATCCAGCCTGGCCTTGGACACTTCCAGGGATGGGGCAGCTTCTCTGGGCAACCTGTGCCAGGGCCAAGAGCCAAAGTACGAGAACCTCTTGGAGACCACAGGGATCAGACAAGCACTGAGGCAAGTGCCTTGTTTCACCCTAAAAATGCAGGGCCCAGGACATACACAACAAAATGCAATCTTCATGCTTTGATCAGGAGCACAGTATATTTTGAAGATCCCATGATTTTATGACAAGTATCAGGCTGCTGCTTCTGGGAAGTGTAACAATCTCACTTAGACTTCCTTAGTCTCCACCAGGTTTTGCTAAATACACAGGAAACAGACTGCTTTTGACAAGGAGACAGAAATGCCCATAAGGAGCATATGAACCTGTCACAAAAACTGTGAAAAAAAACCACCAAAAATATCCACTTGTCATCAACAGGCAAATATAACAAAAAAGAAAAAACCAGGCTGAGGTAGTTTTGTAAGGCAAGACACACAGAAGCCCAAGCCTGGGCATACCACAGAGTCCAGAAACATTCAACAGGACAAATTTCTAATTACCACCACTTCTACAAGGACATGAGATGCAAAGAGATAAAAAGTGAACAGATGTGAAGAGATTGTATATGAAAGGCTGGGAAAAAACCCCAAAACAAATGCAGACAGAAAATCTGTGAAGAATGAATGAATGAATGGAGATGTTAATGAGATCTATGTGCAAGTCAACTGTTTACCTATTGCTGTTCCTCAGCTATTTCTTCTCCACTCTAACTTATGTTGATAATGACAACTGGTTTCATTCTCTCTCCTGTATATTTATGTTTAGGTGCTTTCAAAGGCACAAAAATCAACAGAGAAACACAACCTATAGAAAAAAAAGAGGAAAAAAGAGTCGTTTTAAAACATGTGATTTCAACTGAACATGCAAAACTGTAAACAGCATGCACTGACACTTGAAATCAGTAAGTAGGGCCAGAAAAAAGAACTTGGTGGCTCTTCAAATTCATTTTATATTTGTCTATAACATATACTAGTTTTTAATAGCAACAAGTAGCCTGCACTGCCTATGCAAGTACAGAATGTAATTCTTTATTTTCACTGACAGTTTAAAAGCAGACTGCAAAGTACCAAAGTTAAAAGTTTGGCAGAAAGCTGTTTCAAGCGAATATAACACCAAGGATATTTCTGGATAGCTAAAACCTCAGATTTGCAGAAGAGAGTTAAAAGCAGTTTCTGCTGATGTACCAAAGCCTGACAAGCTTGCAGCTTTACATACAAAAGGCATATTGTTTAAAAATTATTTTCCCTTTCCTGAGTAAATATCCCCTTACAGACTGAGGGGGAAATACCATGCAGCAGACACACACTGGAAATCCTTCACAAACATTTATGGTTGTCTTGGCCACACATCCCAGAAGGCCCAGAAAGAGAAGCCAGGTAAAATACTTTCAGAAGTGATAGTAACTGCTAAGTGCCCCTCTAAAAAGGGATATTTATTTCCAGAAATAAGAAATGTTCAGTAAAAACAGAAAAAGGGAGGTGTTTTTTTTTAACCTTCTTATGGTTAAAATGCTTTGGCACTCATACAAATGATTTAGCTCAGAACCACTGTGGTAAAAATTCCTGTAACCATATGGGATATCTATCAAAATAATGCTTTCTGCAGAACTGATAAGAATAAGGAAGGACCCAGCTTGGCTCTGTCACAGATTGTTCTTCCTGGCAGGAGGTTCGAAACAATCCTTTTTGTCCAAATACTATTTTTATAACTCATAACACCGTTTTAGAGAAGAACTGAAGAATACATTCACAAAGCAAAGCTACGTTTTAAAACAAATTGCTGATTTCAGTATCCGACACTTAAAAAAATACCGAGAGCTCATCGATACCGCTCACGCCGCTTTGTTTTGCTGTTTTCCATTCTTTACGGTCTTTCTCACCTACTTCTGCCCTCGAAGAGCCTCAGTGTGATGCAAATTTCCCCGGACTCCCGGGAATTTCAGCAGACGACATCATCAGGTGAAACCCAGCCTGAGTCAACTCCACTTCCTGACCACGTCTAAGATGGTGCGCGCAGCCCGGTGAACCAAGGGGAGCTTCCCTCCCTCCCTCCCTCGCACACCATCCGCTCCCCGCCACAGCGTCCCCAAACTTTGCCGCAGCCCAAACACGGCAAACAGCCTCCCAACCAACCCACCTCCACACACGCCCCCCTTTTTTGCTTTCTCACAAGACGTGAACTTCCCAAAACAAACTGCACCGGGGGGTAACGAGGGCACGGCGGAAAACGCCGCGCTGCTCCGCGGGGCTCTGCGGGCCGAGCGGCGGGCAGCGCTCAGCCCGGGCCTGCCGGAGCCCGAGGCGGGGCTCGCTGCTTTCTGGATCGCCGGATCCCGGACCGCGCTCAGCCGACACCGCCCGCCCCGCGCACGGCGGCCGCGGCCCGGCCCGGCCCTCCCGCGGCACCTCCGGGCGCTGCCCCGGGCCCCAGGGCACAACAAAGGCTTTCCCCCCGGACCCCGCACCCCCAGCCCGGCACGTACCGGATCGCGGCACTGGCGGGGCGGCGCGGCGGGGCTCATTCCGCCGGGGCGGGGACGCTGTGACGGTCACCGGCGCCCGGCGGGAGGCGAAGGCGGCGAGCCCGCGCGGCGGCGGAGCCGCATCGCTGCCCGCGCCGAGTCCCGCTGCTCCCGGCCGTGCTCGCCCCGCGCTCGGCACCTCCCGGCTCCGCACGGCCCCGCTCCCGCTCCCGCCGCACTTCCGGGAGGCAGCGGTCACGCGGCCGCGGGCCGCGCCGCTTCCATCCGGGAACGCGCGCAGGGCGGGGCGGCGGCGGGGCGGGCCGGGCCGGGTTGCCCGGGGCTGTGGGTGGGCGCTCCCGGGCAGTGAGGGGCCACAGCCTAGCTTCTGGGCACGTAGGGCCACCCCAGAGCACGAGGCGCAGCATGGCGTCAAGATGGTTCTGGAGTGTCCCCGCTGAGGGAGACACTGCACCCGCTCCGGGCGGTCTGTTCCAGAAAGAAGTTCCTCCTCATGCTCAGGTGGAACTTCTGTGCCTTCCCGTGTCCTCTTGGCCGTCCAGAAGGATGGAGCAGCTCCCCTGAGGGGCTGAGACAAAGGGATTGTTCAGCCCGGAAAAGAGAAGCTTTGGGGTGACCTAATTGTGGCCTTGCAGTACCAGAAGGGAACTTACTGGAAAGATGAGGCAAGACTATTTGCAGGAGCATGTAGTCACAGGGCAAGGGGGAACGGGTTCAGACGGAAAGAGTAGGTTTAGGTCAGATATTAGGAAAAAAAAATTTTTTTTGAGAGTGGTGAGGCCCTGGCACAGGCTGACCAGAGAAGCTGTGGCTGCCCCATCCCTGGAGGTGTCCACGGCCAGGCTGGACAGGGCTTGGAGCAACCTGGGGTAGTGGAGTGTGTCCCTGCCAATAACAGGGAGATGGAATGAGGTGATCTTTAGGGTCCCTTCCAGCCCAAACCATGCTTGGCACCACCAAGAACACCCTGGCTTCAACCTGGCACACCCACTTTAGAATTTATGCTCATCGATGAGGTCTCCTCAGCCATCTCTTCTCAAGGTTTAACAGGCCCAGCTCCCTCAGCCTTTCCTTGTAAGAGAAATGTTACAGTCCCCCAATCATCCTCACTGCCCTCCACTGGACCTCTGCTCTCAGGGGTTGGCAGTTTCCCTGAGGGCCCCTTATTTACTTACTTATTTTTTATTGTGGTTTTCAAATGAAGCTGACCTGAAATTGACACTGATGAGCTCCATCTGCTTCCCACTATTGGGGCTGGAGCAAAACCCAGTCCTCAGTGATTGCTTCTCACTATTGGGGCTGGAGCAAAACCCAGTCCTCAGTGACTACTTCCCCACATACAGGACTGGTGTTGGGCTCAGCTTCTCACCCTGCCCACAGATCTGCTCCTGGCTCACCCAAACATGGGCTTTGAGCCCTCCAGTCCACAGCCCCTGACCCCAGGGCTTTTCTGCTCCCTCCAATGTGTTCACCGCCCAGCAGTTCTGAGAGCTGTCAGCCAGATCTGTTTGCTTTAGACCCAGATGAATTTTTCTTTACATCATTGAAGTAGTTGCTTCTAAAAATAAATGGTGTGATAATTTGTAAATTACATACGCAGTACTGCAAAATTCCCTGTGGAGGGCTGAAAATAAAACTTAAGCAATATGTTTTGCTTTGTTTTTCAAACAAACAGGGCTTTAAAGAAAACATCCTCTATGGAGACAATTAAGACCCAGTGACACCTTAATTGCTTCTCTTGAGAATGAGCACTAAGAATACACACACACAGCATTGTGCTGTGTAAGGATACCCAGGCTAGCAAGGTCTCAAATCGATACAACTGCATTAGTGAGGCTCAGAGCCCTGGATAATTCATCCTGCAGAGAAAAACTGCACTGGCAGGGCCTTGGTGCCTTTGGTAGTACTAGTTCTCTCAGAACTATTTCAGGAACCTGTTCAGCATTGCACTGTATTTTCAGATGTCTCAGCATTTTTTGTTTATTTGGAATCTTTTTCATACCAGCCCTTGCAGGAAATAGCTTTACATCCTCAGCCAGTGCTTACTCCATTTAGTGAGCAAGATCTTGAAGGTGGACCAGGCTGCTTTTATGTGGCCCATTACTTAGAAGAAAACACAGTAAACATTTGTCATTTGTGTGAAAGACAAATGGAACACAGCGTATCAGGACGTTTGGTGTTGTGAGCTGAATAGTTCAGTGATTGGAGACACTCTTTCAACTGGGAAGTGAAAGATGTCCATTCTTTCACAGGGCAGAATTCAGTCACTCTTACTGGAAATCAGGGGTGCGTTCCTAGTTGTAATGGGAGAGTCTGCAATGGGAATCGTAGGATTTAAATAGAGTAACTCAGCACACAGGAAAAACAGTGAGTTAAGTGAATCCTTTCGTCTAGTAACCATCATCTCCCTTAAATCCCACTCTAGAGAAAGTCTGCAAAGATGGATCATTATCAGAAGCTGTGGAAAACATGCATATTTGCCAGCAGTCAAAAGGTGAGATTACAGCTCATGCATCCCTTGGGCTGAAAAGTTCTTTTGCTCGCCCTCAGATATACAGTACTGTGGGGGGTGTGGGCACATGCCACAGCAGGGTGTGTAAATGGTGGCCAAGCAAAACAGCTACCACCTTCCAGATCTGGAGTCTCCATCTGGTTTTAGCAGAAGTTTAACTTATTTTCCTGTACTTTTCACCCACTGCTCAGTCCTATTTATTCACTGCTATTCCCCCTCAGATTCCCATTTTTGCACCCTCTCAGTGCTAAATTAAAGTGTCCCACGTAGTGTTTGCCTCTTGTGTGACATTAAGATGAAACTGTCACATCAGGATGCATCGGTGTGATTTGCATTTTGGCAGCATTTAGTGGGTTAATTGAGACAAGTGACCCTTCATGCCAGATGTTTTACAAAACACAGAGTTTGTAATCTGTTTAGTACAGAAAATGGTAGAGAAAAACAAGTCAGGGTGACATGGTTAAGCACACTTCCAGAGCAGAGATTGTGGCAGAGATCAGAGGGAGGACAAAACTTTGCTGGGTCCAGAGTGAATGCCCTGGTCATGCTTCCTCAGACTAGGCAGGAGGACCCACAGGAATACACTCTTACAATATACACCACTTTCAAGCAGAACCTTGGTGGTATTTATACTTTTCAAAACTTTTCACAGAAAGATGCCATGTTAGTTTATTATCCTAAATAAAACCTAATACTAATATAAATACTTAGTTTCCAAATTACAGCCTGGGATACTATTTCTAAAGAAACTTGAAGAAAGCACAATGGCTGTTATAGTTGTTTTTAATTGTGCATACAGCCATCAGTAGCAGCTGTCAGAGATTGAAGTCAAGAGAAGAAATGCACTGTTGTAAAACTTCTTTCCTCCCTGCTTCCACTGGGATACAGCAGTGTTTCCACTGCACTGCATTATGAATCCTTCATTGTTGAGTCCTCATAAATAGAATAGAATAGAATAGAATAGAATAGAATAGAATAGAATAGAATAGAATAGAATAGAATAGAATAGAATAGAATAGAATAGAATAGAATAGAATAGAATAGAATAGACGTTTCAGTAGACAGGGACCTACAACAATCACCTGTTCCTACTCAGGGTGTTCTTGGACTATGGTCAGTCTGGATCCCTTCTCGAGGGACTTTTTTAAACACCTTAACTAACAGTTCTCAGAGGTTTCATTACAGAATAATTATTTTTAAAGAATGTTTCTAGAAAGATTAAGGAAGCATATTAACATACAGTTACAAAACGATTAGTGTTTGGAGATTTCAAGTGCTCCAGTCTGGGCAGGCAATACAGTGTGATCAAGTTTTGGGCTTTTGGGACTTTCACCTTAGATAAACCCTTCAAAATACAAATTCTGTCTGCTGTAATATTAAACATCAATTTCCTCTGTTTCTATGTGAAAAAGAGAATTTAGTCTAGGTTATTGATGAGGTTTCTTCACCCTTGTTTTGTGATACGAGGTGAGCTGAATTCAGCTGCTGCACATGATGGTGTTAACTCTCAGGGTCTGGAAATAGATTGTTTTTAGTATTAGTCCCACAGATTTAAGGGAAGTACTTGCATATGTAAACATGAATTGAAATGATTTGAAAAATGCAGTTATGAGTGAAAGTCATTCTCTACCCAATAAGTAGTCACTTTTCAATGGTGAAATTATATATTCTAATTACAGATTCATTATAAAACTCCTTGAGATATTTCTGGTGAAAGGAGCCATTTATACACATGCATGCAAGCAGATTGGTGCAATGAGTTTTCAAGATCCACAACAGGATTATGTCACTAAAATAACATTTTTGAAAGAAATTAAAGACAAGGATATGGATCTATTCTATTAATCAATGTAATTATTTTATTAACATATTCTAGAAAAATCAATGGCGAGCAACCCAAGAGTATCACATGCTTTCTGTCTTCTTTTCCTGTCTGCTGCCCAAATGTGAGCACTTTCTGGAGGAATCATGACAAATCCATAACATCTTTTTTCATTTAGCCCTATTTACTTTTAACAGAGCCAGCAGACAACACTGCAAATGTACTGCCAAGATGTATGGGTGACTTTGCATTAAGTAAATGCAAAGGAAGATCTAGCTGATATGAATCACAATTTTATGGGCAATTTTAAAAGAGTGAAAAATTTCAGCAGGAAAGTTTTTAGTCTTTTTATAATATAGTGGCTTCAGAATTTGAATTGCTTTTTGGAATTTAAAGTTCCAAGGCATTAAGATATTACTCAATTTAGAATGACATTTCCTCCTTAAATTCTTTTGATGTTTTCCTGGACTTTCTTTCTGGGAAAAAAAAAAAAGAAAATAATAAAACTGTTAAGCCACAACAAACAACTAATTTCCTACAAGGTAGTGATACAGCTCTGAAATTATTCAGTAATGTTTCAACAGAATGGGTTTTCACTTGAAAAGGTCAGTGTTTTGAAGCCAGCACTCTTCACTGTGAAATATATGCTAGTTTTGGCAGAAAGGTTTTAGCAAAGATGCAGTTTATTCTGAGAGAGGAGGGTGGCATTGGAGGAGCGAAGTGTTCCTTCCAGTGGCTGTAGCACAGAACCTCTCGGTGGGGAGTGAGTCACAGTCAAGTCTGTTTTTCCTGATTCAGTGTGAGTTTTGATCTATCTTTCACCAGAGATTAAAACCACCAAGCTGCTGTAATCACCAAGTCTTCCCTGCTTGTACTTTGTATAAACAAAGACTAGTTTTAGCAGATACTTGACCTTGGGGCTTCCAAACTTTGCCTGAGCTCAGCAGCTGCTGGGTGTGAGCTTCCCTTTCTTCTTCCATGAAAAACAAATAAATAGACTCTGAAAAGATTTTCATGCAAAATAAGAAAACATTTGAGTTTTCTAACTGTCACAAGCCAGGCAAATGTTTCTCAAATAGTTTAAGTCTGTTTTTCAACACATTTTATTTCAAGAGATGCTTCTATGTTATTAGCTTTAAAAAAGAATTATTAAATAGAATTTGCTTTGTGGTGTCATGTTCCTTTCCCTCAGTTTTCCTTTCTGTGTTTCCTCGATTCGCTGCTATGCCTTGAAAGAGAGAGTGAGGGCTTCAAAGAGCGTATCCACTGAAAACTGGTGGCAGCACTGCATGACAATAATTTGTCTGCAAAATGAGGAGCTGCAAATCACTGACCATCTTTGTTTAATTCCTCCTCAGTATTTTCTAATGTGACATCACCAGTTTCTTGTCCAAAAAAAAAAAAAAAAACCAACAACAAACCATATTTCTTTCAGTCATGCACCCCAAAAAATATTCTGGTTTTGTCATCAGTTTTTCTTCATTCTTATTTGCCAGAACTCCACAACCATGATGGCTGTGCAACCGTGTGCTGGGTCCCAGGTTTTTTCTCCTTTACCCTCCCTTCACTGCCATTGTGGGCTCTGTGAAGGTCACAAGTGAGATGGCAAACCAGGAGTATTATTTGATGTGCTCAAGAAGTAACAAACCTGACAGCCACTACTGGATGTGCTAACATTTTTTATGATAGTTTCCTCAGAGAAAGTTTATTTTTTTTAAATGTATTTGTAAAATTAATAGACTCTTTTCAGATCGTGCTAAACGATGAGAAAACCTCTTTAAAGTTCTTTGCAAATAAGCACTGCTCTCCTTCCCCCCCAAAAAAGTAAAATCCAACCCTGTGTTTTTAAATGTTATGCCAGATTTCTCCTCCCCTACTTCCTTCTGCTCTCCAAAAGCACTGAAACACAAAGGGGCTTCCCTTCTTCAGACTTCAGAGAGTGTGGAAACTTCTTTTTATACCAGAAAGCAACAGTAAAGAGCAAATTGTGCTTTGTGGCTTATACTCATGAATTTGATAATGATGCCAAGTGCGTAGTCTTTTCCTAATTTCAATACCAAGTGGCTTTTAAAATGGCTCTAAAAGTAACTTTCATAGAGGGAAGAAAGCGTGAAGTTTTTAATTTTATGAAAGTCCCCAACATTATAATTTATAAATGGAGAAATGCCCAGCGTCTGAACATGATTCAGTTGGCTCAGAGAGCCTAGGAACAGATTCTCAGAAGAATCAACAGATTCTTCACTGAGTGAAGATCAAGCTGCTAAGGCACATTTAGAGGAAGAGGCACACCTCAGTTCAGTTCTGACTAGAAGACAAGTTGTTTTGAACTTCATTACCTTACTTGGTTGTGAGATTCTGTGGTGTTGCCTCTTGAAACTGCCTCCTGCTTCCCAGCTGATAAACAAAATCCTTAATTATGCTGCTCACAACAGTACATTTCAATATTAATTCCCCACATTCTCAAGTTTTATGACAGAACTTAGCTTACTTGTCTGTATTTGTTGTAAAATAAGCCCATATTCCTTCAAATGCATCATTTTATAAGACTTTGGCTTTGCAAACCAAACATTTTTCAATAAAGTTATGTATTTGTGCATTTATTGTGCACTAAATACACAACTTTTAATAATGACTAAAATAAAGCAGCATTGCCATTTCAGTAAATATCTATTTTTTACACCTGCCAAATATGCATAGCAGGTAACTGGATATTTACTGATTTTTGCACAATGATTTACCCATGGATTTATGAGTTACACATGAAATTGCCTATTTTATTCAGTTCTGCAAAATGCACCAGAAGTCCTGTATTTTTCTTATTCTTTTCTTTCCTTATTATGCAATATTTTGTTAGGAAATCGTACATATGTGAAAAATTGATTGGGGGAGAAATATTCAATTTAAAGCTCATGCCTTCACATTTTACAGGTGAGTTGACCTTTGTTAATTCAGAAAGTTAATTAGTCCCTAATGAAACATGCTTTTATTGTGTATCAAACAACATTTTTGTTTGACCATAAATGGTTTTTCTTATTTTTTTTTCTGAGAAATGAAAGCCTTCTACTGGCTCTTAAAAAAAAAAAAAAAATTCAATTTCAACATCCCCACAAAAGTTATTATTTATACAGCTTTATTCGCCACTATCTATAATTAATCTGGTCATATGGTTTCAATAAAATTTATAGTAGTTAAAGTGTAAGACTTTACTATCCTCCAAAAAAAAAGTTAATTTTAAAGTTTGCTGGACCGTGTACTCCAGATAATAAGCAATATTAGATGTATATGTATGTAAGAATATCTTTAGTAGTCAAAATAACATAACCTGTGCAATAAGTGTGAGTTTCTGTTAGGAAATCTCCTGAGCAGAATGATTCCTGAATTTTGCTGAAAAGGTAAGGGTTCACTGAATTTCATCTCTACTGGAGATTTGCGTAAGAGATCCCCCACTCCTTGTGAATAGATGTAAGGACAAGTGGCATATTCTAAATACCAGAAAAAAAACCAAACAACTTTCAGGATTATTGGAAGGATCCCAATGCAAATGCTAAATACCAAGCTGGGAGCACAGAACAGCCCCATGGTAATTTCTAACAGAGTTATGCCGAACATTTGAAATTTTGATGAAGCAGACCTTTTCATTTTAAGACAATACAAGTGTTTCTTACTTATTTTTTGTTTCTTTCAGCATCTATTTAGATTTAACACCTTTTTACATATATGTGTGTGCTTTAAGTACTGTAGTTCTCCTTAGCACAGATTTTGCACTGTTGATATTTTCATCTAGCTCATTTCTCCTCACTGGCAAGCATTTAGTGTCTCTAGACATGCTATGATTCATAAGATGAATAACTTCCCCTTGCTCTGGGATTCAAGAGACCAGCATGGAAATATCCTATTCCTAGAGCAAAATCTCAGATGAATAATGTAGTATGACAAGTGTATTACTCAGTGGTGGAGACCTGAAGTCTCTTCAGCAGCTTAAAACTGCTGGTCAGGAAAAGGTAGATTAAGGGAAATAGTGGTCTTCTGAGTCAGATTATACAGTGGTAAAACAGCGTTAGAAGCATTTTGCAATACTGTAATTGGATTCAAACTTCATTTGAGATTTTAGCTTTCAACTGCTTTACCAAATTTACATAACACAAATGGAAATTATTGGAGAACATTGTACAGCAAACTCTCATGCACATTATGCTTAGGTCCAAATCCCACTTTTATCAAAAGGTTAAAGTAGCTGCCTTTTTTTTTTTTCTTTAAGAGTCTATTGACACCATTGATTTGGAAAGGTGATATTCTCAATAATTGTTACATCATAATACAGCATATTTATGTGTGGGTTCATTCTGTATCTCTTCATTAAAAAAGAATTTTCCATAGTTTTCCCAAACATATATTTAAAAAGCAATTCTTTTGTAACCCAAAATTCAGATGCCTAATTGCTCTCATCTCTTTCTTATTGTATACTTGGAATACTTAAAATTAAATCCTTGAGGTTTAGAATCTGATCTTTTAATGTGGCTGTTTTATGCCTGAGCATCTCTGTTGAGTTCAACAGAATTATTCATAGTAGTATAGAAGGTGACTCAGTAATGGTCATATCAAAAAAGCAGGAGTTCACTGTGGAACAATTGCAAGAGATTGTGTTTAAATTCAGAAAACATAAATAATAGCTCCCTACTGAGTCTTGGTGAAAAAGACCAGATAGGTACCAATCCAGAGAGAAATCTTGCATTTCAGTTATTCAATAATCAAAAACTGGAATGTCTTTTGAATTTCAGTATCTCAAGGTGTTTACGTAGGCATAGGAGGTAGATAATTAGAAAGGAAGAAGTTAAATATGATCATCCTGGATAGCTACCTTGGACTGCCTTTAGGTGCCAACAAAACTTGAAGTGTATTGTCTCAAAGTCATTGACAGTCATGGCTACAACTCTAAAAAATGTCTTCTGAGAACACAAGGATCAGATTTGTTGTCTCAACCACTTGTTTGGCACTGCAAGTTTTAAGAGAAGCCGGCAGCAGCATCTCCTCCAAACGAAGAGATTCACAGGAAGCCGTGATCTCACAAGCATGGGGTAGCTTGAGGCTTTTCTTTGACTCATCTCTCCCCAATGGCAATTTTAAGGTCACTCCCGAATATGGTCAGTTTATTCTGGAGACAAGAAACAATACTTGGCAAGAAAGAAGCAAGAGATCAGTTGGCACAGTACATGACTGTAGACCAGTTAATCAAAGTGCTTTTGAAATACTTTTTATTTGCAGCTTTGATATTCTGTTGTTCTAGAAATTGGTTCTAATTTTTCATCCAGTACCATAGGAAGGAGTCTGAATTCCATAACATCTGGATATAGGATGATTTAATTTTAGTACTTTGATCAGTCCTCATTGACAAAGCTTCATCAACCATTACTGAGATTGATTTTTTTTAGTTTTTATTTCAAAAATTTTATGCAAGGAAGACCTTTCACAAATGTTAATTCCTTGGAGTTACAGGCTAACTCAGAGGCCAGAACAGAGAGGGAAATTTCCAACTGTTGATGTCAGTTAATATCACCTCACACTTTCTTCTAGTTCCTTGGCTGCTCATGTGCAAGGAGGTGGATAGCTCTTATCTCTTAACTGTGTGCACCTTGTCTCAAACGTTTTTACCAAAGCTTGAGAATTTGGCTCTTTTCTACCTAAATGAACAATCACAAGAGGAGCTTAAAAAACTGGTTCATGGTTCCTCGCCCGTGGCAAACATATTTACTTATGAGAAATGTGGATGGTAGTCTGGTGTTTCTGTTTTTATTTTAAAAGATAAGCCTCTCAATATTTCTGTTTGAAATAAATGGAAAGCAGTTTTCCATTCATCTGGCCTCTTTATCACAGAATTAGTTATTGAATGGTCAGCATTACTTGTTCTTCTCTCTGTGCACTGGATAATAAGAGTACAGATACACAACAGGGCTTGCAGAACAATGTGAGAAGAGAGAGGCTTCTGCAAACTCATTTGCGTCGATAAGGGAAGCCTCTGAGGACTTGGGCCCAGGACTTCATAGTCCAGAAGTGCCAGAATGGATCCTGGGACCACTTAGGGACAATGCTGAAAAGTAAAAAAACTTGTGCTCCTAACTTTACAACATTTTATTCATGGTGAAGTTGCAATTATGTCATATGGCATGCTGATTAAAAAAGCCTTAATTAGCTCTTTTGAGTCTCAAACAGCCTTAGAAGTGCAGGCCCTGTTTGTAACTATTGCTGACTGTGGTGTCTCACCTGAAAGAAAGAAATGAGTGGTGTTAGTGCTACCTGTGAAGAAAAGGCTGAAGCTGAGCAGCAATTATGGCTGAAAACCTGTAGCTTTTGAAGGTTTTTCAATTCCTGTGCTGTAAGGAGTCTTTCATGCAAGTAATAAATTGGATGGCACTTAGATGAGGAGTGCAAGTTGAAAGACAGAAGAGCGCAGACCAGACAGAACAAATCTAAATGCACGGCTCAGACGTTTGCCACAGTTCTGGGATTTCTGTAAGTAGCAGATAAAGAACAATTTGATTGTAAGGCTTGAGCTGTTGCTGTTCAGCATTCCCAAGATGAAATTTGATGTCACTGAGCAGATTTATGGCATCCACAACATGGCAGGAAATGCAATTAACAAGGCAAAAATGCAACACCTGCAGAAAATAGTGATGAGAAAAAGATGATAAAATTGTTTTCCATTTTTCTTTTTCTTTTATTTCTGTACTTTCCTATGGTGAAGTAAGGACATAAAATGATTGACTCTGTTACTAGGAATAATGCCTGAAATACTGGAATAAGTATTTAGTGTCTGATGAAAACTGTGACCTGAGACAGAAAGAGGCTTTAGAGTGAGAAGGATCAAAACCTTAATAGCCATTAATGCAGAACAATTACAAAAGTTCAAGGTAAAGGAACAGGGAAGCAGAGTAGGCAGACACTGTCTGAAAGAGCAGACATTTGTCCAAAGGCGGAGAAAATGCACAAAAAACAGGAACTAAAACACTCAGCCTAAAATATTACTGAGTGTTTTGTGGCAGAGGAAATATCCCAGTGTTTGCTCCCTACAGAAAATGGAAGGTGAAGCCCATGCAAGACCCCACAGAGGCTACCAAGAGACACAAGTTGTGTGACAAGATTCTCCAACTGGAACCTCTTATCCAGAAAATAACATCCTGGGTGTTTTTTTGCAACTTTGCTGTAAGGCCAGTGGCACCCTGTGTTCTGGCTGAGCAGCAGAGCTGCAATCTTACTGCAGCAACACTGATAAGCAACTGATACGTGACCATGAGAAGAGAACTTCAGCATTGCAGGACCAGTGGACTGGCTATCAAAAAATTCATCACAAAATGATATGTTGTTGTCTGGATCTTTTAACAACTGGCACAAAAATACACTCTATCCTCCAAGAAAACTGCCTCCCAAAACAGCTGAATAAATCTCAGATGAGCCATTAACTTGATCTACCATAGAAATGTTTCACTTTTATTCCTAAAATCAAATTGAGGGGATTTTTTCTACTTTTTTATTTTACTTTAAAGTGACTTCCAAAATGTTGCCTAATGAAAAACAAAAAAGAAATAATTATATAATCTAGACACAAAATATTTCTTCCAAAATGTGTTGATTTTTCTCATTATCTGCCATTTTTGACATATACCTACACAAAATATAACTCAAAATCACACATAACTTAGGTTATCTTCAGTATTTTGGCAAATGAAAAAGTATTTGGCCAGGGGAATTAAGGAATATGTGCCATAATAATGAAAAAATACACCTTGATATTGAGGATCAGGCAGAATTCACTGCTCTGGAATAAGGAGCTGGTTCCACTTTCCACATGAGAGACAGGACAAGGCCTGAGCTGCCAAAGCTGTCCAGGAGAACCAGAGAGCTTTCACGTCCTCCGTTTGGGAATGTTTGGGAATGCAAAGCCCTCTGTGAATTGCTGTGTTCCGTTCACACCTCACATTTTTACAAACCCCAGCCTTTGTTCTAGCAGAATCTCACAAGTGACACAATTATAGATGTAGACTAACAAACATTAAAACTGACGGAACATAAAATGTTCTCGGTTCAGTGGTTTGGATATAAGCTAAGAGCAAAGACAGCACATGTTTCTTCACTTGAAAAGCTTCCCCCAGAATCTTCTTTCTGGGACAGCTTGAAAAGACAAATTGTACTGGAGTTTTCCAATCTGTCACAGTAGAGGAAAGCTTCTGAGCTGTAGAGAGATGCCTTCAAATTAAAAATATATCATTCCATCTGAGAACTTATAAACCTTTCTAGTTCAGTTGAGTTTTTTCTCTCTGAGTATCAGAAATACACCATCTAACTCTTATCCAGATACAAACTACCAAAACAACTGCATCAACCCAAACCAAGTGTTGGAGTGTTGATTCTTTTGTATATATTTAATGCTAGTTCTTTCTTCAAAATTAAAATGTCAATGTAGAGCAAAGTGAGGAATATGGAAGATGGAATCCAGGCTCAGGGGTCTCATGGCAAAAAAACACAGTACAAGTGAGAAGTTATTGTCTCTCATGCAAGAAAACAGATTTTGTGTAAGACCCTACACAGCCCTACCAAACTCTGACTTAAAATATGTGGATTTAACCTGGGAGATTTTCCTTTTTATAAGAAATCTGCATCAGTACACAAAAATCGGTAGAATCTTGTCATTCCCTGACATGATGCACATAAAATTGAAAAACAACACTGTGTTTTCTGATCAATAGATTCCTTTAAACACTTCTTCCTTGGTAGCTCCTTCAGAGCTCCTCTGTGATCATCTGTGGGATTGTACTTTCATATGAACTCTGTTCTAGCATGATGTCATGGGTCATAACCTTTACAGTTTGGTAAACTTCTTAAAAATTACCACTTACAACTAATTTTCTTCTTGCAATTCTTCTTGTAGGGAACTATGTCAACTGCAGGTTTTATTTTCTTTTCCTCAAGGAAGGTTCACATCTATTTTTCAGTTAAGCATTTTGATTAAGTGAATCACTAAGACTTTCTGTGAAGTCAGTCACGATATTCATGTTTTACAAATGGGGAAGCTGAGGAACACAGAAGGAAAGTGACTTTCATGGTGGGTGATACTGTAAGTGACAAGGCTGGGAATAGAAACTGGAGATCTTTAGTGCCAGATCCACTCTAGTGGATGGAGACCATTCCCTACTATGCCTTATTTTTCCATAATTTGCTTTTTTAAAGTCATTATCCTTCTGGGTTTGCAGATAGTATGGTAAGTGGTGTATTAAGTCACCTTTACTAATTTCATGCAATTTAATTGCAAAATAGTAAAAAGTGATATTCAGGAAGTGTTTTGGAGAAGATATTTTAAAACCCCAAAAAACAGTTCTTAATTCTGACTCTTTAAAATTTTCAAAAATTAGAAGAGAGTTTAAGAAATGGACCCATATATGATTCAGCAAATTATCAGAAGTATTCAAAGAAATTGATATAAAACTGAAAGTGTAGAAAGTCAGTAATCCCTTAAGGGAAAGAAAATGTGTAATGGAATTGAGATTGTATTAACTCAACACCTTTCATTTGGGGTAATGACTTGTGGGTGTAGTAAATTGGGATTTTGAACTCATCTTGTCTGATCAGAAAAGTTTTGTGTTCCATCTGCAAATCCACATGTCACATAAATTGCATTTGTGAGTTAAGATGCTCTGTCTTCATGTCACGGTAGAAAACCTTCCTAAACATCATCATTGGTCTGGGTAATTCAACAGAAGTGCAGTTTGCGTCTGTGGCTTGTGTGGAACAGATTTATATGATAGAGTGATTTGATCCTGCGCAGATCTGGTGTTGGTGTTTGCAGTCACAGCCTGAGCCAGAACGAGCAGTAATGAGCAATCTGGAGAGAATCCCAATGTGATCACTTCTTCTGTTGTGGTAAAAGTCTCAACTTTGAGATGATTCTGTTTCCATTCTCTTTCCAGCTCATTTCTCTGACCTGTCCCTGAACAGGGTCATTCTCTGATTGTGTTTAAAGATTTACATAGACAAACCACTTCCTGAGATCCTACCCCATTGCTCTTGGACAGACCCAGCTGTTTCTTTTAAAAATACACTCTTGCAAACTTTACACCTGAGCTTGCTGACCGCTTACCAGCAGGTTATGTTGAGGAACCCCACACAGCACCTTCTGTTACTGTTTGGGGTGGGAGGGGAGCTGGGTTGTGCAGAAAAGCCGCATGAAATGAGCTCAGACACTAAATAACAAGTTTCAGGCTGGAGTAGGATTTTTATGCCTGAATTATGAGCCTCCTCTAATAGAAACTGTAAGGGAAATTCAAACAGGCTATTAATTGTAGCAGTGCAAATATATTAAGATGAGTAAGATCTTCTAAAGGTATACACTAAGCAATTTCAGTTCTTTTTACTTGCTTCATTAGGAGGAAATTCTTTGCAGATGCATTTTCAATAAATGCAAGTGCTGATTTAAGAGCTCCTGTGTTGGAATCAGTCACCTGTGCCAAGGCTCAGAAAGCAGCACGTTCCTGAAGCCATCAGGGTTACACTGTGCTTACAATGCTCCCCTCTGCCTTTGACTTTCTGTGATCTTCGTCTGACCTGTGGTAAATTCACGCTGACTGTTCTCACCCTCAAGGAAATGAAGTAAGATTAAGGTTTCTAAGAGTATAAAGTTCTGAAAATGAATATCATGGTCCTGAAGCCTCGTGGCTGTTTTAGAAAATGGTACAAGTCCGCTGGTCATGATATTTTGTTCAGTTGACAAAACTGTTTTGTGGAAAGGCTGAAACTTCTCCTTTGAGAAGGGCAGTTTCAGTTATTCTTGGTCAGTGAAGGTTCCCCTGAAATTCTGCCTGAAATTTCAAACAGGGGGAAGAATCAATCCAGCATTATCTGTGGCATGGTGGCTCTGTCACACAGGAGGAGAAGAGAGCTGGCTTAAGTCCCTTCTCTGCCTGATTCAGGTCAAGGATTTGAGTCTCAGTTGAGATCTTTTGTCATACACTCGCTTCACCTTGTCCAATTTTTAAAAAATATTTACAGGCGCTAGAACAGTGCTTTGGAAAAACACAGAAAAAAAGGAAATAAGGATTGCCTTCTAATTAAAAAAAATGAATTCTCTGAGTTGGAGCTCTTTTATCCAGGTCTCATTCTTCAGGAGTGGATTGTGTGAAGTTCACAATGTATGTGCATAAATATGTTAACCACAAATCAAGGTGAAAACCAGAGAAGCTTTGACTTAAAAGTGATAACTCTAAGCACATTTCTAAAGGACACACAGCAGAGTTCTATACTGAAGTAAGAACTGCATCTACAAAAACAATTCTTGTCTTTGATAGAAGAGAACAATTTTGTTTCCGTAAAGAATCGTCTGCATTGGGCTCCTTCTAGCTGTGCATGAGATAATAAGGTTATTTTATTCCATTACTGGTTTTCCTCTGTTCATGCTACTGTGAACACAAATCTGTTACATCACTGTGGAAGTGCTTGCCGTTGTGTATCTGGATGCTGAGGTGTACTTGGGGAACGGGCAACAGAGTAAAATATATCAGCATAAGTGGTCTGCTATTTTTCCTGAAAAATTCATATTCTCATGGGAAGTATTTCCAAAGACTTCCTTTAAAGGAATGAAGTGTTTGGAAAGCCTGAAGGGACAAAAAAATCATTTCCTCTGACTAAGCATCCCTAAAATGTTAAACATAATTTTCAGAATACACAAAAATATCTGTTACTTCATTTGACTTGCTCAAAAAAAATTGGTTTTCTGCCAAACTCTTCTTTCCTTAGCTTCTCTGAAAAAGATATTTCCATTTTGAGACCAGTTGCAAAAAAAATTAAGGAATCTCACCAATGGAATAAAAAGAGCTATCAGCTTTATAACGGATGAAATTGGACTATCACAAAAGGAAGAAAATTATGTGAGGCTGTTCCAATGCACACAAGTTGAGGCTCTGGCCTGTGAGAGGCAGTGGTGTCTATCAGTACCAGAGCACTGGCAGGAGGGTTTTATACTGGCACCAGTATAAAGCACCTCTGCTTTGTTTGCTCTGCTCTGAAATCATGGAACTTTTTTCTTAACTGCTTTTCATTACAGTTCTCTCTGGAAAAATACCAGTAATTTAAAGGTTAATAGAATGCTGATGTCACTGTAATTAGAGCAGAGGAAAAACATTTCTGTAATTACTGCTAATGCTTTCCTGCTGTTCAGCCAATAAGATATGGCCCCCAAACTGAGATGGAAGGTGGGTGTAGAGATCTGTGTGAGCGAAAACTTGTGACAGGGTGATCAGACTAGTGCAGAAATGATGCCTGAGTCACTGGGAGCATGTTGGAAATTGGTCATTAGGCAACCCACCTGGAAAAAATAGAAGTCAAAATGTCAAGGATGAGGATGTCATAAAAATGCAGTTTATGGCACTGGCTAGCTAAAAAAATTCAGGACATGGACTTAATCAAAATTCATGTTTTGATTTCACTACACAGCAGTACAAGTAATCCCATTAGTGTAGGAGTTTTGCATTTTCAGAAATAGCTGTGATGCTGCAGAGCTGCCCAGCCTGTGCGAGTGACCCCTGGGACAGGGCTGGCAGTCGGTCACACCCAGGCCATTATCCCTGAAGCTGCTTTGTGCTGTGCCTGGTCACTTCCCGTGGAGTGAGTTGGAGCCTTGAGTGCACAGTGAGGTCTCTGCTCTGCCTCCCGAGATGGGAAGTGACATTTCAGAGCTCACTGGAACTGCTGTGAGCAGAGCAGCTCAGCTTGGGAGGTTTTCTGTTCTGCTGATGGGAGACTTCTCGAAATTAAATTTATAGTTATTCAAATTTCTGTATTGTCAAAAGACCATAAAAAGAGAATAATTACTGCATTGTAGTTGTTTCAAGGAATTCCTTTCCCTGTTTTCCAACAGAAGTTCAAACTTGGTGGGTTTTTACTAGAAAAAACATCTGTTTGCCTGCACCTGAGACCTTAAGAAAAAAACTCTTTACAAATAAGTCATCATGTGAGTTTTGCTAACTTTAATGGAATTGCATTTTCTCAATTGCTAATGAAATTCTACACTCCGATGGATACTCTGATGGAGACACACTAACTTTCTTCTCTAACTCTGCTGGCATGGCACTGTGCTCAGGCTAATTAGCTCTGTCCCTCAGAGCTCCTCCATCCCATAGTAGCTCAGGCATCCTGTGTCCTCTAGTATTTTACAGTGCAGAAATGCCCTAAAAAACTCATCAATGAAGAATACATTTTGCTATTGCTCTTTATACTATAACATATTTCCCAGATTCACTTTGGCAGACCTGTCATTAGTCCCCTCATAATTTCCGTGTGTCACAGTGGACGTGGATTTTTTGGAAAAAAGGAGTTTGCAAAATAACAGTGACATGTTTCAGTGCAGAGCTGGCAACCCCTGGAGGAGCTTGGAATGAGAGAAGCAGCACGTGCAGGTGAAGGTCAGAAACACTGGAGGAGTTGGAGAATGTGATAATAGACAGGAGCAGATAACAGGAAGAGTTTCACTGCAAGGGGAACAAGCAGGACAGATTAAGAGGAAGATAAATAGGCCTTTGAAACTTAAAGTCTTCCCCTTTCCAATTTAACATATGAAAGTGAATTATATCTGAATGCTTATGGGGATCTAAAACCGAGAAATAGCCGAGGTCCTTTTTTGACTTCTTTTCAATGTTCCAGCAGCTCAGTTTTCACTTTGAAACACAAGTAGCAAGCAAAATGCTGGGAATGGGAGCTGTAAGGTTCTCAAAGGCATGGCCTCCAGAGATGATCATTACAACAGCAAGTGTTCCTTTCTGCTATCATCTCTGCAGTGATCAGGACTCTTGTACAGACTCAGTGTTGTACCAAACTGCCCCTAAGTGATTTTAATGATCTGGAATTGCAAATAAGTTATAGTTTAGCTGTACTAAGTCAAGCGTAATACTGAAACTGCGTCCTTGAGTGTATATTTCTGTAGTACTTTTAAGGAGACTAAACTATCTGATTTTTACCTGGTACTGTGTGTGTAGCCTGCATTAAATTGTGATCATGGTTGAAAATCAGAGACTTGAGATCTTCATGGTCCTTTTTCATAGAGCCCAAACTGATTAACAAGAATTAGCACCTGAAGTCTTAGCATAAATTTATTATCTCTAATTCTTTTCAAGCTGTTTTGACTGACCATGACACAGAGTATGGACCAAATAAGTTAGACATTTCAAACAAAAACAGAAATTGGAGGAATGATATCTCTTTTATAGATCCAAGAGTTCTTGATGATTCAGGTAATAACTACACAGGAGAATGAAGAATATCCTTTATATCTTGCATCTTCAGAAAACAGGAATCCTCCCCTTCAGCTAGCTGTACTTGCTGTGATTCAAAGCAAACATTAAATTAAGTGCTTTAATACAGTGGGAAGATCACTGTTCAAGAGGTGGTTCATCCCCTCACTTTTAGGTTCAGTTTCCAGCTTTTTCTCGCTGTCACTTCTGTTTAGACTACATCAAACTAAATTGAAACTAATCACAGACACGCAGTGTGGCAAATCTGCTTGACCAGAAATTTCTCTTCACTCTTCTGACAGGATTAGATCCTAACACTGCATTAATTCAGCCAGGCATTCCCTCTGATCAACAGAGTGACTAATGGTCCTGACTGTGGTGTTTGTCTCAAGGGCAGAGCAGCCCATGGCAGCCAGGAGCTGGACCTGGCACGTTGGGCAGTCAGCAGTGTGTGCTTTGCTATAAAGCTCAGCAAAGCTGAGGTCATGCAGAGATGCTCCTGGAGGGGAGCATTTTCAGAGGACCTGGGGTTTGCTCAGGCTCATGGAACAGAGTTGGCTTTTTCAAGATCCAGGAGAGCAGCCCTTGGACACGGAGAGCGCTTGTTTAGCCTGTAAGGGATGGTTTGCCAGTGAGGTGGAAGCCCTGTTACTGGTGTCAAAGAGCTCTTAGGCCTTTTGGAATCCTTTTCTAACGTGTGTTCCTTCTCCTCTTCTTACCTCTGTTGTCCTCTGCTCCATGCTCCCCTTACTCCCATGACCTGAGACTGGTGAAGACACGGTGATAATACACAGCAAACAGTTCTTTGTCAGAAAAATGTGGGCACAGATCTTGTCCTCGTCACCAGTTACTTCATTTTAGTTTGGTACAGTACAGAAAACAGAGGTGTACAGATGCGATATTGACTGACATAAGCTTCTCAAAGGAAAATCTGATATGGATGTCATGCACATATTGATGGAAAACAGCATTTCATTTTCTCAAATAGCTAATGGCATGGAGCTCTCAAGGACATTTAAAACAATGAGATAGTTTTGTAAAAAAAAAAGGTGTGAGTTAATTCACCAAATACCTTTAAAACCAATAAGTGCTCATTATTGCTTGTCCTGGCTTTGGCTGGGATAGAGTTCTTTTTTCATTGCCCATCCTCTGAATACGTGAATAACATTTTTATTTCGTTTTTAAATGCCCATACTGCACGAGTATTTCAGCAACTTCATGCGCAGTTTTTTTATTGACAGACAATTTGCCCACAGCATCTTTGGCACTTTCAAGGTGAGTAAGAATAGTAACAAGGTAATAGTTTTGCTATTGCAATTAAAGGTGAAAATTATTTATTTTAAATTTGCAAATACTTACAGTAGATACTGCACATAAACTTACAGCTATATAATCCAAGAATCTACACTAACTTTCAAAGGTCAAAGCACTAGCATAAAGAAGGAAAATGAGATGTAATGTAGCTGTTTCTGTAATTCCTACTTTCATGAGACTGCTGTCAACTAACAGTGTAGTAATGAGGAGAATTGTGAACATAGGCAAAAAGATTCTGTACCTTTTATTGTAATATGAAATTCATCTTCATAAGTATCTTTACATGCACACTTGCTAAATGCAATAGTCAATCCAGCTGAAATGATTTTCTCCTTTACCTTTTCCCTTATGTCTAAGAACCTGAGGAAAAATGTGTTTTCATTTGTTCCTGTCTTAGCACAATAGTAGCACGATACTTTTCATGACAGAAACTCATAAAGCTCTTAGTAATCTATTTTTAAAAAAACCCCAAACCACAACAAACCAGGAATACAACACAAAGGAGAGAAAAAATTAGCAAAAAACGTGGGATAAAAACCTGTTAATAACATTTCTGCTATTAAGTGACGCCTTCTGTGCCTTTAAACTTGCACTATTTCCCTTGCCAAAAGGCTGTGCTTTTTGCATGTGCTGGTTTTTGCCTCTCTAGGTAAAAAAATACTGCTGTGGTAGTATTAATAGTGCAGGGAAATGGTTTAATCGCAGGAAGGGACAAGAAGTTTTCTTGTAATTGGATAAGAGTATCTTCCCTGGTTGGAAGTTTAGCTTGTGGCCATTTATAACCTTTCTATTTGCAGATGAAACCTGAATCCTTGTTCTTCACACAGAGAATTCTGCTTTCTGATAATATTGCCCTAGAACTGAGAGGAGGGGTTGAGTGTTCAGTGTGTAATTACGGGTCAATATTAGGCCTCAATTTCTCAGGGAAACATTCACTTCTGTCAAATTCTTTGCTGCAAATACTGAGTGTGCAGCTCTGCAGATCCCTGACATGACTTAGCTGGCTAACAGTGATCCACAGACCACACTTCACGAACCACCACCGGAAACCAAAGAATGATATGAAAGGCAAACAGAAGTAGGAATTTCTATCACAGCTGTGTTATGTTGTTCAGTACTGTGGTATCATGCTGTTTCTTGATCCCAGTTTGAGAGAATTTCATCTATAAAATAGTAGTAGAAATGTCAAGTACAGCCACTGCACTTGGAAGAACTGTTTTACTCCACAGTGTGACTGTTACACTGAGGAAAAAAAAGAGAAGAGCCATTTCATATTTCTCTAGGCACCAGTGGATATTTGTTTCCACATTTTCCACTGAAAAAATGGTTCTTTTCTAGTATACATGGGCTTGTATCTATTACAAAATATTTTTTGAATTTATGTTCCTAGTGTGCTTATTTATTATATAACAAAGGTTCAGTCTATGTCATGAAATTGCAGCCTCTTTGTCTCCTCAGTTTAGTGCAGCTAAGAAGGGGCAGTTAGGTTGAGAAAATGAATGTGTGTTCCGCATGAAACTGCAGCAGCTTGAAGTGCCCTCTGTTCACAGTCTCTTAACTAGTAAGTTTTAATTTAGGGAGGTTGTATTAGGTGCACAGCATGAGCCTATATCACACTGAAGTGTCCTTGTTCGTACAGATAGCTGTTGTGTAAATATTCTTCAGTTTTAAGATGGAGACAAGAGTGTAACCTGTGATCAAATCCTGTTAAATGGCTTCATGTTGTTATTTAAGGCATAAGGACTGTAGCTTGTTACAGAACTTGGGGGTTGCAGTGTATTATCTGTATTTTGCCTGTGGCACACCATGAAGTAAGAGAGCTTATTGCCGGACCTAAGTGTGGTACTCATGAAACTTGACTGGTCCTTAATTTTAGTCACACTTCTGTCATTGCTTTTCCTATGCAAAGTTGTACTCTTTCAGCCAAATGAGTTTTAACTTGAATTGCAACTGTTTCTCAGGAGCAGATTTGCTTTAACCATCACTTTCATTCTCTACTTGTGTGTTTTGGGCTGGCTTTTTTCAATGGCACCTGGCTACCTCTCTCACTAGGCATTTAACCTTTTTCTCTTGAAAACAGAGGTGTGAGAAGGCCTTCTGTGAGCTACCAGAGCTTGCATTCAAAACTCAATGAGTTCCCAGTCGTATGAGCCCTCTGCAAGATTAATTCAAGTCAATAGAGGATTTAGAAGTGAAAGGGGAGAAAAATCAGGTCAGCAAGAAATATGAATAGACTGATTAAATCAGTGGGAAATGCTGTAGTAAAAGACAGAGGATTTCAATTCCATTTATTATAAACTGGGAGCCTGAGATGCTTAATACCAAGAAAGAAGAGTATTGCTTGAGAATTGGATTGAATTGGCAGAGAATTCTTCCAATAGAATGATTGAATATGTAATATAATTTGGTACAAGTGCTTGGTCTCCCTGCTTTTTAATAAGGAGGACTGTGAATGTAACTCCTGAGGAAAAAATCAGTGGTGTTTCCTTCCACCAAAGGAATGAAGTATCTAACAATGCATTTGACACTGTGTGGTTTTGTGGTTTCTGTTTTAAAACAGTGGTGACAAAATCTGGGTGGCCTTAGTTCATCATGTCCTATTCAGAAAGGTCAAGATGAAGTCCTGATCCAATGATCAGTTCCAGAGTCCTTATTACTGCTTACACACAGCTGTCAATACATTCCAGAGTATGGTTTGCTGTCCTTTAAGTCCTAGCTTTTACTGTAGCAAAAACTTTCCCCACTGCACTGAAAATGGTTACAGGCAGAAAGGAGTGCATCTTGGATACTCTACAAAGAGTTAAATTTGAAACAAAAATCCTGGCTTCCCTTAAAACCTGTTTATAAGAGCAGTATCCAGTGTTGCTAAAATGTGCTGTTGTGTGGGTTTTGGATCATGAGAGGCAGATGTTCCTTGGGGTTTTGTCATCTCCAAATGAGATAAATATTTTAGGTCTGTGATTGACTTGTTACAGACATGCAAAAAATCACAAACACAACAGAACCCCAAACTTCATTGGGGAATCCAATCACTTCTTCTCCATAAATATTCAATGGCAGGAGATGAGACAGAATTTCTCACTATGGCATTATGCATGCACCCAGCATGATGGCATTTTAATTCTCTTCTAAGATGGTACAGTGCTGTCACCCCACAGAAACTAGAAATGAAAAAGTCTTTGCCAGTCTGCACATTCCCCATGCTACATGGAAGAAAAGCTATCTGAAATAACTGAGGGCTCAGAAGCGGCAGAGAAGGTCTGGATTAAAGTTTGATGAGAAAGGTACACATACCCTGAAGATCTGACTGTTGTCATTGCCATCTGACACTTCAGAGTGCTGCTCAGCAGAGTGTGAATTGATGACATGCTGTTTACTTCTCCTTATGCTAACTCCCTGTGTGGGCATGGTGTGTGTGTGTATATATATATATATAGATAAAGAGATATATATATATATATATATATAAAAATAAAAGTGGACTCTGCTATCATCATTACCTGGAAGTGAATGTAGAGCCATCAGAGATTCAGAAATTTGTAGCCCAAGTTTGTGTACAACTTCTTTATGAGGAGAGACCCTCCCTAAGCAAGTTAAAGTCACTGATTATAAGTGCCCATGGAGAGGTTTTATGAAGTTAAATAAACTGCAGGAAACTCTGTCAAGTTTCCCATTTGTCCCTCGGTAGGTGAGCTCTAAGTTTCGCCATGTTTTCTAACAGCCTTCCCAAATCCTTCATGAGTCCAATTTCCTGATGTCAGAGCAGGACTGGCATCTGCAACCACATCAAAGTTAACTTGTGGGATTTTGCTTTGCTTTTCATAGTTATGGATGCTAAGCTTCAATAATGTGCTTAGTGCTGTAAGAGGCAGCAAAAATGACACTTGGTGGCCCAAGGAGTGTGCAATCTAACGGCAGACAGACAGTGCAAACTGTGCTGGGAGACCCGGGGAATGTACTTCTGAGAGAAATGTTACTTTTTGAAATAATGGTTGGGTGCCTGACAACATTTACATTAACACGGGTGAGCATTCATGGCTTCAAGAATGATGAGAGTTTAGGGAAGGGATTTGGCTTCAGCAGATTTTATTCTGCCACATGCAGAGGGATCAGATCAGTCGACCATTGATGCTATAGTCATATACGTTCCTTCCTTATTTTTTTTTTTCCATGTGGTGTCTGAGGCTGCTTTTTGATCTGTGCCCCTTACATTCTGCACACTGACTAACAGGCTGCTCACAAATGCAGAGGAGTTTACGTCCTGCCAAATGTGTAATTACTGCAGTACTCCAGGCACTTCCCTGCATACTAAGGAAGTTTCTCTGGCCTTACATTGATGTCAGATATTGCTGTACCAAAAAATCATCTCCAAGAAAATAAGCTTCTTTAGTCTATGATTTTTAGTAAGTCCTTCAAAGTAAAATTGATATATTTGGGCTCTTACTTCATTTTTCTTGGTTATGTGGATATGTGTAGGATTAAAGCTTCTTTCTCCGCTAGTGACCTTCTCTCTTCTAGTTAAATAAGGGTATTTATTGAATGGACAATTCTATTAGTAGCAAAAAGTGTCTAAAGACAAAAAGTGAGAAACTTTCAAGCATACTAACAATGCAAATTGCTAAGCTGTTTTGGGGCTGATTTTAGAACAGAATACACATGAGGAAATAATTTGTCATATGCTTAACTTGTATTTGGAATAGATTAATGAGCATGGTATCTAAAATCTGGGTCATGCAGTAAAAGTGAAAAAAATTGACACACAGCCCAAGTGAAGTCAATGAAATTCTCACGTTAAAAACTGGAATAGGCCTTAAGAGAAAACAAGAGGATCTTTAGGGTAAAGCTGATGAATATGACACACTTCCCTTTGCCCTAATTCTTTTGCCCTGTTTGAGCTTTTGTTCCAGGTACAGATACCAGGCTTGCCTGTATTTTAGCCTTCTGATTCTAGAAGCAGCTGAAAGCTCATTGTTTCCCATTGCAGATGTGTGAGAAATCAGTTCTCAGCACACAGTAACTGTTTGTGATTGCTCTAAAGCAAATGGATCTCACCCTTGGAGAAGTGATGCAGTCTTCTACCAAGCCCGACAGGACTCATCCAGTCCAGGCTCTAACAAAGGAATGTATTGTTGTGTAAGTGGCAAATTAGTAGATCTATAGCTTTACTCAGACAGCAGCAATTACTGTAGTCATGATTTGTCATGATTAGTTTGTGAATATTAATTATCAGCTTCTCAATCTATTTCCTCTGAAATCAGCACTAGCTACTGGTCATGACCAATTTCTTATGGACTGGTTTGGGTTACCACTTTTTCTTATGTTACTGCCATTGCCTTGGGCCTCACCTGCACTGGGTGGCTTCAACAGAAACACTCTTGCTCTTTTGCAAGAACTGCTGCAACTCATCTGTTCCTGGTTCAGAGTCCTCACAGAGACTGGTTTTACCTGCAGATGCTGTGTAGTGTTGTAAATGAGTGTTTTGTTGTCTCCTCTACAATGGTTGAGTGGGAGTTCTTTTACAGCATGCCACGGGATGCCTCCCTGGGATTGTGAAATCCTTAGCATCACTGCACTTGCTCCTCTGCACCCCATCAAACTTTGTTTCACAGACTTGGCCATTGCTTTAAACTTGTGTATTGGCTTCTCTTTAAAAGAGAAAAGCGGTGTCTGTACAGCTATCCTTTTGTTTCATACTCTAAACTACACTTTCTTGTGATTTTTGACTTGCTTTTTAGCAGAAATGGCAATTCCTGGGAGTCTCTGTTTCTACTTAGCTCTAGAAGCAGCAAACTGAATTTAATTTGAGGTGAGTGTGATCTGGTGGTGTGACAGGCGGGCTCTGCCCAGCACCCCTGACAGCACAACTTCCCCAGCTCTGAAATGGCATGGGCAGCAGGACAGGGCACCCTTTTCCACCAACATCCACACGCCTCAGCTTGTTGCATTTCACCTCCTTGTGCCTGTGAGTGTCTGAGCAGAGCTTGCGGGTGGGAACTTGTTGGAGTGAGCAGATCTCCGTGCACTCAGCACCGGCTGCTCTGCAGATTTTCCATGCATTTCATACCTCTGGACACCCAGCGCCAGCAGCCCCTTTGGCAGCAGAGGGCAGAGAGAAAATACCAATGCCATATGGGAACAGAGCTGGTCACTCAGCTGTACAGAAATGAATCACCGAGTTCAGTGCCTGGCAGGGGCGGTGAGGGCTGATAAGGTGACATCCTCAGCTGGAGAAATGTGCCTCATTTCACTGCATCTCAGCTGCTCTCCAGAGTGAGGCACATCAGCTTCTTGTGACTGCACTGCTGATTCAGTGTGAGAGTTCTGTGGATTATGTCGAAAGGGGAAGTCCGAGGCTGTCAGAGGAAGAGGAGGTATCTTCATTTTTGGAAAGGGGCAGGGAGGACGGATTTTGAGATGTGGTAATAGAAAATAGAAGGAAAAGGCACTGTTGTGACAATATGTGTATCTTCACTGTTCTCCATTTATGAGCTTTCATTTGAGAAGAAATTGAGAGATGGGATTTGCAAAATGGCTTATATATAGGTTGTGTTTTTACTAAATATGTGCTATTGTTGACCAAGCTTCTGTATTTTGTCTGAAAATACAAATAATTTTCGATCTGTAACAAGCCAAATTCAACATGAGATCAGATCAGTGCAGCTGCTACAACTTTGCCACGTGTGTCCACAGAGTCAAGAGCTAGGGCTTAAAAAAATACATATTTTGTGGTTTTCTTTCATCTTGAAAATCAACAGGATAATAAAGATAGCAAGCATTTTTCTAAAATAATTGTTAAATTCTAAATGTCACAGCGGCAGTTAGGCATTCCATAATTAGCTAGAGAAACACATATATCTTTATGCATTGACTCTTTAAAGTGTTTTATTACAGTCTGACAATCGTTTTGGGATACTGAGTAAAGGTGTTTACACCCTCAGCCTTCACGGCCACACCAAAGCAGGAACTAGCAGGAGGTTAAAGAGCTCACAGTGTTGCAAGTGAAGACAAGTAGTTTACAGCTGGGTTGTTGCCATGATAATTGTATTTTCCTTAATTCAGAGACTATAAAATGGTACAGCAGATTAAATATTTGATGTGTATAAAATATTAAGTTGGAGGCTGCAGTGTGGGTCAGTCTGAAACATTTGTACAAAAAAGGGCATGGTTGGATGCGGCAGTAATCATTTCTTCTTTGATTCTGGTGATGCTTACAAACTTGCCTGGACATTTTGTGGTAGAGAAAAGAACTCTGTTTATGTGAAACCTCTAGGATCAGTCACCTGAAGTTGTAGTGGATAATGGTCTTTTATCTTCTCTCCCTTGGCTTTGACGTGCAGCCTCTGCCTGTCCCTCAGGAAAACAACAGCCTCGCTGTTTCAGTTTGCTTTTTATTCCACCCCAGTTTGGCTGCAGTGAAGCAAAGTGGTCAGTGCAAGCTGTTATCTGTGTGTGCTCTGTTTGGACCAGCTGACATTAGAGGAATCCAAACCCAGCAAAGCTTCCAGCAGACCATCCCTCATATTTAAGGAATCACATTGATGTGATTCACAAGCTACCACCATTCTGTGTGGTTCCCAGCAACAAGTAGGTAGAACTGTTAGTGTGGCTGCTGTTCTATTGCATATTCTGATGGGCAGCTGGTCCCTGACATTTTTGGAGGCTGTGCAGATGGAACCAGAGAAGTTGGAACAGCTTCTCTTGCCCAGAGAAGCAGCCAAACTTTTGATGTCCAAAACCTCTCTGTCCCCACCATTAAATTTCTACAGTGGTTTCCAGAATTTGAAATTGAACACTCAGACTCTCTGCTTCATAACTGTCTCCACTGAAAATCCAATCGATGCTGGAAAGTGCATGTGTCCGTGTGCACATGTGCTATATACCTGAAAGAAATATGTCCATAAAGGAGAGAGTTGTGAGATTTGCCTTTTGAAAAGAATTATCAGGAGAAATGAAGGATGCTGATTTTACAGCACTAAGAGATCCTGCTGAATGGAGGGAAAGCAGCATGGCATGAACCTGTGAAAAGCTGGAAAGTTTACAAAGGACTGATCCCACAGCTCCTAGCGACAGCAGCTGTGCTGTGACAGACAGACTGATGTACCAGTTGTCTGATCCATAGGTTTTACTTCTAGGACTATTATTTCTTGGCAGCCAACCTAACGTAATTACGTATGTTTTCCTGCAACAAGCAAACACTTTATGTGGCTGAGGAAAACAGCTGCACTACACTGAAGAGCTCATTTGCATAAATAGGGAAGTATAGTCGCAGAATTGCAAAATTACATATTGTGTAGGGTTACGTGTTAACGTCAAGGATTATAAATACCAATAGGGATTATAAACACCTATAATGCCCTTTTATTTAAGAGGAATTAATATTTAGCCATTTTGAACATTGAAAGACAGTTTGTCATCTGATTATTTAAAATTGTGACTGTCTAGTCTAAAAATAACTTTGAACGTGACTCTGAACTGGAGATCTTTGCATCTTTCCTTATTTTCTGGTTTGAGCTGCTCTTCAGAGATGGAGAGGCAGGGGGACACCTTCAAAAAGGATTGCCAAGCCAGATAAAATTTGCTTCATTTCTTTCAAACTTAAATTAGTCTTTCATTTGAAAATTCATAGACAAGTTTCTGACGGAACCTTCTTGTAGGTAAAACTTCTTGTGTATGAACCTCATAACACAGGAAGTAAATTCCAGGCTGCAAGTAACATGACATGGGATACTCACTGAGGCATTGCAGGAAGTGTTTCCAGAAAAGACCTAGTGGCAACACAAGTGTTTCTGCTTTGGTGGAATAAAACTTAAAAGGTTCGCTTCAGTCTCTCACCTGCTTTGCTTTGTGACCTCACAAGTGCTTTTGCTGCACAAGAAAGATGTACAAACCGGAAAAGGAAAGCTAAAAATGTGGTGGATAAGGACACAGAACCAGCCTATAGTGCCCTAAATGATATGTGGAATTCCAGCATCGCACTGGGACAGCTGAGTTCCTGCTCTGCACAGGGGCAGTTTGGCAGGGACACCTCATGCACAGGGTGCAGCTTAAGTGGTGTTTAGCCCAGCGCTTTAAAGGAGCCTTGGCACCCATTCTGTGTCACCATAAGACAGGGAGGCTGTAAACTGCACACAGGACAGTGGGGACAGAAACCCTTGAGAACAGAGCTCCATGGGCTGCTGGCTCCATCTCAGCCCTCTCTGCCTGTGCCCCCAGAGCCCTGTGCTCACAGCACAGTCAGCACATTGCAGTGCTGACACGGTGAAATGAGTCCAACCAAAGCTCCTGGTGCTGGCCCCAGAGTGATGTGTTGTTTTGATTCCTTGGGTGGGTTTATGCAGATTTGATTGACGTGGTTGGTTTCAGCCGATAGATTCAGTTGTGCAATTTGTTCAGCTTTTAATGAAGTAAGAGCAGAAAAATCCTCCAAGTGTCATGACAGCATAACGAGATGAGCTCTAACTCATCTTCTCATGATATTTCAAAATATGTTGCCACATCTTTCCCCCAGCTGTTTATTCTGCCCATCTGCTGGATGCTGCATTACTTGCTAGCAATAGAAAATGCAGTCTCAGTGCCCAGAGGGTGATGAGGTTTTCTCTGAGTTGGTTTTGCTCACAGTTTTAAGACTTGGCACTAAAGCAGCTCAAGAGCATGAACACAGACTATTGAATGATACTGCATTTCTGAGAGCCTGCTGCTCTCCAAGAGGAAGTCCTACTTGGTTTCATCCTTTTCCTTCCACCAGCGTTTGTGAATAGATCAAACATTAATCAGAAGGAAAAATAACATTGTTTTGGCCAAAGCAGTGTGGGCTCAGTGGCTTGAGGGCACAGTGAGAAGCCGAGGAAGGAGGAAGAGGGAGGGTACCAGCCCTGCTGTGGGCAAGCTGTCAAATTAGCCTGTTTGGATTACTGATTCCACAACACGGCCCCACTGTCGCCTCCAGCAAGAAGATGGTAACCCAAATCTGGAGGGTGGAGGTGTCTAAAGCTCTCAGGGTCATCTTTAGCTTTTCTGACAGCAGATTGTTGGAGCTATTGAATGATTGGTTTGCATCAGCGCTTTGGGCCTGGAGAAGATGAACTATTAACTATATAGCTAATACATCCTTGTTATCATGGAAAGAAGGCATTGGACTATTACCAAAAATTCAGTGAAAATCAAAACAACTCCATGACACCAGTGTAACATTAAGAAGCAGGCATTCTTTATTTGTTCCAGATGCACGAGGGCATATCTCCTCCAAAATACCATAGAAATATTCACAGAATGCCTGTCCTCTCTAATATCCTTCTCTGAGCACAGAAATCAGTTGGAAGGACATAACAGAGGTGAAGGAATGCATGGATTGGGGGGTAACAGGAACTTTTTAAACTGGTTTTGCTATTAAGAAAGGGTAAGGGTAAACATCCACATCAGCTTGCATTCATCAGCTCTGGGCCATGCCCTCCCACCC
This sequence comes from Acanthiza pusilla, assembly GCA_036630365.1. Taxonomy (NCBI): domain Eukaryota; kingdom Metazoa; phylum Chordata; class Aves; order Passeriformes; family Acanthizidae; genus Acanthiza; species Acanthiza pusilla. The sequence goes on from JAXCHO010000039.1 coordinate 5,792,079, forward strand.
ATATATTCCTTATTCTTTCATCACCAGTGACGCACAGGAAGCTGATTCATCTAGAATTTCCTGTGGCAAAAAAAAATAAAAGAGTTAAGGTGTGATGGAGATGCTCCCTTATTAGCATGCAAGTATGTGATGAGGAAACATTTCCTCAAAACACTGCTGATATCTCTGAGACAGCAGCAGTCGGATGAGACAATCCATGGGGCTTTGGACTATTTCCTTGGACCCAAACTGATTCTTTCTCCCCACGTGGTTTAGAATGGCAAGTTTCTGGGATGATTTGGAAACATGCAAAGTGTCCAGGTTTGGGTTTGTGCTGAAGCAGATGCTGGAGGCAGTAGGTATTTATTGTAAGGTAAAAAGAGCTGTTGTAGGAAAAAAAGAGACCAGTAAAAAGATGTGGAATTGAAGAACAGGTGAGAAACGTGAGAAATGTGAGTTGGAATCACATGTATGGAAGGTATATGAAATAACACAACTTAGCACAACGCCAGTAAGTCAGTGGAGACAAATGTTCATGTAATGAGGAAAGATGAGTGAAGTTGTAGCAATTTTCTTGTTGCTCAAAAAGGGGAGCAGAAATCTGTATCAATATGTCTCCTGGGCACTCTTACAGCTCTTACAAGCTGCAGGAAAGTGTATCCACCTTCAGAATAGGATGTTTGTGCTTTTCAGGCAGTCTTGCTGAGACAAATAAACAAATAGGGCCAGGAAATGGTCTTTTTTTGAATTTAAACAGGTGTATTACTCAGTATGGGAAGACTGCCTGAGAACTGATGGAGCCCTGTGGACTTGCTGTAAAGACTGGATGTTGAAAGAATGATAACACATGTGAGAACTGAAGCTGAAAAGGCATGTCAGTTAAAAGTGAGGCTGGAAATGCAACAGGACTCTGTCTTGTTCTCCAAGTTGTTTGAAATTCTCGGGCATAAGCCTCTTAACACTTGCTGGAAGAAGACATGCTAAAGATTACCAGCCTGAAGGTATTAGGGTATGCAAGGCATTAGGAATGGTAATTACCGTGACCTCATACATAAATAATCATTTAATAACACAGCTGATTTCTGGAGACTTAACAGGGTGCTGTCAGTGTAGAAAACACAAAAAGGAAATTTCTTGAAGCAGGAAATGCCTTCAGTCTAAGAACTATAAAGGAAAGAAGCTTTGAAAAACAAAAAAGCAAGCATTATCATGTTGCATAAAAAGGCAGTGAAGCTGAGCAAGAGATGCTGCACAAGAACCTGTCGGCAGGTTTTCAGACTTTGCAATGTGAAGTGCTAATGATAAGCTCCTAAACAGAGCAGGCCAGGGCTGGATGATGCTGCAAAATATCAGCTCCCCCTAGACCAGTGCACTTTCGATACCTTTTCACTTCAGCTGTTTTCCAGTTAGCTGAAATAGGAATATAAATTTACCTAATTTTAGGTATATTCGTGTTTGAAAGGTGGGACATTATCTGTGCAATTACTTAAAATTTCTGGTTTTTAATCTTGTTTAGTACTCTGTTGTCTGAAATCTCATCAATTTTATGGTTAGCGTCAACTCTGGCAGTGTTTCCAGAGCCAAATAAACTGCACAATACCTTTATGGTGTAAGATGTGTAATAACTTGTAATTCATTGTGCAGTTTGACAATAATTATTCATAGCTTTAGCATTTGCAACTTGATAGCCTTTTTTAACAATACTGCGAAATATGTTCCCAAATAAACATTTCTGTAACTAAGCAGTCCTAATGAATTTACATCATGTATGGTAAGTGCATTTAATTTTTAATTTAAATGTAACTCCAGTTGGAATTCCTCTGAAATCATTAATGGAAAGTCAATGAAAAGTCATGAATGCTATTAATTGTGAGTAGGAGACTATTTTTAGTCTCTGTTCCCCATGATCACAGAAGACTTGTTCTTAAAAAAACTTGGTTGTGAGAATGAGTCCTAGATCTGTGCTGCAGGTTTCTTTGGGCAGAGATATATTTAAAGGGGCAGGCCATATCCAGTTAAGACAACAATTCAATAGGAAACTTTAATACTTATTTGCAATGTGTAGATTTTGCCTTTTAGTATATAAATTTTCTCAGTTACATAGGAAGATTTAAACCACGAACTATTGATTATTACAGACATTTACATGCCTGCACTAAATTTGTTCCTCTTTTTTCACCCAGAATTTAAGAATGTCCTTCTGAGGGCAGTACTTAGCTAGAAATGAATTGTCCAAAACCGTGGGTTAGTTTGTGGGGAGAATTGCTTTTGTTACTTAAACAAAAGACAAGGTTTGTATACACTCATTCTCATGCTATCGTAGCAGGGGTTGCAATTAAATTACTTAAGTTAGTTAGATACAGAATTATGAAAGTTGAGCCAAATCTAGTGAAAATAATTTCAGAATTTGTTTCCATAAACTCTTAACTGAGAAGCCGCCAGGAGGGTTGGTGACTCTGCTGTTTAAATCACTTTGTTTCGGAACTCGAGCCATTCATGTCTGTTGAACACTGCACATGAATCCCCTGAGTTTCCTTGCAGGACAGTAAGGTTTTTGAGGAGCTTACATCATACTGTAGGAGTATTTTTAAATTTTTTTTCTGAGGACACGAATTTGTGTGTTGAAATGTAACTTCTTTATAGTTCCCATTGTTCACTGAATTTTCCAATTACTGTCCACATCAGCTGAGGCCTGTGAGGATTCCCTGTGAATTACAATGTCGTGTCGAACTGCAGCAGTTATGGAGGTGCTGTGTCAGAAGATATAAATCACTTTTCCTGACTTTACATCTGCAATTGCGTTTATTTTAAAACTTCAAAGAGAAGTTGAAATTGAGGTTTTCTCACAGCTTTCTTCTAATCTGTGTTTTTCAATCTCCTCTCTTTTTGCCTGAGGATCGATAATATGTATTGTGCCCAGAGGGAACATTTGTTTGTTACAGAACATCTCACGAGCCATCATTTCCGAGCTGCTGGACTGCAGAGCCAAGCTGAGTAGATTCTTAGTTTTCTTTTTAAATGTCACTGACTTCATTTCAGGTTTGTAGAGGTTTTATTCCTACTATCTTGACAGCTAGCTTTCTCTTTGTAAGTGTCTCTTCATTCTTTTACTATTTCAGTATAACTTACAGTTTTCCACATAAAAATTGAAGGGCTGTGCTCTTCTCACTCCTTCCAGATAGAGAATTCCTGTGCTATGATTCAGGGTACTAGGAGTTAGGCTGTTAAATAAATGTCTGAAGGGGCTGGATGACTTTGGATGTGATCAGTGGCTTATGAGTGACTGAAAATCTGATCATTGCTTCAACTCCCACTGGCTTGATGGAGGCTGGGTCAGAGTCTGCACAAAGCAGCAGGATGAAGTCTCTGCCCTCTTTCAGGATGTGGCAGGAGCACAGTTGTAACCATCCAGCAGGAAGTGGGCAGTTGGATTGTCCTCACAGCCCTCAGAACCCAAGTGGCAGCTGGAAGGCCTTGAGGTGAGGGAGACTCAGTTTTGCTTGATTGCATGCAAGCCTTTCTCTCCAGGATGACTGAGACACCTTAAAGGAGGACAGGGGTGTCCCTAAAGGGCCGTCAGCAGAAAGTCTCTGGCATTTCTGCAGCCCTGTTTAGTGGAGACACACCAAATATTTCCCAAAGCAGGTACTGTGTTGAGATATCTCACTTTTCTCTGCAGATTGCATATCATGATAGTGCAACTTATAATTACACCAAATTCTTTAACCTGTGTTTCACTGGAGCAGAAATATATTAGAGGCAGTCTACAAGTCAGAGAGCAGCAGAGGGAGTTCCATCTCCTTTTAGGAAAGACCAGAAGGCCTTCTCCTCCTTCTCCTCCTTCTCCTCCTTCTCCTCCTTCTTCTCCTCCTTCTCCTCCTTCTCTTCCTCACCTACACCTGGTGTCAGGCACAATACCAGAACCCTTGAAATGCTATCTGATGGTGGTTACTGCTAAATAAGTCGCCACTAACACTTAATCAGTTTCTAAAGTCATGAATGAGACTACTGATGTCAGTAATAGATCATTCATTCATTTCAGAAGTACTAAATAAATTTTTCTGGTATTAAGCCTGCAGAGGGAAAAAAGCTAAATCAGCCGTAAAATACATCATTATAAAGTGTCAATTGGAATTCTAACTAGGATGCTTTGTCTTAACTTTTATTAGTAATTGATAACAGGGAAAAATTAATAGCCCTCTTGACTCGAATCCAAATCCTTCTCTGTTCAAGATGGCTGTGTGATTTGACAGAGCTGGGGCAGGAAGGCAAGAAGTTAAGTGATAAAGTTGGGAACCTCCAACAGCTGCTCTGTTCCTGACAGGTTTCTTTTTTTTCAGACCCATTTTAGAAGGTCCTGTCCCCTGCTCTTTGCATGGGGCTGTTCTAACCACAAAGGGCAGAATCCTTCACCAGTGGGTGAAGGGGGAAGGAGAGGCTTCTGAGAGTGAGAAGTTCTTGCAATGCTAATACAAAGCTAAACTGATCCTTGTACTGAAAATAGTAAAATAGTCAATACACAGACCCTGAGTCTTATCCTTTCCATCCTGGATAATGGATCCTTTTTGAGCAATATCTTAACTTTGAATCCTGCTTAATTTAAACTGCAAGCTGTATTAAACCTTTCTAAAATACCACTCAAGACAGCTGGATTTTGTTGGTGGGTGAGGGAAAAGAGAGTTGCATATCTGAAGATGCATTCTAAGTACAAACTGCTGTTCGAGTGAAGCAAGTGGAGCAGAGTGCATCCCAAGTTATCAATTTCCTGTACCACTTAGCCCCACAGCACTCTTGTATTCTTCTGTTCCGCCCTGAAATCACAATAACAGTTTGACACCTGGTATAGAACTCGGTTGTTAATTCCCAGAGACTGGAAAACCACTTCTCTTCATTAACAGAGGGAGTAATTGATACATTTCCTTTAGCACCTGAACTTAAATTCCTACAGCATTCAGTGACAGCAGACTAAGTCTGGAGTTCACTCCAGTCGGGTCTTGGACTATAGCGTAAACAATGTTTAATTTTTAAATTGAGTTTGTGTTTAAAAGGCGGAAAATCACAATTGATTCTTGCATTCAGGCTTCTCCAGTGAAGTGTTTTCTAATATCTATACATCATATTTGCTGTATTTATAGTATTTGTCCATTTCTGAACTTGAAATCCCAAATCATTATATTTCTTCTACGTTCAGATATTATTTGAGATGCTGCAATAGCATTTTGCCATTTTTCTTAGTTTTAAATAGGAACAGTTGATGAAAAAACATCCAAAATCAGAAGAGCAGAAATTATTTTGTCGCATATCAGCATCATTTCAATTTAAGGTGATATTTGAGTACTATCACTTGTGATTATGACCTGTTTTAATAGAAATAACAGAAACTAAGAGATATAGTAATATTACCCACCGATTTTTTTTCATATTTGGAAAAAAAGATATTGAAGCAAACAGGATTATCTCTGTGCTTTAATAACTTCTGTGGAAATGAGGTAAAACTACTTTGGGATATTTAGCATTTAAAAGACTTTTTAGTCTTGTAGGAATGTTAAAAATACAACCAGTTTCATGTTCCTGTTTGGCAAGTTTTTGACCTCTTTGTGTTAATTAGATGCCAAAACTCTTCTGTAACCTTGCATCTGAAGCAGTTTTCTTTCAAACATGTGTGGTAGTGCAACAACCCAACAGTAAGTGAGGAGGGAGCAAGATAAGCAAGAAATTAATTTCTTGGAATGGTCATAGAATAACCTAAATAATTAACTAGATAGAAAAATTACTATTGATTTGAGCAAATCTGGCTTTGGACATATGTAGGCAGCTGCCTGGGGAAGAAAATCACAGCTTTGAGCTGCAAAAATTAATTTTGCTGTAGGCCTGACTTGGATTGGCTCAATAGTGGTAGAAAGAGAGCTCCGGTGTTTTTGAATTGGGGGACTACAGGGGTGGCTTTGGTGAGAAGCTGCCAGAAGCTTGTCCCATGTCTGATGGAGCTGATGCCACCAATTCCAGGGTGTGCAGCCCAGGCTGAGCCCGTCAGCAGCAGCTACAACCATTTTCCAAAACAAACTGCACATGCTGCCTGTTGACTCGACTTGTGACTTGACTTTTTTCTGGTGAGCACCTCAAAGAAATGCCCATTCTTTACAGTTGTTCAGTCTTAAGGAAACCCTTCCTTGATGCTGTACAGAAATCTCACTGAAGATAAGATTTGAGAGTGCAAAACCTTTGGTATCCACAAGTGAGAAGCCTGTTCACTGTGAATCAGGGGAGAGATTTTAAGCCTGGATGTGTTTTGTTGCAGATCTGTTTTTATAGCTAAGCTCACACAGAGAACTTGTTGCAGTAGATTATTCTCTCTGTAAACATCTTTAGTCCTGCGCTGTTGTACAGAAAACTTCACAATTTAAAACTGCTCTTTTTCATTATTGTAGGTGAGGAATGAAATAAGTTCACGTCTAAGGTGTTCTCTCATCTTTCTGTTTTGACTCCCCAAGATGAGTCAGAGGACACTGACTGTACTTAACTCAGATCTGCTGTTGTCAATGCATTTGGACTATCCATTAGAAATGAAGACTCTAAGAAGGAGGCTGGCAAACTAGCCAGACATCTGATTAGGCACAGAATAATTTCAATGGCTAATCAAACGAATGAATCCTTACTTGATTACACTTCAGTTTTGTATCAGCTAATCATGAAACCAGAAAATACACTAATGGATGCTGGTTTTTGACAAGCGCCTGTTCCCAGGTACAATTGCTGTAATTTGGGAAGAAGAAGGGAGGGGGCAGCACTAATTTCCTAATCAAGAGCTGAGACAAATATCAAGCTCTAATATTTTTAATGCAATCGTTTGTTTGTCTCTAGAAGAAAACAGGAACTTTTCCAGGACTTGGAGATAAATCAGCAGTGGGATGCTGGGATCAATCCCCCGCTTATCCCAGTGCACGTTTTTTTAACGTGTATATGTTGTTCCTCAGTAAATCTTCTCTATAACATGGTGAAAGGAGACCTTCTTGGGACATTCTTAATGAGACAATACAATCTTTCTCTCATCCCTCAGGTCTCTTTTCATACAGACTGCTCAGCAGATGTGAGCAGGGACAAGGAAGGTCCCTGCAGAAAAACAGAAGTTTGTTGTATGTGTGTGCTTGCACATGTCCATGTTCTTTTGGTCCTCTCGGTGTCTCAGGAGGTTTGGTCTCAGATATAAAGGCCACAAGTTGTCCTATGGGGGAGACACTTCTGAATTCTTTCCACCAAGGTCTCTGACTGAAGATAAATTAAAAACCATAGGAACTATTGCTTGTAGGAATGCTATTGTGCTGTGTGACAGTAGAGAATGCAGCAGTCCCTGCCCCAGCAAGCCTATTGTATAAAACTGTATGTTTTCTTTTCGTATAAAAAGGTAACAAAAGGGAAATATTGGAGCAAGAAAGGGAGATAAAGAACATTGGCTTCTGCATTTAATATAGGCTGGACCTGTCAGTCCTTTGTTATATGCAGAGAAGAATTTTGGTGCCAAGTTATGAACAAGATCTGACATCTACTTTCAAAATTAATCCCACAAAGTAAAGCCATTCTTGAATCTTTTAATGTCACACTTCCTCTGGTGAAGTATCTCGTGAGAAACTGAAAAAAAAGGCTGAACCCTGAATCCTGACAAGTGGGTCCTGCCTTACAGAAGTCCCTCTTCTGCTGTTGTGCAGCCTAAGTGGCACCAGTGTCAGGAGAGCACCAGGAGCTGGGGCTTGTCTGCATTAGGCTGAAACCACTGCTAACAGAGCACAGTCCTCTCAGGAATGGCTTTAAAACATCTGCCAATCCATACTGTCCAGTTCTTTGAAGAACTCTTAGTTTAATGCTGCTTACCTACACAGTAAATGTCTCTGAAGTGTAAGTAGAGAAAATAGAGAGACCAAGGGCAGCTGGATTAGCAGCATTAAGCCACGGTCAATCTACTGCCTGCATTTTAATAGCTTTTGCAAAAGTGGAACGTTAGATTTGCTGCCATGTGAATCAGTGTAGATCCACTGAAATTGCCAGAACTGTGCTGATTTATACAGGCTCAGGACTATTCCCAAGATTTCCAGCAACAGCTGTTTCAAATAGTTGTGTTTGATCTTCCTTTGAAATACTAAACCAACAGATAGATTGCATCTAAATGATCAGTGCTGGTTAATATATGAGATATGTCATAAATATCTCTTAAACACCACTCAGCTTCATTTTCTCATTGACTTAAAAGTACAGTCATCCTGAATCTTCTTTAACTTTTCATACAGGCTCCAAAGTTGTAAAAAAAAAAGTCTTGGAAAAGACAAACATAGATAAGCACTTTGTTAAAAAGGTATTGTGTTACCATTTGCCATTCAGTTGCTCATATAATATCTGTATCTAAACTTACTAATATTAATAATAGTAATAGTAATAGTAATAGTAATTATTATAATAATCCCAAACAACCAAAAATGCACCATCTGAAGTGCCAGAAGTTATTTGATGAAAAAAACTGAGTTGCTAGTATCACATCTCATGTTGTATTTAGGATTTTTTCCTATATTTTAGTTTAAAAGAGGAGAATGAAGGGTCCATCCTACAGTGAGCTGAACACTTTTTCAGGCCTGCTGTAAATCTCTGACCCATTTCAGAGGCATTAAAGATTTCCCAGAGTATCCCAGGGTATGTGCTTGGTATTTCTCAGTGTCTCTGCACTGTATGAGCAGAACAATATCTGTGTTCACTGTTGTTAACAGGGTTTTTTTTTATTTGTGACATGAGTTAGAGGTTAAGAAAATATGGACAATTTTTATTATAAAAACAGTAGTGGTGTTCTGGAGGAATTTCAGCAGTCTAGGAAGGAAAATGTTTCTTTTCGTGCTGTCGTAACTCACAGTTCTCCCTTCATATTCCTGGCCTACTTATTCTTCCAGTATGGTCTTTTGCCTCTTTTCTCACCTGTGCACCTGAGGGAACACAACGTTCTGTTCTCTGCAGATCACGGCCTCACTCACCCTGAACACCGTGCTTCTTCCCTGCTCTGCTCCCTGCCCTTTCATCTCTGGATGTCTCTTGGCATGGTACTCTGGCCATTGTGCTAACACCAATCATCCAACTTCTTCCAGAACGCCCTCATCTTCCATCAACACCAGGCATGGTCTTCAAGGTCATTGCTGTCTCTCTGTTTCAATTAATGTCCTCCATTTATTTCAGGAGGAACTGGAGAAATCATTTTTGAGCTTGTTTTCCTAGAGATTCCCAAAAAAGCAAAGTAATAAAGCAGTAAGGCAACTGATAAATATTAATTGACTCTGTTTACCTTCTCTCTCCTTCATCATTCTGTACATTAACAGGAAACAGGAAGCGACAGGAGAAGGGAATGACTTCTAGTTGCAGATTCAAAAGCAATACGAAGTCCAGGAGCACCCTCTGTTCCATGCTTGCTCCATGCAGAGCAAACAGTCCACTGGCACGCTGACTGAATAATTAGCTTTCCACAGTACCTAGCAAATGGTGATCGTGGACCAGAACCCCCTGTGCTCGCTCCTCTGTTAACAGAAGGAAAAAAAAATTAGAAGACGGTCACCACTACCAGAGCTTAAATCCAAACATAAGACAGGAGACAGCAGATGGAGATGGACAGATGGTGAAGTGCAAAGCAACTCCTAAACAGTTGATAAGCATGAAGGCAAACAGTATCAGCACACCAGCTGCCTAACATTTGTCCGTTAGAGGTGTCAAGCCAGGGAATGGGATAAGAACGGTTCTGAAGGATAATGGGGTAGCTCTCTGGATGGCTGGAGAGAAAAACCACCCCAAGTGGAGATGGCAGCAGGGAGTAGTTTGCCTGGAATCCCTGCTAACAGCCAGTAGAGGCAGGAGTTGTTTCCAGTGAGGGATAGGGCGTGAGAGTGAGAACAAGAAACTTGCCAGGAAGTGGGACCTGTGAAGGGGCAAAAAAGAGAGGTGTAGCAGGGTCACAGCAAGAAGCTTGAAGACTTTGTGTAGATAAAAATGAGGCAAAAAAAAAATGCTGAAAACTGTAAATCTGCATGATTTTTTGCATCTTTTTAGAAAGAAAAGGCAGTTTCACAGTTCTTGTGTAGAAAGGATCAAGGCTTTGACACATCTTAGGCTCCCATTTCAATGTTTGAGTGACAGGCAAAATACATCACAAGAGGCAGGAAAAGGAGTAGCAGGGTCACTTGTAGTGGAGAAAGGGGGCTAACAGCAACATTTTAGTCATCCTTGTTTTGACATAAGAGTTAAATATTTGCAAGGAGATGCCAGGGAGAAAGGCCAAGATGCTGTTTTGGGCTGTTAGAGACAAGCACAAGCTGGAGAGGTGGATATCTGTGCTACGTGGATGGCAGTCCATGTAAAGACATCATTTGAATCTTGCTCACGCCTCTAAGTACCCAAAGACAAGGAAAAAGGGACCTAGGCTGGGTGCTGGGCAACCCTTTGAAAATTTTGGAGTCCAAAGAAGCAGGACCCTTGAAAGAGCATCCTGAGTGAAGAGAAGGCAGTGATGGATGTTGGTGGTGGGCAAGATTTCATGAAATGTGGTAACTTTCATTGTAATTAGCTGAGAAGTCAGGAAACTCTCTTGATGCTAAATGACTCTATAGGGAGAATCTGGCCTTTTGCAGATGATGTGGGTTGGTTTTTGTTGTTTTTTCAATCCTCCATGGCATTTTCCTTTTTTTATGAGTGACTGCATAGCAGTTAGTCCATTTAACTGCAGCTGCTCGCCCTTCTCTGAGGTGTTTTGAGAGCAGAATAGATTAGGGATTTAAACACAGGTGATAGCAGCATTGCTTGGAATGAGCAGAAATGTAATATTTATAACACAAGCATATTGGCCTTTGGGTGGATAAATGGTTCATAAAATTCAGTGCAGCATGATGCGAAGTAATGTAGCCAATTACTGAAAGAATAAGCATGAAGATTGCAGTCTAAATAGGGACACAACAAGGAATTCATTGTAAGAAAGAACCCAGAATGGACCGCAGATAATAGAGTAAACCATTAGCACTCCTTCCTAGTAACAATAACAGAAATGAAGAAGAGCAAGGAAGTTTGTAAAATATACTCTGGCAGTGTGGTGTGTAAAGCTTCAGGAATTACTCTGGCCTGCTGCTGGTCTCATTAGAAATCAGAGCTCAGCTTCAGCCACTTGGTTACAGGGAGGTATTGAGAAGGTGCTGCAGGGGCAATCTGAGATGATTTAATAACTGAGGCATGATTTATGAAGAAAGTTTTGACTTATTTCTCCTCTGTACCTAAGGGAAGGGAGAATTCTTATGCGAGTATGCAAGATCCTAAGAGGATCAATGCTAAAGTACAGGGGCCATACACAGATGTTAAATAAGAGATCTTCGATTAATGTTAGGGAAGAAAATACAAGCAGATTTTCAAACAGAAGACAGAGCTTTATGCAAATGGTGAAAAAGAAAATTACTTCATCTCAGGTCACATGAAAAATATTTGAGGAACTGACCATAAATATGTAGAAGGGATTACTAAAATTCTTCCTCTTATTTTTTAAAAGAATAAATCTTGAAAAAAGTATTAGTTCTTATATTTGTTAGATACCAATGAAGAAACCCCCACACAATAGAGACAAAGAGATCTCTGTCAGCTGAGCACTTAAGACAGCAATTTCACAGAGACAGTTTTGCTCTCAGCTACCTAAAAACAAATAGTTGGCCTGTCTCTCAAAGGAGAAAATAATATAAAAATCTACAAAAAAATATCAACTTCTAACTTTGTTACAGCTATATGTGTTCCAGTGTAAGCACATGGATTTCCTTGTATGGATTGCTCTTTTGAAAATTAATCAGGTTGGAGCTCTTCTTTTGAGATGTAATAGGGAAAATTGTCCAGAATACAGAACCTGAGGACCTGAATAAATTTAAAAATACATGGCACTTCTGATCATCAAAATGTCATTTCTTTAGTTTATTCCCTCAGATAATACTCACTGGTAGGCTTGTACAAATACCTTCAGCTGACCAGATGAATTAGATTTTATTTGTTCCCAGAACTGCACTTTGCTCAGATTACCTTCTTTATTGATTTACATTGGACCTGAACATCCTCTGGCAACACGAAAGGGCAGGAGATTGCATGTATGGACAGCTTTCCCATATTGAGGAATGGTGCAGTTCCATCCATACCACTGCTCTACCCTGCCCCTGGCCCAGCTCTGAGCTTTTTTCCTAATTAATAAAATTCAGTGGAGGCCAGAGGAAGGTGTTCTGCTAAGGTGCAGGAGAGTGCTGGAGGTGGTGTGTACCACCTCAGAGTTTCCAGTGGAACCAGCCAGACTGCCCTAGATTCCTTCAGCAATGGGATGGCTGCCTCTGCTTCCTTCTGCCAAAGGTACTGCCAGGCAGGTAGAGTGACAAACCAGTGACATACTGACCCTACGTCAGTGAGGACAGAAAACCCACTGGTATGAAAAAATGTTAGGAGAAGTGACACAAGATCATTTTGAGTAAAATGCGTAACAGAGATTGAACAGTTTTTAAAGGACAGTTTTTGGCAGGAGAACTTATTCTAGATTTTCATTTAATGAGCTGGTATCAAAGGTCTGCATATGGATGGTTTGCATCCATTGAAGTGAATTTAGGGTGAAGGTAAGAAAATTAAAAGTATTGCTCTGTAGTGAATCCACCCGAGAGGAGCCCACACTAACTCTGTGAACTCCTACTGATGTGATGGATCCCATTCACTTCAATGGGAGAGATAAACCTCATGAAGAAAGGTGTGCAGGAGTCACCCCAACAAAATTCCTTAAATGCTCTCAAGCTTTTCCTCTCACGTTGGTGAAAGTTTTGTTTGAGTCACTGACTGCATGGGTTTAAGTGCAGTAGAAAAAATAGATTTTAGTGCATATGTTAGAATTATGGTGAAATGTGTGTTTACTCATCAACCCCAAATGTTATAAGACCTTATAACATTGGACTGTGCTGTGTGCACTGTGTTTTCCATAGATAGTTGTGCTGACAGTGAACTTGCTTGGGAATACTTGGAATGCCTGTGTACAAGTCTTCCCAGCAGTCTCATAGGCTTGGAACCTGTTGCAACTTATTTTATTCCTAATGAGGCAGACAGTTTTTCTGGGAACAGGGTTGGTTGCTAAAGATTAAAAATTATATTAAGACGCATTATTTTAAAAAGCAAACTGGGAATCTCTATTTATGGAAGAAAAATGTTAGGTAGATGTTAGCAGCTTTGTGTCTGGATTTTTGTCTGGTTGTCTGCATTTGGACTGTAATGTCTGCAGAACAGCAGCAGATCAACTACTGTGAGGCGATTCTCCAAAAACGTCTGTGAAGTTGGGACTTTAAATGAACCTACAGGTCTCTGTATTTTTGTAGCATATTCTAGTGCATGGAAGCACTACCATAAATTTTTAATTTTTTTAAAACTGTAAGCCCCCTTTACTACTGTTGCTAGCTGCAGAGACTAAAGTCTTTTGCAAATGCCTCCTTGCAAGTGAAATACAACATTTCAGCATTTGGCTTCTCCTCAGCCCTGAATAACTGTCGTAAAATTGTCTCCTCTTTGTTGACACTGCCAGAAATGGGAGTACTTACACTGATCCTTTGTTTGCTTGGAGTGGCTGCATTTCCCAGCCAAGCACTTCCAGGAGCAGCCAAGTTCAGCTCCTGCTGTCCAGGGAAGCTCCCTTACCTCCTTGGCAGGAATGTCGCCTGTGTCAGGAAAATTCATCCACAAACACCAGAAGTTTATGTCCAAAAAGGAGACAGAGGAGTCCAGTAGCTTTATTCGAATAAAGGGAAAGGTCATGGGCATTTCCCTTGGGGTCTCTCAAATTGCCAGAGGACGCAGCCTCTTTTTATCCTAATTTCCCAGCTACAGATTCCCTTTTTCTTTCCCCATTGAGGTACTCGAGAGGTGCAGACTTTCTGAATCGCCTAATGCAGATCTCCTTCTAATGTACATCCACCCCACCCCTTGTTTTCTTTGTGTCTCTGTTCTTTTTCTCTAAGTCCAGGTATTTAGCACAGCCTTGGGTGAGTAACAGTCTGTGTCAATAAATGGAATTCCTGTGGAATTGATGGTTCCTCCCATTGCTTCTTTCCCCTATCAGTATCTGGCCCTATCTACCAGCAGCGCCCACAGTTTGTTTGTAAAGACATCTCCCTCCTGTTCCTCTCACCTGGACGGAGCTCCGGAGAGGAGGGCACACATGCTCTGTGTGTGTGTGTGATCCCAAAGGATTACAGTGGATCAGGTGCTGCCTCTGGGGTCTGGGGCTTGCATGGACAAGGCTACTGAGTTCAGCGTTCCTTGGGATCGGCATCTTGACAAGGATGCTCAGATCTCAGCGCCAATACAAAGTCTGTGTGACACACTGGGCAGGTCGAGTGAACTTTTCAGTGTGATTATTAATCAAATGCTTATCAACAGCTACTTGCATCACCTGATTTTTCTTAAGTACATTTACAGATTTATATTAAAAAAAAAATCTTTGACAGTTTGGGGGGAATTGCTACAAAAGAGCTGTGATATGCTATGTACTCATAAATATGGCATTTTTATATTCTCCAGGTTTTTAACAGCTTTATGAAGGATATGGACAGCTTAATGTAATGTGAAATATACACTAAAACTACTTTTTCCCATGCAGTAAGATAATAAGATGTTACGTTACTCACAGGTCCAATTTTAAATTTAAATATAACTTCATTTAATTTTACTTTGCAATCAGGTAAATTAATGAGAGAGAATCAAAACAATATGCTGTAATTACATTTGAAAATTACTCCTTCTGTCCTTCAAGAGTGTTCTTTCTGTTTAAGATATTGAAATTTGGTGTCTAAATATAAAATGCAGTAACATCTGGTTCTAATTGCTGGTTTAAATAATATAGACATTTAGACAGATATTTCATGCTTTTGAAAGGAGGCTTTTAGTAGGATGTTCTGAGTCAAAGGTTAGAAAAAATTTCATGCCACTAAAAATAGCTAATATTCCATTTGTGTTCTAGATCTAAAGGATCTTTTACTTCTTTTTTTTTTTTTTTTTTGGGAAAATGTAGTTGTTTTTACTTATTTTGTTTGGAAAGAACAACCTGTTTTTATGCCTTTTACATCTGCTCATCATTGGTGCATGTCAACATAGTGCAGAAAAATGTTGGACCAGTTTATTTCTAGATCCAAAAATTCTTACATTGTCCTCAAGAACTCTGATATTCAACGTGGAACTTTGTCCTTCCAAAAGTATGGATTTGAAGTCTTCTATTTGCTTGTACTTTGCCACTAATTTTCCCAAGAGAAGAGGACATGTCGACATCGATGCTAAAGTGATTTTGGTGTCAAGCTTCCTATTCATACTGACAGCAAAAGTGCTTTAATTGGGGTTTAATACAGAAATTAATTTAGCACATGCAGAACTCCAAAAATGTTGAGAGCCACCCCAAATTTGAAAACTTTCAAGACTGAATTAATCTCATCTGTATAACTACTTTTCCTACTGTTAATATGGGAGGGCTTGGCTGAAAAAGTGGGTTTGTTTTGCTGTGAAGGGATTGAGTTTTTTGACCATTCTGACCTTTCCAAGGCATGTGTTAGTTTGCTTCCAATCTGTTCAGCCACCTGGATAAAGGACCTACAAATTCACCCTCACAGAGCCCACACGACCTACAAATGATTCATTGTCCCAGGCAGCAACATTTATTAGTATTCTTGAAAGAATCTCCTCCCTCCCCATCCCACTGACCCCAGGCCACCTTCATGCAAGCCTGCACTTCATTTATTGTCAGAAATCCTGAGGAACAAATCTAAGCAAAACAAGTCATGACCTGATCTCTCCCTGCTGCATAACTTTTCCACTTAGGCATAGGGACAAATTGGAAAACTAGAGGAATTATGAAATGCATACACTAAAAAGTCATAAACTGATCAAAGGCCAAAATCATTAGAGCCCTGGTAAGGAAATATGCACTGATACAGATACTACATGCACTTTGGCTCATTGTCCTTTGTCACTGTGAGATTTCCAACTCTCTACTATGGAAAACTCTCCCAAGCCTCTCTGGCAGCAGCTCAGATCAGCTATAATTTTCCTTTTCATAGCCAAAATGTACCATCTGACATCTACACATTGGGCATTCAAGAGAGAAGCTTATACTATCCAGCATGAAAATCCTGACAGGACGTGTCCACACCTTTCCTGTCTGGGCCATCCCTATCCTTCTGTGTAGGGTTTGCCTGGAATACCACTCAGGAAACCTTTCTTTTTCCTGGTGCCTAGAAGAGAAGGTTGTACATGGCTCTGGAGTCGTAATTCCATCTGCAGATCCACCAGTTGTTGTGGTGTTGGTGCTGATTATTAAAAAACCTCTGTCAGAATCTGTATTTGTGCTGAACTTTAGTACTGGATACACAAGGAAAGAGCTGGTGAGGGAATCGGAAGAATTTGCATGTTTTGTGTACCACTGTCACCACTAGATGATTCCTATCAAAATTTTCCAAAGGCTGTTACTTGCCAGGCCAAATACCTTCAGAGGATTGCAGTCCTAGTGAAGGTCCTTCACATCTTCAGGCTTCAGAGTAAAACCTGGATTATTAGAGGGGATAGAAAACAAAACACTCATCATTTAATGAGACACTTAACAGGTGTATGCTAGTTTTACATCTTCCTTTAAAATGTAAAAGAATTCTAGCCAGAAGCAGAACCAAGAGATACAAGAATAAATACTGTGTTTCGGTAGCATGGACCGTTTCTCTGCTGTGGTCATCTAAATTCAGAGAGATGTCATGGCCCCTTTTTAGGAGATTCAAAATCATTGTACTTTCTGCCTTGCTAAATTTTGTGGGGAAGCTGGTAAATTATATATTTCCCTTCTTCTGTTGCTTCTAGTAAAATAAAACATTACTTTGAAAAAAGAGAATAAATAATAAATTGTGGGTAGCAATTAATGACTAAATAAATCAAATCAATTTTAAATGCTCATTCACCTCTTCCAATGTTTGTTTTTAATACACTTTATTTGAAATCTAATTGCTTAGACAGTATTAGTCCTGTGATTATTATTAGTTACCTAACAATCATTCACATCCTGCTTCATTTTTAATGCTTGTTGTGTTATGCTCTGCTAATACTATATTGTTTCAATTGTGAGTTTTTTTCTACTTCTGCACAGGGAATATAGATTATGGTATTGCTTCACTGGGTACTAGAAAGGTCTGTCTTTTATGATTGCTAAAAATCTGTGTACAGAGCAGAAAATGGCACTGCATGTTTCAAACCAGTGATTTCAGTCACTGAGGCTGTGGTAATGAATGTTGGTGTTTGAGTGCTCTGATAAAGATAACATCGCTGCTGCAGGATGCACAAATCATCATGTATTCCCATGCAGTGGCATGAAGGAAGCAGCCAATGTTTTTCTCTGTTTTAATTCCTATTTTATTTGCTTGAGAAAAGTACAGAGAATCTTGATCTTAAGGGCCATATTGGTTTAGATCCCTAAAATCTTGACAGCAGCAAAATTAAGTGTTTAAACCCCATTAAAGCCACTGAAATCTAAACTCATGCCTAACTTCACTGCACTAATGTCTTGGATTGGTGACTTTGTGAATAAATTGGAGATACTTAAATTTACAGTCAATTGTCCATTTCCTTCTCACTGCCTTGCGTTTTCTGTGCTATTATTTTAGTTCTTCATATGACCCACTCTAATCTTCTTGATATCCAAGTCTCAGTGAAGATCTAGACATCATTCAGGGAGGTATTTCAGGTCACTTTTAAGTTCATTCTTTCATAAGTCATTTAAGCTCCAGTGTAATTTTTATTAAATGCTTCCAACTCATTGAACACAGTGCAACTTCAAGCACACAGTCAAGCAGTGTTGGTTAATGCTTTCCTGAGCTGGGGATTTAGGTGGTGGATAAAAGTCCCCTGGGAGTAGCTTCTGTCACTTACCCTTTCTGGAGCCTGGTGGCACACCCCTTCCTCTGCTCTGTTTGCCACCATCCATCCACCAGAGGAGCAGTTGGGTGCATTTCTCTGTCTAACTGAAACCCAAGGCACCTGATTTTGTTAAGCAGTTTAAATGTTGGGCAGTTCACTTGCTGTGATGGAAACGAAGGCAGAAAAGCTTTTTGAAGCATTTAAATGTACCTATTTGCAATGAGGAATTGGCTTGGAATTGGCTTATCTTGACCAGGTTAGAAGTTGGTTAGTTTTCTTTCATTTTGTTAAAGCATGTTTCAACAACAGAAAGAATGGTTATTGCTTGAGCACCTCATGCCTGTCCAGGCAAGAAGCTCAGAAGGTGATGACCTCGGGCAGGGAGGTGACGGTGCAGGTTGGGGTCAGCACAGCCTCCACAGCTGTGCCTGGAAGGAGATGTGAGATCAAAACCTCAGCGTGTTCTGCCCTGCAAAGAGCCGTAAATGCTTTGATCCTGGCTGATCAATACTGCCAGTGCTTTGGGGACTGACAGTGGATCTGTATTTCATATTTCCAAGACACTGAGGGAGTGCTGGATGCCAGATTTCTGTCTGGTTGGCTTCTGGAGAGCTGTGCCTGAAATGAAGCCTTAGGAAGCTTCCGTGCTCTGAAGACATGTTTGGATCTAAGGATTTCAGTAATTAAGATGTGAGCACCATGTGAGTTTCTTGCTGTGAGGAACTTTATTAGCTCCTTTGAGTAGGTCAAGATTCAAATACCACTTTTCATGTTATTTCATATATTTGACCTTCCACAACTCATGTTCTAAAGAAATGTCTTTCCAAATACATCTTTCAAGTGTAGTAATGTTTGTATCAAATTAATCTGAAGCTTCTGTTGCCCTGGAGGCTGAGTGAAATGTGGGTCAAGTCTGACATCAAGTGGTCAGACACACTCCATTCCCAATGGGACTATTAACGCAGTGCTCCTCCTGGTGTCTTGTAAGAACCTCCCTCTCCACTTTTTTTTCCCCATGTTTTTTCTTGTTAACAGGATTTCTCAGTGCTCTTCCTTCTCTGGTTTCTACCAAGGTCATGGAGTATCACTGCTGACAGACACATGAGGAATCATATTAGGCTTGCATTAGACATTGCAGCTGCTGAATCTGTCAGCAGAATGATGAGATCGTGTAAATAAAGCCTTGTTGACTTGGCACTGCACATAAGACCTTTAATCACTCTGCCTTGTTTACCCAACATATTCAACAGGTTTTTGGTGTTTTTAAAAGCAGTGCTAGGTCTTGAGGCACCAACTCCTCCACCTGTGCAGATTTTCAGTCTTATCAATAACTGCAAGAGCAGTTATCACTCACACATCGCTTCTTGTTGTTTAAGCACATTGCAAATATTAACTCCATTCATTTCTCATCATTCTGCCCTGAAGAAGCTTAATAAAATTATCCATGCCATGATATAGGAAAGGAAGTAGGGATAGAGACCAGAGAGAATTTAAATCTTTGGCTTGAGACCTTAAATTTTCCCAGGCGCAGGTCTTGGGTTCAGTCCTGTGGCATACTGAGATGTGACCTTCATTTTTTAATGGTATTTGTCCCCACACTGACCCAGGAATACAAGGTTCCTGTTCAGCTCCTCGTGCTCCCTTCCTCCAGGGTGAGAAGTTATCCTTCAGTAGCCAGAAAGACTCTCCATTTTTCCTCTCCATTCTCAGAGATCAGGAGGCTCAGTTTTGTCTTTTCAAACAACAACAAATGACAGGTCATAAGTTTTACAAAATAAACTTTTTATCTGCTCAATTGATTCATTTGTAACTGGAACGCTGGAGTGTTTCTATACCCTCTGCATAAAACAAACATCACAAAGGTCAGCGTTTTTGTATACCTTGTAACTGAGTCAGCAACGCAAATACGAACTTTCCATTTCTCCCATAAATGCCACAGCTTGATAAGATAAAACACCGTATTTGTGCCTCTGGGCCTCGCAACTACCAGTTTGCACCTGGACACCTTTGTTTAAATTAATCTCAGAGGTAAAGTCTTCACTTCAGTGTCTTTTTTGTCTGCTGCAGATTTGGCTTTTTAGTCTGGAGCAGTAGTTTCACAGGGACCTTAAGCTGCCATAGACCAGTACTGATGCTAAAAAATACAGCCTTTCCCCTGGTTCAGCATGGTTGTTTTTGCAGCTCCACAGTGTACTGGACTGGGGAGTTGTTATAGAAAAACAAAACATAACAAAACAAAACTCAAAAACCCCACAAACAAAACCCCCTGCCAAGACTTCTGCACGTCTCATTCAGAGATCCACTGTAATTTAATTCAGTGTTTAATGGTGGGTTTATGCTCTGGGAGCAGAGCGCTCTGTTTGAACTGTTTCTTATGATAAAAAGTTTTTGTGTGAGGGAAATAATCACATTTAATGTTCCCAGTGTTATCTGGGCAGTCCAGGTCACTGAGGAGAAGGGCAATGTGGTGTCCTTGGTTTAAAGGCCTAAAGCCTCCTTACCTGGGAATAGTTCAGAAATGAAATGAGCTAAATGATTGAGCTCTGTGCTTAAAAAGCAGTACTGCAACTATTTTTTTCTCAGTAGACTCTATTTTTCTGTATTTGGACAAGTTTCAGTTGCCATCAATCTAATTTTGAGTTCATTATCTTTAGTCTTCTATAGTTTCACTGCCTAGATAAAATTATGTTGAATATGCTAAATGTTAAACGCCTGCTTGTATATTCATAGATTCATCCTAGTAAAAATTAATGACTACAATAATTATTATAATTTAGAATAGTTTATGCTTACATAGTGTGTGGTTTGTACTAAATCACACTGTGACTGAAGTCCCAAATCACACTGACTAGTCCCAGCACTAGCCTTAGGATCCATACAACAGTCAGAAGATGGGAGCTTTTGCTCCAAAGAGTCAGCATTTTAGAAAAATGGAAAGGATGAGGATTCAAGCAAATGACCACAGAAGACAGAGTTCAAAATATCTTCACAAACATATTTTCAGATCAGTTTCCAAGTCTGAAGCCACAAGGGACATGCAATGTCATGACTGCAAATTCAGTTCTGGATAAAAATAAGTTTGGACTAAACCTCCTTTCTTTTGCATCTCTATTATGGCTTCTAATTCTAATAAAATATTTCTACTGACTCATGCAATAGGCACTTGAACCAGAGTTTTTCTATTGAGTAAAGCTTAGTCTCTGCAGCAAATGCTTTGAATGGTACTATGGAGCATTCAAAATGGACATTTTTGCCAAGCACCTATTGATGCTAAACTGATGGGTGCACGGAGGGTCACCACAGAAAATCAGCTCAGTGCCAAATGGCAGAACGATGGCAAGCTACATCTTACAGGCTTTGCAAGGAATTTTGGCCAGAGTTCACAATTGTATTGTTTATTGCAGCTCAGACAAAATGTTTGGCAATTTTAGACAAATCTGGGCATTTTTATGCTGAACAGACTATTCAGCATAAGTGTGTGCATCTTTTAGCAAAACAAATCATTCTCTTGTTTAAAAACAAAAACAAAATGCTACATATGTTACAGAACTATACTTGCCATTATTTTAAAGTCATACACAAATGGCTTGTTCTGCTCTGATTAGCTTATTAGTTAATGTTGGATATGAAAGGCAGTTTTGGGGCATTGTCTGTCAACTTAGTGGAAATTAGGACAGTGAGTGCCTTCAATAGTCTTTGTTCATTAAACCATATCTCTGCAGATGTTCAGTGTTTTTTATTACTTTTGCTATTCTGAGGCATTCTCATTTTTTTCAGCTAATGAGAAATGTTTGACTTTGTATGTTGTTCACAGGCCCAAGGTTCAAAAGAGTTTGTTACTGAAAACCTGACACCTTTCCTCTGAATTTATGATATCCTCAGGCATTAATGCACATTTACAAGCCCTCTAAGAGTAAGATGAGCGAGTTAAACAATCTGTAGAAATTTTTGCTCTTGGGAGAGCCTTAAGAGCATCTTCTTGCAAACCAAGAAATTATTAGTCCCATGGGGAATTCAGCTGTAGCCAGCTGTGCATTTTGTGTGAAGAAGGGTTTGTATATGGTTCTCGCTGTCAGATTTTAGCTTGAATTGTACAGATATTCACCAAAGTTAGCACGTCCTGTGTTTGCAGACAGCTAATCAAATGACAAATTTTTGTTTCTTGACTTCAACCTCGGATATCCTGGAGTCAGAGCTAAGAGAATGGCTACTGGATGTTGTTTGTACATGAAAATAGTTCTCTTATTGGGGAAATCAACAGCTAATTCTGGCTGACACTGTGCTCTCTCATCACCAGCAGAAACGCTGTATTTATTTAGAAATTAAAGCAAAGGCAATTGTATGTACTTCAAATGTGGTTTGGAGTACTGGGCCTGGCAGGGGATGACAAATGAGAGCTCTAGTTGATTAGCCAAGGAAATGTACTTTATCTGCTTCTTTTTCATGAGCTTTCTGTTGAATTGATCAACAAGGTGCTAGTGCTGCTCCTTAAGACTAATTTCTTCTTCAAATTGTGCACATCATTAGTCAGCACGATGGATGGAAAGGTGGTGAGGTAGTTGTTTGTGCTTCTAAATAGATCTTCATTATGCATGTAACTCTACTTTGTTAGGATTCTTGATCTCCTTCTAACTCCAGGTTGTGTTTTTTACTTAAGCAACGTTCTATTTGGTTAGAAATTTGCATATGCATAGGCACCACTGTTCTTTCTGGATAATATAATCTGCAAAAGTGTATGATATTTAGAAGTCCATTTTCATCAGCCTAATCCATTTTGAACCAGTCTTATCTTTAAAGTACAGATAATAACCAACAAGAAAAGGAATAAAAATATAATACCTTTGAAATATGTAGCTGTTTATGAAAGGAAGGCTCATGTTTTTATCTTGCTGCATACTATCCTCTATTGTCTGTACTTACATATAACAATGTATTGCAGTGAAAATTAAGATAACACTACAATGTGCAAAAATATTAGTTGGTAGTAATACAAGTGGCTGCTGGCACAATATGCTCTTTGTGGAAACATAAAATAGACGTAGGTTGATAGTACAAAGAAAGGGGCAGTTGCAGTAGCTCAGTATATTAAAAATGATAGCATATCAGATATGGCAATTACACTAGCCATCAATCTTCAATAGTTTGTGAAGAATGCTGCTAAAATGCAGTGAAGCTTTATAAGATTTGTGATCACAGAGTGTAAAATATAACAGATGCTACAATATTTAGATGCCTGCTGGCATTTACTTTTACCCTACACAGCTCATTTCAGTTATATGAAAATTTTATGTGCTCTGTAACCTCAGTGAAATGGGAACATATTTATAAAGCAACCACAATGGAACAGAGCATTTTCAATATATACACAACTTGATCTGTTTAATAAGATAAGAAAGGGCAAAAATTGCCAGTTAAATTAAATTACTATTAGTTTATTATTAAATTACTGTTAATGCAGCAGTTTTGATACATGTGATGCCTTCTGATCTGGACTCTCTGCCAGGGATGTGTCGCTCAGAACTGGTTGGAGACTCCATGCAGCTGTTGTTCAGCGTGGGCTGGAGTCTTGGGGGGGTGATCACTGCAAGTCAAAACTAATGAAATGAGACAGGAAAAGAAAGTTCTTGCAGCTTTCAGCTGGGAAGCACAGTGGACAGCTTCTTTTGTGAAATGTGAATTACATAATAGCTGCCAAGGTTACTGCAATCTCTGCGAGGCTGAATATTACTGGAGGACTGTGAAATCAGGGCCTAGATATACTTGCTAATTAATACTCTCTCTTGGAAGGATGCCCAGGAGCACCTCCTGGTATCAAGCTGTGGAAGTCGCCATGCTTCTGCTCCTGCGGACGACTGCGTTTCGTTTCATCACATCTCTGCGTTATTTACCTTTTCTTGCTTCCCCTGAGGCAGCTGCGCTAGGAACGTTTAATAGCTGAGTATGTCTGATGTAATTCTGCTAATCAGTGAACATTCTGTGCTGAAAAATAAATGCATTAGCTCAAGAAGTGCTCCCAAGGCTTGACCTTGTCGATGTCTGACACAGTATTTGAGCAGGAGGAAGAATTCACTCAAGCCAGACTTCCAAAGGAACACCAAGACTTGCAAAAGCGTTTGAACTGGCAGTTCTTCCATATGGCGTTTGGCTTGGTTCCTTTGCAGTTTAGGGTTTCATGAACTGGTTTCCCATGTGGTAACCTGGCAAGTGTACAAGTGTTGGGCCTGTAGGACACCAAGAGGCTTTGGCTGTTTGTCAGGGAGGGATTATAACACAGACTGGGTTAAAAAAGGCACAGTAACTCTTGTGTAGCAGCACACTGCTCCTTTTTCTCAAGAGAGTTTTGATATTGTCGAGAGGAGTGTGGCTCTTTCTGAAGTTAGTGTCTGAAATGTTTCTTAATCCAAAAATTTGACCCTTCACCAGCCCTGCTGATGACATTTAGGCCACTTCTATGTTATCTTTTGCAGCAGCTTACTCTTCATGGTTCCTGTTTATAAATCAGATCCCTTGTCACACTTGGAACCAAAATATTCTTTCTTCCTCTAGTAGCCCATAAAATGTAATACAGCAGGGAGCTCATCACTTTGGGTGAGTCGCCTGGAAACAAGACACACTTGAGGAGATCTCTCCTCGGAGCTTGAGTTCCTTGAGCTTTAAAGAGCCATGTGAGAGACCTTTCCCTCCTGCACAAGTATGAGGTTTTTCACTGCAACCTGAAAATACACACAGAAACCAAGCTACCCAGCTGCTATTTGTTCAAGCTGTGTGTTCTGTGAATCAAAGCAAGGTCTTGGAGTAGTGTCTCAAAGGTGGTTAAAAGCAGTTTTGTGGTCAAACTTCCTATCTTCTCACCTGCTCTACCCATACAAACAGCGCTAGCATTTAGCCATACCTGTATCTACTAAATCTAAGGTCTGGCTTTTCTTCTACAAAGCAAACAGCTGGTTTTTAGCCTCAAAAACTGTGTTAGGAAGTTAGCAAGCACTATTATTCTATTTTGTGCTTCTCCAAGCTTAAATCATGTCCAGATCAAAGTCACAAAGTAGATCAATTTCCCTTTGAGGAGACTTAAGTTGGTTGTGCACATGCCAGACAATATTGGACAGTATATTCATTATAGCAATTTTGAAATGTAATCTAAGCTTATTTGAAAATACAGGTATTTAACAGTTGTTTGTGGTTCAAATATATCAGAATTAGCTCTGAAATTTGTGAAGTCTTTGATGTAAGTGAACATGGAGTGTCGATAAGCACACCAACTCAGAGAACTTTCATCTGTACTATTTCTTGATGAATTAAAAGTATTCTGAAGTTATATGAAATACATGCAAATGTGGGTGTTTTTAATAGCCAGAGAATCAAAGTCAATATCTGAACTAATTTCATCTCAGCTGGCTTATGAAAAATACAATTATGCACAAAGATACAGCATAGGTCAGAGCTGCCAAATGTCACTCAGTCATTTCTGGAGGCTGCAGTGTGTGTGATGGCTGTGGGACACCTGGTCAGAGTGGGGACAGCTCTGCCTGGGGTTTCTAGGGGCCACTGTGGCTTCAGGCTTGCAGGATGTCATCTCTGCCCTTCCCATGGCTGCTGTCCCTCGTGCTCCATCCGAGCAGTGATTTGCCCAGGTGGCACTGGCAGCAGCAGCAGATGGCATGGCAGGTGCTGGGCACAGAATTTGGAGAAGTGTTTTGATTTTCTTCCTAGGTGCCCCAGGTCCTTCATCAGAGCCATATCCAATAAAGGCGGAGGAGAGCTCCATCCTTGGCCCCTGCACTATCTCAGCTCCAGGGGAATTCTCCCTCCCAGAGAGCAGCTGATGTCCCTGTCATCCTGACCCTCCTATCTCCTGCCTGCTCAAAGTACCACAGGCCGCTCCTTCAACCCATCAGCTTCCTTGCTACCACCACCTACAACATCTAGTAACTGCTAGTAGTTGCTGCATGGGTAACTGGATATGACTGACAAGCTTCATTACTACTTCTTTATAGGATCCCTCAGTCTGATGAGGGAGATCTCCATCTCTCCAGCCCTCAGGCTTCTTCCATGTCCCCAGTCCAGCCCCAAAGCATCAGCGTCTCACCCAACGCGGCCATTTCCTCACCCTGCAAACCTCTGGCTTGGTAAAGCTGTCAGGGAGCTAACGCAGTGTGTAGTGCTCTGCTTCTGGCTCTGCCAGGCTGCTCCCCTGGGCACCTTCCCATTGACATCTGTGGGTTTCATACGAGGCCTTTATTCAGATAATATGCTGGAGTAAATTTGTTTCTCAGAGGTCACGTCCCAGGAGGCGCAGCTTGCCCTGCTTCACATTCCATGACAAATCCATTCTGAATCCTTTTATTATTAATAATAGACAGCAAATTCTGATCTCAGAGTTCCTGAGGTAGAGTCAGTGATATCTGTGTAATTTAAATCAAACCTGCTCTCGCAGGTCTAAGTGAGTTCTAAAGATTGTATCAATGCAATTTCCCTGTGCAGCTGGGCAAGCCAGAGCATAATTAGAGATAAGAGCCAAGAGCCTTACGAGTGCAAGAGGTGTAACTAACCTTTGCTAATGAAGGATATCATGCAAATAGTATTTGATATTTGTGTGTATCTGACGCCACAACTGAACAAAGAGTAGTTGCTCAGTGCTTAATGATGGCTTCTGTGATGGTACAGGCATTTCTTATTGAAAATGTGATTGCAACGAGTATTGCGCAGATTCAAGGGAAAAAAGGCTCTGCCTGTTGAATAACAGCAAACCTGCCCTCTCTTTAAATTAGCTCAACCCTTCCCAGTCAGGAAAGCGGGATAATATCAAAAACAGTAACAACTTCCTCAACAAAGAGTGGTTGAACAGAGAATCTTCCTCATTGTATGAATTTCCTAGGAGGCTGTGCATGCCCCCGAAACATGGCAATTTCTTTAGGAAACAATTGGCATTCTTTATTAGCAATTATTAGCAACTGTTTCCTAAAGACAGTTTTATCCCCAAGTCCCTGAGAATGAGGTTGACCCCCTGTGTTTGCTATTGCTCAAAACCAGTTCTCCGCGGTGACAATTCCAGTAATTTGAAAACTTCAAAATCTGCATACAATTCCTGTAATTGTTTTTAAAGCTCTTTAAAGAGGGTACAAGAGCTAATGTAAGTCTAGCTTAGGAGGGTTCGCTACTAGTAGGAAAGCTAACTTTAGTAACGCAGTTGGGCTGCGTTAGTGTCAAGGATTTTGATGAGATTGTTGATGGAATCTCTGTGAGTCCAAAGGTCTCTGTAGAATCATTGTTACTCTCATTCTGTGCAGGCAGAAGTCACCTGATGAAACTTCTCCTAAAGTTCTTGGCATATTTCTCTGGCTTATCTTAGTCCTGAATTGTGGTGCTGCTGTGTATACTCTGAATTTTTCCTGTAGTTATTATCATCATATCTTAATATATCTGTTTTCTTTTCACTTGACTAATTCTACAGATAAAATCTATTCATTATTGTCCGAATTTTTTGTTTCATCCCAAAGTTATGGGTTGTGGCCTGAAGTGTGGGCATCTGATGAAGTTCTGGAGAAGTGTTGGGTCTGAATGAGCAGCAGACTCAGGCAGACCCTCAAAGCTGGCCTTGTGAGGCTGGGTACAAATATGTCCTTTGCACATTTCTTAGCTTTCCTGATTGCTGTCAAAAAGAAAGCTTCAATTTAGGCCCACCAAAATAAGGAGAAGTGAATTAATGACAAAGTAGCTAATGAGAAATGCCAGAGTTTCTAATAAATGTTAACAGAAAGGTTTAGTTTGATTTATTTTTCTGATTTTTATTGGAAAATTCTTATAATCAAAGAAGACTGGTTAAATTTGCTCTGCTTTTTGTGTATCACCAGTGGAATTGTTAGCAGAGATCCACCTACTGAATCATTAACTCTGTGTGTGGAAACAGAACCCTCAGCCTCCCCACACAACCTCCACCATGGCAGTGCTTTAGGCAGGGCGGTTTGTCACCACCAAGGAATGGAAAGTCAAAAGGTCCCACTCCAACTTCTTGTCTTTCTCATCCATGGGTCTACAAGTAATAGCAGGCTGAAGAATCCAGTCAGACTTAGTTACACTTATTGGTGTTGTTAACCATTTCTGGTGGCCCTCAAATGTTTGGACTTTTTTCCACAGCATTCGAATAGCAAAGCATTATTTGCTTGAAGTTTTAGTATGCTTATCTACATATTCTTGATTTCATATAAGGACCTAGAATGCCTTCTACATGTTACACACCAACAATGCTACAGCCTCAACATGCCAAGCAGTCCAACAGCACCAGCAATAAATTATTAAAGAAAAACTTTCCGCAGCCTCTCTTTCAGATTAGGGATACATCTGTGCACTATGTCTCTTGGTCTTTTGAGGCCAAAAAGCACAGCCTAACCAAGAGAAAAGGAAGCCAAGAAAACTCTGAATTTGTTGTGAATGATTTAATCTTGCATTATGAATCTATTGTTTCTTTCCTCAGCTCTAATAGACCTAAGTAGTTCTGGAAGCTGTACTCTCACATGCTACAGAAGTACTATTTCAGTAGCAGACTTATTTGCCACTGAGAAAATTGTTGTTAAGAAATCATATAACAACCACTGCTGATCCCTAAAGGGGATTGCTTCTCCCACTAGCTATTATCTAAATTGGATGTTTTCTGGAAAGATGAGCTGAATAAATAAAATAACACCAGCAAGACTGGAGTACTAAGGATGCAAAGATTCAGCCTCCTCCATTTTAATGTTAGTGTAACTCCAATGAACTCAGTAGAGTTATTCTGGCTTTAAACCTGAGCCCTGGGGCCGAAAATGCTGCAGGGAAAGAAGCTGCCTGCTCCCATTTGAACAAGAGGAGGGCCACAGCGTGACTACATTTACATAAACTGCCTACCAGATGGAGAGAAACCCTGGGGAAAGGCAGGCACTCCCTGCCCCATCCCTCTGAAATGTAAGACATGGGAGAAGGATCCATTTGATCAAAGTGTCCACCTGATTTCTTCCTGTGGCACCTTGGCAGTCACTATATGAATTTTGAGATTGCTTGCTTAGTGGAAATAAACTGTCTAAGAGGGGCCTGGAAGTGTTCAAAAAATGTGTAGATATGGCTATGAGGACAGGGTTTAATGATGAAGGTGGTGGTGGAGTTGGGTTTGGCACCTGGGCTCAGTGATCTCAAAGGTTTTTTCCAACATTAACACTTCTGTGATTCTACTCTGAATTTTTCAGAGCTGCAGTTCTGGTGCTTCACCCTCACAGCCTGCAGGCTCTGGGTTTGGGATCAGAGTAACACATGGCTCTTGCAGCTGCCTGACCACATTTCCCTTGCTCCCACAACAGCTTCAGCAGAGGTCAGCAGTGAATTTGATATCTGATACAAATGTGGCTGTTTACTGAATTCTAATACGAAAGTGCTAGGGGATTTATTTCTATTTGGTTTTCTTCCCATCAACTCATCTGTCTAGGATCTCCATTTCTGGAAAGAGGCAGAGTGAAGAATTTAGTCTAATACACCATTTAAATTCCATAAACAAGACAAAAATCTAGTAGCAGTCCTGAGAATATATATTGCAGCAATAAAGCTTCCATGAAAGAATTGCAGCAGCAGCTAGGGAATGCTAATAGAGGTTTCTTTGCCTGTGAAGCAACACTCACAGACCTAGGTTGGCTTGATTTTCATTTAATAAAAACACTACATTAATATAATCATGATTATATTGTGAAGAGGAAACACTTTGGAAACTTTTTGATTCTCTTCATTAATTACTTCTCTCTCCAGCAGTACCACTGCACCGAAGAGATAAAAGGAGAGTGACTGATATTGAGCTTCATTTTTAAAGAACAAAGTGCATTTTTAATTGGGTTTAATATGTAAGCTTGCAGGTAAAAGATGAGCTAAAAATATTTCTGAATAAAAAAAAAAGTTATTGCAAACTGCTGTCTTCCAATCAGGCCTGTCCCAAACCACACACAGACCATCTACAAGGTGCAATTAACTGACTTGCTGATTGTACAGGGCAGTTTGAGATGCTCAGAGATGTGGCTTCAGATGGACAGTGCTGTCTAGTCTGTGTGTCTTGGCCAAGTTTTCAGCTGGCATTTAGCTTTCAGAGACGGCATCTAAAAATTGTTGTTAAGAATGGGATTTTTTATGTCTGTGAGTTCAGAAGGTATAGGTTTGTTAGGAGCATAGGATTGATGTCAGCTCCTGCCTGGGGCTCCAGAGATCACAGAGGCCCTATAGGATGTAGGGCTAAAGCCAGCTGCAAATGTAGGGATAGCCAGAATTGTAGTTCTGCTTTTCAGAAAAATGTCCCAGGTCACAGCAGCAGCATCTGCCTCCAGCCACAGGTATCTACCAGAATCTCTGAGTCCTTTGTGTCTTGGAAAATGGGAAAACACAGACAAGTTACTCAGGAAACAGAGCTAAGCATATGTCAGGAATTTATGGTGATGATGTAAAATAACTGTCTTGCATTCTACTGCTTCAACTTTATTCAAAAAGAGAAGTTATGAAAAAAAAAGAGTATTAAAAGCCTAGCCTATTTACTTCAATGAACCCGATATTGATACTGCAAGCTTTGCTCCAGTTAAAGTCAATAGCAGTAGCCTACCAAAATGATTTATCTTCTCTTCATTTTATATTTCAAATTGTTGATGTATGTAGTATTAATTGTGGTGAGTTAGCAGAGAGAAACAACTAATCCGTGTGAGAAGATTGCTTCCTTTTCCTTTCCTTTGCCTGCCTACTGGCAGTTTCATGCTTAAGCCACTGATTCATTTTTTACCTCTCTCTTGCCAGCAATTATATTTCATTGGTGACTGTTGTAGTATAGAGTTGGAGGCGAGGGCTGCTGCTTTATCTGAGAAGCAATATTTCATATTGTACATCACTTCTCAATGTATAGAATCTGGAAAACTAGTAATTTCTCATTTAATTTCCAGCATAATTTACTGTGCTCGAGGAAGAGTGCTGACAGCTTCTGCTGAGAATGGTATGTGATCTGTTTTGTATCTAAAGGCTTGCCTTGCTTCTGGGCCCTCTCTCAAGTCAGGCAAATACAGATTACATTTCTGAGCCCACTCTGTAGTTCTTGGTCTCTTCATTTTGTAGCTTTGCCAAGGTAGCAATGACTTACTGTTTTCCAGAAAAAAAAAAATAAATGTAAGCACTGAGCAGTGTAACTGGTATCTATGCAAACCCGTATTTGGGGGATTTTAAGTCACTGAAACAGAACACTAAAATTAATGTCTGCAGAAATACTCTCACTTTGGCTTTTTGGCAGCAAACTTAAAACTACCATTTGCTATAGGTAATAGTTGCTGGTATGTCACACGGTATTGGCACCACATGTCTGTGCCATAAAGTGGTGTTGCTCAAGTTGTGGACTGTGTTAAGTTGGAAATCTTCATAGCAGGAATTTATTCCTTTACAATTAAGGAGTAAATCTTACAGTTAAACCTGTGAAGTAAGTGGTTAAAAAGATTAACCAAGTTTCAAGATTACTCTGGGTTTCTTAGAACAGCTGAAATATGCAGTGGTGCTGAAGCCTTGGCTGACCTGGAGATCTGCTAACCAAAACCCCTTTGTGAATTGGAAACAACACTGCAAAGCTTTTCTGACTAAACAATATCTGTATATATGTTTGTACATACTGTGTTTATGACACATTGATCAGCTCCTCTGTTTTGCTCCTCTCAGCCTCTGTTTAGAGACAAGCAATGCCTCTAAAGATTAAAAATCCTGGTATTGAATGCAATTTTTAGATCCCATCTCTGAAAATTGAGGAACTGGCTGAGATACAAAGACTAGATAGTAGTGATCACTGGCACTAGGAGTCCATTTTATTTAGAACAGCTTTTCATTGCCCTTCTCTTCCCCCCTCCAGCAACTGGAAGCTTGCTCACAAATCTGTAATTGTTTTGGCTTAAGACAGATTTTGTGCAAAGTGCCAGGCTTGGGACCCTGCTCAAAACTAAGCAAACTGCTGAATTATATGTGTCTTTGTGATAATAAGGTATTAATCCCCAAACTCCCTTGCTGCAAGCTGAACATCTCAGGATCCAGCCTGCGAGGCGAGATGTGATGTGCAGCCTTGTGCACCCAGCGCAGGAGGCAGCAGCTGGTGGCTGTTAAACACTGTTCACATCTTTGAATCCTGGCACTCTCCTAGAGGGGAAGGTGTCCATGGTTTTTTGCCTTTTAGCTGACACATTTCAGTGTATTTTGTGATGTTTTCCAGCCCATGGAAGCACATCTCTCACTGCAGAATGTGTCCTTATCCGCCTAAGTGATCCAAGCCTCCGGGATTTTGCTCACTGTCCATCCTGTTCAGGGAAGCATTGCAGATAAGAGCAGGACTGAGGTCTGGGGAATTGCCATCACAGTCATTTTTTTCAGGAGAAAATTCACTTGCCATAAAATTAGAACACCCTAGCTGAAAATGTAACAGAGATTTTTTCCCTATCCATCCTCCCTTCACTTCCAGGAAGCAGGCTTTGTGTCTTCTTGGCATCATTGGAGCCTGTCAGGGAAATTTCTCTGACTGGGGCACGGGGAACTGACCCAAGAGTGGCATATTTCCTGACCCTGGGGTATTTTGGGAAGCCCCACATTTCTGGTTCAGAGGTTCTGGTTTCCAGTGTCTGGTTCTGCTGTGGTTTCAGAGAATTTAAGGGTTCTTGAAAACATTTGGAAACATTGAAATTATGTGAGGTTTTGGGAGTTGCAAGACAAAATTTCCAGATTTTAATTTCTTGTATAGTGGTGCCTCTCACTCCTCTTCCTCATGCAAAGTGAGTTGCTGCTTCTTTCCTCTGAGGCCAGGGAGTCTCTGGAGGCAGTGTCAGGGCAGAAACATTTCTCAGGCTTTGCCAAAGTTGCAGCACCCTGTTTTCTCCAAATCCCTTGGATTTTAATTGATGTACTGCCTTTCTGCTCGTGCTGCCAGTGTTTGTACAGAACGTTGTGTTCAAGCATCCATAGCACACATAGCCCACACCAGACCCTGGGAGGACCCTCCTAAATCTGTTATGTAGTGTATAAACCCCAAGTTAGTGATCCCAAGAAGCCCTGGAAGCAGCGCTCAGCTTCTCAGTAAGCAGTGCTGTGAGCAAGGCACACATTTCTGACCTGCTGGCTCCCAAAACATCGAGGCACACAAGGGCAAAAGTCCCACCTGCAGCCAGATTCTTGCAGGTTCTGGTCTCCATGTCTGCCCTGTGGTAGCACTGCTCCCTGTTCAGCCAGTACATAAGGCAATTTAAAGTAGGTTTTCTTGTAGGTATGAGCTAAGTTGGTAATAAGAACAGCTTTGCTCTCTTTGGCATGTCAGCAATTTGTTGTGGTGATTTGAATATTGTGCCCTTCACTTCCCTGTTAAAGCTGGTGTGACGTAGCCTTGATTATTGCAAGAAATGTCCTTTTGCCTTCTGGTGCAATTAAGACCAAGATTCATCGCTGGCTAGATTTGGCCTTTTCTGTCAGTGGCTGTGATTTGTACTTGTCATAGATTCCACTCTTTGCGATGGAAAGGCACAGCCTGTAGCATTTAGAGAAATAAATTGGAACCTGTATTTCCTGGATGTGAAACACCAGAATAACCCAGCTCTTGCTTTTTCTCTGTGGGAGACGGGAGAATGGCAATAGGAATTGCACATCTTCACTCCCAGGAATCTCCCTTTTGCATGTGTGGAGACACAGAGCCTAGTTAGGGGTGAGGAACCATTCCCATTCTCTCATTTTGCACTTCCCAGATCTTGTCCTGGGAATATTCAGGCACTGTGGCAGCAAATACACCGAGTAATTCAGGAGATGGATGGTGAGGCAGTAAGCAAATTGCTGCAGTGACATGTATGCTACTTTCAAAGCATCCTGAATGTCTATTAGGTGTAAAATTGGATTAGAGAGAGCAATTAAAATGGTAAACCTGTAAGAAAGAGTTGTATATTGTTGCTTTAAAACTAGAATGACCACTTGAACACTATGTATGGGCCACATCTCTTGCCTTTTATTGAGCCTAGAGGAATTTTAAAAAATTTCATTAGCATTAAACCTGATAGATTCTTTCCATTAAGAAAGGTGAAGCAAGTATAATGCAACGTAGCTGGTAGCATTAGAGTGGTGTGAATGCTAAAATATATAAGATGCTTCAGCTGGGGGCCCATTGTACCCAGTTCATATTTTGAAAATATTTGGAAGCTTCTCATTAAAGATAATGAGCATTGCCAGGTGTCCAGCAGCTCATGAAATGAAGAACTGAGCCCAAATTATTTCAGTGATATTTTGTAAATGTATTTCTGTTGTCCTTCACAGAGATTTCCAGTAAATAAACTAATACTGGTTAACCAGTCCTCTGATACTGCAAGCCATATATTTGAATAAACTCAGATATTTGGAATAATATATTAAATATGAATATATTTACTGTGAATATACCATAGTTCGTATAGGGGAGAGTTACGATCTTTCAAAGTTTACTAGATGAGAACAGCTTTTATCTCACAATTAATGGCTCTTACACATAAATTCATCTGAACACTAAATCTAAATTAGCTGTTGTTTGAGGTGATTACATGGCTTAATTTTTCTTTTCTTTCAACTGGACCATGCATTTCCCAGCAGCTTCGTTTGCTGATGTTTGATTTGTGGCGATACAGATCATATACAAGCTGGCTTGTTGTTTTTAATGAACTGGATGTGTTGTATAATAGAATTGCTAGGTTTGTGTTAAATTGCAGCTTTGGGACTCATTATTGTGAGATGTTATCTGCTTTGAACTGGCTTATTTTATCACAAAGAAAGAAATTGAATTTGCTTAAGATGGCAAATGCAGCAATGGATGGGTTGGTTGGTGAGTGTTTTGGGGCACCCTGTCGAGCTGATATGTATTTTATCTAATCTAATTCACATTCTGCCCACAAGATGCACACACACCCACACATATGTTGGAGTCCATATAAAAAAAAGCCTAAAACAAACAACAAGCACAATGTTTTGCTGGATGGTTAAATGCTGCTTTTTGGCCATTGGGTTTTGACCATTTCAACTGTAAATTCATGGGATCTTTTCCTTAGGGCATTTTTGTTCCAATTTTCTGTACTATGCATGCAGAAGCTAATGACGCATTTCTGCCTGCACGTTTAGCTTTTGCATGCACATATTTCAGCACTTGCACAGAAACACTTTGTAGGCATTGAAGTTTAAGTGTGTGCAGCAGGATTAATTGTGTAAAAGCCAGAAAATTGTGTTTCCTTTGACAACTGCAGGTTGGGAAGATGAAGCCTCTCTGTGTGTCATTCTTGGCATTTCCATTCCTTTGCAAAACACGTTGAGCTTTCAGCCTAATGTAACGATGATATATAGGAAAATTAAATAATTTTCTGTACTGAAGTAATTTTAGCTATTCTCTGCAACTATGTATAAAAACACTGATTTGCCTTGACAGAAGCCATAGGCACCTGAAAACCACTTCTACTTAAACAGTTGAAATCAATGAATAAAGGGGCTCAATTCAGAGGTGATTTTAAAGAAACACTGAAGGAATGTAAACTGGTTATAAACTGGGGTGGCATAACTTCATTGGGTTCTGCTGAGCTGCCTGTGAGAGCAATGCCAGCGTCTTTGAGTGTGTTGGGTGTGTGATATGTTAACATGTAATAAATATGAGATGCCTGTGCTGTGGAGGAGCTGCTGGTGCTCCCTGGCCCACTCAGTGCTGTGCACTATGTCCCAGCTTCTGGGACCACTGCCATGGCAATTCCAGTTTTTTGGGTAGAGGTGTTTGAATCACTGCAGTTATAGTCTGAGTTTTATGATAAATGAGGGCTTTTTCGATAGCTATGGAGGCTCAGATGTAAAACACCACATCAAAGGTTGTTCTTTGCAATGCAGCAGAACTACCTTCCCTCCAGAAGAAAGTCAATAAGCAGCAATAAATATTTTTCTTTCATAGGGGGCTTAGTAACTCATTTTAAATGGTTCTTCTAAACTCTCTGTGATCCAGCATCACATGCTGTAGAGGTGGAAGAATTACTAGCTATTTGCACTTTGCATTAATGTTTAGGGTGGATTGTAATGACAAAGCAGATATTGAACTCCGCAGTTAATTTGCTTTTGTTGAAATAACCTTTAAATTATTCTTCCCTTAAACAGATGTTTTTTGCATACTGATGAGTGCTCTGTCCCATTCCTACCCAGTATGCTGCTCGATGTCCTTTCTCACATCATCTTGACCACCATTATTTAACAGATGGGATAGTATATACCATAGAATATGATCTTTTTTCCTCTCACTTTGTTTTCCTGGCTTTAGAAAGTTCAATTTTTTGCATGACCTTGGTTCTGGAGGCCTTGATTTACATTACATTAACAGCTTTATGGAGTCGCTTTATAGTTTCCTCTATTGCTGGAAAACAGAACAGTTTTACTGATAGAATTTACTGTTCATTTTTTCCCAATTGTTTTTGGCATATGCTCATGTTTTGGTTTTTACATCACCGTTACTGGTAATTACCTTTCTTCCATTATTTTTCTTTAATAGAGGATAAATGAGCGCGTGGTATTTTTCTTTAGGAGAGCCTGAGTGTATTGGAGATATCTCTTCCGATGGGGAGAATACTGCAGGCATGATTAATGGCATCATCTTTGTAACATAATTTAGTTAGGAGGACTTATACAACTGATAAAGTGTCATGTACTTCCACTAAACTGCAATCTAAGTGAACTGTATTTCAGGTTTTTATATCCTCATTTCTGTCTTCTGTAAAGATATTACTGTAAGATTCATACAAGCGTCTTTATAGTCTCACACTGTAAGCAGTGAAAGTTCAATCAGTTCTTCTTGCAGGAATCATAGTTTCTATAAAAAATGAGTAATTATAATTCAAATAAAGGCATAAATTAGTTCACTAGATGCATTCATTGCAGACTGAAGTTGTGACTAGATGAGGTCTTTTGTAGAATAAAGAGAGATTTCGTTTAAAATAAAGAAATCTGCCCTTGAAAGATGCGAGAGAAATCAAGTTTTTACAGCACAGTGCCTACAAAAACTTGCTTTGTAAGTACTCCATAGACCACATTTATAAATTAGTGAGAGAAAATCTATATATAAGTTGAAGACTAAAAAAGGACCTTTCCTTAGTAATTAAAAACATCTCTGTGTCAATCTACTTAATCCAGCTCCTTGGGCCAATTGAAATACTGCATTTTAATTTCACCTCTGTGTGTTTTTATACAAAATGATCAAATTTTTATTAAATGTTTTCAAGACCAATTCACATAAAAAGAACATTTTTCTTAGTTTTCACTGATCACTATTTTTTTCTGGTGGACTACTTTGTTTAGCTTCCCATTTGAGCCTTGCACGTTGCAGGGGGTTTGTGTATTTTGTTAATTGTGTATTTAATTATGGTTGAACCTATGGTTGAACCTATGTCTCTTCCACCAGCAAAGGCAAGCAAGTTTCACACTGGAGTCCCTTTCCAGGTCCCAGGAACTCAAGATGAGCCCAGCACTACTTTTCCCCATCTCCATCAGCTGGCATCTCTGATTTTCTTATCTCCCCACACTTTCTTTTGTCTTAGATCACTTCCCCTTTTTCTGAGCTGGTTATGTGCATTATTTTCCCTTTCCTTGTCTGTCCATGGTCAGCTGTACTTGGCAGACACTGACATTTCAGATGGAGTTGCTTTGCCCAGTGTGTAGCATGGTGGGGCCTCGGTCCCTGTGCCAGCCTTTATGGGCAGCAAAAATAAACAGTAAATAGATTCTCCACTAAACTATTGATTTGCAATACAGATTCTCATCTCAGCACTCCGAGCAGGGTGCTTGTGCAGAAATATTTATTGCGCATATTAATTAGGGAAGGATGAACAAAAATGAAGAATAAAAGATCACTGTGTAGACCCAGATACTCATGCAGGATATTATCTAATCATTTTTGTACAGGAGCAGCTCTGTTAAAGCTATGGTTCATACTATTTTATCATCCTTCCACTGAAAATTTGAATGGGCTTAAAATTAAGATCCCCTTACATAATGGAAGTCGTAATGAAGGATATGGTTCATAAATTTCAATTGTTAAATTGTCTCAGTGGGAAAGGTGACTTGACATTCCCATATTTTAAGGATTTAAAATCCACATTCAACAATAATGGTAAAGGGTTTAATTATCAGCTTATATTAAGACTTGAATATGAGAGACATTTCAACTGTTCTCTGTGTGAGCCATAAGCTTTCAACTGAAGATTTCTCTTACCTTCCAGGACCCAGATTTTTAAGGTATTTTTATGGGATGCTCATTTGTAAACACTACGTCTTATGGATAAATTTAGCCTAAAAAATCATTTTAAAAAATATGCAAAACCTGATTTAATATTTCTTTTAATGTTCACATATATGCAAAATATTTTTCAGGACCTCAAAGCCTGTAAGGCCATTTGAAGCATTTAAGGAGGCCACTTAATGGCCATTAGGCAAAGTAACCACTAGTGCTCAGAGCAGGGCCACTTGTCCCTTTCCACTCCAACAGAAGCAGCTCTTTGTGGTGCCTCAGAGCTCAGTGAGTTAAAGATGGAAACATCCATAATGGAACAAATGTTGCACTTTCCTGTTATTCAACACTAAGCTGTTGAAGTTTGTATTTATCTTTGCTGTCTAGGTTTGAAAGTCCTACTATGGTAAAAAAAAATCTCCCTGTATGACTCTTCCACTTTTTGGGGATGGAGTCTGTGGTTTTCCCTAGGTTTGAAAAGCACTGATCACCTAAGTGTTGTTATTGTAATAAAAATAAATAGTAATGACAATAATACTTGTGTAACGTAGAAAGTGATATTGTGTTTGTAACCACTGCTGAAACAGAGGGAGTGAATGATGGCCGTGTTTAGCCAGACTGCTGATGCAGGAATACAGAAACTGGAAAGATATCAACCAGACTGATTTAAGACTTGGAGAGAGCACAGAGCTGCGAGATTGATAGCACAGAAAGGAATCTCTTGGTTGAGGTCCATGGCCTGCATCAGAGCTTTTGGGATTGATAGCACACAGCGCTATCAATCTCGCGGCAGCAAATGGGATGACTATTCTCCATGAAGAATGGGCCATATTAAATACCCTGACATCCATTAGATTGAGAACTGCAAAATGAGTAAGGAAGAGTACATGTTTGTAGAGATAATACAGTGCTGATTTTTGTGCAGTTTGTTTTGCTGCAGGAAATAGCCTCAGTGGCTATTCCAAGCTCGGCTCCTAGAAGTTGCAAGTCATGCTGGGAATAATAATAATAAGTATAAAAATGCACAGGAGGTAGCAAATGTGTAAGGGAGAGTGACTTCTTAAGATTCAAGGCCGGTTTGGATGGGGCTTTGAGAAACCTTGCCTAGAGGAAGGTGACCCTGCCCATGGCAGGGGGTTGGGCCAAGATGATCTGTGAGGCCCCTTCCAACACAAACCATTCTAGGCTTCTATGAGTCCATGAAAATTTAAGTGCAAAAATTAAGCAGCACAGCTCAGTGTGATCTGTTTAATGTTGTTGATTTGTGTTTCATTGGATGTTTTGCATATTTCATCCTGGCCATTTTCATGCTGAATATTCTGTTTGCAAATTGGTGGCAAAAAAATTTTGTTATTGTGTCTTGTGCTTTAATTCTCCTTGTGTTGTGAAGCTCATGAAACTGAAAGCTTCAGGTAGACATGTCTTGCTTCAGGTCTGTAGAATTATCTGCATGAATCGGCTTGCATTTATTATTTCATATTTTTAATTAATACAGCCATATAGCCTCCTTCAAGAATCCCATCCTATATCATATTATTCCATCAGAAAAGTATCTTTTACTCACTCTAGCATTTCAGGGGATGTGGAAATCGCTTTTTTGCTCTTGCGGACACAGGTCCCTTAGCAAACATTGCTGCTCAGAGCAGTGGCAGATGCATTGCTAAGTGAAAATAACCATCTCTTGTGTGAAATGATTCCGAGAGCAGCAATCCACAGACAAAGGCATTAAAGGACACCACACAGGCAGTAAAAGCTGTTGTTGCCTTCCAACAGTAGAGAAATCCATGAATAGTAGAGGATCACCCCTGAAACTTGGAGGTTATTTGCTCCTATAAATCCTTACAATTTTCTAATATGTTTAGATGTTCAGCATAAAGTTAGGGTAGCATCAAATCTCTGTCAAACAAAATGATTTTTAAAAGTTTTGTTCAGAAGTCTGTGGAGAAATAAAAATACTTTAACCTAAATTTATCTTCTGTAGTGTCTGGAGGCAAATAGAAATATTAATAAGGAAAAAGAAGTATCCAATTGCACTTGCTGAAGGGAATTTCCAGCTTTGAATAATGTGGTCCTAGATTTGAATGTTCATGTGTGCCATTACTTCTGTCCCCCCTTTTTATACTCTGGCTTTTTTACTTTTTTAGTAATTCATTTAAGTACAACTTTAGAAGGCTACAGAATTGCTTATCTTACAGATTTGTTTGGCTTGACTTTGATGACAGGACTCTTAAACACTTCTGGAAGATAAGAAAGATTTAAAATATGGTGCACCTGAATCAAGGAAAATTCTCATTTTCGGTGATTCAGGGAAGCAGTAAAATTAAAGTATGGTCTTTACAGACAGTCTCTTTTGTCTGAGAAACCAGGATTTCCAGCAGGAGTGATAAGCATTCTTAGATCACGCTAAATAAATCAGTTTGGTTTTTGGGCTTACTGTATTACATAGACAGAGTTCTGGTTGGAAAATATATTTTTAAAAATACTCCATTTTAAATATTTTGCAATATTTGAATGACTTTTATAGGCTTGCTGACAGCTAGAAGCAATTTTAAGCACGCCCATGTCCATGAAATAATCAAGTCTCCCTCAGGGAAATGTTCCTGGGGATGGCTAACTGCAGGTCTAACTGTTCAATAAGAAAAATAAGCTGTTGCTCTCCTGGTCCTTAAGGAAGACTTAGAGGTAATCACATTTAGATTCTTAGAAGACTTTTCATAATAGTCCAGAAGGGATTTTAAAGTCAAAAGTGAAAACTAAATATAGCTGGAGAAATTCTAGTGCTCGTGTGTCACAAACTCAGACTTTAGGAAAGATACCGTGGTGAGGCTCATGCTGGAGCACAAATGTTGCATTAGTGTCAGACTGTGACAGATTGAAATGATAGTGCTGTGCTGGGGAAGGCTGAGCTGGCATGGGCAGAATATCCTCTTAATCTATACAGAATTTCCAAGCAGTAACACCGACTAACATTAACTGAGCATGAAAAGAAAAAAGTCCCACGTGCGCAGCACAGCTCGTTTGGGAAAACATCTATGTGATGGGACCTACCAATGACAAATGAAATTCAGCCCAGGTAAATGAATAAACAATGAAACCAAAAGCCATTCATAAACTGGAAAATGTGCTGATATCTAGACAAATAAAGCAATCTGGGTGTTTCTGCATTAAAATAATCCCTAGAGTATTCATCCCAATGTGTACTGGCAATGAAAAACAAATCAAGTGGTGGAGAGAATTGAATTACCCGTCCTGTGTGCTATAAATCATAAGGAAATCCAAGCACTTTTATTGCTCCATATGGTAGAGTTGGACAATGTCTATAGCAGTGTTTATAACACTGCTCACATCAAAGCAGGAAAGTTAAAATTGCTGGAGAAGGTGGATCCAAAACAACCCAGGAGAAGAAAACTGTTAACCTAATCATTAACAGAGAAAAATGGAATGACATTCAAATTTGCAACAGCCAAAGGCA
Source organism: Acanthiza pusilla (assembly GCA_036630365.1). Taxonomy (NCBI): domain Eukaryota; kingdom Metazoa; phylum Chordata; class Aves; order Passeriformes; family Acanthizidae; genus Acanthiza; species Acanthiza pusilla. The sequence continues at coordinate 5,833,733 of JAXCHO010000039.1, forward strand.
AAAGAACAAAAAAAAGAATAAAATTAATTCTAGGATCTGGTCAGTGAAGGAAATTTGTGCCTGGAAATAGAGGAGGAGAATGGAAAACTGAGGGGATGTTTAGGCTAAATTCCACATCCAAAAAAAATGCACATTGAATTATATGTGCTATTCCAGTCAGAGGTAAGCTAAAGGAAGTGGCGTTACCTGGAGTTCCCATGCATGCCCAAATCATGTCAAAGAGGAGGAGGTTCCCTGGATGAGCCAGGGAGCAAGGGACAGATATTGACTCCAGCATCAGTGTGGTTAGAGAGGTTATCAGATCTCAGTCAACAGTGGCGAAACTGCAAGAATTATGAATAAATGCAATTAGAACAGGGTAATTTGCGAAATTAATGCTGATTATGTCTTTAATATAAAATTCTGCTTCTGCCTCTTGGGTTTCTTTATAGCAGTGCCCAACTTTACAGCGTGTGTTCGCATAGCCCTGGAAACTGGAGGTGCTTGACTCGGCAGTGGTTGTTGAGCTGGGTCTGCTCCCTGCTGCAGCTTCCCCTGTTTAGAATTCCGGGGATCCTCTCTCACAGGCACAGCTCTATCTGCGTGGGGAACAGCACCGAGCACGTCCCGACCCATTCACCTTTCTACCTTTAAACTGGCAGGTGGCCTCTCCCTTAAAAGAGTCTCCAGGCTTCCTCTGTTTGGGTTTCTTTCTGGTTCAGCTCTGTGCCTGAGGGAGGCAGAGCTGATAGAGTTTGCTGATTGCAACTTGCCTCGGGACTGCTGAGTTTGCCTTTTTGAAGTTACAACCTCAGATTTGGGAACTCGCGGACTAAAATAGCTCATCAAAATATGCAGATGGGAAAGAGATTACCCACCCTTCCTGCTGCATGGAATGAACTGAAATTTGTAGAGTCTCCAGTTTTCTTTTTATGGAAGCATTTGGCTTATATACGTTTGTTAGAACTGGAATGAATTTTAAACATGTTTCCACTGAGCATAATTAAGCATATTAGAGCCTCGGTGAACTGCATTGTCCTATGCCAAGCTAAAGACTGCAAGGAATAAAAGGAATTAAAATGGATGTCAGAGTGAAATGAAGTTAACATTGAACACCTCCATTAAGATCAATAAAAAATTTGTTGGTGTTCAGTGTATTTAACAAGGTTCTGGAGATGTAAAATGAAGTGTCTCATTGGTTAAAATTAAAACTCTGAAATGCTGCTAGGAGATCACAGGTAATATAGCTACCTGAGAATATATCACAATTTTAGCAGCAGCCTGATAATTAAACTTTTGTCTCAAGTGCAAAACCTCTTTCATGTAATAGGATACTGGAACTTGTGTAGGTGAAATGATGAATGGAAGCAAATATTTTAATTCTTTATTTTTAGACACTTTGGTAAGGAAACCAACATTAAAGCTCAATTCAGTGTATTGCTGTTTATTCCCAAAAGTAATATCTGTTTGGTTTTGCATCAATAAACACATTAATCAGAAGCAGAAAAATAGAAAACATTAGTCAATGATCCAATAAAATTCTATAATATGAACCTAGTAATGAATAAAAGTTGATAGATGAATGAAGATAGTGATAACTGATAGAAAATGTAGCCTTCCAGCACACTGCTTATGGTGTTTGAATGAGTTTCAGAATTTATGTATGAAAAATTATTCTAACCTATCCTATTTTTAAGGGTCCTCTGGAACTCTTACCATATAAATTCATAGCACAGTACTTAAATATTAAATAGTTTTGTACATTTTTTTTTTCCTGAAATGAGGGAAAACCCCTGAGTAAAACAATGCTCCATGCATCTGGGAGAAGTATGTGAATTTTCCCCCACCTTAATTAAAGATTCCAGGGATCCTTTTGCAACACAACGTAACTGAAATCATCATATTAAATGTTAGTTATCACTGTAAAGGTGCTGCTGTCCTCTTCTACTTCTTCTCGTGTACCTTGCTGACTTGATTTTGCTGTCTATTCTCCTCGGATATTTTAATTCCACATAAAATCAAGAGGTGTTAACAGGAGTATTTCATTCCGGGGGGTGATTTGCCAAACTCTTTTGCTTCAAGAGTTTGTTCTTGAAGTTTGTTCTCTCAAGTTCTTCTTCTTTCATGAAGACTTGATGCAAACTTCAATTTTCATCAAGTCTTCATGAAAATGGAACTGCAACCAAGACACCAGCATGTTTGTGGTTTCAAACAAATCAAACCGGCACCTGATTTTCTTTACTGTTTGAGGGAAGCCTTGATGGGAACTCTGGGGTTTCAGGCTGTGCCACAGGCTCGGGTGTTACTGTGCTGAAGGTGTTTCCCTGCCTCCAGGTGGTTTTTCACATGCCCACCTGTCTGCTGTTCAACAATGATATTTTAGTTTCATCCTCTGGAGAAACAAATCCTGGTGCAGGGCCTCTGTTTCGGTGCACACCTGACAACTTTTGAATGCGTTGTTCAACCAAAGCTGACAAAGAAATCGGGGTTGCTCCTTTGTGAAAATAGGTGTGTAAGGAAAGAAGGGAGACCCACTCACTCTGAAAAGACATTGAAATGCTTGCACTGCGTCATACATCTGTCCCAGATACAAGAAGACTTTTGGAGTAAATCCGAAATAAAAATGCACACGTGGCCAGGCTTTCTTATTTCTGATGGCAATGATGCATTTAGTGCACATAGAGAGTTATATTGGTTTTTCCTTTGTGTCTATGCACATCTAAAAATATTAAATCCCTTAGTTCAAGCAAACAAGACATTGTGGTGTGCTAGGCAGAACGAAATCTTCCCTGTAAGACAGAATCATAAACTGAAACCTGTTTTATATGTTCTAAGTTAAAGTAGCAACAAAAATCTCTTTAAATCAAACCGTCTCTCTTTAAATTTAAGATGCTGATCCAGTTCCTCCATCTCCTGTAAAATCTGACACACAACACCCCCCCCCCCCCTTATTTTAAATTTTGACAAGTACTTGGTAAGCATGAATTTTTAGACTAGTGGAGCATAAGATCTTCAGGTGGATTTTGTCACCAACACATGTGCTCCTAAAACTATACCAATCCTGAAAAGCTGACGCAATGAATTTCACTTTTTAGAGAAACCAAAAGAAAAAATTTTATTATATTCAGTGTAACTCCATTGACTTCCATGGATTTTCTGTTGATTTATGGGAATATGAATGAAATTAGAAAGGGCCCAGTAGAATAAGTTGTAGTTTACACAAAAAGGATTTATTACAAGGACTCATCAAAAGGACTTTTCAGCGTAATTTATAAACTGTTTACTGACTATAACTGACCTTCAAAATTGCTGTTTAATATTCACTCTAAGGACTACTCTGTATATTTAATTAAAACCTCTGTTTAGAAAGGTTGCCAGTGCATTTCTACCTTGTGTCTATGTTTTCCTCCCAATTTCACTGTAAGACAAAATTAATAGCTAGAAAAGGCAAGCCTTTTCCTTTTGGAATTGACAACAAGAAATACAATAATTGCTGACAAATAGTCTTATTTTATGACTCTAAATGTCTACCAGAATCAGTGTGGTGGATGAGGCAATATTTCATTCTCTCCTGTTTCCATGATGTGTCCTCATAACCATCAAGTCTCTGAGAATTTGCCCTGCCTACCTTTATTGAAGGATATAAGGTATTGGTAGTTTGTGTGCAGTTGTGTGGCTGAGGTCCTCACCTTCTTGCATGTGCTGGAGTAGAATATCTTCTCTGCAGTGTTATTAGGAAAAAAGTTTCCTTTAACCGTGTTCCAGCCAGAATGTGATACTGCTGTGCTTTTGTAGGGTAGAAACACCCTTTGAAACAATGCTAGGAGGTGTTAGCTAATCCCTTTCAATGATGTCTTTTTACAGCCTAATCGAGATAAACCCCAGGAGGGAAAGAGAGGTTTGCAAGATGGATCTGCGCCCCGTGTGGTTTTTCAAATGGATTAAAAGTCCATTTTATTAACTGAGTGCAGTGTAGTATGAAATAAACCTGAAAGCAGAGGGGTTTGCCCTGCCGGAGAGCCATAGGTTGGAGCTCTGTGATTTTCCCATTCCCGGCGTCCCCGTGCCAGGGAACTTCAGCAGCACTGGGCCAACATCCCAACTTCCCCTGCTGCTCTGAGGCTGGTGGGGCAACGTGTACGGGACAGTCGTGCCTCAGCCCAAACTGGGGAGCCAAGGCTGGGAGGAGTGGGGTCAGGAGTGCTTCACTGGAGGTGGCACATGGCTCTGGGGGAGCCTGAGTCTTTGCAGGTGGCTGTTTCCTGTCTCTGCTGGAAAAAAAAAGTGAGTTCACTTCGATATTTGGGATTCTTTAGGTCCACCTCTGTGATCACTGTGGATGACGTTTGGGTGGAGTGGATCAGTTATCTGCAAATTAAGCTCTACTAGATTTTCATACAGTTTTTTCATAAAATTTTCATACAGTTTTTTACCTGGTAATAAAATAGCTTTGTCTCTTGAATTAAAAATCAGAGTTTTATCTCGAGAGTTGCAAATGCATCCGCAAGATAAAGATAAGTTCCATTTGAACTACCAGGGTCCTGGGAGTTTTTCTGGCATTCAGCCTTTCTCTTGAGCCTCTGATCTTTCCTGTGCAGCTGCCAGAACCATGAGGGATAGGTTTCGCTTTCTATGACTTGAATTGCCAAAACACCATCTTCCACCCAGACCAGGGGAGTGCTGACATGAACATCCATTCCAGCTCTTCAAAACCTTCTTGCCCATTCTGCAAACAGCCAAAGATCTCCTCACATGCACCACATAAAATATCCCACGTAGTTGGCTGGATTTATGTTGTATTTCTTAATACTTCCTCCAAGATCTTAAAAAACGTTTTAAATTAAGTCAGTTGCAGCTGCTCTGTCAGGAATTCACTAAGCACTGCAGCCACTGAAGCAATTAAAAAAATGGCACAGAAGGTAATTAAAAGCCTTACTGGTTCTTGCTATTAGACTGACATTTTAAATGCCTCTAGATGTTTTATTGTGCCAATAACCTATTTCCCTAGTCTCGAAGAGAAATACAATTGACATCAGTAATTTAGCAAAGTATTCTACAGGTATCATAATGTTCCAGCTAGAAATCTATATTAAATCACTGTGGTTTTCCGTTCTGCACAGTCCTCACCGCTCAGCTTAATGAAACAGTGGTTATTTGTTAATGAGTATTAGAGCTTAGTCCCTCACTCTCATTCCCTGTAGTGAGCTGTGTAATATTTGTATTACCCGTGCACAAAGAGATGCTTTTGGTTATCATGAGCGTGTGGGCTGCAGGGAGTCGGGCGGGGATGGCTCTTTTCCTGTACAGCAGCAGAGCAGAAATCCTGGTTTGTGGTATAGTGGCCTTTCCCTGCCCCAAGGAGCTTTGGTGATGAGCAGTGCTGAGCACTTCGTGGCTGGCTGCTGTCCACAGGCTCTGCAAGGACAGAGTGTGGCTCCTCAGCCCTTCTCTGTCCTCAAGTCCTGTGCTTGCAGGCAGATTAATGGAAGGAGGTCCCTCCCAGAGATTTGTGGGAGTCCCCAGGCTGCTTTAGTAAATCCCTGCAGTAACCCCGCCCTCAGTATAACCTCATGTCTGTCCAGCGAGGAAAGCTGGGAGGATATTAAGCGTTTTTTTCAGCTTTCAATTCAAGTCCAAGCAAAGACTTTAAAAGGTTGGAGGGAGAATATTTCATTACCAAATTTTCCCTGATAGCCTCAAAATGTGAACATGCAAATCCTTTTGATTGTGCCAACAAACTATTATTATTCATCCCCAATAGGAAGTTATAGGAAAAACACATGTTAGAGAGGAAGATTACTGGAGATTGCTTAATCTTTTTCACCTTGATTTATTTTGTAGATCCCACAGGAACGTAAAATCAAACCAGAATACAGGTATAATACACTTACCTGTAAGGCATACAGAAGTTAGACTATAGCAAACAGCATTGTGTTATAGGTGTTATTATGTCTCAGGGTTTGACAGAAATTATTCTGATGTGTAAGCAGGAGGAGCAGCATTAATGCTGAGCTTTCGGCTTTTATTCCATTTTTTGTCTCCTGGGTCACCTTAATGCTATGTAAACAGGGGTGCTTTGGAAGGGATTTCAGCAATAAACAAACCCACACATATTCCTGTGAATATTCTTCTTTCAGGAGAAAACCCACACAGGCTTGCTCACATTGACCTCTGTGGAGCCTTCTGATTCCAACCCTGCTGATCCATGCTACACATCCCCATAGTTTGCACCGACAGGAAAGTAAAATGGCAAAACTCTCTTGGCACTAATCTCCAAAGCCACGTCTAATTCTCGTTTTTAATGAGGCATTGAATTATTCCGTGCAGTGAGATGCCTGTCAGTTTGCAGCACAGCTCCGTGCGTGCTGTTGTGCCACCAGAGATAAACAATCAGTAGGATTGGTCAGGCAGGCAATCACTTAAACAAATCTGAGTAGGGGAAAAAAATTGCATGTGCACTGCTCAGGATGAAACAGATATTTTGATAAAGTTGCATATTGAAAATATCTGGTGTGTGAACACAGTGACTGGCAGTAACTAATTAATAGTGAATTAGCTGTTGCATAAATGATGTATTTTCTAGAGTTGCAGTGGGAGGAAGGTCTGAGAACCACAACATGAAGATCCATGGTCAGTTCCTCATTTTGCCACAGGTTTAGGCCTGGTGTCTATGTACTAAGCAGACTTCAAAGACCCTCCTCAAACCACAACCCACTGTAGCCTCCCTGCCCCATCCTGCCTGTATTTGCCATCACAGCCATGAGCACCACAACAAAACAGAGAGTAGATGTCAGCTCGTGCCCCCAGGAAATGGTTCAGGCATTGCTGATGATGTCTGCATTGCCGTGTAGAAATGTTTGCCATGATCTCATACCATAAGCACTTCGGTCACATGGATCTGCTCTGTTGTTCATGAAGTCACTGGGTTTCTATTGAGTTTGAAGGGCACCAAATAAACAGATCAGACAGTTTATTATCCGTTTTCGCTTCATCCTGGTTTAACTGTCGCTATTTAAAGCCACGTGATGGATATATTGATTTCTGTATCTACCTACATGCCAGCCAACCCATCATTTCCTTTGGGGTTTTTATGTTCAAAGGAGTTCTTGGCTGCTTTACAATTTATTTTTTTTCTTGTAAGAAAACATCCGTCACCAAAAAAATTCATTCAATATCAAAATTTCATTTAAAAACCCCCAATCCTTGTCTTCTGCTTGGTTTAGATTGTATGGAGTGTCTTTCAACAAGGCAGAGAGGGTTCCTTTCTGGCAAAACCCTGCTAAGCTGGACTCTCATTTTGTCTTCTTTGTGTACAGAAAAGATCACTCTGAGAAATCCTGATTCTGTTTGAGCTTCCTGCCGTGACAGAGCAGCACATCTGAAGGCACTGCCCAGCTGCTTGTGATGGCTCTTGGTGCCAGAAGTCTTCCCCTTGAGCCTCCTGCCTGAGCTGCTCGTGGGATTCCTCCCAATGAATCATTTACGTGGGCAGCCTCAGCAGTGACAGCTTCTCCTCCAGCCGGAGGGGCAGCACGGTGGGGCACAGCAGAGAACGTGTCCACAGCTCAAGGGAATGTGGTTTTGCAGGGAGCAAAAATCTCTGGAGCTGCAAAGCTCTTGAAAGGATTTCTCTGTCTAACATGAATGTCTGATGCTCTAAGGCATGAGAACATTTCAATTAGGAAACATCTAGATGGTTAAATTCAGCTGAGTAGTAACCTGAGAATGTTTGGGTGGGAAATGTGGCTGTTTAGGAGAAATTGTAAAGTGGTGAGGTAGTTCACTGGCATGCAGTGTAATTTGTGATTAAGGTTATCTGCAGTATCTAACCTTTTAGTAAATGCCAGCTGCATAATGGCTGTCACTTTTCTCTCCTCAGATATTACACTGCAGAAGGTTCTATCTGACCATAAGAATCTATTTAATAAGACTCTAATGGGAAATGACCAATATCTGAGTATTACAGATTAAAAGTGACAAAGCTAATTGACTGCAGAGGTATCTACATGAAGAGGGACCAGAAAAATCATTTAAGTCTAAATGAAATTGGACTGATTTGATATTTGAAAAAGCATTACATTCCTCTTGTGTTTGGCCGTATGGATTAATTGCTCCCTGTGTCAGGTTCCTACATAGCAATAGGCTGAAATTGTGGGGAGTAAAGGACATGAACTTGAGGGATTTAGAAATACATTCATTTACTAAAATTAGAAGTGTATGGGAAGGTCTGTATTGTATGTAATTTTTATGGTGAGGAATGAAATTATATTTTGTGTATGCAGTTCATGATTGCTGATGAAACAAATCGGGGGCACAACCACATTTCTCTCCCAAGGATGCAAATTTAATTACCTTTTTTTCTTAGCTTTTCAAAAAGCATTTTGCAAATACATAGAACAGGGAGATAGAAAATTACAGTTTTATTTTACGAGGAGAAATTGATAGGAATCATAACAATAGGAAAATGATCATATGTGGCATATACTTATCTCAAAAATGACATAAAATCATTAGGTATCAGGTAAATGCGTATGCTTAATTTCTATACAGTTTGCTGTGCACAAAGCTTTACTTTCAGTCAGAGAGGCTGCAGTACCAATTCATTTCTCTGTATGATTTTTTACAGGTCTAACAAGGGAATAAAACACATAGCATTGATTCCAAATAGCATGTTATGTTCATAGAAAAAGCAATATTTTCATCTGTAGGTACATAAAGAGTTTTTGGAAAATATATATTAGACACCCTTTGAAAGTCCCAGGATACTGAGAAAAATTCCCTTCTGGCATGGTTTTATGTGCTTCAGAATAGAATGGGAGGATAGTTGTAAAGATAAAGAAAAGACTTAGGGCTTCTATGCAGGCTGCCACTGCCTCTCCCCAAAAATCGAATCAAGTTAAATGTTTTGTGTATTAAAGCAGCATATGATCCACCTTGACAGATTTTATTTTATTTTATTTTATTTTATTTTATTTTATTTTATTTTATTTTATTTTATTTTATTTTATTTTATTTTATTTTATTTTATTTTATTTTATTTTATTTTATTTTATTTTATTTTACTTTATTTTATTTTATTTTATTTTATTTTATTTTATTTTATTTTATTTTATTTTATATAAAAATGAGTAGTTTGGTTCTCTGCTTGTTTTTAAAACCTACAAGAATACAGGAAAAACTGCTCATGAATTCCATACAGAATTCATGGAGTTAATAGAGAAAACAGTTAAGTATGTGCTTAAATTCAGTATGTGAGCAATTCTGTTGAAGTTGGAGGAACATGTGGCATGGTTCAAACTTAATGAATCCATAAGTCTTTGCAAAATCATCTCCTTAGCGTCTCTGGTGGAAGATAAAGAAGGAGAGAAGCATGGTAATTTTACAGGAATATGCACTGAAATATGCTCTGCTTTTCACTGACCCTGCTGCATCCCCAGCTTATACCTGAGAATGTATGCAATGTGCTCTGTGGGACGTTGTGCCAGTGCTAGGAAGGAAATAAAGATGGGAAACAAACAAACAAAAATAATTCTAAGTTCTTTGAAATATGGTAATTGGATCATTGTACAATTTTGAGATTAAAGCCCAGGCTATTTATTTTTAAGGTAATTTTTTTAGTGCTCTGCTTATGTAATACATAGGATTAAGGCAAAATGGAGGCTGTTCTTAAAGTTCAGAATACAGGTTATGTTTACTCTTATACAAGAATTGATAAACCATTCATATAGCTGCTTCAACGTAAAATAATCATCCACGCCTCCTTACACAGCATGGAGTTGGGAAACATATCAAAATAATCAGCATGAAAGCGAACCATGGAATGTGCTGAATGTAAATATATGGCCTAATTCTCCCTTTGTGTCAGTTTTAGGCCAATATAGCTGTTGCAATAGAAATAAAAACACAGCAGTAATTTCAGTGATTTCAGTGGAGCTGGTCCTTAGATAAGTGAAAATGTTTAGGCTTTCATTCTGCCATCCTTAGTTTTAAATGAAATGTACAGTGTTTTTCTTGGCTTTGATTTTTTACAATTAAAAATTAAACAAGACGGTGTTAAGGGAAAAAAAAAGTGTGTGAATATTTATATAAACACTGTAACTTTGGTTAAATATGATCAGAATAGCCTTTGAGGTCTTTCTGTTCTACAAACTCAGAGCTTCTTGAAGCTGCATAATTCATTTGAAGACAGATATCGTATGGCTGCATATTTATATTTGTTATTCAACACCCACATTTGAAGCCATATCTCTGCATTCAGCTCCCTGCTAACTTGGCTGAGCACCCCTGCAGCTTAAATATCAAACCATGAGGAATCTGGGAACTGCCACTTGCTCAGTCTGGATTTTGGGAGAGCATCTTTGAAACCTGGCTGGGTTAACAAGTAGTAGAATTGATTTCTGCATGTTCTGCAAAATCAGAATTGGCCATGTTTTATTTCAGAGTAATGCCCTGAATCACTGGTGGATCACTTGGTGGACAAAGTCATTTGGGCTTCTGTCTCCAAGTGTTTCTTTACCCTGTCCTTAAATCCTTGCTTGCCCAGGGATAAAACCATAAATTGTGTTCCCTACAACACTTTATGGTGAGCAGCAGCACACAGAGGTGCTGCAGAACAGGAGCTGAGACTCTCATCTCTGTGCTGAGACCTTCATCTCTGTGCTCTGGGTAACTTCAGGATGAAAACAAACATTTCCCCAGCTGCTCAAGCTCTCCTGCTCCTTGCTGGACAAGGTGCTGCACATCTGGAATCAGCTGGGCATCTGCTCCCCTCCGTGCCAATAACACCGAGGTAATTCCCAGAGCTGAATGCTGGAAGTTTCTCTGTCTCAGTTTAAAGCAGAGATCAGTGGTTCTTGTTAAGCTTTTGTGTTAGCACAAGATATAATTGTAGGAACAAGAATACATCAGCACAAGAGAGACATCCATATGGAAGTGCAAGTCATGGTCCCTCAAAATTATTAAGCATTATAGAGATGATTTTTTTTTTTTTAATGTCAGAGAAAAATCTTGAAATGTTTTGCTTTCAAGAGTTTTAGTAATTTTTAAAAGCAATCTCTTGAACTCAAAGTAAATCAGAGATGGTATTTTATATTTGTCATTCTTCACGTAGTGAAGGGGCAAGAAGAAGATGAGCACAGAGGTAAGAGAGGCTACTTTTTCTGGAGATCACCACTACGGAGAGGAAATTATGTCTGCACATATTGCACAATTAGGTCCAGCAGACAGATAAATACTTTTTAGTACCACAAAACACCATAGAAAATCACTCTCATGTGTTTTTCCTGCTTTATTTTACTCAGTTTGGATAGGAAAAATGTACATATCCATTAAAAATATTGTCTACTTTTTAGTTTTTGCACATCCATATTGTGCCAGAATAATTTTTAACCTAACTGTGGAATCCATCACTGTTGATAGATATAAGAATGGCTTCAATTTTTTTTTCTTTCCAACAACTTACCATTTTGACATGTAAAGAAGAGTCATTTTATAAAATTCTAAACTTTTACAAAGGTAAGAAATGGCAAAATAATAACAACATTTGTCTTCTGTCAAGAAATATTGACATGGTATTACTACAGCAAAATTGGTTTGTGTTGTGAAGTGTGTCTCGTAGATAAATCAGATTTGAGACTTTTTTAAGCTAACTAAATTGTACTTTGGTGCTGATAAATATAAGAATATCAAGACACATGATAGTGACTTTTTTTACTAAAGTAGGATAAGAGTGGTTCAGTTAAAAAAAAAAAAAACAACAAACCAAAACAAAACATTTCCTGCTCTTTATCTGCCTTCACTTTTTTCACACTTCACTCTAACGTGATCTGATATGTCAGTAAGGGGGCAGTGCATGCCTCAGCCTCAGATAGGAACAAGCAGAGGGTGAGGTAACTCATACACAGATTTATGGAAAGATGCCTTTACCCTGTCAGATTAAACAGATACCATTGCAGCATTCCAGTATTAACACATTTATATTTCCACAAGAGTCAAGTACGTGTGAGACACAGCTCTGTAAAGCCTTTCCAGGCCCAGGATGTTCAGCAGGCTGAGCTGAAATCCTCTGCACTCCTTGTACAGCTTGGTGAAGGACTCACAGATTTGGGGAGTGCTGCTCCTCGTGGCTGTGCTTTGCTGGGAATGTTGAGCTGACATCTGGCAGAGCATCTTCTTGCTCCAGGGCATCCTCCACGCCGCCAGAGGAGGTGCTGGGCCACTCTGTCAAATGCGTGCCTTGAACTGGTTTCTTCATACCTTGCTCTGCAGAACACCAATGGCTTTCCCCCATGAACTTGAGAGGAACAGCAGCAAACAATTAGCAGTTCTTCAGTCCTAGAAAATATCCATCTGCTCTTGGCACAACTGTTTGTCAACATATAAATAGCTACACTACCAGCAAATGGAGCAATTTTCTGCATCTGGCTCATGCTTCCTTTCCTCCCTGTGCAAGTGGCATTTGAAAGAATTAATATTTTTGCAAAAACGTCAGTTCTTACTGCATTTTTTAAAAGGAATAATTTAAGAAAATTTATGGAAACATGGAGATTCCTTCAATTTTTTTTGTCTTGCCTTTTTGGCACTAGAGTACACTTTCGTACTCTAAGAGGAGTAAAGAGCATATCTGATGGGCTGTGTTTGATTTTGCATTGTGTAATTAGTTACCTGCTGGAGTTTCTCACAGCTTTTCCATTTGCTCCTATAAGGGCTAATCCTAACTAAGAAAGAAATGAGTCATTCTGTGGCCAGTGGAACTTATGAAACTTCGTTTCCTGCAGCTCCCTCCCGTGTGGTTTCTCTAGTGTCTAATAGCTTGGTTGAGTTCACGCTGCAGGTTCCCCCACAGTAAGATACCCAGATTAGTTCCCTTTCATTTGATTTCCAATTTTCACAGAGCAAGTAGAAATTTACTTCAGAGTTAACATAATGTGGAAATATGTTTCATTTCTTAAAAAAAAAAAAAAAAAAGAAAAGAAAAAAAAAGTTGGTGCTTTAGAGCAGCCACAAAACTGTATTTTGCTTTTTCCCAATTAGCCAATGATCATAAATGCTGTCAGCTGTGTAATGGACACAGTGGTAGTGTTTACATAGCTGGAGTTGCCCTTGATCCCACCCCTGGGCTTTCCGAAACACTGCAGTATTTTTGAGTATTTGGAAGAGGCAAATAACTCATAATTTCCTCAAATACCAACAGATGTTGAGTGGGAAAACTACTGCTTTGTCTTGAACTTTTGCTGTTCAGCAGACAGGTTGGATGTTTTCAGTGTGTGCTGCAGAGGATGCTCGCCGTTCCAACTCAAGGTGTGGCAGCTGTCACACCTGAGACAGGTAAGGCAGGCATCCAACCCACATCTCTCTGGGGGGAGGTTTGGTGTGGCCCAAGCTGTGCCAGTGAAGGCAGGGCTGGCTGAGATTTCCATCCTTTCCTTCCAGAATCCTGTTCAATTGAGTAAGCATGCAAGTGAAAGCTACTCTGTCTGTTGAGCATTGGATTGATGAACCCTGAGGCTCATCATCTGATCAATATAAAACATAGCAAGTGTCTGGCAGGTCTGGTTTAGTGAGCTCAGTGCTTCTCACTTTTGGGGCTCTTTAAGAGTTTAACCTGTGGGGTTTGATCTGCTGCAGCAGAATTGTGTCTGGTTTTGGTTCGCTTTGTTTAAATCCAGCTAGACTTCCTCAATTCCCATTTTCCTGTGCTCAAGGTGCCTTTGGGAGAACAGACAGAGTGTGTAGCTTTGTTATGATGTGATTTTTAACACACTAAACATATCACTGAAGGTCTTCAAGGCCAGGTTGGATGGGGCCCTGAGCAACCTGTCTAGTGGAAGGTTCCCTGCCCATGACAGGGGGGCTAGAATGAGTTATCTTTAAGGTCCTTTCCAATGCAAACCCTCCTGGGATTCTGTGATATCTGTACTACTGATTTATTGATGGAAAACTCTTGCAGAAATAAAAGTGACAAGGCTCCAGGGGATTCTCAGACTCCAATCCAGGCTGAACTGGAATTCTCTCTCAGTCTGCTATTCTTGCATAAATGTTGGCATATCCCAGCTGGCCAAGCTCTGATCTCAAAGCAATTTCATTCACTTTCAAACTCATTGGCTTCTGTGGTTTCTCTGTTTTAAATAGGCATTGCTTAGACATTCCCATCCTAAGAATTAAATGTTCCTGTAAAGCAGTTTGGGAACTGAATGTTTCTTGCTCGCGATGATGTCAGAGATGTCCAGGATTCTGAGGAAAATGCTGGATGTGCTTCATCTTGGTGTCCTCAGAGTCAAAATTGCACCCTGTGAGGCTTCAGATTTAAGATTATAGATCCTGGTCCAAGGAGCACAGAACTGATGCGTTGCTCCTATCTTAACAAAGGAAGCCATATAAAAAAAGAAATAAAAACAAACAAACAGAAGAAGAAGCATTTAGTGGCAGATAATGACATTTTGTATTAGTCACTACGAGCCTGGTGCCTTGAAACACTGTGCCCAGGCTTTGCTTCTAGAAGTTGAGGCTCATATAAATAGCACAGCAAATTATGCTGGCACTGATGGGTACTCAGAGCTGTTGTAAGATTTTTCAGGCATTGTCATTAGTTTCTTTTCAGGGGGTTATAAGTAGCATGAATTAAACAGATTTTTTTTCTAGCTCTTTCCACGTTTTAATTTTCCGTATGACAACTCCCTTTTAATTTCTCATTCAGGCCGGCAGAGCACGGTGCAGTTATTGTGCATATGCTGTGAACAAGCTACAAACACACAGTTCTGTCTGTACAAACCAGAGTGGAAGCAGAACACTACAGACAGAATAATTAGCACACAATACCAAACAAAAATCATAACATTTTTAAAGCTAAATAGTGCGGATTTAAGGGATTTTTAATTTACTGCATTTTATTTACTTTTGGTGGACTTTTCCTCAAGGATATTAAGGATTTCCAGAAAACAAATGGTAATATTGTCTGCATTCTAAACCAAAAATCTCTTGTGCACTGCTAAGAGTATAGAGCTAGTTCAGTATGTGTACACTTCCAGAATAAGTAAAAACTCCATGGAGTTTCTTTAATAGATTAGGTATAAATCCAGGCTTGATAAAAACGAGGAGTCATGGAATGCTGAGAACCAGGCAGATTCACACCAGCTACAGCCCTGGAGCTCTGTGCAGCCCCAGCACGAGCCCTGCCTGCTGGGGGCTGGTGTGACAATGTCGTGGCTCTCGTGCCAGGAGATCTCAGTGCCAGTGTGGGGACACAGCGATGCCATGGATCCTTTTTGACTAAAACCCTGCGCTAGAATCTGATCCCAGAGTAATTCCGCCATTGTTAACCTAAATATGCCATCTCATGTTTCATTCAGGCTTACTTCAGCAGGGATGTCTCTCGCTGATTGCGGCTGAAATGAAGACAAATCAGGCTTATTATATTTAAGGGCTGTGAATATTTTTATTTTTGGGTTTTCGGCGGGCCTGATTCTAAAGTGGTAGCCATTTCCACCGGAGTAAATTGGGAGCAATCACCTTGCTCCTCGTCATCATTCACCCTGCAGTTAAACCAGACTCTCATTCCCTGCAGCAAAAGGTGCCTGAGCTCTGAGCAATCAGCACAAGGTGGTGAAGCACTGAGCAGAACAGGGACTGAAACACGAGTCCATCATTCCCCTAAGTGCCCCAACAGGAGCCTGCAGAATGTGGCTGCTGTCACTCCTTGTTTTCTCTCTCTTCTCCTGTTTATATAAAACCTGAACCAGGGCGAGAGTTTCACTTCACCCAGGAGACAAACTTGGTGTCAAGTCACCATAAAATGGGAGATTTGTGGTGTAATCCCACTGGAGAGATCAGTGTTGAACCAGATACCTGTGAGATGAATGAGTTAAGCTGCTGGGAAGGCTTTCCTCTACAAAGCAGGCAAGCTGTAACTATTCAGCTTGGGAAATGTGTGATGGGGATATGAGAAAAATCTCTAAAATCACCACTGGCAGCAAGAGGGTGAGCAGGGACTTTCCAGTCCCCCTTCCAAAACAAGAGCAGATTTAAAACAAACAAATGGAGAGGGTTTTTTCCCCCCCACCAAACCTGAGATTTACATGTGGAGCTCCTTTCCAGAAGAGGCTGGGGATGTTGAAGGTTTTACTGCAATCATTGAGCATTTCGACCACCTAAGTTCTTTATAGATCCATCCCTAGAAAACACTTCAAGGTCACCCAAAAATGGCAGAATAAAAGCTGATGGTTGAAACCTGTCTTACCTACTGGGACCATCTTACTCTGACAATGATTGGCTTAATGTTTTAATTTTTAGAAAGATCCAGAAGCATTTAGAAAGAACAGGTTTACCTTTGGTAATAGTTGCTTTTTATTTATGAAGTTCCTAGCATAAATAAATTCTGAAAAACACAGGACTTTAAAGATATTTTTGTCAGATCATGGTAAGAACAACCTTGATGCGGTTTGCCAAGCTTTGAATTATAATGTATGTCATCAGTAACCTAAGTTGTTATAATTTACTTCTGACATTAAGATCTTGCTTTTGGGCATGTAGTTGCAAATGTATCCTATTCACTTCCTTACTTTCTAAATGCCCTTCATGTTTCAGTAAGACAATCCAATCAAAACTAAAGACCAAATGCACTGTAAAACAAATCAAGCATACAAACAATTCTTAAGCGTTCCTCTTACACGTTCGCTGGCTTGCCCAAGGCTCCTAAACTTCATAAGCTATGTAATCATGAAGTATACAAAAGTTTTCAAAGGAAACATTTGTACCATTTATTTTGTACATTGCTCAGGTTGGAATTTGTAAAAAGAGAATCCCAGAGATAAGAATTTATCATAAATCTAAGCATCCTGGTGTAAGACTCGCTGCTACCGAAAATTCAAAATGGGTTAGTCTTTTCCAGTTTTCTTAAGTTACAATTCAAAATGCTAAGTTTTATGATGACAGCACTTTGGGGGTGACGTCTAATTGTGCTATGAGATGTTCAACCCCTGATGAAATAAAAGTCCCCCACGAGGAGAGATACTTTAATTTAATGTTGGTCATAATGCCAATTTTCAAAGCTATAAAAGTCACTCTTCTCAGTCTTTAGCCTTAGGCTGAATCCCTTATTCTGCACGTGCTTTCCATCAAAACCATTTCATGTTTTGCTCATAAGGGCAGAGTATGCGTGGCTTTACCATTTTCCCACTCTTTAGAACAAAGCATAAAAGTTTTTCACCATGAAAAACACTCAGAAATCTACGTCAGGAGTTTCATCTTTATTAAAATTTGATATTAACCTGTGCTCCAGAGGCTCTGGGGCTGCAGCCCCTTTACAACACCATGGCAGTGTGGGGGCACAGTCAGTCTCTGATTTGGCAGGGGCAGCCTGGGGTTGCAGAGTGCCCACATTGCTCCATCCATTTCACCTGGCACCCGAAACAGCCACTGGGGATATTTGCAATCCCACCCTCAATGACTTTGTTGCCGATTTAAGCACAGCAAGGAGCAGCAGCTCAGAGATTCCCAGGACAGGGTCTGTGTTCAGGGAGACTGTGGACATCTGCTTGCAAAACCATTCTAAATCTCTGGAAGAAATCACCCCTGTAAAAAAAAAACACCAAAAAGAAGGGTCATGTACTGACAAACAGTTACCAGGGGGTGAGGCTGAGGGAAGCACAGGAACCCAAACCAACCTCCCTGGGCTGGGCTTTAAGCTGATAAAGAAGAGGATTAGATTTTCCTGGTGAGATAACCATCTCCCTGCCCTCCTCAGCTGCAATAATTAAATGAGTTTCAGTAAGTGTGACATAAGATCAGATCCCAAGAGCTCCTGCCAAAGAGCACTTATAAGGCATGAATTAAATAAAGGTTGAAGTACTTTTAACCAATCAGCCGGTTTCTCATGGAGAGCCAGGAGCTTCTTCATTTAGGAACCTGACATTTTGTTCAAGTTCTGCTGAGCAGAACAGATCACACCAGTTAATGTTGTAATGAAGAAGTGATGGTGGTATTTGCACTTGACTCGAACGTCAGCATAAATTCTGTTCCTCGTCCAGATCAGTACAACTTCCCTGAAATAAAGCATATTTCAGCCTCATTAACCAATTTAAGATCTCAAATGAAATGAGATCAATTTAACTTAAATCCATCATAACCAGGCTGGCTTAAAGAATTAGTTTCTCTGGGTCCATAAGGATACTCCCAATAACTGTTCCTGCAAGGTCATCTATTCTGAGCCTTTTAGGGAGTCCAGGTACACACAAAATTTTAATTGTAAATACTCAAATTAGATATAGAAATTTCTGCTTTCGTTAGTGTTACTGCCCCCATGAAAACTTGCTGTATTCCTGCATTAGAGTTCAGGTAATAAATGAATTTTACCATGTTACTATTTAGCCACCAACCCAAAATTAGAACAGTAAATGGTTTTAAAAACAATTACTGCACTTTATAATAGCTTTCATATCAAATGATGAATTCCAGTTCTGTTCAGTTAAAACTACACTGAAATATTTTAACTTTTCAACAAGGTGGCCACCCAAATTGGACATCTGAGAAATAAAAATTTTGTAATTAAAACCTTGAAAGGAGGCTACATTTGCTAAGTTACTGGTTGTGAGAAATATGATGTGGTTTTCAAAGTTCAGCCTGTTGGGATTAGCCAAATAGGTGTCGTTTCTCCATAAATTAATTTAATTTTCTCTCAGCACTAGTATAGTCAAATGTTAAATTCAAAATAACCTGTCTCTAACGAGTCACCTTTATGTGACACCTCTGTATTGATGTCATCAAAATTAATAGGAAAAGTTGCCTTAAGCTTAATTGGTATTTTAATGCCTACATTTTTAAATTACTTGAACAATTTTTTAATTAAACTGGAGCATTAAAAATGAAGCCGCTCTTTATTTTTTGCTGTTTTCTTAATTTTAAAATATTACAAAGATAATTGCAATCCACATGGAAGAGTGTTTTTTGTAAAATAAAAAGAAAAAATCTTGTACTCAATACTAGATGTTAATTATAAAAAGGAAACAATTGGGGGGGGAAAATGTGATGGGTAGTCCAAAGGCCAGCCATGATTTCACCTGAATGATTGAACATTCCAATTGTTTCCCAGATGTTTAGATTGTAATCTCATGGTGGATTTGTATTGCTTTCACTGACTATATCTTTAATATCTACATGGACAGACACTGTTCTGGTTGTTAAAACATTTTGGGAAACTTGCATCTTCCATCACCATTGTCACAAGTTAAAGGTCCAGAGACCTTAAGCTGATGGTTCAAACTCATCTTGCCAAAGCAACAGAGTGAAAAAGTATGTCTGGCTTTTTACTGCTCATTTTAAAGAAAATAAAGTGAATGATGAGATTTTTCAACATCAATAAAATCACTCTTTCCTTCAGCTTGCAATGTTTGTGAACCTCTATTTAACAGATAACTTCTGACATCTTTCTAATCTATGGATCATTTATTGTGTATTTTAGCATCTACCCTGTTGTTGCATCCTCACTCAGCACCCTGAAATTAGATAAACCAGAGAGCTGTGTTCATTGAGCAGGGTCACAGTTAGGGATGGAAGTGTGTCATTGAGCCTAAATTAATGTCCCAATTCATTAAACACTTTCAAGCTGTGTGCCCATATTTGTTAGAGACAAAATGCTCAATGATTGCAATAAAACACCTTTTGGGCTCCAATGTAAATAACTTGAGTTTCCTCACCTTCCAGCTCACTCACACCTAACCCACACCAAGCTGGAAATTAGCTAACTTTCCCCTGGTTGTTTTAATTTAATCTCATTTTCTTTCAGATGCACCAGTGCCGGTCCAGAGTGACTCCACCTTGGCCTGTGGGTTTTTCAGCTTTAAATCAGCAAAAGCAAGACCAGAGTCACACCCTGGCTTCTCTCTGATGTGTTGAACCATTTTTGGCATTGTGCAGTTCTTCACACCAAGAACCAGTGTCTGCAGGAGGTTTGCCCGTTTTTCCTTCTGAGTCCTTTTAAACTTGGTATTTGCTTAAAGAAAAATACACTGCTAGTGCCAATTAGATAACTGGAGCATTCTTCTTCTTCTGTCAGAAATTTCTTTTACTTCCAAGGGCCCAGGCTCTAAAGCACAATAGCACACATCTAATTTAGTGGGTTGCTTGTGAGGATGAGCTCTGAAATTACAAACATCCTCTGAGTTTGTGAGCAAGTCAGATTCTTCAGACAAATTTGCACTCCTCCATTTTTAAAAATCACCTGTCTGGTGATGCAGCACATGCCACACCAGTCTCTGCAGGGAAAATCCTCTGGGGCAGATTGTCCATCTGTACACCCTGGAGCCAGGCCACTGTCCCCTCCCTGGGCAGGGGACACAAGCCAGCGCCACTTGCTCCTCTTACATTTTCAGAAATGTGAGAAATTCTGCTGCCTTCATTATTGTGGTAGGCACAGCACTGATTGTTTTGCTGGTTCTTGCTGCTGTTTGAGGTTTTTTTTCCCCCCATTCTTTGCCCAACAAAATAACCTGGGCATTTGGAGACCACAGGAAGGGCCTCTCTTTTCCTCCCAATTAATTACACAGCAAGTCTGTGGTCTCTGATGCTGTTGCTGTGAACACTGATAAAACTTGAAGAGCTTTAGAACATGGAACTTGCTGCAGCCACTTTTTCTGGCTGCTCGAGTGTCAATACCCTGTTGAGTCAGCAATTACCTTAAACCTTCATTGTGAGTCAATGCAAAATAATGGGAATATTTTTCCATAATTATTTTTTTATAAGACCCTGCCGCAAGATCCCGCTCCACATGCAAATTCATTCATGCTTGCTGGGGTTTATAGCATTTCTGGAAGTGTTGCTCAACGTGTTTTTAGCATTATTTAAGATGCTGGTGAGGTACCACGATAAGGTTAGGATTTGGGAGGGAAGGGCACATCCACCAGGGATGGTCCTTCCCAAGCAGTGCCTGGCAGAATTTGCCCTTCTGCACTAAATTACCTCTTTCTGCATTTGTAATAATGTGGCTCTTTAACATGCCGGGAAAAAAAGGCTCTGTGCTTAAAAATGCCACAGGAGTGAAGATTAAGAAAGCAAGTGCAGACACCCAGCTGTTGAAAGCACAAGCAGTATGAAATTGGGGGTGGGAGACAAAATTAGCATTCTCCTCACATGCTCACCGCCTGCTCTAATCACAATGCAGGCATTATCAGCCAGCATTGAATCTTTGTATTATTTCCAAGTTTCCCCCATTGTCAGTCATTGTGACAAAGTGCAGGACAATCTGACACAATGATGAATCACTCCAGACATTGAGTTTTCACATGGCTGTCAGATGATCTCAGTAGGCTGTGTCACCTGAAAATGCCACAAGACTAAACCCGTGCTGTACTTCAGAACAAAAACGGAGTTTGGTATAAACTCCACTGATTCAGAGCATAAACACGGGAGCCTGGAGGGCTGCCTCAGCTTTCTCTTATGCAGGAAATTTCAGCATTTTCACCCAGAGTAAATGAAACCAGAAACAGGGCTCAGGATGTGTTAGCATCTCTTGCAAGAAAACCAGGAAGATATGTTGTCTGGGGGGTCAAATTAAATTCCTGCATGGATGGATCTGTACTGCATGGGGTTTTTTAAAAATACTTATTCAATATGTAATGCCCTTCAAAGCAGAGGGTATTTTATCCTAATAGTTTCAGGCGCATATATAGAAATGAGTCCCTTGCAGTTCCTTTTTCTTGCACGGCAAAGTTATCTAGCAGGCTTTTTATTTTCTCTGAGGGCCAGGTAAGATGTAGCTGCACTGATAACTGATTGATATATAGTCAAATGCAAATATGCTTGTTTAAGTACATGCCTTGCCTTCATGTATATTTGCTTGTCGTTGCTATTGTGAGCCCAGCCCAGAAGAACATTGCTCTTTCCCACATTATTATTCACAAAGGCAGCTTTCTGAGTTATTTCTGCTCCTGCACAATATTCATGATAGCAATTTGATACCTTAGCAGTTTCAAGGTTATCAAGTGATTGAAAATCCTGCTGCTTACTTCAAGGTGTAACATATAAACTGTACTGCCATCCATTCTAGTAATATAATAGTTTTTCTTAATGCCTTTCATGAACTCCTGATTTAAAGTGTAAGCTGACTTCAGAAAGGGCTTATCAGCCCCAGACGTGGCCGGTGCTGCTCGGCTGCTGAATTCGGCCCCTTGAGTTTGTATCTCTGCATGTAGCACTTAAGCAGGCAATATTTAATCTCTCACAGAGATATTGATACATCAGCTCCCGAGTGAGGACGCTGAACCGCGGCCGTAATGAGAAACAAAGAAGTGGTTATTTATCTGGCGTGTCGGAGGGCTGGCGCTCCTTGGATATGAATCTTGCGGGCAGGAATTGCAGATTGTAGATCACAGGGATTCACTTTGTACCGAAGAGCCGCTACGGAGCCGCGCGATACACTGCATTTGGTGATGAGGAGCAAATAAGTGCCGCTGGATGCGTAATGAGGGCGCTGAAGAAGAGCCCATCATTTCTCAACCTGTTTTGGAGGCTCCCAGCCACCCACTGAATTTTGGCTGCGGATGTGGTTTGGGTGGTTTCTGATTGGTGGATTGTGCTGCTTGATGGAGTTTACATGGTGGCATCTGCTTAAGTAACAGATGTCTGTGCCACTAAGGTGCTATGTTCTCACTTTTTATACAGAAAGAAATTGCTTCTCAAAGAGTTTTTATTGTCTTTATGCAAATTAAAATACAAAATTCCTCTCCTTAAAGGATCCTCATTATAACAAGAACCTTAAATAATCATAAATACGTATAGAGCCTCATAAAATCTTTTGCTCTTTGGATATCAAGGAAGTTCCTTCTGCGCTGCCAATTGTGCATGAAATTAATTCTTATTTCGACTACCACTATGAAGATGCTAACTTTTATTCAGTGAAACCCCACTGGATTTCTAAACAAATAGTGCAGAATACTTGTTTGTGCCAAAGTATTTCAAGGAGGAAATTTTGCATTCTGTTTCTTATGCAGTGCTGAAGAGTAAGATAGAGCTCTGCACTTATTCCCTAGGAGGCTGGTGATAGAAATATATAAGTTTTTTATCTTTCCTTTGTCAATTTCCTTTAGTAGGCAAACGCATGAAGTCTTTACAGATTCTTTTTTCTTAACCAGGGATTGAAATCTGTGGAGGACTCTAGAAAAATTTCAACATATTCCAGCCTGCTGTGGGCTGAATGTTAAAGTCCTTACATTTCAGGTTCATCTCACATTATAACTTTGTGTCAGGTATGACTTAGTGCCTTGCACAGCGCTACGTTCCCCACCTTTTCTGTTTATTTCCAGTGACAGAGAGGGATGAAGGACCTTTATCTTTTGCTTTACCTATGAGTGGATCAAGCACAATGCACCTTCAGGCAGAATGAAAAGAGGGATGCTCAGGGAGGGAGGCCACAGCCCCAACCCTTTTGCCCAGGAGTGAAATCAGTCCCTGAGGGAAGTAAGACTTGGTGTTTGGAGATTTTCTGCTATGGGCTGCACAGTTCAGGACAAAAGGAAGGCAAGGTGAATGTGGTAACAGCAGACTCGAGCATCTTCCAGCCTCTTCCAGGTCCTTTACAAAAAGAAATGTATGGAGTGCAGTCAGCTCTGAAAAGCGCCTGCCTGTCACCCCATCACCCTCAGGCAGAATAAATCCCCACAGAACTCCTGAGGTCAGCCTTGGCTGCCAACCCAGGGGATTTGGCTTCCCCCACTCCTCCCTGCCATCCACAAAATTGGACCAAACAGGGTGCTGCCTGGGAGAGTGTGTAGCCACACACCCCTTCTTCTCTCCTCTGGACTCAGTAATCACCAAACCTGTGGAAAAAAATTATTGTGAGGGGAGCCTGGACCATGTCTGGTCTTGTCATGTGCTTGTGCTTTTATAATATGCAGTCTTGGGGGAAAATAAATTGAAAAAAAAAGTGAAGGGAGCAGAAGGATGATTCTTGTTTCTTACTGACCTCAGGGATTTGATGTTGTAGGAGCCAGAAGACTGTCTGTTCAATGTTTCAATGGGTAAACCTAAATTTAAATAGATATTTCTGATAAGACCTTTTCCTAGTGATTTTTTTTCACGTCTAGCCAGCAGACCGAGTAAGGAGGTGGTGGATGTGCAGTGGATTATTAACCTGGTGGCAACAGCATTAGTAACAGAGAGGGGAGCTTTATTCTACTGCTAGCACTCGCATCTGTTTCACAAACATTACCAAGATAATCACATTCTTCCTGCATCTGCTTTGCTTTAGCTCACACGGATAACTCAAGGGTAATGCACCTTGTCTAAGCTAATTCTAAATACATGCCTCAAACACACAAAAAAGTGCTTGGTGGGTATTTTGACCCAATGCACTACATCAAAGTAACCAAGTAAGCTGTAAATGCTTTGAATAAAATTGGACAAAAATTGGCATTTGTCCAGCTGTGTTTCTGACTGGCAGTTGTTTGAGTTTTAAACTTTCTCTGTATGTGAATATATATGAAATGACAGTGCAACCTGTAAGTTATTCAGGTGCTCCAGTGAGAGCTGTGCTGAAAGATAAAATATACCATGAAAAATGTGCTCCCAGGTGTGAGCCACGGAACTGAGTTCTGACCTTTCCACATAACTTGCAGGCTAACAAAATTGCCAATATGGGAAGACACCTTTGAAATGAGGCATCTGATGTAGGGGAACTCAGAGCCCTGTGGGTCCAACTCACTGGGCCTTTGCCCAGACATTGAATCCTTAAAACTGGAGTCATGATTGTTAAAAGCGAGGTTGAATTAAATTAAGCCAAATCATAAATTTAGTAATTGATATACTTATTAAAAGCAGAATGTTAGAATCACAGAATCACAGAAAGGTTTGGGTTGGAAGGGACCTGAAAGCTCATCTTGTTCCACCCCCTGCCATGGGCAGAGACACCTTCCACTAGACCAGGTTGCTCCAAGCCCCATCCAGTCTTGCCTTGGACAGTTCCAGGTTGAACAGCCCCAACTCTCTCAGACTGATTGAAAATCCACAAGGGTCACAGCCCTGGAGAAAGTGTCACCTCCTGGCCAAAGCCATGTCTATCACACACTACAGATATTAAATCCTGGTTTGTGCAGTTAAAAATATCAGTGACCATTAGTGTCAGCAGCTTCTGTGAGGCTCGGTGATCAGGTAATAATCTGAGGTGTCAGAAGCTTGAAATTACTCCATTAGAGCCAGGAAAGAAGAGGACTCCTGAAGGCATCGTTAGCATTTCCTGTCCCAAATTCATGCAGCTTTCTTGGAGGGACATATGCTGAGTGTCCTCCCTTAGCACTTGGAACTGAGTGGAGTCTCCTTCTCAGAGCTGGCTGCCACCTGTCACCCTCCCCACATGGTGCCATATGGTTCCAGAGGGCTCATACTACACTGGACTCCATTCACAGCCTTGCTTTCTTCCAATCACAGCCCACTTTTAAATGTTACTGCTCCCAACGATCAGCATGGTAAATCCATTGAAAAATAGATTATTAACGCTATTCCTGTTTGAAAATACAGGAATTGGACTCCATTCATAGGCTTGCTTTCTTCTAATCACAGCCCGTTTTTAAATATTACTGCTCCCAACGATCAGTATGATAAATCCATCTAGAAACAGATTATTATCGCTATTCCTGTTAGCAAATACATTCGTAACAGATCTGTGGTAAAGTTTAACTTGTGTTTGACTCATGTAAAGTGAGTCTAAAGTGCCCATCAACGTAAAAGGGCAAAT
This sequence comes from Acanthiza pusilla, assembly GCA_036630365.1. NCBI lineage: Eukaryota > Metazoa > Chordata > Aves > Passeriformes > Acanthizidae > Acanthiza > Acanthiza pusilla. The sequence continues at coordinate 5,859,429 of JAXCHO010000039.1, forward strand.
AAAAATGAGGATTTTTTAACCAACATCTGGGGTTGTACAGACAGCAGAGACAGCTCTGAGTCCCTCCTAAAACCAAGCCAGCTTGCATGTAGAGGATTAACATTTGGAAACACAAGATGGCAAAGATGGATCTGAAACATGTCTCTGTTCCTCACCTTTCAATGCTAAAATACAAAATTGGGCATTTGAAAGCAAAGGCAACAGAATAGGAGTAGAGAAAACAAGCAAGTTTATCTCCAATAGAAAAAATATTTAGTGATATATAAGGTGATTTGTGAGTTATCTTCTTGTTGCACTAATAAACAGCCAAAATTACACGAATTATTTTGTGTAAAAATAATTTGCACAAATTTGACCTGAAAAGGGTCCCTACTTGACCTTGGGGGACTGCATCAAAGGCAGGATGTTTGTCCCACGGCTGAGAACTGCTGCAGCAGAAAAAACACATCCTGGGTTTGATTGTTAGCCCACAAAACTCACTACTACAATGTTTGTGAGACAAATTTCTTATTTAACCCATCATAAGTGTGACTTAATTTATGCCTATTTTATTTTCCACTGTTCTCACTTTTTCACATCACTGTGATTTTGCTTTCCTGCATTTCTATCTCTGTTGTCCTTGTTGTTTGCTATGTATTTAAATCAAGAAGTTTATAGCTTTCTAACTACTGTAATTCCTCAAAAAAAATTCAATAGAGCCCCATCAACATGAAATCATTTAAATTAAAAGTGTTATGTGATAGGTCATCTTTGAGCATGCTTAGTGGCATTCAGAAATGGTAACCAAATGTAATCTTGCCTGCAACCCTTGGTGCCTGATGTGGGAATTCCCCCTGGCCCCGGGAACAAGGAGCAAACCAGGACAAAAAGATAGATCTTTCTGCAGCTCATAGGAAAGAGTTTTTAAAATAGCTTATGGAAACACTCACAGAAAACACTGCCCTGTCATTGGGAATAATAGGCAACAAATTGATACAGTCATTAGGGAGCTGAAAATGAGAAGTATGGGAAACAGCAATTAAGCAATTTCAAGCCTAAATCATAACAGCGCAAGAGAAACTCCCCAGATGCCTTTGCAGCCTTTCAAATAATCACTGGATAAGTTTTGCCAGGGAAAAAAAAGGAGTATAGAAAAAAAAGGAAAAGGGGGGGAAAAAGGAAAAATCACTTCCTGTGCTCAGTAAAACACAGAACTGCAAAATCAAATTAACAAGGGAAAAATCCCAATGGATGGAAGAGGAAAAGACATGTGAGGACTGCACAGTCCCCCAGGACGGTGGCACAGGACATGGCTTTGCAGGGAGCAGCCATGGAGGAGCCGTGTGGCCACCAGTCCTGTCCCCAAGCCCTGCTCTGTCCCTCTAGGGACCTCCTCACTCTCAGCAGGGGATTTCTGTGACTGTGTCCATGGTGGAGGAGATTCACCATCAGTGGGTGATTGAGGGGCCAGGAGGGGTCTCCTCTGGGAAACTCCACCAGGCTCCTGCTGTTCTCCTGGTCCCTGCAGCCTGTCCCCAGGCTTAGGCATGGAGGATCTGGTTTTCTTGTGTGAAAACACAGCTGGGCAGCCAGAGCATCCTGAAATACCTGCACAGTCCAAAGCGGCTGATCTGAGCAGCCTGGAGCCACGGAAATGTCCTGAGCAGAAATTCAGCAGCACTGACCCCCCTTGTCTGACTCTCTGTGGGTGAGTCCACATTTTGGGCACCCTAAGCAGCACTCTCTTCTCCCAAGCCCTCCACATCTGTGCAGTTATTCAGTTTATCCTTCTAAGCGGTCATACAGAGGAAATAATTTGGTTGTCCTTGATGAATCCTCCAGGACAGTTTAGTGTGGAAGCTCTGAATCCCATTGCCTGATGATGAAGAAAACCCTGGGCTTGAGCAGGCTTGATGTGCCTTGTGGTTCTTCTGCTGCTGACCTGAGCTGAAGCCCTACCACTGCTCGGGGGCGGGGGGGAGCTTTCCTGAGCCCAGCCACATTTTCTGCAAAGCAACATCATCCTCGTGTATCTTGTGAATTTGTGGGTTTGGTCCAGAAATCTTAAATGTGTTCCCAAACTAATTCCATTACTAAGGGGGGCTCTGGCTGGACTTTGGGGACTGCAAATACCTGTAACTGTTGGTGCAATGTCCAGCATGGTGACAAAATGATATTTGTCCCTTCTGAGCTGCAAAGTTTCTTTGTATATTCCCCAGAAACACCATGTTTTGGAGCAAAGCTGGATTTGCAGACACATGCCAATGTCCATGCAGGAGGTGCACACTTTCTGAAGGCGTGGGACGCATTACACACAGCCATATTGTTTTGTATTCAGTGTGAAGTAAGACCTGCCAGAAATGTGTCTTTTCAGGTCTAGTAAGACAATGACTCAGTGGAGGGACTGAGCACCTGTTTATCTGTAACAGTAAAAGCAGAAAGTCATGGAAATATTAACAAGAACAAATGAAAGAAGGAAATAAGAGAAAACTAACTATATGAAGTCCCAAATCTTAGCTCCAGGTAGGGCAATCATCTGTACACCTATTTCTTCCCATTTGCATGATTAATTGACATCTTGTTAACTGCTCATCAGGGACACTGCAAATCAGCGCGGAGCAAAACAAACACTTCTCAACAGAGACGAGGGTCTCTAATTGTGAATTATTCTGGAATCAAAACTGAGTTTTAAAAATGCATTTAAGGAGTCAGCCTGTGTTACATGCAAGGCAAATTGGAGACTGGAAACTTTCTGATCTGCTGCTGGAGAGTGTAGGGGCAGCCCAAGCTGTGCTTGAAATGCTGCTCTGACTTTGAAACCGTAGAGCTGGTGTTGTGAGGACGGCTGTGATTAATGAATTGGTGGCTGTGGGAACTTCCTAATCCCCAGGGGAGTTTGCAGCACAGTCCCATGGCTCCCTGCACCCCTTGCAGAGGGATCGGTGCCTTCCCATGCACGGTGCTTGGCCAGGAGAGCAACAACCACTTAATGCTTCCTGCACATCGCAGCAGCGGTATTACGAGATTTTTCTCCCTGTTGCAGCCTGGCAGTTCCAGTGGGAATTCTGGACTAAATGGCTTTTTATTTTTTTTCATGCACCAGAGAGTAATTTAATTTGTTTTCTCTCCTGCTTGTTTTGTATTGCCACAGCAGAAAGGACAACGACTGATAAAGGGAGAAAGCTGCGGCAGTGATTTTCCATTTTATTTACGGTGATGCTGTGTAGCGAAATGTAAAAATAGATCTCAGAGCTGACAATTTTGTCCCTTCTTGATCCCAGGCTGGTACTTTGGAGCTCTGTCCTCCACCCTCTGTGAGGAGCAGTGCCCGAGCCAGAGGGATCAGGGAAAGGCCTGCATTCTATGGGTAGGTGACTCTCAAGAAAGCGAAGATGAAAACTAAACAGTGAGCATTTTATTTTTTCTAGGAGGAGGCATCTTGGGCTAAACCTTGCTCTCCTGACACTGAAGTCAAAGGAATGAGTCCTGTGAATGATGAGAGAGAAGGCTGGGATCTAGAGACATAGCAAAATCCTCCCAAAGGAGAGTATGAGAAATATCATTATAGTTGACAACAGAAATACCTGGCTCCTCTTACAATCTTTTCCAACTTATACCAAATTTGCATGACAGGTGAGCACTGAATCATGCTGTGTGAGGCTTTTTGATCTATAAAAACCTTACTGAAGGAGGCAATGAACATTTCAAAATCAATGGCCTGAGCAGACAGCAAGGTATCAGTGGTGGTGACTGTCCACTTGAAAAAAGGAAGAAATGTAGTGGGGTGGAACCTGAGCAAGTACAGACTCAGTGATACCATTAACTTTTCTTTTGTAAGCCACTCTTACAGAGATGAACTCCTGTTCACTGCTCTGAAAAAATAATTTAAAGAGCATGTAAGTAGATATTGAGCAAGAACAATCAAATGACAGAGGAGACAGAGAATGGCCATGATTTCTTTTTAACTCAGGAGAAGCATTCCCAAACCACACAGAGAAACCACATGTGAGTATCTTTTCAAAGGGCAGTAGTATTTAATGGTATCAATATGTCAGCCTTCCTTTTTAAATTTATTTTCAGTTGTGTTTTGTTGCAGGAAGCAGTGGCAACACCCATGTTCATTAATACTGAGGGTGCAAGGCAAGTATTGCCACACTGTGCTAAACTTTTGATGTCCTCGAGGGACTGCACAGGGAAGTGACTTTGATGGATCACAGTTGCACTTGAAACCGAGCTGGGAAAGATTAGTGTGTCTCAGGCAGAGAGATCCCACTCACCTGATTTTTCTCTGCTCTGATGAGATAATTTTTCTAATTAACCTTGATAACACTTCCAGACACCAAGGCCTACCCACACATAGAGGGAAATACATTTTCAAATGGACATTTCACTTCCAGCCATGTTTTCTAGTAGTGAATACAGAATTTTAACACCTTTGTTGCCAAGTGATTTGTTTGGGAAACTAAAGCTGAGCCTCTTTAACAGAAGCAGAAGTTGCCCCCAAGAGCCTTTGGCAGAAATCCAGGCTCCCAAAGGCACTGAGATGTCTTGTGTACACTGATGGAATAAAGGGGAGCATACGAACTTAGGAGCAACCTCACAGTGTCAGGTGCCAATTTCTGTTTAGTCCTCATTTGATGCTTATCAAGGAAGTCAGTGATGCTGTCTTTTTCTGAGCAGGGTCTGAACAACTGTAAAAATGGTTTGAAAGCCAAAGTAAGCCAGAACAGGGTCCTTTGGAAATGTTCGGTGTCTGACCTTTATCCCTCACACCACCCGCCTTAGGAGGAGGAAGGATCATCTCACAGTCCCACTGAATCTGCATGACAATCATCCTGGAAGTAAAATGAGCCATTCCCCGTGCTCTCGCCTACTTTGTTCAGTTTTAAAAGTTTAAAACCAGAGAGAAGGTTTTCAAAGCTTTCCTGAGTCCCCTCGCTCTTGTCTGGCTTTACACCAACACTGATTTCCACTCTGTAGAGCTGGAAAAGCAATCCCTGCTTGCCCAGAGGAGCTGTGACACCTTTGAGAAAGAGCAAGAAACTCCCTGGCCATTCTTTCACCACTTTGAACCTGCTGCAGGTGAGGTGAGGTGAGGCAAGCACTGCTCTGAAAGGCTTTCCCATGGCATTTGCTGGAGGTCAGGTTTTTCTCTGATACCTGAAAGATGATAAAACTTGTTGAGAATGCATTATTAAAAAAAAAAACCTAACATATTATCTAGGTTCAAACGCAATAAAACTGAATTTATTCCGAACTATTGATCATATTTGCAAGTCTGTGACTATGGCATCTCTAGAAACAGAGCAGTTTTTACAGAGGGGTGCAACATAATTTCATAAACCTTCATGCAGGCAGAGTGACAGAGAATCTCTAACACAGGTAAGAACCTGCACTTTCCCAGGAGCTGGGAATTTAGATTTATGGAGAAGTTTTAGGAGGCTATTCGGCGCTAGCTAAGCAGAGTTTAAGAGAGAGCCAATGTGTATGTGAGGTTTAAGACAGCAGTTTTAAAGATACCACAACTCCCTTTTCTTTCTTCAGAGGTTGTACTGGTACCACATCACCACTCTCCCTTTCCCCTTCTCAGAGAGAGGCTGCTCCAATTTTTCCTGCACTTGGGTTTACACAAAGCCAATATTTAGCTGTCCAGTTTCATGTGATTTTATAGGTCTCTTAACATCTGGTAAAAAATGTAATTGCTGTGGGTGAGCGTGGCTTTGTTGGGTGGAAATTATCCTTTTGTTGAAATGGATTTCTCTAGCTGTAGTAAGTTTTTTGTGTTTTTCTTCTCAAATAAGTCAATGACACTGCCCAGTTCTGAACCAATTTTACAAAAGTTGCAAAAAGAAAGCGTTTTGTAACTAAAACATGCCAGTACTCTAAAATTACTTATTTAAAACCCAGCTGTGCCATTGGCCTGAACAGGCTGATGAGAAGGTATCACTCACCCAAGCCTCAAAGACAATCTTCATGATGGTTCACAAAATAATTAGCAAAAAAATTCAGACTTGATCCTGCAGGGGGGAGGGGGTTGGTGTGGTTTTTTTGGTTGGTTGGTTGGTTTTGGTGGGGGTTTTTGTTTTTCAGGGGTTTTTTGTTTGGTTTTGGTTTTTTGGTTTTTTGGTTTTGTGGGGTTTTTTTGGTTGGTTGGTTGGTTGGTTGGTTGGTTGGTTGGTTTGGTTTGGTTTGGTTTGGTTTGGTTTTAGGGTTTTTTGGTTGTTTGGTTTCTGGTTTTGGTTGTTGGTTTTTTGTTGTTGTTGTTGGTTTGGGGTTTTTTTGCAGATATATTTTGATGAGAGATTTTGTTTCACTTTGCTTATTTCTGAGGCATGCATTCTTTCAACCTTCTCAGCCTTTGCCACAGCTTTTAAAGGACATAGGCAGAAAGAACAGATGGAAATAAGGATAATTGCTTACTTTGAACATTGAGAGAAATGCACAATGCCTATAAGGTCTCATCCAAAGTTAATGGAAAGACTATCAATCTGTTGTATTTACACTGTGTCCAACACCACAGGCTCTGAGCAGCCTTCAGGAATTTAGCCTGAAGACTGCAGGAGGTGAGGAAATCCATTTCACTGAGGCAGAGAAAGACTTTCTGTGCTTCCCAAGGTCACCCAAGCTGATGGAGCAGGGATTTAAGCTGGGTATTTCGAATTCTTTATTTGCCTCATGGTGACCAGATCCCTCCTCACCTGCATCCCTGTGGCAGTGAGCAGCCCCAAAGCCACTCCAGCATCCCTCAGCCCACACAGTGTCCTGCAGCACTCTGGAGTTGCTGATCAAGATCCCTGTCTAGGAAAGGGAATTTTGCACAACAGCTTAGGATGTGGAGGGCTGGGATGTGCTGAGCCACTCTGCTTTGTGCAGTGTGTTTGGGCTCATCACAGCTCAATTTGGCTCTCCCACCACCATGAGGAGTGCAATTCTGGGTGTGATACGTTTACAACAATAACAATGGATGGGAATTGGAACTAAATGTGTACTGCATACAGTGCTCGTGTCATTCCCAGGGACTACATAAAGATAGCATGAAGGGCTTAGCTGTGAGGATTGAAATAGTAGGGAGAATTCAGAAATCACAGTTAAAGAACTTAAAAAGAACATCTGAGAAGATGAACCTTTTGATAGGATTTAGGCTGCCTATGGGATTCTGGAGCTTTAATCAACAAAAGCAGCTTATTCTATCAGTGTCGTGAGCAGCAGCAGAAAAGGCAGCATCAGTGAGGAACACTGTAGAAAACAATTTCTTTGGTTTAAAAACTTGTTTAGAGAAATCTGAGGCTCCCCCCTTAGTCTGGTGACCATCTGGATGGATTTTGCCTTGGAAAGCCTGTTCTGAACTTGAAGCAAACAAACATTTGTTCATATGGTGGGAAAGAAAAGATTGAAGCAATGTGCCAGAACTGGAAAAGCCACCCATGCATATCAGTACATTTACCTAGAGCAAAATAAGCTCTTTGTTTTTGGAACATTATCTTTAGTCCCCTTGTAAAGGTCTCCTTGACCATCCTGCGTGGTGGAAAGTCAGGGAAAAATACTGATTTTTCCTGTATGTGACATCTATTTCCATAACACACACTTGTGTTCAGATCCATTGTCATGAGACTCACACACGTTCCAGGCTGTGGGGGACAATTTTATGTTCTCTGGTGATATTTTTAGTCACCCCAAAAGCAGTTTTCAGTGGGCAAAAGTCCCTGGGGAGGGGGTGCCCCCCTGGCTGGCAGCACTGCCCCAGAACACAGCGTGGAGCACTCCAGGGGTCTGGAGAGTTTTGCAGCAGCAGTGCCCAGCAAGGTGGCAGTGCCAGATGGTGTCACCTCTGCCTGCTCAGGATGCCAGAGCCAGACATCCTGGACAGCTGGACCCAAAGCCATCAGCTGGTGCTGGGGCCCTAGCCAAGACCTATAAAGAGGGATAGATGGTAAATTCCATAATGGGAAGGCAGAAATGTTTATTTTCCCTTTCCACTATGGTTAGCTGTCACGAATTTGGGTGGCACTGCCTTTTGGATGAACCCCAGACGATTGTGTCTCTGTGCTACAGCACGTTCACTCAAACCCTCATTAAATGAGCTGGCAGTTCAGGTGATGGTTGTTTCCCATTTCAAGCTATTTAGCATCCCTGGCTGGTCCTTTGGTAACTAATATCCTTCAACAACAAAAAAAACCAAAAAGCAAGAAAAACCCAACCCCCCCCCAAAAAAAAAAAAAAAAAAAAAAAAAAAAGGAAAAATACCACAAACAAACAAACAAGCCCAAAAAAATTTTAAAAAAGAAAAATCAATGCTGATAATATGCATATTTATATAAATCCACAAATGGGGTGAAAAGTTTGAATATTTTGGAAGGAGCTGACACATACCCCACAAAGGATGTTGATAAATTTGCTTATTTGTGCACCATCATTGCTCTGGCAGAAAGACAACTGTGCTGCCCAATATCAAGCAGTTCAAAGCTACTTTGCTAGTGTACATTTTCACAGTCTAATGTTCATTTTTGCGAGAGCAAATACAGAAATATCTAAAAAGAGATACCTGGAAGATTTTAAGTTCAGAAAGAAACACCTTTTCCTTAGAGACATTTAAGGAAATGTCTTTTTTTCCTTTTTACTTCTTTAAAAATTACTTTGAAGCAAACTACAGTTCACTCAGTGTTAAAATTAAAGCAAAGGTCTAAAATAAAGGTGTTAAAATGCTTTAAATTCCAGTAAAATATTTCTGAAATTTTTAGAGCTAATTGAGGGCACATATACAGACACGTATTGCCTTCCCACCAGCATTGCAGAGGCTGAGAGCTGAATTATTAAGAAAGCTCTTTTGCTGGATTTCTGACAAATCACTTTAATGTGTCAAAATTGATTTGGCATGAAATTATCAATAGACCCTCCAGAATACTAATAGCATTAAAGGCAGGGCCAGGACTGACAAACTTGCTTGGCTGAAGTTGGGTTCATAAATTAGCAGTGAGGTGTCCAAATGAGCGTCCCCTGCTCCAGCTGTGCTGGGTGTCTGTCAGTCCAGCTCAAGAGATTTCAGCAGGTGACAAACAGGGAGCTGGGAATACTGGGCACAAGGAAAAGTGGTTATTTAATTTGGCTTCTCACCTCAAATCTTCATCAGATGCTGTAGGTAACCACCACAAGCAGTAGCTAAACTATTATAGTTTGGGGGGTGTGTTTCTTTTTTTATTGTTGTTTTTATGTAACAAATCCACAGATCTTGACTCTGAACTACACATCTTTCTCTTCTTCCACTGAGAACACACTGAGTGCCCTGGGCACAGAGCTCAGGTGACAAGTGAAGGTCACTGACCTCCCAGCTCCACTCTGAACACTCCTCATGGCCTTGGATGAAACTTCCTTGTCTGTAAGACAGCAGGGACAGTGCTTATTTTTCATGTATGCTGTGAGCATCTCTTGTTGTATTCACCTCCTTGCCCTGAAGCACAAATTTACCGTAGGGTCTTTGGTATGAAAGCGTAGAGTGATCTTCGTCCCTCAGCTAGTTGTGTTTATGGAACTGAAGAGTGCAAAGCAGCATTTGGAGCAGGTCTTCAGGCAATAGGATACATGTATGCTATCTCTGTAACATTTAGGGACAGAAGCCTCAGGTGACATAAATCTGCTTGCTTTAACTTTAATGAATTTGAAATCATTTCCTTTGGTGGAGGTATTGATTCAGTTCAGCTGAGGTCCAGGCCTCTGCCATTTCAGCAGCAGCGTTTCCTAAAACAATTGGGAAAATTACTGTACAGGAGGAGATCTGCAGCCAAGCAACAACTCAAGGGAGCTAAAACTGTCGTGGCTGATTAACAGAAATGAAAGCTGCTCAGAAACAAATCTAAGTATGAATTTGGAGCACAAGAATTAATTGAGAAGGGGATTCTCTTTGTACTTCTTTTAGTAGGTCAGGCAGTTTATCCACTAAGATGCCTTTGAAGCTGCCAGCGAAAAAGGCATCACTGGAAAGATGAAACGAGCCAGTGAGTGAAGTCGTCTGTGTGTCCTAAACCCTGCTGGTCTGAGTGAATTAGTTGCACGGTGAATAACAGAAGCCTGAGCCAAAGATGGTCCATTGCCCTTCCCAAAGAGAGGGTGAGGAAGGGAAGGCTCTGGGAAGGGCTGAGTGAGGGCAATGTGCAGCTTTAGTGCGAGGACGGGCGGGATGCGAAAGGCTGAGCTGCTGCTTCGCTCACACAGCTGTGCAAACACTTCTGCTGTGCTGCAGAGGACACCAAAGCACTGAACACAGACTCACAGCCACGTGTTCCCATCCTGGTGGCACTCATTCAGCAGTGGGGTGCGTCAGGTGAAAGTTTATCGTCTGTCTTGGTTTGAAAGGCAGGTGTCTTGCTAGGAAAGGCGGGAGCCTCCCTTAGAATGGATAATGTGACCCCTTCCCTCCAAATTATTATAACTTTGGAATGGAGGGCGTTCAGACAAAGATATGGGAGAAGGAATAACAGTTTTATACTAATATAGAACAATAATATAGAAACAATGGTTTAGATAGACAAAGTCAGAATACAACCTGCACCCTGTTAGGGTGTTGCTAACAGTGCAGTTAAAAATGGAGGCTGCAGTCCCGTTAGAGTGATGGATGTGGTCTTGTTGACGTGGTGATCCTGTGGAAAGATCTTGTCGGTCTGTGGAGGTCCAGTGGTGGTTCTTGAGCTCTTCTGCTCTGGGGATCCAGTGGAAAGGTAGTCCAGTGTTCCAGAATCTCTCTCTTATATACAGGTAGGAATGTTCAGTTCCTCCCTCTGGGCGGGGCATCTCACAATGGGCTGGTGGAATCTGTGAGTCACTCCCGGAGACACTGATGGCCCATGAGCAGAGATAGCCCTGATGGTGTTAGCAGGGCTGGGTCACTCCTGGGGACATTGATGGCCATGGGCAGAGATAGCCCCGGTGGTGTTACCAGGGCTGGGTCACTCCTGGAGCCCTTGATGGCCCATGAGCAGAGATAGCCCCGGTGGTGTTAGCAGGGCTGGGTCACTCCTGGAGCCCTTGATGGCCATGAGCAGAGATAGCCCCGGTGGTGTTACCAGGGCTGGGTCACTCCTGGGGACATTGATGGCCATGAGCAGAGATAGCCCCGGTGGTGTTAGCAGGGCTGGGTCATGCTGAACACAAAGAACACTGCCCCACCTGCTTTAACAGCTTACGGAGATGGGAATAGAATACATACTTTTGGTTACACCTTCCATGTAACCTAGGACATCGTCACATCACAGTGCCTTAGTGGATGGCTGTTCACAGAGCCATGGATTCACTAGGAGTTTTACATTGATTTTAATAGAATGTGCCTCAAAAGCGGGGAAAAAAAGAAAAACAGATAAAGGCACAGGAAATTATTAGTAGCATACAGGTGAAAGACTGCGACTCCTGCAGAAGTCAATGAGAGGAAAGGTTTTCCCCAATACCATACAGAAAGGTATTTGAAAAAAAGAAATGTGCATTCGGAGCAAAGGAAATGGAGTGTTTGTTTTTTCTGGCCCCTGGCTGCTTGAAGATACTGACAGTAGAAAGATTCACTTTTTAAAGCTGTCTCTATTTTTAGTGCAGAAAAGCAATGTAGGATTTTTATCCCAAAGAGAGCAGAAGCAAAAGATATTAAGATCTTGCCGTCCTGCTCTTCCTCATCAAAGAAGAGTTGTGGAAGATCATGCCATCCTCTGCCTCCAGCATCCAACCTTGTACCTATGGAATCACTCACCCTTCACTGAGGATTGGTTAGATATAAGAAATGGAGGATAAAAGAATGCAGGCACAGGATATAGCACATTTTAGGAAGTTAAAGTGTGAAAGTGCTACTTACTTTGCCCATAATTTTCCATACCTATAGCTGGAAAACCAATAAAAGAGGCTTTTTGTCAGAATGCTGTGTTATGTTGTATTTATTGTTTTTTCCAGCCTAAAGTGCTTTGTGTGTGAGATTAAAATGCTGCAAGTCTCAGGCCATCTGGCCAACCAAATGGATATAGTGTACAGGATCACTGCCAGATGTATGCCAGTTGTAAGTTTAATTTTTGAACATATCAAGTGCCTGGGGCTCTGTGTCTGTTATTCAGAGGAAATCATGTTCCAGTTTTCCAAAACAATCCCGATACAGTTCAAGCCTAGGTGTATGGTCTGTTCTCCTTCACCTGGTTTGAGGGCATATTCTTTGATTCTCATAAAGAGAAAATTATGGCAAGAGAATTTTGAAGGTATCTTCTGTGTTACGTTTGTTTGATCACATCTGTCTGACTTTATGGAATGGTAGGAAACACAGCAATCAATAAGTTTTCTTAAGGACTGTCACTGAAATTGCCTAACTGAAAGATAAAATTTCACAGAATACTTTAGATTAATTTGTACTTATATTTATTTATGATCTACTTGGAGAATAAATATGTTTTCAAGTATATAATAGTTTATACTATCTTGAAAGTGATATTTAATTGATTTGATTTAAATTAGGAGCTAATGGAAGATGAGATATATTCTTAGCTTTAGAGACTCTAAGAAAGATAAAATGCATTTAATTTTTTATTTTGCAAATGTTCTCACATAAGAAGGTCAATAGCACGCCAGGGATAGATATTGTGAAAATGAAGAAAGGTGGGAGCACAGATAGCTCTGGGCTTTGCAAAAATTTCTCAAGGATTTTGTTCAAAACACACCAGTTGAAATGCAGGATAGAACAGGGTTTGGGTGATGGGAGACAGTGATTTGTGGGTCTGGCTCTCCTGCTGCCCATATAAGTGTATTTCTTTGCAGCTCAAATCCTGAGGTTGAATTACTTTCTCCTAAGCAGACCTGAAGGCCCAATGAATCAGAGATAAATGTTTGGAAAGGGAAGAGTGACTTACTTGTCAGGGCTCTGCTATTCTGTGCTGCCTGAAGGAGCTGCAAGGGAGGAGCTGTGCAAGCCAGGCACCCACAGCACCAGGGGCTCCTGCAGCGAGTCCCAGGGCCTTGGACAGGCACCAAGAGTGGGGAAATCAGCAATTTCCATCACAGTCCAGTCAAAATACATGTAGGCAAAACCAGGTTCAAATATTTGGGAAAGGCGAGTGGCAGCCACGCTGCTGGACACTGCCAAGAAGCAGAGCCTACAACAGGAATTTCTTTGCAAGTGTCTCTAAACCCAAAACTAAACCTCAGTCTTCCCAAGAAAGGGCTGCATTACCTTTGAAATCAGCAGGTCTAAGTGTAGTTGTTCTCCTGGAGATTGATGAGACGTTTTGATAAGCAGCTCAGGAAGTTATTCAGTGAAAAGGGCTCCATGTCTTTTTGCATACACCTTTCCACTGAAATGCCATAAAAGAAAAGCTGGCGCTGTTATTTGCAGTGTATTTTATCCCTGAAAGCCATTTTCCCTGTGATATTAGCCCCTTTTTCTCTCCCACAAACTCATTTAAGGGGTGGGAATCAGAGGAACCAAACAAATAGTAGATTTCATAAAGTAAGGAACAGCAAATTGAGCAAAAGGAGGATTATGAGGACTAAATCTTTTGTTCAAAGAGTGATTAAAAAGCATTAAGTTGGATGAAGTCAATCTAGAGCTTAACTGAATGAACCTTCTGCTCTGTTTTTCTTCTGTTTGGTTTTACATGTGTTAAGAAATTGAAGGAGTGGGAGAGACCCCTTGAGGACTGCTGAGGCTGGGGCTTTTTAGAAAATAGTAGTTGAACAAAATCAGTTGTATATAAACTCTGTTTCCTGTTTTCCAGGCAATGTAAATTGTCCTGGCCAGCTGTGTCCAAGAGCAGCAAGAATAAGTTCAGGCTCTTTTCCAGCAGAGGACTCAAGTAATTCACACCCACATGTGTGTGCTGGGGGGATTCCTCCAGGCAATGAAATTCTGGGATTTGTATCTCCCCATGGCTTAAGTGAAAACAGTTCCCTTGCCCAAGAGCAAATACAGCTGCAGTTCACTGCTGAAATAGGGAACTTGTCAGGGTAATTGCTATTTGCTTTGCATTCAGAATACCTTTTTAAAATTTTTTTGTGGATCTAAGATTAAATCTGCACAAGATGAGGGCATCCAGCTCTCAGGGAGGTTTGCCTTAAGGAAAATTGTGCATTTAGAGGAGCACAGCTCCTTCGCAGGAAAGAGTAAAAGTACAGAAGAAAGAGTTGTCAGTGGATGTTGTAGTAGCCATGGATGTACATCAAGAGACTAAACCCAACAAATAGTCAGATTTCTGCTCTCTGCTTGTGTGCAGCATTTGGAAAGGCTCTGAGCCTTTGTTTCCACACTGTACCTGTACAGAAAGTTCAAGGGTGGGGGACAGAGTGCAGCTGTAAACAAAAATGTAGTTGGTATACTCCTTTTCCACAGTGTTTCTGTATTTACTGACTTAATTGTCTTCTGCTTAGTCTGGTTTTAAGTGAATTGCTGGTTTGATTTAAAACTGATTGCTAATTTCAAAATCATCAGTCTCCAGCCATTTGCTATCATGGGCTCTTTGGTCTGTACATTTTGGTGTTCTCCCAGTTTGGCCTGATAACATTTCCTTGATCTGAAATATGTTTATTTCTGGTCTTTGATGTCCTGATGAACGTGGCAGTTTCCACTTCACTTCTGGGAAAACGCTGCTCTTGGACAGCAGCTGTGTCCCATTGCAATGTGGAGTGACAGCTCATAACAGAGCAATGCAAAGCTCTCCCAATGCCAGCAACATTAAACTGAGTTGTACTGGGCAAAAAATTTACCCTGAAGCCTTTTGCTCCCCTTGGATCTTACTTTCTCCCTTGATTTATACTTCTCTTTCTAATGAGGACCAGAAGGACTGTTCCCCACGAGGCACTTGCACAGAGATTGGAGGAAAGCTCTTTTCCTTCCAATGATTGTTTTTGGCGTTCTATCACCTTTCTCATTCTCTGATTGTGTGAAAACAAGTCCTTCTTCCCAAGAGAAAGCTAACAAATGGTCCAGCGGCTGTGGCACATGTCCAGGGCAGGAGATACTGAATCCTCAGTCTGGTACTTACCTGAGACTGAGCTTAGTTCTTAGTGCAGGGCCTGGGGTGACTGATTGTCTTCTCTCCACTCTTCTTCCCCTCTGACCATTTGCTGACCCCTCCCCCCAAAATCATTATTGCCACGGAAATTTGCTTAATCAGCCAGCTAACAAAAAACTCCATGTGGTTCTAGCCAAGAAAGTGAAAAAACTGAAACAGGACTTGAAGTCAGTTAACTCCAACCATAGGGGATGCACATATTTATATAGGCTTTTTTCTTTTCTCTCAAGTACAGTGAATTATCATGGAATCACAATGTCCTCCCACAATTGCTTTTCCAAGGGGTGATGTTGTATAAATCATGAAAACTAGACATGGAAAATATTGAGCAGGTCTCCTGGTCCAGCCATCTGCCAGGAGAAGATTGTTCCCTGCAGAATTTTCCCCACTGCTCTGCTGTAGCAAAGTACCAAAGAGATGCTTTATCTGCAAAACAGCTCCGTGCCTATTTATAGTCCTGCAGAACTCATTATCTTTAGTTACACAGAAATTCTTTTACTCCGCTGTTACAGAATAGGGTCCTTCTGTCCACAGCATTGCACATTTGCCCACAAGTATAACTTCATATGGGCTTGCAGCTCAATTATTAAATCAGAAATATATCTTATCCTCTGCCATCACGTAAACTTCCCTTGCATAACGCATTGATGACCAACCAGCTACCACTTGATTACTCCCCCATGAATAATAGGCAGCACAGCAAAATGTTCCTGTGAGTTTGAAGCAGAGAAGGAGCATTTCATTACCAGATCCTCTCCCTCTTTGCCAGAAGCTACCAAACAATAAAATGGAAAGGAGAGATATAGCTTGTGACATCTGTCAGTGGAAGTAGCCTTTGGTTCAACCTGGGCCGTTATAAATATTATATTTGAAGTATTAGCGAGAGCAGATTGGATTGCAGCAGGCCCAGAATGAGGCAGCCTGAAGGCTGGCAATAAAACTGGAAGAAATGAAATGGTTTGGCATAGGTATCTTCTGCTTTGCATTGTAAAAGGAATGAAGAGGGAAGAGGGAAACCTTTCAGTCTGATTCAGCTCATCTGGAACATTTATTTAGAAGAGCCATTTTTGCCGCCCTGGCAAAGATGGACCGTGGACAAACGGTGTGACACAGGACAGCGTCCCCGCAACATCTGTTTAATTACCCTCAGCACTCTCTGCTTTTCGGGGTGTGTTGCTCTGTGTTTAGCTGTGTTTGCACCATCACTGGATATGGACTCAGTCCTCCCTGGGCAGAGCTGGGGGTGCAGGTTCCACTTGCACAGTGTTCATGAGTGAGCCAAGCCACACTCTGAGGGACAGCACCTGGAGACATTCAGGTGCTGAAAGACGAAAAAATAGTTACTGACTCCTCTTGGTTTCGTGCAGTGTGAGCTCCTGAACTGCCATTTAGTTTTTGCTCTCCTGTTTAGACATCGCAATGATTTTAAAAATCTGGTTCAAGTCTTTGCATCTTGGTCCCCCACCTGTATTATGGAGGGAAATTATTTCTCTAGCATAAAATTTTGAGAAGATAAGAAACTTCTGACAGAGGACATGAGTGCCCCAGCTAAACAGGAAAATTCATTACGTACATTGAAATTCTTAAAGGGAACAAAGAAAATCATGGGAGTGTGGATATATCTCATATTCCTTTCTGTTACCGCAATTTTAGGTGTTACTTGTAAACAGAAGTTTTTTAGCAAAAAGTTTCATTTCTTAGGTTCATGGTGTTATTTAAAAAAGAAAAAAAAAAAAAGAAAGAAAAAAAAATTAGAGAAAACCAAAAATCCTTTAACATTTTTCCTCCAGCAATGAGAGAACAGAGCAGACAAAAATTATTGAAGTCATGGACATTTCCACACCACTAAATAAACCCTCTGCCTTGGCATACATGGGGGATTAGGAAAGAGAGATGCCAGAAATTGGCCAAGACTATATTTCCCTAGAGGCATAGAGAGATATTGAGGGAAATCACAATCATTCCGTTACATGTGATTAAGAAATCGGGATTTTTTTTTCTTGTTTAAAGAATGCAACAGACTGGATGTGAGCCACCAGAGAAAGCTGATGGCAAGAAGAGTGGAGAGAAATCATTCCAGTCAATGCTTGGGAAGTGTGGACTTGTGTCATTTGCTCCACAGCATTTTTATTGTAGCAGAAATCCTCACATAAAGGAGAATCGCCTTGATCATCTTGGTCAGAAAGATGTTATGAACAATATTGGCTGATGAGAATCTCCGAGTGACTCAACAATGTGCACTTCCAGCCCTGGAAGCCAACAGGGAGAGGATTCTGTCCCTCTGCCCTGCTCTCCTCAGACCCCATCTGCAGCTCTGCATCCAGTTCTGGGACTTCCAATGCAAAAAGGACGTGGATCTGTTGGAATAAATCCAGGGAAGAGCTAGGAAGGTGTTCAAAGGGCTGGAGCCCCTCTGGTCTGGAGACACACTGAGAGAATTGGGGTTGTTTATCCTAGAGAAGAAAAGGCTCCAGGGAGATGTCAGAGCCCTTTCCAATGCCTAAAGCGGCTCCAGGAGAGCTGGGGAGGGACTTTGGAAAAGGGCATGGAGTGACAGGACAGAGGGGATGGGTTTAAACTGACAGAGAGCAGGATTCAATTACAGATTAGGAAGAAATTCATCCCCATGAGGGTGGTGAGGCCCTGGCACAGGCTGCCCTGAGAAGCTGCGTCCCTGGAAATGTCCAAGGCCAGGGTGGGTGAGGATTTTTGCAACCTGGCCTAGTGGAAGGTGTCCCTGCCCATGGCAGAGGGCTGGAACTGAATGATCTTTATGGTCCCTTTGAAGCCAAACCATTCTACAATTCTATGAAGTGTATATTTAATCGCCCTTGTGTTACTCTTTGGAAGGACTTTCCTCCCATTTCAATCTGAAGATTGGTCGAAGCTGAAGAGCACTTGGCACAAAAAGGCACTTGAAGCTTTCTGCTTAAGGACATGCAGTTGCAGAGGCTCTTTGCAGCTTTAAATAGGTGCCGCGAAGGGCCAGCGAGAGGCTGCGTTATCATCAGCTTTCACCTGAGGGCAAAGCCAAATACACTGGCTGACCTCTGATGGATCAGAAACACTGCTATGGAGCAGATGGCAGTAAAACATCCCTGACTGCTGTGCTGCTGTTCACCACTCTGCCTGCCTTACAAAGCACGCCACGGCCAAGCTGTGCCTGCAGGACTGTCACCTCCACAGGACAGGACAGACCAGTGCCACAACTTCTGCTGCAGTTATTGAGGCCC
Organism: Acanthiza pusilla; assembly: GCA_036630365.1. Lineage (NCBI taxonomy): Eukaryota > Metazoa > Chordata > Aves > Passeriformes > Acanthizidae > Acanthiza > Acanthiza pusilla. The sequence continues at coordinate 5,877,661 of JAXCHO010000039.1, forward strand.
ATCCAAGGGCTGGAAATGATTTTTCATCATCACCCCTGACTCCCCTGGGCTGTCATTTTGGTATTTTGAAACACCCAGCTACGGCTCAAGCACAACCCATGCTGGTGCCGGCAAATGACCTCCTCGCAGGGGTGTCCCGCACCTCTCTGAGAGCAGGGTGGGAGTCCCGTCTTCCCAGGGGACACAGGTGTGTGGTGTGACACGTCCCTGCCCTGCCTGCTGTACCTCTCCAGGCTCTTGCCCAAAAGGCAGGGCCATGAATAACCTGCACTCAAGCACCATCCTGCTGGGACGGTGTCCTATGCCAAGACAACAGGTCTGGCCACACAGCCTCTTGCTGTCCCTTTGCTACAGACAGCTGCTGTTTGGGGACGTGTTTGTGTCCCCTGTGCAGCGCAGGGTATGTACAGTCCTTTCCCTCCCCGGACTTCTCCTTTCACACTCTACACTGCAATTTGTGCCTTGGCTCCCTTCCTAATGACTGTATTATTAGCTCTATTTTCATCTGCTCTCAGCCCTTTATTTCGCATGGAATTATTTTGGCTGCTCTACATACCACAAATTGAGTATCTGAACCAATTCCACCAACTCTAAGAGAGAAAACACGTGGAGCAGGGCTCTGTAGGACCACCATCGTTGTCACCCTCACATGTGCCACCGCTCCTGGCCCATGCCACCATCCCGACTGCCACCCTGCTGCGCCTCCGAACATGGCACAGCGAGGAGCAGGGTGACCATATGGCCTGAGGCAGCTGGGCCATATGAGGCTCCATTTGTGACACCTAGTTTGTGCTTCCTAAGACACAGAAGGTGTTTAATATGTTATCTGTCACTTTATGGGTTATCCCAGCCTTAATTACCAAGCCGGAAACGGTGCACAAAAGCTGTCCTCCTGAATGTGCTCCCTGCAGGAACGGAGGCTTTGTCCCTCAGAGTGCTTTTCCATTTGTGCGCAGGACATCTGAGCACGGCAGCATTGCAGGTGGCTGCTCTTGCTGTTTGTCATTTACCCATTGTCCCCCAGCGGCCCATCAGTGCTCTGGGGTTTGGGCACAGGTAGTGGAAATGTGACTTGCAAAGGTGTGGGAGAGGTGTTCAGGGCCCTTGATGCATTTATGGAGGGAAAAGGAACTGTGGGACTCGTTTCCTCCTGGTCTTCTGTCACCTTCAGACCACAGAGCTCTTTTATTTAGGTATGCAAGGAATGGAGTCATCCTGAATTCACTTCTCACAGACTGGGGTTTTGGAAAGGCCTCATTTGCATATGTGGATTCCCAAAATATGTCTCTGGAGATCCCTCACTGTGACCAGCATCAGGTCCAGGCCCTGCAGGCTGCAGCTGCACAGGAGGTCACTGCTTCCATCCGCAGCTACAGCGGGAATTTCCATCCGCACCACGCAGATTGCCTCTGGATTTTTTGTATGCAGAAATGGGGAAGGAGCCCTCAACTTCTGCTGTCCTGGGAGCAAAGGCTGCCCAAATGTTCTATTTCCTTCTGGCTCGCTGGAAATTTTTGAGGGAGCAAGGGGAGGAATTATTTTAGGAGATTCCCTAAGAACAAACAAAACCGAAGCACCTTATTGCCCAGGGAAAAGCAGGGAGAGGCTGCATGGGTAGAAGCAGAAATTAGCTCCATTTAGCTCTTCTCTTCCCACTAAATAAAGCCAAGACTGGAAAAATTAAGCAGCTGCCTGTCTCCCTGGTTTTGGAAGAAGAAGGAGCACAGGTTATGTGTGCGTGTGTTGTTACAAGGGTCTTACCTTCAAAGGAATTTTCTATTTAATTTTACCTCCTCCCAGAACAATCCATAGTTTTAGCAGCAAACTGGGATCTCTGGTAGACAGTATCCCACTTTCCAGCAGAAAGAACTCTATGAAAGCTGCACGCAGTTTTTAATGTTTAATGACACAAAATCAATTGGAAGTGGTTGCTGGCTCCAAATCAATTTTAGGAGATCTCTCAGAGAGCAGGAGAAAGTGGGAGAGTTTCCATTAGCCCTGGAAATCTCATCAGCAATAGGAAAATGGTGATAAACAACCCTGCACTCCAATAAACGTATTAATAAACTTGTCCTCACTCATTCCTCATGTCTCTGTAAGAGGATACACTTTTGTCACCAGGAAGGTCGCATTTTGGTCTCTGTTCCATCTTTAATTTGCACAAACACTCAAACATCCCTGTGGTTGTGAGTGCCTAGAGAGAGGCACGGCTTGCTGTTGCTGCCCCGTGAGCTGTCCCAGGTGCAGGAATTTCCGAGGAACAGGAAACACAGAGGAAATCCCTCTGCCTCTTGGCTCTGCCCCACGGTGAAAGGCACCCTGGCCAAAAAACAGTGTAAGGAGCTGTCCTGCCCTAGAGCTGGGTGAGAAAGGGAAACATGGAGAAACACGGAGCTCCCTGTCCTGGATGAAGCCAAATTCACCCCAACACTCACGGGTGGCCACACTCAAGGGCTGTTCGGTCAATGAGAAGGCTCCTGCTGATTCTGATGGGCTCTATGCCATTTTCCAGGCTTTGTGCTGCATGGCATGAAGTGCCCTTTTTCTGCCCTTGTTTTGCTCAGACCGGGGGATTGTGATGCCTTCTGGAATCTGGAGGAGGGAAAATAAAAACATTAAAAAAGGTTATTTTTGGTGTCTTCTTTAAAAACCCCAGGACTAAGCAAAGTTAGGAGCAGCCCTGACTTCATCTCAATGCAAAACAAGAGGCTGTTTTTGAATTTTGCAGGTTCGCCCCAGGACTCCAGCTGAGTGAAGTCAAGGCAGGGCTTGTAATGCACGATTTAATCAGTGAATTTGTAGATCTCAAAAGGCGTGCTTAATTTAATATTGTTTCTAATGGCTATTGTCTTCATGCTTGCCTGTTTCCCCGGTGTTTTTCCCTTTTGTAATTACTTGAATGGGCATTTCCAGGTGCACTGCATATATTAGTGAGCATTTTCATCTTAGTAATGAGTGAGATGCTTTCAGTGTTTGTTTCTTCATTGCCCTAATACTTACTTTATTAAAGATCCTGATTCTCCTAAAGGAGAAAAATAAGCATTTACCATTCCTTTCTACCTCATTTACCTCTTCTACCTTATGATGCCATCAATAAAGGAGGAGTTAAATTACTTATTGGCCAGGGTTAGACCAGATTTAAACAATCAGAGAAAAATAAAACAGCAAGGGGAGGCTTGGTCAGTCACAGAATGGTTTGGGTTGGAAGGAACCTTCAAGATCATCTCATTCCAACCTCTCTGCCTTGGGCAGAGACACCTTCCGCTAGACCAGGTTGCTCCAAACCCCATCCAACCTGGCCTCAAACACCTCATGCCTCTCCTTACCCCTTGTTGGAGTGAGAACTGAGCACCTGTTGAACTTCAAGCCATTCCCCTGAATGTCAGAACTTCAGAGCTGTTTTAAGCTCTGTCAGGGGCACCTGCAGTGTGCTTTCCTGGCCTCATTAACATCCTTTAGGGTTAATATGCATTTTTGCCCTCCTTGTGTGCAGCCTGGCACTCGTGGGGTGCAGGAGACCGAGCCTTGCCTGGCTGCTGATGAGCACTGCAGTAGCATTCCAGCATCAGCAGCATTCCAGCATCAGCAGCATTCCAGCATCAGCTGACAGCCCTCACCCAGCCCTGAGCGAGCAGCATTTATTATACATGCACAACAGCCCCGTGCCACATGCTAGTCTAATTTTCAGATTAGCTGTTTATTAGCATTATTATAAACAGGGCTCTTCATCTTCTATTAAATGGCACTGCAGCCACTGCGCTCCCGCGTGAAGCCTGTAAGGAAGCACTTGGCTCACTAAATTACCCTGCAAATGTCAAACTTGCTCTGTGTTATTAGCTGTACGTCTTACATCCTCTTTATTACGATTTCGTGTCTTGAGGGTGCCCCGTGGCGTATGGATTTTTTAAAATACAAACCAGTGTCATTTCGCTGTTTAAAAGAACATTTAATTAAACTGGATTCATTGCTTGTGTGTGGCGAGTTAAATGAAAACTAAATAGAAGGCGTATGATTACATGTTATTAGGCAGAGTGACTGCTCCAGAGACCAAACTCTTTTAGCGCCACATTAAACTAAACTTATTTCATATGCACAGGTTAGCTCTGGCCTGCTAGGGCATCATATTTTGAGAGCAGCAGAATGGTTATGGGCACTAAACAGCTTTTAACAAAATGTGTGTTTCAGGGAAGAAAGAAGAAACCTTGCCTAAGCTAGACTTAAATATGCTAATGAAAGAAATCAAAGCTTAGCACTGATTCTGGGTAACCTTTTAAAAATTACCATTTCTATAGTGTCAGATGCAAATGAGAAGATCAGCTTTGTTTATTATTTCACTAGCTGTAAATTAACAAGGGGCCCCAATGAGTGTAAAAATAAAATTGGAAGCATTTTTTGGGCTTGAGTCGTTGGTCACATCATGGCTTTTTAATGTTCTTTAGGAAAACAAAGGAAATTATAATTAGAACTCCATTACACAATTTCCTATTCCCTACTCCTTTATGTTAACGCTGTTGGTACAATTAGATTTTTTTTAAGGCAAGCACTCACCAAATTTCCTTGCCAGGCATTCTAAGATTGTTTTTGAATGTCTGCTGTTCTCCAGCCCCATCCCTAAAACTCACCATGGCATGTCCCTGGTTAATAAACAGAGCCATTTTTGCCTGTGCATTAGGCCAGACATGTCCCCTACCTTTATGTATGGCAGTGAAAGCCTTGGGAGCACTGGGGGGAAAAAATTTAAAAAAAAAAAAGAAGACGATGAGACCTTCCTATAGGCCTTCCTATTTTTAGGTTGTTTTAATTGCTTTTCATGCTTTTCATAACAGCTGAGAGGAAAGTCTTCCCTGAGAGTGCCACTTCCCCTCTCACACCTCTGCTGGGAAGACCTGGAATTCTCAACCTCTCCTGCAGCACAGCCCAGGCACAGCACCGGCTTTGCTGCCCCTGTGGTTCCCTCTCAAGCTCATCTTTCTTGTCTCCTCTGTGCATTTCTTTCTTTCTTTTTTGCCTGCAAAAGAGACCGACCCCCTCCATGCATTGTTAGTGGGAGCATCCTGCCACTTATCCATGAGAAACTGAATTACAGGAAACAAATTGGAACAAATCAAGCAGTCCTGGAGCAATTCTGCCTTCCAAACGGGAGTGTGGCTGTCCAGAGGTTGAGCTTACAACTTCTGGGCTTTGAAATGGGCTCTGAAATGGACACCCTGTTTGTTTTGGTCCATGAACACAATCCCCCCTTGGGGCACACCAGTGGCTCTGGGGCGAGTTGTAGCCAATATAATTAGTGCAGGGATGTAATTAGTGACATTGGAAGGGTCGCTGTGGGCAGATGGGAGCCGAAGAGGCTGCGCCTGTTTTTGAGACACTTGTATTTGTATTGGCCTGGGAGTCCAAAGCAATGTGTGATGGATGACCTTGCTCAGGGATAAGCCATTTGAACACTAAACCGTGGCATCTGTGGCCCTTGCTTGGATGCAGGGCCCTTGTACCTCTCCATAAATCATCCCACAATGAGGTTTCCTTCAGCAATCCAGGCTAACCTTCCCTGCTGCGTGGGTTAGCTACCCAAGGGGTCAAATCAGCTGTTCAGCCACCTGGCCTGAGGGTCACCTGCAAGGTAAGAAACTCCAGATTTCTTTGGCCATCATCCTTTGCCTTCCAGCACAGCCCAGTTTCTTCCTTAGGGCAAGTGCTGTCTTCAGGCACAGCCTCAAGAGCTCTGCAAGGCAAGAGGAAGAGAAGCCAGGACATGTAAGGCACAGAAATACTCAGTCTGTGCTGACCCAGCTGCCAGGGGTCAAGTCCTCTTTCAGGATTTGTAGATCTGAGCAACAGAATCCATGGGGCAATTGCTGTCAGCAAACTCATCTGTGATCACTGATCCAAATTTGGATCAAATCCTTACAGCCCTCTTCTCTAAATAATGATCTGTTCTTCACATTAAAAAAAAAAAAATCTTATTTACACAACAAACACGCCTAAAACACCCACCTTGATGAAGACTCAATTGTGCTAGGCACTATAAAAACCAGCAGTAATCCCCCAAAGAACTGTTCAAGTAAGGGACTGATATTTTATTTCTCCTGGGAAGACTGGTAACAGTGAATCTTTAAAATCTATTTCTATCCAGGGAAAGCTGTTGGGTTTTCATACCTTGCCGTTCTCAATAGCACACATAAAGCACTAAACACAAAAGCTACGTGTGACTTTGCAACTCCAGCCTCGGGTAGAATATGTGTTCAGCTCCTGCCTGATATATCCATGGACTCCTAAGCAGAAATTTCTTCCTGAATCAGGAAAATTTTGAGGTGGGCATTGCCCCTCACTTAAAATACCGGCCCTGCAGCAGCAGTGTGATCACAACAGGTTCCATAGAGAGGAGCCATCCCAAACCCTTGCCAGAAAAGCATATTTCTGGCTTCCTGCTGTTGCACTGTCTTCATGGATGTGCCCAAAACAATCATTTTTAGAGCAGTTCGAGTCCCAGGCTTGCCTCGGTGCACTTTGAAGCAGTTTGTTCTAAGCCAGTCATGTTCACTATCCTAATCTGACATGAAGCCTGATGGAAAAATCTGTGATCGATTATAGCAGCAGGACAAAGAGATATGAGAGGAAAGCAATGCAAAAGAACAGATATCAATCACTGGCTCGCAACGAGCCTAAAGAAGGTAGCTGGTGATATTCCTGAATTTGAAGGCAGTGTAGCACATCTTTCTGCTGTTGTAGGTAAACACTCCCAGCTTCAGACTGTTTGTCTTACAGACAGACCGATTTGGTAAGAAAAGTGGATTTTGAAGTATGGATTTTGTTGGAAGGGGACAAAATAAACTATTGGTTTGTTACCTTGAAAACGGTGTAGCATGTAATGAGTGTTTGCAGCAGCTTCACAGATGCTTATTACTCTTCTTTTAAGCTTCTAAGTGTTGAGGGTTTTTTGTTTAGATTTACACTTTTTAATTGATTGAATGTGAAATATATGATGGAACAAATTTGTATTGAATAAGAAATAGCAGACACAATCAACAAACTTTAATGTTGAGTTAGCTTTTTTTCTCGTTGCTGGACAAGATCATACTTCAAAGCAAATTAAAAATGTGAAGCCAAACCCTGATTGCAATGCAGGCAACAAAAATCTTCCTGTCAGCCTCAATAAAAGCAGGTGTAAGTTTTCAGTATTAGTCCAGTCCATCCAATTCACATGTCTTTCTGTCTTTATCTAATCTAATACATGGTCTTGAGATAAATTACAGAAGGGTATGATAAATTGCATTGCTATTCATTTTTGGCAAGATCACCTATACGCTGGCCACTAATTCATCTCCGCCAGGATCCATTGAAACACGCTGGATCCTTGAAACAGCCTCCAAATACTGTCATTTCATTTTCTTTTAAGAAAACAAAGAGATTATATCTGCTGGCAAATAGCCTACTTACCCTCAACAAAATAAATGGTACCTCACTGTGACCTCTGTAAAATCATGGTTATAAAAGTATCGAAATGTATTTATGGCATTAAGAGTCCCAAAGATATTAGGTCCCTATATTCTGCTTGAGTGGAAAACTATGATATGTTTTAGACTGAGGGATTTCAAAGTGGGAAAGGATAATGCAGTTTAGGTTTAGAGATTTCAAGGAGTATTTAATTTGTTTAATTGTGTGTTGGCTGTGTTTTGGTGTTCTTCACCCAGATAATACAGATAAAATACACCAAACTGGGTAAGAAATCTGCAGTAGATTGCAACAATTTTGTTCTGGTCCTTTTTTAGAGCAGTTCACCACTCTTGAACAAAGCACCATCCCGATTCACACCCGTACCACCCATCTCCGTCGGGTACCACTCATATCCATCTGGGAATGCAAAGGCAATTTTCTTCCCATTCAAGCAAAAAGGGGAGACAACTTCTTTTCCCTTACACCCATCATATCCATCCCTGCCTCCCATAGGAACTCTGCCAGGCTGCCCAAGGACACTGCAAGCAGGAGCCAGCAACACAAAGCTGCTGCCAAGCCCATGGGTGGTACACAGCCCTGGTCCCACCTCCAGCGTGAGCTGTTGGAGGTGCTGGGGCTTCCCCCTGAGCCCCCCAGGTCCCAGCCCCATGTCCCACCACTGTCCTGCCAAGGAAGAGGGAAAAACTATCTCAGTTTTGGCTGGAAACACAGTGCCCATGCCCCTGCTCAGTACCAGCCTGGGAAATTGCTTCCTGCTCCTTGGCATTCCACTGCCAACTTCCTCCTCCTCGCCCTGCCCTAAATCACTGGGGAACGGTGCCATGGACAATCCAACAGGTGCTGAATTTCACCCAGGAGATTGCCGCACCTCAGTGCTAAGTGATTTTGCATATCAAGATTTTAAAGAAATTTGGGGCATTGTGAGATGAAGGACATTAGTGATGTGAAAAGACAAATACTGTATTTTCTTCAGAATTCATTGTTCACACCCAGAAACAGTACTTAAAAACAGAGCATGTGTTGCAGGATGATGTGAAAACCTGGCCTGGTGAGAGATAAAATTTTCTTGATGATTTCGGGGAGAAGAAGGCTTCATCCTGCACTATTTAGGAGCTGTTGAGGAATAATGGCTACGTCCAGCTAATTGGATGCATTGCTATAGGCACTTGAGAAATGTGATAGACAGATGCATTCAGCTAGAGAAATATCCCTTGGTGCAGAGAGCTGCAGTCAATTAGGGAGTTAAATTGTGAAAGATTTGACCTGGTGTCATTTACATCTCGAGTCATAATTAACACTTAAAGTTCAACTCTATAGCAATTTTCTTTTAATAACACTTAAAACCTATATAGAGCTGAAAGAATTACATAGACATGATGAAGGATGGCTTGAGTGGATGCCTGAATTGCAGTGCGAGTAATTAATCCTCAAAATACCTTTGTGAGGCCTATGGGGAGCATCATTTCTCTCCAGTTTCTCCTTTGAAGAGAAGCAGGTTTTGCCCAATGGCTCCCCAAAGTCTCTGGCACTTGGAGATAAGGACAGAAGCTCTTTCAGGTGATAAACCAGCGAACGCTCAGCTCAGCCCAGCTCCCATCTTTTTGTCTTGCTGAATTTTTTTAATTTTACCACAATCTTTAGAAATATCATGGACAAATTACTTGTCAAATGGCCTGGGTTTTCCAATTAAAATCTGCGCAAATGCAGAACCCAAAAATCTGTCACAAACACAGCTTCTGCCTCAGAGGTTTTCATGTGGATGAAATATGAATCTCACTGGGGGAAGAAACACTCTCTCAGAGTGAGACCTTGTAAGATGGGATTCAGCTCGCTGCAGATTTTTATGGTCAAGTTATAACTGCCCGTAAAGCAGGGGTAAAATGGAAGTGCTGACAAAACTTTTAAACTACAACAGTGGAAATGGTGCCGCAATAATTTATAATCTACAGGCAGCTTTGGATTTATTATCACAATGACAAATGCACTGTCATTGTTAATAGGATATTTCCCAGCAAGGACTTCTTGTTATGCAAGCCAGGTTCACTATGTCATGCAGCATGATAGCAATAAAGTCTACAAGAATTTGTAATGAACTTCAATTACTAATAGATTATGGTTAATGGGAAATATGTGCAGTAAAGATATGGGTTTTTATATGCGCCTTCTGGTACTCTACAAGGCAATGATTTATGCTACAATTTCTGTTAACATTCTCCACTACAAAAAAAAAAAGCCTAAATTGGTGGAAAGCCACTCCATCCATAACAAATATTTAAGATAATTTTGCACATCATGTAAATGAAGATGTAAAATTAGATATTAATCCATTTCATTTTAGCATTTGTATTTTTATTAAAAATGAAGACTTTGCCCTACTGTGTAATGACATTAAAAATCCTATCATGGGCTGCAAGCATGAATTACCCCAATGCAGGAATGGTGACAGCAGCCGAGCTGTGAGTGCATTTGTTCAATTTGCTGTAGTAATTAACGGAGCAGTGAGAATATTTTTCTACATATGATTTAAAGTAGCAGCCCTGAAGCTGCTCAGGCAGATGTGTTTGATGTGGAGGGATATATGCATGAAGTCTGGGTCCTTTGGAGGGATCAGCCTTTTCCTCCCCCACTGTGCTTCCCCCCAGCCTTTGGGACATCGCTCCGAAGCTGTGCCTCACTCATGGACATCAGAGATTCCCTTCCCTGCACAGCAAACCTCCCACGGGAATTACTTTGGGAAATAATCACCTGACACAGCACCAGAGCCACCAGCTCACACTTACTTATCAGGGGGACACAGGCCAGGTGTTTGCCTGTTGTTTCAAAACAGATTCCCTCCTCTTCTTCCTCCTCCTTCCTCCCTCCTTCCAGCTTTTTTCTCTTATACCTAGAATCTGTGTATTCCAGGTTTATGTGCTCATGAAATGAAAAGAAAAAATAATATCTCCCCATTTAAAAACAAGAACTGCTCAAAGCCATCTTTGAGAAAACATATAGATGCAATATTAAGGTTTGCATTTACCCAGAGTCACGTTTCACACCTAAAATGTATATTTAGCCAGAAAGGGGCACCCATGCATGAAGTGCTTTGAAGATAATTTCTGGTACATTTTTAATACAGGTATCCTGAAGCCCAGCTTGGTTCAATCAGTGTTATGCTGTTTAATGCCATTGCTCTCAATGAACCTCTGTATAGAGCCTGCAAGTTAATTTTTTAGGGGTGCAAGCCAGGAAAATATGAAATTTGATTTGAACTTTTTACAAGGCTTTTAGTGATCGGACAAGAGGAATGGCTTCAAACTGACAGAGGGCAGGTTTAGAGTAGAGATTAGGAAGAAATTGCTAAGGGTGATGAGGTCCTGGTACAGATTGCTGTGCAAATCCAAGTCCATGGGCAAACTCTACTTCCCAACCATGCTGTGGAATCACAGTATCTCACTGTACAATTGAGGGTGATTCTCACATGAAAATGTGGTTCTCCACTGTATTAGGAAGTTGTTTGAGAGATTTACAAAATGTCCTTCAGTTTTTATGGTAAAATGAGCATAAAACTGTGCTTCCCCACACTCATTTCCTACTAAATAATACTTAAAGTACTTGCTTCTTGGAAATGTGTGAGTGTGTTACAAATTTAAAATTAAATCTAATTTATCCCTTAAGGGTGCTCTGCTGATTCAGTTTTCCCCCAGCCCCTTAACAGAAGCTGTTGCAAGATACAGAATGGAGCTTACTGTATTTTCCCCCTCAGTTTTTATTGAAATTTTCCTCAGAAGTAAAACAGGGGAAGAAGCTCGCCGGGAAATTCACAATTAATATCTTTTGTCTGTGCGTGTGTGGTCAAATTCTCCTCTCTTCTCTCCAGACCAGCTCTGCTGCTTCTCATCTTTCCTGCTCTCACCCACATTTTCACAACAAGCATCCTCCAAAACCCCTAAAAACCCTTTTTCTCATTTTGTTGGGTTTTTTTAAAGTCTGATAAACAATAAAACAGCAGGATCTGCAAGTGCATCTCACTGCTGGGTTTTGTTGCTGGATTAGTGGGTTTTTGTTTTTAGTTCTGGCATTTCTGTGGCTCCCTGAGATATCTCACCCCTGACAGGGTTGATGCGGCAATGTTCAGCGGTCACCTGCTTTGCAAGCACCATTTAGAAAAGGTCACTGACAGCCCAAAAGAGCCACGAAAATAAATGTAACTTTAATTTGTTTCCCATTAGAAACGTGTGCAGCAATCTGTTCTAATGAGAGATTTTCTTTCTTCCCTGCTCTGGCATGTGACCACAGCAGCTCACAGATATACTGAGGTCTTCTAACGCAGGAGCCTGTGCACAGAACTGTGTAAAGTGGTAATGGATCTTGTTCTGTTCAACAGAGGATTATCATGGAAACACCCTAAAATACACCAGAATTAATATTTGAGCACCAGGAGAAGTTTGTGTTTCAAATAACTTGCCCTAAAATGAATATAAACAGCTATTACACCCAATATGATCTCTTGAAATCACTTCAAATCATTAATAATCTATATTGTATCAGAAATGTGTGTGCAAAAATAAAACATAATTCCTTGCAGCTAAAGTATTACCTAAAGTAAACCATTTCAAGACTGAATCAAATTATTTCAATGGCAGAAATCACACCTGTCTCAGGGGATAAATTGAGTATTCAGGCTATTAAATCCATTCAAGCGACTCTATTGTATCCCACTATGTATTGTGCCTTGTAGAGAGAAAACACTTCTGAAAACTATAAAATCATTTAGCAAAACAAATGCATCAACCGCAACAGCCTCACCTGGAGAAGGGACTGAGGAGGTGAAACCCTTTCTTGCTGAATACCCTGTGCAGTGAACAGTTTTATCTGACACGATGCCACTGAAAATGAAAAACAAAATGCTACTGGAACCAGTTATTTTGGTATCTGAGTTTATTTTTACATTTTCTTTGTTACAAAGCTCACAGGCCACTTATGGCCCTGGCTGCCAGGCCAGGGGAAGGCTGTGACCAGAAGCTTTGTGTGGTTAATTAAAAATACCAAAAACGCCCTGTGTGACTGCAGCAGCTGATTCCAAACGTAGATTTTGCATCAGGGACTGAAATCCTCCTCTCCAGGACAGTTGTTCCCAACCCTGTGCCTCAACCATCTTCTCCTGTTTCCCTTCCGTAGTGCCAGTATGGATCTGGCACACAAATTGCTCTGCAGATCCATCATTATCGAGTAAAAGTACAGCAAGGGGAAGAAATGCCATTAAATGGAGATGCCTGCAGAGGCAGGAGCAGCCACTGAACGTGCAGGTGTGAGGCCACTTTCACTTTAGCAGCTGAAGTCACAAAGTCAAGAAACCCCACCAAAGATCCACCCAATGGTTGGTCATTCTGAGCCTCCACTCCTGCCAGCTGCCCCAAGAAATTGCAATTTGCTCACTTGGTCTGTGGAGAGCTTTTAAATGGAGATGGTGGAACCACATGTAGTTCTGGATTATTTCTTAGGAAATGGTTGGGTTTCTGCAGTGCCTGAGCGGATGGTCTGAGTTATAGCTGATTACACAACATCTGTATGATAAAGCACAATTTACTGCTTAGTGAGCTACACATTCATAGATTAGTGTCGAATTAATCAAGTATTAAAGCTCACTTATAACAACAGATGTTAATACTGATTTCTTAACAAGCTCCAAAAATTATTATCGGTGCTGAAGTAAATTAAGCCATTTATAAAAGATGAAAAAATACATTTCAGCTGTTAGCAGTTTGTGTCTGACTTTTTGTCTTGGCTCAAGAAGAAGAGGTTAACTCATGGCTCAATCACTATTACACCCAGGTTGTTATTGAAAAACACCTTCCCATCTCTGCTTTCACTGCATCCAGGCTTTCTTAATTCTTCCATCACCTGACGCTTTAGTTCAGGAGGAGCAGTTTTGGCAAAGTCAAGTGTTTCTGTCAGGAAATCCAGCAGCAGCTCGCCATCTTTGTCCCCTTCAGTGAAGCAGCTGGTGATGTCCATGTGGGAGGGGAGCTCGTAGAGCTGGTACTTCAGCCCCGCTGAGTCCAGCATCCTTGGCAAATCACCGGCGCAAACGTAAGAGCAAAGATCTTCTAAAGGGAAGGAAGACCCGAACTTCGTCCACAGCGTTGCCCAGCCGCTGTTTTCTGAGAGATAAACCACCAGAAAAACTCTCAGAGTCAAGGGAAAATACTATTTGAAAGTATTTTTGATTGTCTGGGGTTTCTTTAGCAGTTGTCATCATTGCAAGTGAGATCTTTCCAGCGCTGGGGCGTGTCCCGGGGCATGGTGGAGTCAGCTGCCTCCCTGCTTCTGTTCCTCAGGTTTGGGGGCTGCTGGAGTGGGTGGACACCTACCCTGGAGCTCCAGCACCTCTCCTTGAGCCTCCAGCTGAGGCCAGAGCAGTTCACACTTGTGTACCTCTTCTCAAGACATTTTATAAAGCAAACCAGCTGGGTAAGTTGAAAACTGCCCATATACATCTTTGCATCTTTATTTTCCCCCAGCTGGATCTCTGATTCAGTATTTCTGCTGTAAATATTTTTTTAAGGATTACTCAGAATGAGTGGACAGGATGAAAATAACTTAGAGCCAAATGAGCAGCTCTTGAAAGTTACAATGATAATTCTCCCTAGGCACTAAAACCAGTTACTCGTGGTTTTGCAGTTGCTTTATCTGCGAACAGTTATTTATAGTCAAATAAACAGTTTGGTGTTTAGAAGAGAGGCTACAATATTTTCTTTCACCTGGTGGAAATTGAATGCAGAGCACTAATTGCAGGAAATCTGCCGGTGTCAGTGTTGTGTGACTCAGTGCCATCTCCAAGCCGAGCAATTATACCCTACCTGAACACAGCATTATTATAATGGCCCTCAGAAGGCTCAGCATATGGCACTGCTTTTGTTTGCAAGGCGGTGTAAACACATCCCCAGCCCCTGCAGATCCTGCTCTGCCGGCTCAGGGCAGGAGGGATGGCAACTCCCCTGACTGACCCCAGCCCTGTCCTGCTCCCGGCCTGGCTTTTAGTTAACACACCCTGATGTGTTTGTGTTGGAGATGACATTACCTTTTGTGAAATGAGCTTTGTTCTGATGATATTTCAGTGCCTCCTTTTGCTTCAGTGCTCATTTTCACGGTGCTTCTTCCCTTCCCTCTCTGTTCTCGTTTCCCCCATGGTTTTCCCCTTCTTTTCCTCTCTGCTTCTCGGAGTCCTGCTCCTCTCTCCCACTTTTTTGTTGCCCCCAGCAATTTCTGCTCCATCAGAAAATGCAGAGTCATGTAGCCCAGAGAGGACTTCAAATACTTTTCATGAACTCAGAACCTTAATCATTTTAATTTTGAATAGGCATGCCTTCCTTCCTGCATTCATATTTTGCAAATATCCAAAGGGACAGGTTAAGCAACTGGAAAAGAGTTTTAGTTAACTACATGCAGGTAATTGACAATAGTCTGATATTATGATCTATTCTCATTCAGGCAAAGAACAAGAACAGGGTTTTTTAAATCATTTAAAATACAGATTTCTAGATGTGAGCTGCTTGAAAACACTTTAAACGAAAAACATTTTGGAGAAAGGTAGTTTGAATAAATTTAGGTCAGAAGTGTCACTTCATAGTGGACCTTTCATGATCAAAATAAAAGAAACTTCATCAGTTTGCAGACCTGGCCAAATTCAATAAGAAATTAAGCTTAAAACTCTGAACAAATAATGCTTAACATCCCTTTCAGAATTGTCAGATGTGACTGTTTACACAACTAAAATTTCCATAGCTTTTGAGGCAAATTAAAGACTTTCTAGAGTCAAATTAGACTCCACCATTGCACTATCTCTGCCATACCTTGCCCACAGTATTAAAAGGTCGTCATTTACTCTGCTCCAGCATTTTCCTGCTGGATTGACCACAGAGCATCTCTATGAGGTCTGAAACAGCCTAAGAACGCTGCTTTGTACCCAAAATGATGATATTAAGGAAATGGGCAGTTTGAGAAGAAAATGAACCATATGTGCTCCAACACCTGCTGCAGGGCACAGCCGAGCCCCGCCGCAGCCGTCTGCTCAGAGCCCTGAGTCTCCGGGAGAGAGAATGCAGTGCCCAGCCCGGCAAGCTTTCACAGCAAGCAGCACAGGCTGAAGGGCTCCTGCGAGCCAGAGCTGCGGGATGGAGCCTCTCCTGCTGCGGGGCCTCTGCTGCCATCCTCACTGGACAGGCTGTAGGATGGGCAAGGGCAAAAGGAAGGTGTTTGTGCCCGTGATACGGGGTTTGCTGGCTCATAAAACCTTGTGTGTCCCCACTTGTATGGAACCTTTATGACCCACGCAGACACAGACAATGTGAAGGTTTCAGTGATGTCCATTCACCCCTCTGGCCTGTGCCAGGAACCCCAAAGGTCCCCGTGGCCCTTGCCTGACGGAGCAGCTCTGCTGGAGCAGCTCTCACCTGACACCAGGATAATGAGGAGCTTCGCCTGCGATTCCAGGAGGCTGTGGAAATACTGGATAGTTGCTGGGACGTCTTTCACATAATACAGCATCTGGAAAAAGAGGAGATGCTTAGAGGCACACAGAGTCTTCCTGGTGACTGTTATAACAGGGTTATTGTGACTGGCACCACTGTTAAAAAACCCAAATGGGCTCACACTGCAGGCTCAGGGCTGGTGACTGTTATAACAGGGTTATTGTGACTGGCACCACTGTTAAAAAACCCAAATGGGCTCACACTGCAGGCTCGGGGCTGCCATGCCCTGCCTGCTCTCTGACACTCCCAGCTCCAAGCTCATGTTCATTCATTAACCTGAGATAAAGAGATTTGCCTTTCTTCATTGTGACGATGACTCCAACGATGGCTTCAGTGAACTTGGAAACACAAAGACAATTTCATGGAGGGGACAAGGAGCTTTTGAAGACACTAGCTAAAATGTATTCTTAGTTGACTGCCACCCACAGCCTGGTTAATAGGACTACTGTGCTCAAAGCTGCTTTTCATTTTTGCAGTTCATTTATGCTAAAGCACTTCAAATTACTGGGAAGTAAACTCACCTTTCTTCCCCCACGAGTGGATAATGAGGTCACATCCTTCATGCATACTTTTAACAGTCGAGTCTTTGACAAGATTTGCTTTGCAGAGACTCTTACCTGGATCATGTGAATGAAGTCAAATTTTTTAGTCTTCTTTTCTGCATTCATTCGACTTTCATATTCATAAGCTGTCTCCTTGTGCCAGGTAAATTTTATGTTCTCCAGGTTTGATGCCTGAGCCACATGCTCTGAAATAGAGGAGAAGGCAGGACAGAGTTACCTCAATTGCAAATATGGGACTGATTTCCACTCAGGGCTTTAATACCTCCAAAAGCCATATTTAGGTAGAGAGTTTTGGTGCCAGTTTAACACAACAGTGTTAAACCTTGAGCCCACATGTGAAGAGGAAGCTGTAAAGGTCTTTGTAGGATAAAATCTTAAGAAGGTCTGATGCTTTTCCCTTTGCTCCTTCATTTGTGCTCCTCCAATCTTTACCTGATTTTAAAAAAAGTAGATTCTTCCCCATGACTGGTTCAAGCTGAATAAAAGATGTTGGCTGGGATGAATAGTTATGAGGCCATGAGCAGCACATTTTCTGTCAAATAAGAGGACTCATTTCCCCATTGCTTATGTGCTACACAAAACCCATGTGGCTGAGCAGAAGCCAGGCCATGGTGGAGAGCTTTCCCCAGATAAAAACAGGTGCTCAAGGATGGATCAAAGCAGGGGTTTCTTGTAAAGAGAAGCAAAATGAAAAGGTTGAGAAGGGCAGAGAAAGCAAATCCCTTCTAAATTTGTGTAACTGGGATGGCGGGAGAGGGAAGGAGCTTTGTTCCATGAGTGAGGACCCATCTCTTGACATTCAGCCGCTTCTGTGTTGAAACAATTTTTCAGAAGCCCACAGTTCTGACCAACAGCTTCAGGCAAAAGCGATGGCAGTGTTTTAAAGCAAAGAGCAGTGTAAGGAGTGACACATGGCATGTTTTCAGACTTCCACACAATGCACATCAGCCACTGAGGAAAGCAGAAAAGTGAAGAGGAGGATTCAGAGAATAAGTTACACTGAGGGCCTGGCTCATCGCTACATTTCTTTGGTTTTTATGGCAGCAAAACGGAGAGGTAATTTCATAACGTAGGGGATGCTGGAATACTAATGTCCATCTGCTGGCATATGGAGCTCATCTCACTGAGTTGCTGCCTGGGCTCAGGATTGCTCCAGGACAAAGCAGGCCCTGATTCAGTTCCTGTGCTTCGCTGGATCCATTTAAAACTTCCACAGCCCAAAGGCAGGCTGAGCCTTAGCTACAGAACACATGTTCGAAACATCACCATTTGCTAAGAACAGTGCCATTACACCACCAAGGACAATGTTTCTCCTTTTGGGCTCTGATTAGGACACATCCCCGTCAGAGAGATGAGAAATGCTCCATCAGTGCTTATCTCCTTTCTTCTGTGGCTGGAAATGGGCCACCCCTTTCAGATGCTGCCACTGTTACTCTGTTAGCTTCCATTTATCAGTCGCTGGCCCCAGCACTGGCAGTTCAGGTTTAATTTGCTGTTCTGAGCTCAGGGGTAATTCAGCAGCAGCTCCTATCCCCTCACCAATAATCTGGGGCAGTCTGGTTTGGTCCAATTGTTGGTCTGTCTGCAAGGAGGAGCTGGGAAGAAAATTGAATTGTTTTCAGGGCTGGGCCCTCCAAGTCAAAATTCTAGGAGGTGCAAGCTCATGATAGGATTACGGTAAATTTCTGCCCAAAGATTCACCCAAAGCCGTTTTGAAAATTTCACCTGCATTTTCTCCTGGGTTCACCCTAGGTTCTTTTCCCAGTTCCCAGTTCCCTAGGTTCTTTTCAGGTACATCAGGTTCATGTACCTGATGGGTGCCATCAAAACTGTGCACTGCTGGTTCAGCTCAGTTCTGGGGCCACCAACACTCCAGCGATGGCCACCAAGGGATTCCACCAGGAATGAAGGAAAGCCACAGCCTGTCCATGAGGCTTTGAGAAGAGCCTCCATCGCACGCCACAGCCTAAGAGAAACCTGAGTTTGTCATCACTGCACATCCCAGTAGGAAGTTTCTCTTGTGAGCTTGGCTTCTCCTTCCCAAGGAGAAAGCATTTGGTGAGGCAGAAAACATAACTGCTGAATTCTCAGAGGTGGGGATAATGTTTCTAATTCTCCGCGGAAAATCTTAGGCCTCAGAAACCTAATTAATGGTAGCTACTGGGGACATGATTAATTACCAAATAAGAGAGTTTAAAGAAAGAAATTCAGATGAATATTTCATTTCTAGTTTAGCATAAAACTTAAAATAAGGACAACATTTTATATTTTCTTTAACTTTCTTCTGGAAAGAAACACACTGCAGCAGGATAGGACTGCCAGTTAATTGGTGGTAGGTGGTGGGACCACCAGGAAGATTCAGAGCAAATCCAGTCCTGTGTAGCCCAGACAGGACAGAAATGCTTTGTGCAAGTGAACGAACTCTCTCATAAACAGGGAAGATGCTGCGTTGCCCATCCTGCACCATTTCAGCCTGGAGCAATGTAAAAGCTCTGGGGATTTTGCACAAGCCATCTTTTGAAAGATCAGGTCCAGGTAATACAGAGAGAGATATTAAAAAATTATTTGTTTCCTGGCATCCTTTGGTGCTTCCAGTGATTCTGAACTACTTCACTGCAGGGAGAAAGGGATTGTTGCTTTTTTTTTTTCCTTTGCCTTCCCCAAGCTGATTCACACTGGGAATGCTTCATTTTTAAGGAGTTAAGCAAGAGCAAGAGTTGGAGATTTGCAGTGTGGTTTTACAGCCTGGTGTTTGCCATGGTTTGGAGCGTTTCCAACAAGAGACTCTCGGCCGATGAGGTTCACTCATTGCTGTCACATCCCTTCAGCAGTGCTCTCTGCCCAGGTGTGCTCTGCTCGGGGCTGGTGTCACCTCCGCCATCACCTGCGAGCTGAACCCTGCTGGTGCTAATCCAGCGATAACCAAACTCTGCATTGCTGTGTGATGCTCACTTTGTAGGGCAATTTGATCAAAGCACCCTCGTTAACACTCAATCCTCCTCGGAAAATGCTTCGATTTCCTTCATGATTAGACCTTTGGGTTGGGGGAAGGAAAGAAGCTCTGAGCCCCAGAGCACACGGCAAAAGCCTTTCCTATCAGTTTTGCTTTCCTTTCCGTGTTTTCTAATTCAAAGCCTGGTAACTAATTTAGTGCCCCACTGTGAGGTTTAGTTATTTGTTGGAAACGATTTTTAAGATGTGAGAGAATTACCATGAGACACTAAAACTTTCTCTTTGATGCTGAGGAAGGATCCTGATTCAATGCAAGTCGAAGTAGAAAAACTTTCTGAAATGCAGGGATTTCACTCCATTCCCATACAATCACCCATCACTTCCCACCTTGTTTAGCTTTTAAATTCTGTCTAGCCAAGGATTTGCCATGCAGAGTTGTTTGCAGTGTGAGAAACTAAGATTTTAACAAGAGTGAGCATTGTTGAGAAGCAATGATGGCAAAAAAAAGCATGAAATAGCGAATTTTTTAATTTCTAAGTGGCAGTTCTGACAAGAATGCATTTGAACATGGGGTCACCCACCATTCAACACTTTTTAATGCTTGTAAAATAATTAATTTAATTTAATTTAATTTATTTAATGTAAAAATACCTTTGTACTTGGAGATTTGGTCAGCACTTGGCTCGATCACATCGTTGTTGATGGTCACCCCGGGATATCTGGCTCGTATTTTTGAGAGGATCTGCAAGTCCATCTCACCTAAGGAAGGAGGAGACATGAAACGCAGGATGAAAACAAAGCTCAGGCGAAGAGGATTTCCACCACCATCATATCCCCACTTTTGCAGATAGATTTCTGCCATTAATGTGCAGGTGTACCACACAAGTCCATGCAGCTGCTTTGTATTCTCTGTAGGTTGTGACTGAAGATTGAGCTTCAGGATTTGAGAAAATTTTAAATCTCAGTCCCAACCCTCTTCATTTCTCCTCTCTGACTGGCACCATCAGGGCCAAGGGAAAACCAGACAAAACCTGTGGCTTGACCTCATATTTCCTGGACAAGGTCTAACCTCGTGGGGGAGATCCTACACAACTCTGATGGTGCCAGTTCTGATGGTTCCAAGTCACCAGCAAACGTGGCAGGATTTCTTAGGAGTCAGTAGGAGCATTTTTAGCCAAGCACCTCACTGGTTACAAGGTCGTGTGGGAGAGGGCGAAGGGAATATGTGTTTACACTGGAATCAGAGACAATATTCATATCTGTTTGTCGTTAGCGTCCTGTGACTTTTCCCAAAAGAATGATGAATAGAGCACATACCATTTGTGTTTATCTAACCCTTGTTTACATAATACCCCAGAGAGGACTGCATTTTATATTTTTGGTGAGGAAGAGTTCTCTCTAAACACTTCTCAGGCCAGCTGAAATTATTTTGTTGATGGATCCAACATTTCAAAATTTAAAAATAGCTACTATAATTCTCGGCCGTCTCACCCCATCTGCAATATAGGAAACTCAGGGGGATGGTAATTCTGGCTGAGGCATGGGTCCAGGGACAATATCCCCCTGGCTAGCTCAGCTTTCTCCAACCTCACTTCTGCTTATTGTGCTTGGATGGATTTTAGGTGGAAAAAATACCAGCAGAATAAATTAAGGTAGAAAGAATGAAACAGAGCGTAACTACAGTGAATAGTAGATCCAGGGGTCATGTTACAAGCAAATATTGAGCTTTGTCCTGGAAGATGTACTTGTGCTTGCACAAAACTCCACATTATAAAACTCCGGACAAATGAACAAGGTTTTGTTCTGAATGGAAGGCCACCCAGCAAAGTTATGGAGTGGAAGGACCACCCACAAGCCCTGGTGGCCCTTGCTGAGGGACTGTGGAGGGCACAGCTGCACAGCCTCTGCCCACCCTCATCATTTTCACTGCCCCTGGACTCCCACCGCTTCACCATTAGCCTCATTTTGCAGAATATTTGAAGTACAAAGGAAAATACTGGGCATTAAATTGCTCATTAGTGCTCAGAGGATGTAATATACAAAGTGAGGAAGAGTTGCATTTTTTCAGACTTACGGGTCTTTCTTAAAGCAACCAGCAACACCAAAATTTGCATGGCATCTCTGGAAGCACTGTTCTTTGAGGGAGGGAAATTGAATTTCTGAGGCAGCAGAAATAGCTGCAGCTTTGCTATTGCTGCAAGCCCTGTATTCTGTTGAAAAATCAGAGCAAAGCCAGTTGTCTGCAGGCTGCCGTGGTAAAATTTGGGAGCAGAGAATTTGTAATGAACTACTGCAATAGTTTGACTTTTGGTTGCTTTACCAACTTTCTGATTTAGCCCTTTGAAAAGGCTATGCAGGTCCTGATTAAAAAAAAAAAAAAAGAAATTGAATTTTGTATTTCCATATGCTGATAGGTTAATATATTCCCTTCCACTCTTGTGTGGCCAAATCACCCTTGTACTGTTTTTAACCAAAAAAACCCACCCCTTTGATTCATAATTTAATCCACAGCCTTAACTGACTTCACTTAGCTCTTTTATATGCAAACAAGTGTCCCGAGGCATTTTACAGTCAGATCTGTGGCAGCTTGCATTATCAACAATTTGGCAATTAGGCTATCCGAATTATTTAAACTCTCCAACACAATTACCTTTTAAAGGCTACCACTATGTTCGCCATTAAGTTTCTAATTAAACATTTTACATAACGGGATAGTTTATAGCCCAGTTGCTACTTTATGGCAGCGTTGATGGCTTTTATGGTTTTTAAAGGTACAGAGTGCGGAGCGCTGGAGTGTGAACTTAATAAGGCTGCGGCGAAGGCGAAGGCAGGAGCTGTGTTCGGGAGGTGTAATGGAATGGGATGCTGCAGGAAATGGGTTCCTGCCTCCCGAGGTGGAAAAGGGGAGAGGAAACTGCGCTCCCACATCAGCCAGGGTCGGCTGGAGGGATTTGGGAATCGGCTCCCTGCTGACCTCGCAGGGGACTGTGATGGGAGCAAACCAGTGAGCAGATGGGGTTGGGCGATTTGGGGATTTTTACATCACAAAGTGAGATTTGCCTGCACATTAGTGATTGATGGCAAGCTGGACTGTCTCTGGCCAGGGAGTAAAGTGGTCCTATTAAAAAGATCCTTCTTTTTTTTTTTTTTTTCTTTTTTTTTTTTTCTTTTTTTTTTTTTTTTCCAGAAGAATGGTTTCCTTTGGAGAGCAATGTTCCTGCTCCAGCACACTGTCTGTTTTATAACTAATGCCCACCATTTACATACAATTACTGTGTGGAGGAGAGGCTGACAAACCTGAGGTTAGTCTTTGGCGATGGTATGACTGCAGCATTTAAATTGGATTAACTGTTCATATAAAACTTAAGTGTGGTGACTTAATGGGCAGAGAAGGAAACATAGGTTTTAATTATGGGGGCACTTAAGGAAAAATTTAATGAAAATAAGCTGCTTGATCTTACCGGTATTGTTTTTCCACTCAGTGAACTTAAAAGATTCGTTATTTCTGATTTCTCCTGGATTTCTTTTGAATCTTTTGCTCAGCTCCAGTGTTTTGGGGGACAGAAGCTCTGGGAAGAGCTTGTACACTGATGGTGATCAGCACATACAGGCAAAGCAGAGCTCTCACATAGCATTATGGGAGTTATCACCACAGTAAATAGTTACAGGGAAGTGTAGTTGCAATGCAGGTTAAAAAGGCAATACTCTGAGGAATCTAAGACATTATGGCACTATTTTGTGTGTGTGTGTAGAAATCTTATGGAGCAGTTCAAGCTCCCTGCCTTTGAGGTGTGATGGTGTAGAAGGAGGGTTTTTGTGGAGGACATGGAAGAACCAGAGTGGGGAGGCACAAGCTGTTTTCAGACGATGAAAACATCACCAACACCACCTGTCCCCTGGAGCTACTTTTCAAGGAAAAACTTATTTCCCACTCTGCTCCTTTTGCAATTTTTAATCCTCTATTCTTAGTTAAAAAAACCAAAAAAACAAAAAAAAACCCCAAAACCATATCAATATTGAAGTCCATACATACCTGCTCCACCACCAACACTTAGAACATTGATTGTAGACTTCCCATTTCCAATACTGAAAAACATTATTTATGCATTTTAGGAGAGCTGCCCACTAGAGAGGGTTCCATGCATGATGTGAAGCACTGGAGATCCCATTAAGACTTAAATTTGCAGGACAAAACCCAAATACAATGCCTGTGTGTACAGGCATGCCTGCGAGTGGGCAGGAGGGATCGGATTCAGAGCTCTGCCCTTTGGATATTCCAAATTTCCACTTAGTTTGGCAATTTGTAGAGGCATTTGCTTTAATTACAAGTGCATACAAGCAGCAGCAGGTACACACCTTCTCTGTGTCTGTGTTCAGAGGAACAGAGAACCCTCTGGGTCTGGACCAGCACCTTAAAAATTATTTGTAGAACTTCTACATCATGCAAAATGGGGAGGGAGAGAGGGAGAGCTCTTAAAATCCCCGAGTGGGGCTCTGGCAGAGCCATGAAGCCCTGAGCCCTGAGAAGAGCCTCCCCAGAGGCAGGATTTGATGCTGGCTGCCTGCCCCCAAGCCAGCCTGCGAAGTGAGGGCTCCAGCGCAGGACACACACAGGCAGGCAAGGCAGGAGCATTGCCCAGCCATCCTGGAGAGACCCTAAACATCACCTGAAAAGATTGCTTTTGAAAAGCTGCTTTCAATCAGGTTTGGTGCTAGAATGTAGTGTCTGCTGCTGCATTTCAGAGCTGATTCAGGGCAAGCTGTGCTTGTGCGCAAGGAAACAATGCAGCCTTATCTCCTCCTGCTAGGCAGGCTCCGTCCTGGAGAGCTGTGTGTGCAAATCTCCAGCCAAGCCCTATCACAGACCAGCAGACAGGGCAGGAGCAGCAATCTGCCTCTCACAGGCAGCCCCCCGAGCCCACCAGCACGGTGGGACCGTGCCCCTGGCTGTCCTCCAGCCCAGGGTGGTCACCTCGCTGTTACCTTGCTATCACACCCGGCAGCTGCCTCTCCACGAAGTCCTGCATGCTCTGGTGCTCCGTGGACCTCTCCAGGAAGAGGCGGAAGGACTGGAGGTATCTGTCGGGATCAGTGAGCAAACTCCTCATGGGTGATGCCATGCTGGGGTCGGGAAGGTGCAGGAGGGGACAGGCAGCTCTTCTCGCAGGCCGAGAGAAGGAATGAAAAATGCTGCAGGGGAAAATCCAGCGGCACCCGGACTTTGCTCCAAGTCCCCGGCCCTGCTGCTCCCTTGGAGTGTTACGCAATCTTGCAATAGGAGCTGTAAATGGGATCCAAGCAGCAGAGGCTAATATATCATCTTTAATCTGTGCAGGGCAAGTGCCAGAATTTTTTAACTGTGCTGACACAGGACTCTGTTAAAACACAGTAAAAGGGTCTTTAGATGGTTCTTAAACACAAGGAAAATTCCTCTGTTTTGTGAAGGCATGGAGAGGCTCTGAAGGCTGGGTCTGGGTTAGAAGAAAGTGCAACACTCATCTCCAGAGATGCTGGCAGATGTCTCTATCTGTTTTTTTAATCTTTTAATGTTCTTAAAGGGAATGCTGATGGTGGGGTGAAAACAATAAAAACCTTACAAAGGCACTTTATTTTTCTAGTTCTCCTGAAGATAATGGTACAATTCCCATGGGTTAGGCAGTTAATTCACCAAAGCCACGTGAGTTACTGGAATAGACGTTGTGCTAAGCCAGGCTTACAGGGAATCAGGAGCAGGGAAGGCAAACGTGTTACCAGGGAGGTGTCAGACTGCACCTTGGAAAGTGCACAAAGATGTCTTTATCCTCTCCTAAACTGCAGTTTAAGTTCATCACATCTTGTCCTAACTGGCAAGGAGAAAGAGAGACCCTCTCCCTCCTCATGGGCCCCATGTTTGAGGACATGCCACATTTCCTCAGTGTCTCGTACCATCCCCTCTGGCTTTCCTGCAGAGGATACATCCCTCTCGTTATTTTCACACTTCCCTTTGGACTCTCTCCAGCCAAGCCCCATTGTTGCTCAAGGACAAAACCCTCCTACCCACCAATCTCCCTGGCTCCCAGCACAGCCAGGATGGTTTCCATGGCCCCGCTGAGAGCCGCTGCCTTCACTCACCAGCATGACCCCTGGAACACAAACCAAGGGCTTTTCCCAGACTACTTCTCTTGTCCCTTTGAATTATAGTTCTGGCCTCTGTTGTGCTCAAGTCCCTCCCAGCTGCACATCAAATAACATAGTCTTGTCCCTCCTCCAAACCATGAATAGAAACACAAGTAACTGGCTCAGGTCCATATTTGCCATTGCCTCCCTTTCTGGCAGGGAACTCCTGACAAATTTTCTAACTGTGCCACCAGCTTTCCACCCACCCAATATCTGTCTCCTCAAGGCCACATCTTCCGCACTTGTTTATGAGAATGTCACACTCAATGGTGCCAACTCCTTCTCCCTTGTGCACCAGCAGAAAGATGGGCTTGGAACAATTTCTCCCTGACATCTCCACGTTGCCTGACCATCACCTTATCCTCTTTCTGCTGCTGTCTCGTCCTCGAAGGACTGTTTTTGGGACTGTTTCCAGGGACAGCCATCGTGCTGAGCAGCTGCAGTTCCACAGCTCGCTCTCCTGCCCCTTTCCAATGACAACATCAGCTGCTTGGCTTTGCCCATTCTCCTGTGCTGCCTGTGACAAAGGTAACACCCAAGCTGTGACATGTTTTGGTTTTGCAGCCCATGGGCCACATCTCCAAAGGTTCCTGCAGGAAGGAGCATGGAGAGGATTGGTGACAATGTTCCTCCTCCAGTTCGTGCTGCTACCAGAGATGTTAGCAATGGCTGAGAATTCATAGTCAATTAGCAACGCCTGATAATTGCTTTCCTTGGGGCAGTCCCAAAGATTGGTGGTGACCTCTGGAGCAGGTCCCAAGGTTGATTTTCTGCCCATACTGCCTCCAAGGCAGACTGGCTTTGGCACACTCCCTACTCCCCACCTTCTCAGACAGCAAGGATGTTTTCAAGTGAAAAACCAGCAAAACTGAGCATTTTAAAGAGCGCTAATGAAAGACAAGCTGGTACAATGCTGGTAACAAGTAGATGGGAGAGCTCTAGAAACTTTGTCAGCCTCTGACTGACAACTCCTCCTTGACCCAGATGAACAGCACTCAAACCCCCAACAACGTGTGAATTAACCTGGGGAATCCAAGCATTGACTTTTCCAGAGAAAGTAAAGAAGAAAACTCCTGGATGTACCTCAGATGAGAATTACTCACTGCTAACCCACCCTAAAAACACAGTGGTGTATTCTTTTTTTACCCATTCCTTTGCTATGCCTGTCTCCTCATTCTTATTTTAAGTGCATAAAGAGGCTTTGCTGTTTGCCACTAATATATTTTTACTACCTTCAATCTTGAAAAAATGTTTTGTGGTTTATAAGAGGAGATTTAGATAATCGACCCTTTTTTCTATGCCTCCCCCTACTTCCCATGATTTAATTTGCCAACATCCCCTGCTCAGCAGCCTCTAATGAGCAGCCGAGATTCATTTTCATGTTAGGTGCAGTTCAAGGAATTTGTCTCATTTCTTTCATTACGCTTTTGGCTGCTGGAATTTGCCCCATTTATTTCGTTCTGTGGAGTTTTTTTTCTGTTTGAATTGCGGACAGTAAACTTTAAAAACGAGTAAAGAGAAGGAAGGAAATTATTTTTTCTGAATTAGGCTGATAAAAACTTTGGGTAATAATGTCCACTTGGGCATGCTCCCTTCAGTGACAACCCATATTTAAGTGTGGCTCTCTACCAAGATTGAGGAGTTTTGAAAGCGGACACCATGCAAGCAGAGTCAAATCTGCTTTAAACTCACCACAAAACCTTTGAAATCCTCCCTGGCGAGCCAGAAAACAAAGTGAGCATGCCCTAAGTGGTAACCTCTCTGAAGTGGGAGCTTGGGATCATTAGCACAGCATTTCGCGTGTCGCCGAATGCCAGCGACAGTGGATCCCTCTCTCAGGGAGGGAATCTGCTCTGTCGGCAGTGGCTCCCAGGCTGCCATGCTTATGTGGAACGCTCTGTGCCCGCAGGGATGGCAGTGATGCTGCTGAGCTCCTGGGATGTGCTCCTGGCTGGCCACCTTCCCATCCAGCCACCTTCTTATTTGGTCACCTTCCCATCCAGCCACCTTCCCAGTGGCTGCGGCCGTCCCACCCCCAGGGCCACGTCTCAGGGGAGTTCTGCTGCCTGAGGAAGGAGCAGGCAGAGTTATAACCTCATGTGGCACAGCTGCCTGGAGGGGCAGAGGGGCAGCTCCAGCCCTGCCATACCCACTGGCGTGGATATCCACTCTGCGTGGTCCCCACCTGCTGTCCCCCGGGACACACCTGGCACGGCCACCAGACACTGAGCTCTGCCCTGTGCTAATTGTATGGATGACAAGTGAAGCCCTGCCAGTGGTATATGGAAAATGCAGCTCTTGAGAAACTGGAAATAGCTGTCTTGGTGTGTGGCACGTGGCAATGGGCAGCATCATTTGCAGTTTGCATACAGAACCCTTCCATTACAGATTACTTTGCTTTTTAGCTGATTTTATTGCCAGCAGTTATTCTTCTTATCCCTTACTTTCCAGATCTTAAGCAATGGGAAGCATTTTCCAAGTGGTGTGCACCCTCTGCAGCCCTGTTAGGAGCAGTTTTATCCTAAGGAATGTAAGCATGGATAAAACCATTGACCCATGTCTGCTATCACATTGTGATTTGGTGTTCAGGGCTCTAATAAAATATTTGCCTTATGTGTGTGTCAAATTATTCTTTGTTTCTCCATGTTTAGCAAGAAGGAATTTTTTTAAGCCAGATGAACTTTTCCTTCTGGACTTAGAGAAATAAACTGTTCAAGGAGAAATGAGCTGTTCACATGACAAAAGTCATATAAAATAACACCAGTGATATTAACAACAATGCTTTCAAAGGCACAGTAACAGAGAGAATGGCTGCAGTTTGACATTTAGCTGAGAGTTTACTCAAATGAAGATTTCGTATCAACAGTTAAAATGGTTCAGCCAGAACGATGACTGTGTATGAAGGCAACACCCACTGCAATCTTTTCTCTCTCTGTTCACAGCGCCATTTCCTAGCCAGCTGGAGGGAATGAAACCCAAAGCTCTTTACCAAGGATCTCACCAGGAGCAGCAATGCCGTGGTGTTTAGTTCCTGCCATATTCTATGATTCTCTCCTTTGAAGAGTGATGCCAAAACCACGCAGGCAGAATGAGGAGAGCAGCAACAGTTTTGCCTTTTCAAATCAACAATCATGACTGCCTTGCCCATGGCAGGGAGATTAGAACTAGGTGGTCTTTAAGGTCCTTTCCAACCCAAACCATTCTGTGGTTCTCTGATTCTATTACTTTATTTTCAAGGGGTGTTTTAAGGAAAATGAAACCCTAATTACCCTGTCAGCTACAAATCAAGACAGCTTCCATTGGCTTTCAGTGTCCCAGCAAATGTCCCTTCTGGCTCCCACCCAGGGAACCCCGTCCTGGCCCTGTCTTGGTGATAAGCACTGCTGTTCAAACAGCTGAACAGCAAGATCAGTGGTGTTTGGTTTTCTGTGCAGTTCTAGAAATCTGGATTAATTGGTATCACCAAAGCTGTGCAAGCTGGTCTAAAGAAAATAAACTCAGTGCATCTGGCTCACACTTTTCTCCCTCTGTAGAGCATTAAATATGAGTTTTCCAAGTGCCAGTTGCCATTTAATACGAAAGCCTAAGTTTAGGGAGCCAAAAATAAAGATTATATGCATCTGGTGCTTTTAAGTGCTTTATGAAAATAAAAGATGCTGCTGTTAATTTGCTTCTTTAATTTCCCCTGGGGACACATTCTGTGAGCTTTGAGTGGAATCCCAGGCATTTCAGTGTGATGTGTGCTCAGTGCTGCCCTGGTGCAGGGAACTGGGGAGGTGAGGATGCTGCACCACTGCTCAGGGCTTGTAGGATTTCCTTCCAATAACTCAGGTCCTGCTGCCTAGGACAGTGCTGTATATAGGAGGGCATATGGTGGAATGGGACAGGAAGGTGATCTTTCTTAAATAAATATTAAGAACAGCCAACATCTGTGGAATATTTGCGTCTCTGGAGTACATCTGCAAAGGTTTGGGCTGAAAATTTATACTCTGGGAAGGAGAAAGGAGTTAAAGGTCATGGTCTTGGCTGAAATGAATCATTGTGATCTTTTCCCCCAGGTAAGCTCCAAGTGATGCTGGGAGACAGCCCTGGCTGAAGGAGGGAAGGGGAGGGGAGGGGAACATGCCCTGCTCTGGCTCCCAGGATGCCCACCAGCATTTCCTGCAGGCTCTGCTGATCCACAAGCTCCAGCAGCCTCCTCGGCCCCATGGCAGGAGTGCAAATGGCAGAAAAAAAATTATCCCCTGGGGGTTTAGAAGAGCTGTGGTGACTGGTGAATCAGCTGATGCCTTCAGAGGGGAGAAGTCCTGTCTAAGTTAGCAAAAACCAGGGTACAAGCAGGGCGTTGGGACTGGCTGCTGCCTACACGTGGAGACAGGAGATTAAAGCTGTGCCGTGTTGATTTTATCTGGGAAGGGATGGAACAGAGCATCCATCGGGCGAATGGCTGTGGTGCCCTCCCCTGGGGAAGATCCATCCCTTTGGAGCAGCCTGGAGCCACAGCTGAGGAAAGCTGAGCTTGGCAGCAGGCAGGGATGGATCCATGTGTAATATCCCCCCTCCCTTAATATAACTGCAGAGCGTGTGGGTCAGATCAGGGACATGGAAAGGGAAGGAGTGGGAAAGGCTGGGCAGGAACTACCTATTTCTACTCTGTAACCAGATTTCAGAGTATTTGCAGATGGACCAAATATCTGAGCCCAGAGATCCAGGAGTTCATTGGGCTCACCTCTGGATCTGTGATCACACACGGCCAGCCTGATAAAAGCAGGAGCGAGACATTGCTTAATGTCTAAAGAATTATTTCTGCTGTCCCCTAATAAAGCACGCTGATGTAAGCTGGGGATGATAACAAGAGCACTGCGCTGGGCTAGAAAAATCTCATTTTTCAGGACAACTGAACTGTCAGTGCCAAAGAACAGACAGGTTATTGCTCATGCTCCTCCAAGGTTACTTTTATTAAAATGGAAATTTCCAAAGCTTTGCATGCACACATACGTGGCCACAGGCACAGACTTCCCTGTGAGGGGGAGAGGGGCCTTGCATTATCCAAATGCTTTTTAAACAGATGATAATAAAAGAAAAATAGAAGAAAAAAAGCAACAATTAATATTTTACTTTTTGTTGTCATAATGCATTGAGCAACTACAACACACAAAACCAGACCTTGGCTGCTGAGAAACAATTTGTTCAACAAATGTGTCCTTTTATCTTCCCCCCCTACATCTGAGGAACAGATTAAATTTTTACAAATATGTAAAAATGCCTTAGTTAAAATAATTTTGCTTTTCCTCCTTCCTGAAATTAATTGAATCAAAGATTGTTTGTGAAACATCTCATTATGGAGCACTCCAAATTTCTGGCTTGCAATTAGTGAAACAAATCAGTGCTCTATTCCCAGACTGAAAAAAAAAAAAAAAATAGAACATTTCAATTAGCATTTTTGAAACTGAAATTCTTAATTGAATTGATCTCGGAAAGAAATTCAAGTTGAAAAAAAAAATTTGGTGAGGGTATTTAATGACTGTGCCTGGTTTTGGGGATGGTCAGGGACGGTCACACCTTCACCACGGTGCTGCAGCCCAGGAGGGGCTGGGGGAAGGGGGAGATGCTAAAACCATCCCGAGAGTGCAGCTCTTGTCCTGCAAAGCCATGAGCAGGGATGGACCAGACACAACCCCTCAGCTTCCTGCTAGCCCTGAGTGCAGCTCATTTTTTCCTGGGGGCTTCAATCTCTGCCAAGAAACTTCTTCTGTACTAGAGAAGCATGAAGGACTCGGCAAAGACCTGGCTCGGGATATGTTATGGGAAAGCGGAGTTATGCCAGGGAAGAGGAGATGGTTTTTCCTGTGTGCCACTTTTCCTGCTGATTCAGGTTTTCTACACATTTTAGCAAGCAATAATCATTCATTATGAAAAAAAGAACCCAATTCTTAGGGCATTTTATGCATATATGGGAATAATTATTTTCTCTTTTGAAGGTGCAGTGATATGAGGACAGCACTGAAAGAAATATCCAACTACCTATAAATTAAAAATAGCATCTTGGACTTTTTTTTCAGAAACTGTCATTAGGGGCTGCCCTGGTACCAGGCTGACCCAGCAGAGCTTCAGACCCACAGATGATAAAAGCATGAAGAGAGACAGAAGTTGTGCAGCTCTTAACAATCTTCAGTTGCAACAGCAATCGTTGTTTCTTCTCAAAACAAATACTCCTGGCTCAGAAGATCACTGTCTTTCCCACATTCATGCAATATCCACTTCCCATTGGCACCTTCCCCACGTTACTAATTTCCCTTTTCCTCCTCCTCCCCTAGCTGCTCCCTAATGAGCTGGTGTGACAAAGAAGATCTGAGCAAGCCACGTTTGAAAAGCAATCAACCAAAATTAGAAGGGCTTTCTTCTGGGCTGTGTTTGGAAAAGCATCATCCCCCTGAGCACATGGCACTGCTGTCTGCCTGTGCCCTGCTCTGACATGGCGATGCAGGGGGAGCACTGCCGTCACAGCAGAATTTGACAACTGAATATTCCACTTGGAGCTCCTTGGCGTGGCTCACATGCCTCCTAAATCTCTCTGCTTGAAGTGTAACATTTTCATGCCCTTCATATCTCTTCCTGTGGGAACTTCTGTTAAGCTTTGGAAAGGGTTTAGGCACACTCGCTCTCATACAGCTCTCATAATCAAAATCTTTGCGTGAAGTTGTCTGTGTTAGAAACACTTCAGATGTTTGTAAGTCACCACTTGTGCCAAAACCCCACATGTAAATTTATCCTGGCCTGGTAAAGGGTGTCCTTTTGACAAAATTTATTACCTTTGAGCCTGTGGGATGCTGGGCTGGATGGCAGTGCCAGCACAGCGGTGGCATCCCCATGGCAGCCTTTATATCTGAAATGCTCCAGATATCTTTCTGAAGAGGTTCTGCATCCTGGGACAGACGAGGGTACCCTAAATTTGAGCCTTGGCACTCAGCTAACCCAGTGCCTCCATACCAGTCACCTGCCTTTCCCTTTTCTTCTTTGCCTTTTTTTCTTCTTTGCCTTTTTTACTTCTTTATTTTCCTTCTGGCCCACAGGTTTTTGCCCCTCCTGCCCACTTCACTACAATGGTGAGATGTTCTCGCAGTTACTGGTGAGGATCTGTGTGAAAAGAGAGGTCCATGAGCTTTCGGAGTGCCCCTGTGGGAAGAGGGCTCAGCAGCACTGGATGTTCTCAGGGAACAGCATGGCCCCAGACCTCCCATCGGGGCACGGATGGGAGGTGAAGCTTCACTCGTGCTGTTTTTATTTCTCCCAGGCCTCACAATGGGTCAGAGGTGGAAGAATAAGAAAAATAAAGATCAAATGGTCCTGCAAGAAGCATGGCTGGCCAGGGAGGGCTGCTCTGCACTGACCTCGACGTCTCTAGCCCTTCATTCTCAGCAAGCACACCCAGCAGAGTGTGCTTTGTGCAACTTACAGCCACTAAACAAGCAGCTGGCAGGAGCACAGAAACACTGACAGCTTTGCAAACTGCGATCAACAACGATCTCACTTGTTTGCCCAATGCCAGATGTTGAGACCAGCTACTGTCACGTGCAGTTAGATGCTTGGGCTCTGCTGTTCCGGATGGAGTGAGATGGTCTGCAACCCATCAGGGTCTGCTGTGGCCAGAGAATTATGGAATGGGTTGAGTTAGAAGGGACCTTAAAGACCATCTTTTTCCAACCCCCTGCCATGGGCAGGGACACCTTTCACTGTCCCAGGGTGCTCCAAGCCCTGTCCAGCCTGGCCTTGGACATTTCCAGGGATCCAGGGGCAGCCACAGCTTCTCTGGGCACCTGCGCCAGTGCTCACCACCCTCACAGAGAATAATCTCTTCTTAATCCCTAATCTAAACCTCTCCTCCTTCAGTTTAAACCATTCCCCCTTGCTCTATCACCGCCTGCCTATGCAAAAAGTTCCTCACTAAAGCCACACTGTAACTCGACTTTGAACACAGCCATGCTTTAATTTATTACTTTTTACTACAGTTTGAACTAATATATTCATTTTGGAGCTGAATTTACCACCTACTGCCAAAAGATATCGCAACTGTGGGATTTCACAGTGAAATATCAGTACAAAAGCACTGCTTCCTTGCTAGCACTTATCAGTGCGAGGTACATGGATCATGCAAAAGCCCTTGACATAGTGCAAGAACACTGCTCGAGTGAAAATGTACGAGAGCTTCTCATGGATAGTGCTGTCATTTAATTTTTTTTTAATTACAACTTAATTTGGAGCCAACAGGAGCCTTGACTGGAAGCTCCTCCCTGCAGAGTCTGTTCATGCTTCAGCAAGAGACGCTGAAAAGGCCATCTTAAAGCTTCCCTAGAAGTAAAAGGGCTGTGGATTTCCCCCTCTCTGTGAAAAGCTATTCCCAAAGAAACGACTGTCATCTCCTCAAGCCTTAAACTGAAGGGGTATTTATTTGCTCTGAAGCCAGATGTGAACAATTTTGTCGGAAAAGGATTTTTTCAGAAAAGGAATTATTCGGAAGGTCGTGTGTGGCATGGAAGGGGCGGTGAGGCTCCTGCAGGGAGCCTGACTGTCAGCCTGAACAGGGCAGAGCAGGAAGGAGGCAGCTCCGTCCCTCACTGCATCCTTTGAGCTCCTTCTCCTACAGCAGCAATTGCCATTCCTGGCGTGGTGTCCTCACTCTTCCCTTGCCCTCCTTATCTCTTTCC
Source organism: Acanthiza pusilla (assembly GCA_036630365.1). Taxonomy (NCBI): domain Eukaryota; kingdom Metazoa; phylum Chordata; class Aves; order Passeriformes; family Acanthizidae; genus Acanthiza; species Acanthiza pusilla. The sequence continues at coordinate 5,912,005 of JAXCHO010000039.1, forward strand.
GTGATCCCTGCTCTCCCTTCCCTTTCTGCCCTGCAGGCCTGCAACTGTTGTTGGAAATAATATTTTTTAATACCGTTTCTATCTCTCCCCTCCATCCAGCTGGGGCCATTGTCGGCACTTTCCAAGTGTCACTGCTTCTTTCAAGCATCACATCCTCCCGCAAGATACAGACACATCCAACCCAGCCTGCTCACTCTCTCCTTTGTGCAGGCTTTATACTGCAGGTTATTTAAACTCCCAGCTATTTTTCCTGATTAAATAAACCCGGGACCAGTTACTCTAACGGCACCAGGGTATTATTAGAAAGCTACATCGCCATCTTGTTATTTTGATCCCTACTCACCTCTCGTCTTCCCACAAACAAAAGCCTCTGAGTTATTTATATTTAGGTGTGTTCATGCTTTCATTGAGCAGGAATCCTCTGCAGTCTCTGCCCTGCTCTGCAGATCATATTTGGTGTTTTACTTGGGTTTGATTTTGTCTCTGCTCTGACAAACCCCAGGTGGAGTTACTGACGGCAAAAGAAGCTCTTCAGGATTTGCTCTGATTTCAGTGATAAGAGTCACCTCCTGGCCATGCTCTGGGTGCTTTCTTCCCCTTGCAGCCACATCCAGATTCTAGGGGAGCTGGGAAGAGTGGGGGATGGCAGCAAGAAGTATCTCTCGAATCAAAATACGCAGGGATGGGTAAGGTACCTGAAAACACAAAGAGAATTGAAATTGGTTGCAGTGCAGCAGTTATGGCAAAGATAATTGCAAAAATACAGTCTTTCTATAGTTAATGAGTTTCAGGACTCATAGCCCAGTGGACAGACCTGGGCTGTGGATTTACCCCTGGCTCTGGAATGCTCCTCCTAAGGCAGGGCTGAAGGTACAGCCTTCAGGCAAGAAAATGCAAATGTTGCCTACTTTTGGCTTTGCAGAGGCAAATATCTGCTTTAAAGGGAGTTTAATATTAAATTTTGGAGCCACTTTTTTTCCCCAGACAGAGGGTTTGCAGCATAGGAACAAGAAAAAAAAGTTGTGAAGAGGAGGATGATGATGATGATGATGATGATGATTGTTATTGTTGTTGTTGTTGTTTACTATTGACATTAATTACTATTACTTCGGGGAGTTTTTTCCCCCTTGGTGTTATTTATTGCAATTTTCGTCAAGAATTTTCTCACTCCTGAGCAAGGGAATGGGATCTTTTGCAGTCATTCAAAACGGGGGCACATCTCTGTCTCAGGTCCCTGCAGCTGAGGAGATGCAGCTGTGCCATCCCAAACCCATCCTGAGCTGCTGGGGGGACAGTGACGTGATAAAGCCATGAAAAGCCTTGATAAAAACGTGGCTTTTTTCTGCCATTAATCAGCTCTGTTTAAGCTGGGTGTGCCAGCTTTCCTGAGAGAGGCAACCTGCCAGACACCCAAATATTGGCTGTTTAATTTCCCTGAAGTTAATGGAGAGAGTGCCCGTAATTACACGTGGCCTCCTGTAAGTTTTCAGCTTTTGTGATGAAGTAGGAGACAGCACTGTGGCACTTACAGCTATTGATTAGCTCAGCTAATGGACTGAGACTGATTGGCTCTATTGCCACGGCCGGGGATTCTGTGTGGTGTTTCTTTTATGAACTCATACTCTCAAACTGCAGGGTGGAGAGGTGGGGGGATCAGGGAGGGCCCAGGCTGCTCCCACCCCACAGGGAGCTCTCCATCTCCACGTGGCACCACATCCAAACGTCTTGAGAAAAAGCTGCTGTGCTAATCCTTGTCCCACTGCTCTGCTTCTCATTTGGGGTCTGATGGAGGTTTTTCTCAGGCCTGCATTGCTAAATTGCAATCATCTGCAAGAGATGGAAAATTTAAGAAAGCACAGAAATGTTTGAGATGCAATAAATGCCTGAGGGGAGCTGAGGAATGGCAGTAAGGGTTCATTCATCTGACAGAGTTCAGTCCTGGCCTCCCTAGGCGGCTTCCCTCAAACAATCCCACAAAGTTTCTTACACCATATGTGTTTTTGAGGTGATTTCACGTGGATCTTCAATTTGATAGCCAGTCTTGAAGGCCAAGATCAGCAGGTTTACCACTGCGCCTAAATTTCCTAGTCATTACCAGGACACACCACATCCAGCCTTCAAACTGTTCATTGTTGTTAGGCATGCAGCCCAAATTTTATCTCCTAAAATTTGGTACCTCCTGGAGCACAAGGGGGAAGACAGAAGCCATTTCCCTGAGCACAGACTAAAGGCTGATCAGCACCTCAGCCATCCATGGAGACATCAAAGCCACTTCGCTTTGCAGGGCTGCCAGCGCTGTCCCCACAGGCCACTCTGGGGACAGCTTTGCTCTGTGCCATCCCCTGCTCCAAGTGGAGGCACACAGGGAGTGCCAGACAGCATTTCTGATGGAAACTACTCCTGTCAACAGCTTCAGGGGTTTGTTATGAGATTGGGACTGTGGCTGACAGCAACACCGAGGCAACCAGTCTGACTGGCACAGCTGCTGCCGTGCTGGTGTGCTGTGTTGTCATTGTGTGTCAAGAGCTGCATAACTTCAGCATGTGCAGAACATATGGATCACTCAAAATGTAGGTAAAACCCCCAAAGGCTTCAAAATAAAGGCTACTTCTAGTCAGAAAGATGAGTTTCCCAGCCCAGGAAAAAAATATTAGGGACATAGCACAGTAATTAGGTATTAAATAGGTCCCCAGGGGATTGGCTCACATTTCTGTTTCCTCTCCTGGACCCACATCGTGTCAAAAGTACATTTACAAAGAAGGAACAATTATTTGATGGGCTGACTAGAGTGTCCAATCGGTTGTTTAGCAGTGCAATAACTATCTGTATGCAATAACAGTTGAGTCACACGCCTATAACATCTCTCAGCCATTTAACAAATGTACATCAGTCAGAAAAATACAGTCCTGATAGGAACAGGACTGGGGGAACACCTCATCCATGGCCAAGATCCCCAGGCTCCACTGCCTGCTGTGTCTGGGGATGTCTCTAGGGGGACATAGGTGTCCCACAGGTGTCCCACAGGTGTCCCACAGGTCCCATGGCAGCACCCTGAGGACATCTGCTGTCCCCAGGCACCTTGAACAGCCCGTGGCATGCGCAAGGCCACCTCAGAGCCTCCCTGGTCACCTCCCTTGGGACACAGCTGGTTTGGTCACCTGCCCCTCCGGGAGCTGCTGGAGCTCCAAGACACAATCCATCGCAGTAAAAGAACGAGGGCTAATGAAAACTTGTGATTTGGTGATGTTGTGCTGTTCCCTGCAGGTGGGAGTGTGGCTGTCCATGAGCAGGGCAATGCTGACCTCTGCTGCCGGAAACCAAAATTATGGAAAGCCACCTGTGAGAGCACAGACGTGGCCAGGAGGCTTTGCTGGAGTGGGCACAGCCCCACGCAGGTGTGACAGCATTTCTGTGCCACCTGCCCTGGGCGAGCCCGGGTTTGCACCTCCAGGCCTGCAAACCAGAGCCCGAGGAGATGCTGTAAAAACCATCCAGGTTATGAGCTGGGGCCAAACCCGTTCCTGATGGCTTGGCAGACACAGGGGCAGGGTCCCCACATCTGGAGGGCAGAGCTGATGTGTCCACCCCAACCAGCACGGTGGGTCCTGCAGCAATTTCATCAGTGCTTTGCTCTGCTGGCTGGGAAAGGATATAGAGGCAGAAGTGATGCTTCAGTTTCTCAGGCAGAAATTGGGATTTTCACATTTAGAAAATCTTAGCTTGCTGAAACATAGTTATAAAAATACAGGTTATTCCTCCTAATTATACCTGGGGTCCAGCAGTGAGGACTGCTCAAAGGAGCACCAGACCTGGAGGCATTTTCTAGGCTCCTCCTCAAGGGTCAGTCACACGGCTTAACATTTCCATTAATGATCCTGGCAGAAAAGGAAGATTGTGGTGATAAAAATGTGCTGATGCCCCAAACCCAGGGGGTGCCTTCAGTACAGAGGAGAACTGGGATATGATACTGAGAGCAATGGATGTCTTGGAGAGCTGAAAGTACAAACTGGGATGGCACAGGGGAGCAGGTGAGGGACTGGGATGGCTCTGTGGTGCCACAGTGACACAACCAGGTGCAAAAGGCACGGGGAATGCTAAGATATATCAGTTGGCAGATGTACTTCCCATGCAAGAGTGCAGTCATTTCTGAGTTATTTGAGGGCAATTTAGTCAAGCCGGGTTACAGAAGAGCTTTCCCATAGGTATTGACAGAAGCATGATCCTCCCCAGGCACTGTGAGTGCTCCCAAGGTTTCCTCACTCAGACTCTCCCTCCTGCAGTCCCAGAGGTCTCCCTGAGCTCATTGGGATGGATACAGGAGCAGGGTGGAATCCATTACAGCTTTGTGCTCTGGTTTTACACAATTCACAGAACGTGCAGTGCCCAGCCTGGCAAGATCTTTTCCAAGGGCTCGGGGCAGAAAGTTAATGGAAGCAGCTCGCTCCTGCTTTCCTTGCAGGGACAATCGACAGGAGCTCTGCAGCCTCCCAGGCACTCATGGAGATCTGTTCTCAATCCCTCAGCTCCAGAGACTTTTTCCAGTTAGACAATAAGGGAATAAGATTGGCTAGACATTTTTGGGTTCTGATGCACCAAATCTGGCAGCTCCAGGAGGTGGAAGAGAGAAGCAAAAGGTCCAGAATAGGTAAAACTGGAGCAGTGGCATTACAAACCGATTGCAATCCTGACGAGCTCTCATTTGCTGCTTACAGCTGACATGAGAACCACTTGTTTTCTGGTTTTTCCTAGAAAAACCCTTCTCAATACCATCCTACACACAAAACTTTCAATTTTTCATTGTGTGCTGCACAGGTGATGCAGAGCAAGGCACTTGCAGCTCCTGAGCACTCAAGGTGTAAAGGCAAAGCTCATAAGCTCATGTGTTAAAACCCTTGGGGAGAGTTTGCCATCAGCCAGGTCTGCACAAGGTGTTTGATTTATTGCTGCTAATCCCCAGCTGGGCAAACAGAGACACTCAGGAGTCAAGTGAGTGGCGCCTGCAGGGAAAAGGAAGAGTCAGGGGCTCAGCAAATGGTTGCCAGCTCTCCAGCACAGGGCCCGAGCCAGCAGCACTCCACCCTGAGAGTGTCCTGAGAGCATCCTGAGCATCCTGAGAGCTCTGTGGCTGAAGGATGAGCTGTGTAACCCTCTGCCGCTCCTCGTCAGAGGCAGAATTATGTGTGTTTGTGGTCAAGGTGGTCTATCCTGGGACGTGTATTTCTTAGTCATTGTCACAAGGGCTAATTTATCTTTGGTAATTAGTTTCTGTGCCTCGGAGCAGTGAAGCACAAATAAGCATTTAACATTGATCTATTGCAGCACTTCCCTGGGTAAATAGATGGCTCTGGCGCTGATGCATCAGTGTCTCTCACCATCAGAGGAGTCACTCGAGCATCAGCTCAGCCACGAGCCAAAAAGCAGATCTGAGCTTTTAAATCCAACCCAGGGAATGTGTCTCCTCTGAGCTGCTCGTGCTCTGCGAGACAACAGCAGCATTTCCCCCCTTCCTCATTTTCCTCCTCCAACCCAAAGTGCTCTAAGGGGGAGATCATCTCAAAGAACTAAATTGGGGCCAGCAGAAATGTGATTTTTTTTTTGAACCTCATGATGGCTTAGGTTCAGGTCTCACTGAACCATCTGCATGTCCAGCTCAGGACCACAGTCTGCCCTGATTTCTCTGCTGCCAGTTTTCAAGTAATTTCCCATGATTATAAGTGTTTTCTTTTCAGATGAGCATCCACTCTAACCCCAGCTCATCCATGGGACCAGCAGGGAAACAAAAATACATGTTGGCTGCTTTAGCCCCAGGGCTAAACGTCTGGCAAAAAATGAGCAAAGGAACTGTGTTTTCATTAAAAGAATATACACCAAGACATTAATTGAAAAGAATGGATGTAGAAGTTGTTCATCTACATGGAATAGAAACAAAAATAATAACTAAGAAAAGCATTATTATACATTAAATATACTTAGTGGACTGGTGGACTACAAAATACCCATTAATCCAGAAATAAAGACAGTAAAATCTGTTAGAGCTAGTATAGTTTTTCACTTAATTAAATGTTTTATTATTGTTTGATAGGGACATGGTTTATTCTGTGATGCCTAATTATTTCTCTGGAAAAGATGCATGTTCATCTTTATAACTGTGAAATTAAAAACAGGCCATAAAGTCTCATTTTGATTGAGAGACTCTTCCAGAATACAGAAAGAAATATTAATTCAGTGCCCACCACCTGGATGCACTAGGCTGGATACTCTGGCTTTTCCACTACCACATTTAACAAAGAGCAATCTAAAAATTATTCCTTCCTGCCACAAGAAGTAGAAGTATGAGCAGCTTGCAGTGCTCAAAAATTATCCCAATTCTTTGTCTGAGCTATGAAACTGGGCTGCACAACTTCAAAGCGGTTAATTTTATCATGACCCCAGAACCATGTAGCAGCTGGAAAATAATTTCTCCCCAGCTATTAGCTCCATTGTCCTCATTAAAGATCTTTTTTCTGCTGGTTAAATTGGAGATGGGGAAGACTTACACTTGCTAGTCACGATGACTTTACTGAATCATTGTCTAACAGTGGACAAGTTGTAGCGGCCAGCATTTAAAATTTGGTTATTTCAGTTTATCCTAGGGTTTGGGGTTTTTTTTTTTTTTTTTCAGTAAATTCTAATTTTCAGGTACATTTTCTTTTTTTCAAGGCTGCAGAAATACTCACTGGAATGTGTGAAAATCAGATCACTAATCTGAGTTCCTAAAATTACCTAGGAACTAGGTAGATAATTTTGGGTGCCCCCATTTGGTCTCACACTTTAGAATCAGTTCTAATGGCAGATCAACAGCAGCTCCCAGTTTTGTAAAACAACCAACATGTCATAAATATATGGTTTGAAAAATCTTCTTATCAATACTTCTGACTTTTTTCCTCCCTCTGGATTTGTTTTAGTCTGATTCCTTCTGCTTTGGTTGAACTTTCACATTTCTTTTCCCCTTTCTGGCACTTCCTTTCTTGAGATCTCCAAAGCACAGGAAAAATCAGCAAAAAAAATGTCACAGTTGGACTTCCAAGCCTGTGGTATAAAGAGAGTCACAATTAAACAGAACCAATTGAGGGCCTGGTGCATTGATGAATAAAACATGCTTTGATAAAAGAATGTGCCTAAGTGCAAAGTGTCATTATAACACATCTTGGGTGGAAAAAGGGTTCTTTCCCCAGTCCACATTTCTCAGAGCCAGAAGAGACTTTTTAGGCTACTATTACTGAAATAACCATCAAGGTGTTCAGCGAGGTAGTTACCCACCTCAAAAACACAGGCTATCAAATGAAGCTCCATTTCTAAGTGTTTCAGACATGGAATTTTCTCAGCTGCAAATTCAAAGGGAAGTGGATGCCTAGGAGCCTTATTATAATTTGAGGAGTTATTAAAGAACAGGATCATCAGGAGAGAGCACAATGGCAGATCAGGTTGAAAAGTACAAACCACTTTCTTTTTTTTCTTTTTCCTGACAAGTCAGATATCAAAATAAATTCACTTCAGGCACATTCACATCAGTTTTCATCAGTTTCCTCGCAAGACTTTTATTGGCACAAATGATCACAGGAAGCAAACTTCATGCTGAAACAGCTCTGCCCCCCTCCGAAGGGTAAGTTCATTAGGAAGGATTAATTGGATGAAGGCATTATCTCCTTCTAGAGGTCTTTTTCATGTCACCACTTAAAAATGTTCACTCTGTTCAAGCCAACTCAGGAGTGCAACTTTCTGCTGTCACTCTGAATAGGCAAAACACCGCCCTTTTGTGTCAACTATTTTTATTTCCATTGTAATGAAACAACTACCCGTTACTAAATGATCAAAAGAAGATAAATGTTACAGCAGAGGATGGGAAATGAGGTACAGGAGGTTCAAAGGACTCGGTAAATCTGCTGGTGTGCCCTGCTTTTGTCAGTGAACTCATCTGAGCATCTCAGCTCACGTACAAGGCAGCAATGCTTTGTGCCAGAGCCCTGCAGCACCTGAGACCAACTCCTGCCTCTAACCAAGAGCTTTAGTCACTTTTGGGGCATTGTGAGGCCCTCTGCACATCCATCACTGATTAACAGCCTGCAGGAGAGATGCAGCAAATCACATCTTTTGTAGGTATTTAAAAGCATTGCCTCCTGTTGAAGTTATCTGACACCAGCTCTACCCAGGACTGAGAGGATTTAGAGCGTTTGCATTTGCTGCTGAAAGGGAAAAAAGGAAAAGAAAGCCCTCCCTGCCTGTCAGAGAGGTGTCCCTCCATCTCTGCACCCCAGCAGGGACACCTGAGCCCTTGGGAGCCTTGCTCAGGTGAGAGGTTTGCTGCAGGGACAATGCACCGAGGACATTTCAGCTGAACAAAAGCCATTTCCTTCCAAAGAGCAAAAATGCAAGCAAGAAAAAAAGCCTTTGGTCTGTTCTGCATTCAATCCCAATCCACACACTCTGCAAGAGTGTGAAATGCAATTAATAATGTCAGGCCCTTTTACACTTTTAGAGAAGTTATTTATTATTACTATTGTATTGGCATGACACTTATCAGCTCAGCAATAAAATCTCTTGTTGCAGTAATGGATCCAGCCTCACGACCTGCCTGTGAGGAAAGGAAGGTTTTAAAAATTGGTTCCAAGCAAGGTGAAGTGATCATGGCCAGCCTGGGAAAGCCCATGGCAGGGCCCCATGCAAATACAGATATCCTGGGAACAGGGGAGGCCCTTAATCGCAAAAATGAACTTTCCTTTGCGTTCTCAGACTTCACTGTTTCTCTGCTGAATAGCCAAATGAGGGACCTGGAACAGCAGATTATCTCTGAAATGACTTCTAGCCTGATTTTGGAATCAGAAGGTGACAGACCATTCTGCAGTACGTGAAATTTGGCCAGATGGTCCTCACAGGGAGTTATTAAAGGAGGGAATTTAAAAAAAAAAAAAAAAAAAGCTATCTCCACCAAGATAAAAAATGACTGTGCGGAGGCACTAGAAATGGATTTATCTGTTGCCTATTTTTGCAAAAGACATGGAAATAAATTAGGGAAGTGAATGAGGAAAGGCAAGGAGCAGGGAGAATTGCCTGGATGCAGTCTTCAGGAGGTCCCTGACGGACAGGTTTCCAAAGGGGAGGATGGGGGAATTATAAGATATAGAATATTGACTGTTTTCTACATTCCTTACTTTCCCCCCTTCCCTTGAAAATACAGGATTCTGGTCAAGGTGATGTTGTCATCTAAGCCTGAGTGAAATTTTATATATTCCTATACTTTCCAGAGACTGTTGTGACATGCAAACAAACAAAGCTCCAGTGCCATTATAAAGGCTAATTATGTTCAGAAGCAATTTGTGGCCGAGAGATGGAACTGGGAGATTTATTTAAATTCCCATCAAAACAAGAATGAATTTGGGGACTGTATTTGCTGCGGATTAGCGGGAGCAAAATAAGTTCCTCCATAAAGAAAAGCCAAAATTTCCTCTCCAATTAACCCCTTTATCTTAGGTAAAGGACGAGGCCTTGGAGACAAGCTGTAAGAATTAAAGAAGCTCAGGAAGGATGTCCTGCCCAAAATTGGTCTTTCAGACATTGTTATTTTTATGTATAAAAACAAGCCCTGGCACAAGGTGGGGTAAGTTTGGGTGAATAATTTTTAGTCTGAAGGTTATTCATGGGTGAGTTGTTTGATTCTCCGGTGTTAATTCTGCTTTGCGTTGCATCATAGGAGTCACAGGGACTTTGTTGCATCCCAAAGTGGATAACAAATACATAAAATTAGAGAATGACCTATAGCTGATAGTGAATAATGGAGAAGACCTATGAATTAAATGTAATAAATCTGTAGAACTTTTTTCTGAATTTCCTCAAATAACACCCCCTTTCCCCAAATAACAAATTACGTGATCTGCACAAGCATGACAAACCAAAGTCAACATTTACCTACATGGAAACCTCTGTAAATCATGTGGACTCTTTGTTCAGAACTGAAAGAGTATTAGCCCTACTTCCAGAAATAATAAAAATCAAGATGTTTCCTTTCTGGATGAGCATTTTTGATATTTTTCAAAGTAAAACCACGCTTAATCAGGGAGGCACTGCAAAGTTTGCAAAAGCAAGGGGCTGGTTTTGTCAGAGGGAGGCCAATGGCAAAGTGCCCACAGAGTTAAATCCTAAAGAAAACAGCCACTGGAGCAATGAGCTGTAATCTTCCTTAATCCATAGTATCAGCTGCTGACAGATACATACAGAGTGATTAATAGGATGCTAAAAAATGTTAACAAAGCGGTAGGGACTTAGGGACTGCGCTGAAAATTTCCTTATCACGTTTATAAATTCACCAGAGGTACCATCATTACAATGGATGACAAAACATATGTTTTCTCTACCAATTTGCTGGCAGGTCTAATCGAAAGTGTCATCAGAGCGTCGGGAAGCGGGGAGTGGAAATGAAACTCCTGTTCTGCTCTTCCCTGCTCCTTCTCAGAGATGAGGAGAAAGCCCCACTGGGATCCTTCCATCTCACATGTTCCACAAACCTCCTCAGGCTCAGATCTTTCCAGCTGGAGCTTCTACTCCCAAAGTTTATCTTGGAGGGATTTGTTTCTTTCTTTCTTTCTTTGTTGTTAACAAGGAATTAAGGGAGAATGGGGGATGAACAAGACATTTTCTGCCTAAGAGGACTTTCCCCATCTAGCAAGATTTAAGTTTCCATTGATACTTCAGTACGGGAGTGGAGTGACTACAAGGAGCGATGCTCAATAATAAAGGTGTTTTTAGACTTGGATTAGATATTCATCCTCAGTCTAGAGGATATGACCTTCAAAAAAAATTTAGTTTAAAAAGCAGGATGGTAAAGCCCTTTTTAGAGCTATGACCAGGAGGTTATTATTCCTACAAAGGCCTCTGTAAGCTCCAGAAAGGTGAATACAATCCTACATATATGATATAAACCTCAACAGATTTCTGTGGGCAAATATTGAAGGGGGAGGAAAAAAAGTTCAGCCTCTTTATTTTTGCCCCCTACTGAGATTAGGTTTAATCTTTTCAGTATATGCTCCAGTATTTTACCGAACTTGTTTTTTAATGAGATTATTCAGAAATCAGCTACTAGATTTTGCAGTTCCTATGCTACCTTCACTCCCCTGATGATATTCATGAGTAGAGAAGCTTTAACACTTCAAAGGCAAACCATTCAGCCCCCAAGACTGTGTACAGGCCCAGTAAAACTAAAATTATCCATCCCTGACATTATAAAGAGCTGCTCTCTGTAGCTCCTTTTTAGGGGACTGTAACACACAATCAGAGCTGTGCACTGCAATGAGTGTATTATGAACTGGAAATGAGGATAAAATCTGCAATTGCTCCGTGTGAAGCTATCCAGTTTGGGTTTTGCAGGCATTGATTCTGCTGCAGAGAGCACAGGACATCTCATGGCATGGCTGTCCCCAAATGCATTCTCTTTGGGCAGGAACAAAGCCTCCTGGTGATGGAGCTCCCTCTGGGAGCCATGGACCAGCTGGGCACAGCCATGAAACTCAGCACAGAGCAGAGCTCCTCCTGGGCTGAGCCCAGCAGGGTTCATTTGGCTCACAGCTACAGCAGAAGCAGCCTCTGGCTCCTGAGATCACCTTCCTCGTGTTTCCCTCCCGGGGAGCTGCCATTCCTCATTCCCTGTCCGCAGACCTGGGAGAGAAAAACCCATCCCAAAAGCAGATTTTGTGCTGTGCCACCTGTGCTGTGCCACCGTGGCTTTTTTACAAACCAGAGCCCAGAGTCAGAGTCAGACCCATGGCTGCAGCAGGAAAAACGTGTGGTCCCCAACTGCTGTGACCAGGATGCGACGAGCCGGCAAAGGGAGCTGAACATTTGTCTGCCTGACTGGTTCTGCTTCTCCAGCTCAGCATTTCCCGTGTTTTTGGAGGTGGATTTATTCCGCTGGCTGCTGCAGCCCTCTCGTGGCCGCGCTCCTGTTGCTGGGAAAGCACAGTCTGAAATTCTGCATGGGAGGAGAGCGGCTTTTAGAAAGCAAAACAGTTATTAAATAGCATGCTCACCGAAGAATAAATATATAAATAAATAGAACAGACACTTAGGATGCTATTTATCCCAGGTGCACAAGCAGAGCTGTTGACAAATTACTTGCTTTTGAAGAATCAAAGGAAAAACTACATAAAAAGCATCAAGCAGCCGTGTTTTAATGGGGAGCCCTGTTTCATCTCCCCAGCCTGTCACTAAATGCTCTGCTTTGAAGTGCTCCTTTCCTTTTGAGCATTTGCACATTGATTTACAATGGCGTGGGTAAATTTTGTGCTCACGGATGAGTCTTGCTGGGTATCTGTTTATTGGAAATGTGGCTATCTGCTCAGGAAACTCCAAAGAGGGGTGGAAAACCTCTTGGGTTGGGGAAGATTTGGAGAAATCTGTATTGTGCCAAATTTCTGCAAAGACTAACAGGTAGATTTTCCTTTGAAGCTTGAAAAGCAAGCCCGGTTTTTTATTCATTCTGTTTTTCCTCTCAATCTAGCAGGGTGAGACAGAGCCATGGCTGCTGACTGGAAACAAACCACGGGAATTCGCAGTGGAAGGAGAACACTGATGGGAGCAGTGCTGAGAGCCTGTCCAACAGCCCAGCTGTCCACTCCCTGCCCCGTGCTGGGAGCCAGCACCAGCAGAGGAATGAACAACAGGATGGATCAAAGGGAAAGCTTGTGCACAGGTATGGGGTGCTCTGGAGGAGGCTGTGCAGTTTTTACTGATGTTTCTTCAACTGACAACAGTACTTGCAGGCCAGGGTGCCTCAGTCCTGCCAAAGAGATGTTATTATGCTACTGTTTTCCAGTTATTTTGCTCATTTTCTCCCCCTTGCAGTAGTTTCAGGAGAAATGGCTGCATTTCAAAAAGGTATGATAAAAACCAAACCTAAAAAAGATACCTGAAGAAACCAAAGGGCAGAGTGGAGCTGCAATGACTCCCTGGGCTCATCACCTTTTCTGACAGGTGATGCTGCCCTGGCAGCACCTCCTTCAGCCTTCTGAACAACTCAGGACCCTGTGGAAACAGTCTTAACCTACCTCTATTGACATTTTAACCACATACACCACATTTAAGTGCCATTGGCACTGTTTTGCTGTGCTGCAGCGAGGCTGCTCCAAGAGAGCCAAGCTGCCTGCCAGGGCTGCAGCACAAGGACAAGCTGCAGCTCACTCCCAGCTCTTCCACATCCTCAGGCTCATCTTTCTCACTTGCACAAAACCCTTAATGCTTCCATAAAATGGTGCTTTGCATATTTCTTGTTTTTAACTAAATAACCTCTTTGCTCTTCATTTTCTGTAAGCCCACATGTGCAGAACCAGATGTGACTTTTTTTTGTTTAAGATCGCTTTTATTTTATAAGGAGACAAACAGTAGTAAGAAAGTAACAAAATTAATATCTGCCTGAAAGAGCACTGGGCAAGTATCATCCTGGGTTCCATAATGCTCCAAACAAAAAGGCTGATAAATTTTTAAGACGTGTATATTGCAAGATGCTGAGAGACTCAGGGCAGCAGATGCCTACGCTGATAAAACCGTGTGAAATAGCCTAGTGCAGAGAAATGTACAGCTCAGGCCTGGGCGCAGTGACATTACCTGGGCGCAAAGCAGCAAGGACATTGCACTGGCTTTGTCCTGGCACAGACGGGAGCAGTGGGGAAACAAAGGCTGCTGCCTGCTCCCAGCTGCAGAGGCTGTACAGACACATCTGCAGGTGTGTAAACACGCTGGCTACACAGAAAAGTGCACGTCCCCGGGAAAGCACAGACAGGATGCGCACTGTTAGAAAACAAGTCTGGGTAGGCTTTTAGTGAGATGGAGCTCTTTGCTTCCTGGAAAATACTCTCCTAGGGATGGGCTGAAGAGCCAGGGTGAAACCTTGGCGCTGCTGACCTCGTTGGGGCTGCAGCTGACCCCCACTCCATCGCCTTGTCCCCATGAGCCACCTCCTTCCCAGCCCCACTTCCCTGAGCCTGCAGTGCCCCACAGCCAGCCCAGCTCGCCCTGCGAGGCTCTAGGACTCCACCACGATCATGCTGAGGTTGTTGCTGAAGATGACCCTGCCGTCCCTGGTGCTGCTGCACTCGGGCTGGCACAGGGCCTCCTGCAGCCGCCGCCGCAGCGCCGCCGGGGCCGTGCCCAGAAAGTCCTTCGTCCCCGTCAGGAAATCCATCATGCGGCCACCGACAACATCGCCCTCGATGAAGCACTCGGTGATGTCCCAGCCCGACGGGAACTCGTACACGCGGTGCTCCACGCCCAGCCTCCGCAGCACGTCGGTGATGCCGCCGGAGGTGATGTAGTGGCCGCGGTCGGTGGCAGGCAGGCAATCTCTGTGCTTCTTCCACAGGCTGGCCCAGCCACTGCTGTCTGCGGGACACCAGGGAAGGTCACTTTTGAAAATGGGTTTGGGAATTTGTCTGTCGTTGTAGAGACAGACACGACACATAAAGACTCACTACAACAGCTTCCGGTCAAAGGAAGGAGCTACTCTATTTTTCCCAAGACCTCTTTTATACTATTTCTAACATTCATGTCACACGTCCATTGGCTCCCAATTCACCACCCCATAAATGTCATTGGCTACCTGTAGTTAAAACAACATCTTGCAATAACACCACCTGTGAGAACTCGGGTATCACTGTTTGAATTCTTGCTTGTTTTGGGCTAGAATCAATGCCTGTGAGCCGAGGCAAACCAGCAGTTCCCACTGCAAGGGAGTTTCACTGCATGCCTGCATTTGTCAATCCCACAAACTGACCCATGTTCCCACATTTGTCGATCAAACACCAGCTAAAGCGACTATGGAATGAGATGAGGAAGATCCCTCGCTGCCGGCCCAGACCTTGGGGGGAGCAGCAGGAGAGCTTTCCTCTTGCTCGAGTCTGCTTACAAATATCTGCATCCCATAAAACCCTGGTCTCCCTCAGCCCTCCCTCCTAAACTCTCCTGTTTAAAGGAGGCTCCTAGGAGAGGTGTCCAGCATGGAATTTGCTTGGAAGGAGAGGCACACACAGAGATGCCAACAGGCTGAGCCTGGATGTCCCTGCTCCCTGTGAGCTCTCCCCTGGCCAAAACACTGCAGGTGTTTCACATGTCAAACCTCAATTTTCAGTGCACACTGAAGAATACATACCCTGAGAAATAGCCCCAAATAGCAAGGGAAACAGCCTACAGGCAATGTTAGTGGCAGTCTTAATGGGGAACACGGGAATTTGTGCTTTGTCCACCACGCCATGAGCCAGGGATTCATAAATGGCACAAGGGATAAAAAACAATTTTTTTAATAAGTGCCATCGTGTTGCAAGTACCTCTTTTTTTTCCATCCTACCATCAAGCCTGCACCACTTGGCAGCATCTGCTGTCCTGCTGAGGTCTGGACCACTGCTGTGCAGAGGTAAGAGCCCCAAAGATGGATCCACACAGATCTCAGGTTGTGTTTTTACATTGCTGATTTCACCACGAGGAAGGATTGACTCATTCATGAGCAGCCACTCTTCCTCTACTACATCTTTTTCATAAGCAGGGCAGCAAGAGCACAGAGGCTGTGCCTAAGTGGCCCTGTTAGTCACTGGAGTTCAAGGCTAAGCCCAAGGTTGCATGTTCCATAGGAAATCCAGCATTTGTTTTAGTTATTTATGATAGAACAAGCACTACTGGCATCCCCAGATAAATATTTGTGGCCCTCAAAATTCAAAGCTTTTCAAAACTCCAGCATTGAAGCAAAAAATGCAAGGTCTCCCTTACCTGACAAAATTATGATCAGGAGTTTACCGTGATGGTCGAGGCAACTGTGGAAAAACTTGATAGTATTGGGAATATCCTCCACACGGTACAGCATCTAGAGGAGACAGTGACACACAGCCATTATTCCTCCTCCACAGTGCAGTGGCCCTCCAAAGGCTTCAACCTTTCTTTAGAGGTGTTTTGAATTCTGTCCCATTTGCTTCCCAGCCTTTCCTGATTCTGCATGCATGTTTAGGGACACCTCACAGGACTGAGCATTGCCAGCTTTGGTGTTTGCAGAGCTTCTGCAGAAGTTATTGCTATGGGAGAGCTGTGCTAAGCCCTGCTCCCCCTAAATTCAAGCACGCAGCAGAACTGAAGGGAGCAGTTAAAGACAATAGTGCTATGTTAAATCAACGTCCATCACCTGGATCATATGGATGAAGTCAAATTTCTTATGTGTGCCTTTCTCTTTCACCTGCTGTTCGTACTCCAAGGAGGTGAGCTGGTGCCAAATGAAGGAAACATTCTGCAGGTCTGGAGCTTGATTCACCAGCTCTGTTTCAAAAAGTAGAAGAAAACCATGAATTTCACAAAACAGCAGAAAAACTCATCATTCAAATGGACGGTCCTTGCTATAACCCAAGCAGCAGGTGCAGCCTTACCTTTGTAAGCTGCCACGTGCTGTGGGTTGGGCTCCACAATTTCATTGTCGATAAAGACCCCTGGGTGCACAGCCTGCAGTATCCTGATCATTTTCAAGTCCTGCTCACCTATTCAACAAACACAAATTCGCTCCTTTAGAAAGCAGGTAAATGAGATGGAAGGATTCCAGTGTACCTGCCACCACTGATGCCAGGAAATCCCCCGGCACGAGTGAGGCGTGCTCTGCTTTGTGCCTCGTGCAGTGGTGACACTGGTGACACTCTCGCCATGGTGGCAGAGGAGACGTTCAGAGGAGCCTGAGAGCAAGGCAGAGACAAGCAGCAGCACAGAAACCTGCTGATGGCAGCACTCTGGGCCGTGGCACAGACAGGCCAAAAGGATCGCAGCTCACTGTTTGAAAAAATACCCGTGAATCGTGAGATTTCAACAACCTCCCAAAGTTTTAATGGGTGCAAGGGGGCAGCTGACAGAGCTGTGTGACTCCAGCATGCAGGGGTGATCCGTGGCTCTGGGGCTCTGTCATGGGGACACAGTGGCTGCTGGGACATAACCCTGAGGAGCTACATCACTAGAGAAAATAAATGCAGTATCCTGGATCCACCCTCTCTGGAGATTGGCCACATGGTGTGAGCCCTGGGCGTCAAAGAACTAATGGTTATCTTGGAAATACAAGTAGAAACTCGCATATCTGTGTGGAGGTGCCCTGCAAATTTAGCTGTTGGTGCTCCTGTGTTGCTGTGTAAGCTCTGGAGGAGCAAGCAGCAGTCTGTCCTCCTATTCCAGGAAATTTCCAGCCCCTTCTGAGGTGCTGCAGGTCACACTGCTTTTTTCCCAGAAATGCCGTGATATGCCAAGTGTGTGAGCCCCCCTGCTTCACTTGAAACGATGTAAACAAACAGCAGATGCGACCACCTTTATGGGACCTCTGCAAGAATCCTGTCTGTAGCTGGTGGTGGGGCCTAAAAATAGCCCTGTCCTTGCAAATGCCACACCGAGAGGTCTTGATAGGAGATCCTGCATCCTCCCTGCTCTCCTGGCTGATGTGCCAGCCACGGCTGGAGCCGTCATCCTTGGCAGGTGCTGCAGCAAATGGAATTCAAGGAGGGAAATATCAGCCATGCCAGCACTGCAGGGCCATCCGAGCAAGGATGAGTCTTTTGAAATTGGAGAAAAAAATACCCCAGGCCCGTGAGGAATGTGGTGGCAGCAGGGCAGGGCTGGCCAAAGGCTCGAGGAAGAGGCTGTGGCTGCATCCATTGAAGGAGGTGCAGGGACTATTATTGCTGGCAGGAAGGAAGATCCCTGCAGCAAGTGGCTGCATGGTTTGTGACAGTGCTACCTACGTGGCAATCTGTAAGTCCCAGAGGCAGAGCATCCCTGCCCCGTGCCCTGGAGCCACCAATGGAGGCAAGCGAGTACCTCAACAGCAAGTGGATATCTTAAAAACCACTTGGGTTTGGGTTTTTTTCACTCCATCTCCATAAAATTCCTTAATCCAGTGTTTGCACTAGCAGGTAATAACACCTTGGACTAGAGTGTCTGCAAAAGCAAGCAGTAAAATACAGCACTCGGGCAGGAATTTCTCTGCTGAGCTTGCCCTGCCAGCAGCAAGCCCTCAGCACTGATCACAGCAAGGCTGGACAGGACTGGAACCTCTCTGCACGCTGGGAAGTTCCAGCCCAGAGTTCAGCCAGCCCTGGGAGAGCTTGGGGTGAGTGAAAAACGTGATTTGGACCACAACTCAGGCTTTCAGGATGTGCCGTCAGCCACTAATCCCCATTAATATTTTCATCAACTAAACTAATTCTGGGGGCTCTGTGAAACCAGAGTCCACCTCTGAAAAGGTCAGGGATCAGATATAACCTTTTGCTCGGTGCCGTCCCAGCCCCAGAAGTTCAGCTCTCGCAGCCACAGGCAAGCTTGGGGGAGAAGTTCTGCGCCCCTGTCCTGGCATCTGTGGGGGGGCATTTACCCAGGAAACACAGGAAATGTTAGAGGTTTTCTTTTTCCATTAAAGCCTCTTCTGAAGAGGACATGAGGAAAATTAAGGACGATGCTAAAAGTTCATTTTCCCCTTGTGCTTTCGTGGAGTCAGAATTCCTGTTTTATATTACTTAATGAAAACAGAGGGTAATTGAGAACTGAATGATTTCTTCCTGCTTGGTTTCTCATATGCTGCAACATATTCCCAATTGGAGAAAACAATCAAATGCTAATTTTCTCTTACTCAGGAAAACAGAACCAAAAAAAGTGAGAAAAATACTTTCATTTGAAAGTATTAGCACTTAAAATTCAGCTGAAAATACTTTTCAAAGCAGAAGTAAACTCTGACAAATCAAACGGCTGCTTCTTTTCTCTACTCTTTATTTTCTCCCAGTTTCCCTAGGAGCAAAGTTGGCTGCTTCACCACTTTTTTGTTTTGTTGTTTTGGCTTTTTTTTTTTAAACACAAATGCATTTAGAATAGCTTTAAAGCTATTTTTCCAAAGGATGGGTTTCTCTCTGGGGAAAAATATCATTTGCAGTTAAACCCTACTTATCACTGGGTAAAAGCACAGCAGTAACAAAGAAACATGTCTTGAAAAAGCTGACGCAGTCCCATGCTAATGGCTGTGGCCAGGTGGTTTTGTAGCACTGGGAGCAGGGCACTGCCCAGCCTTGGCCTCTGGGATCCCTAAAAGCAAAGCAAAAGCAGAGATCCCTTCATGGGGGACAGTCTAAGGCAGGATTTGGGGTGGAAAGAACCTCTGTGATGTCTCTGATTCTCTCCAAAAAGGTTTGAAGATGCTCTTGTACCCAACCAGGAGGAGTCATTGCGCTGAGGCAAATAAAGTCAGGTGAGGGTCACCAAGAGGCAGAAACTGAGCTAAAATCAAGCAGTCTCACTGCCCAGAAAGGTTTGAGCAGCAGTGCTTGAGAGGGGAGGTGGACAGGGAAGGAAGGGAAGGAGCATTACTCTCTCCCTGGCTCCACTCTTTTTCTGCCGCTCTCTGCTTTAATGAGAAATACGGTCATTGGTGCCTGAGCAGCTCTCCTCATTGCCCAATATTTCAGAACCTCCTTCTGCTCCCCACAGGGACCCCCAGCACCACACTCCTCACCTGTGCCGCTCCCAACTCCCAGAACGTTGATGGTCGATTTCCCAGGGCCGAGCCTGAAAGGATAAACACACATTACTAAACCACACTGTGTCACGCCACTTCATGATTTCATTCTCACGGCTTGGGTGACACATCAACCCCGTAATTTTCATGTTATGCCCGTGAATTGGGATGGAAATTTGAGCATCCCTTTTGAGCCCAGTGACAAGCAGCGTGGCAGGAGCCCGCCCAGATCAGCCAGCTCATATTTCAAAGTACAGTAGGCACCAGGGTGCAGAGTTTCTCACCCT
Source organism: Acanthiza pusilla (assembly GCA_036630365.1). Classification (NCBI taxonomy): domain Eukaryota; kingdom Metazoa; phylum Chordata; class Aves; order Passeriformes; family Acanthizidae; genus Acanthiza; species Acanthiza pusilla. The sequence continues at coordinate 5,931,820 of JAXCHO010000039.1, forward strand.
TTGCCAAGGAGTTTTCTCCAGGCTGTGGCTGGCACTGTGCAAAAAGGCCTCTGGGAATGCCAGGGCAAAGGGGCTGGGGTGGCACTGCTGGGGAACAGGGACAAGGTGAGCCAGGGAAAACCTCTGCACCCTCAGGAGAAAACATTGGATTGAAATACCCAGGAAAAGATAACCATCAGGCTATCCAGGTGATTGGAAATCATCTCTTATCAACATTAATCTTGGTTTGAAATTGGGAGGACAGTAAGAATCTTCAATAATTTTTATCTTAGAAAAATAACTTTTTAAAAGGCTCCAGTCACATGGTTCCCAGCAGAATATTTAATAACAGCCATGCTCTGACATGATTTGTGGCCTTACTCTGCTCTCAGGCATGGACTTTGCCAGGAGATTGAGTTTCCCAAACACAGGAGACACCACAGCAGTGATTCTGCAGGAGTGGGATGAGTAGCAAATCCTGAAGGGTGTGAGCGAGTCCAGGAGCCTTAGCCCTGCTGAGGGTCAGGACCCTGTGACAAACCCACAACCAGCATCACAGAAAGCCACAATGTTCTGCAGGATTTAAATTCACAATCAAAATTTCTTAATGCAATTTTTTTTTTTTATTGCTTATGTTTATTTATTTTTATATATATATATATATATATCTGTTCTGTAAAATAAAAATTTGCCTGCCTGAACTTTTTTTTCTCAAGGGATAATACAGTTCCTGTAACATCCAAAAATTAACCAGACTTGAAAGGGCTTTCTTGTGGTTTGGATCTAGGCTGTTCTGAAGCTGTCTGCAGTTATCCGGTCTTAAGATATTACATCAATGCTTCACAAAACTGATTATCATTTGGTACTTAAGCAATGCAAATCGACTTAGGATAGAAATAAAGAGGTCTTAGGGGATTGGGAAAACTGAGAATTAGCCACTAGGAGAGAATTAGTGATGTGTTTCTGTTTGGATGGATGTGATGAAGTCCCAAAAGCAGGGAGAGAGCACAAGAGGGCTTTCTTTTGGAAAAAACCAAACAAACAAAAAACCACAACTTTAATCCTTGGAAAATCAGCTAATGAAAAGAGATGGACGTGAGAATGAGGTCTTGATTCTTTCCTTAACATAAGCTGAGAGGCAGCACAGCGTATTAATTGAAACAGCACTGTGGAGTCATTAAACACAATATCCTAAAAACCGCTCTTAGGGGACTTAAATCTGCATTAGGACCTCATTCCTGCCCCCAAAATCCTTAAACATTTTGCTGCTCTCCCAGGAAAACAGACTGCTTTCCCACCTGGGAGGAAGTGCTCCTTACCCCGCCACGATGTTGGGCATTTGCTCCTTGTTGAACTCGTCCATGCACTGGTGCTCTGTTGAGTGATCCAAGAACGCCTTAAAGGCCTCCACATACTCCTCAGCCGTGAGGCTTCTCATGGAAGGGATCACGTAGAGCTCTTGGGAAGCAAACATGGGTTGCATGTCAGCGGCTTCGAGGCACGTGAAGGGTCACAGCAAGGAACAAGGAACCCAACCAACCCAACTGCAGCCAGAGAAGTGTGAAAACGATGCAGAAGAGGCACTTTCCAACCTGTTCACACTCAGGATTCCGAAATTATTCTCAGGTACCCTTTGACATCAGCATGTTTGTTAAGTGACCCATCATTGCAGGTCAGCCTGGGGAAAATATCTCCAAAATGCTTAAGCCAGATGTGGGTCCCTCTGCTTGCAGGAAGGGACGGCACGGGAGGGTTTTTCTGGAAGACTCCAGAAGAGGTGAAGGGAATGCCACAGCAGGTGCAGACTTGGGGGCTGTCACAGTGCCCGTGCTGGGCAGTGTGACTGGGATGGGCAGTGTGACTGTGCTGGGCAGTGTGACTGGGATGAGCAGTGTGACTGGGGTGGGCAGTGTGACTGTGCTGGGCAGTGTGACTGGGGTGGGCAGTGTGACTGTGCTGGGCAGTGTGACTGGGGTGGGCAGTGTGACTGTGCTGGGCAGTGTGACTGGGCTGGGCAGTGTGACTGGGGTGGGCAGTGTGACTGGGCTGGGCAGTGTGACTGGGGTGGGCAGTGTGACTGTGCTGGGCAGTGTGACTGGGATGGGCAGTGTGACTGGGGTGGGCAGTGTGACTGTGCTGGGCAGTGTGACTGGGGTGGGCAGTGTGACTGTGCTGGGCAGCCCTCAGCACACTGTCCAGGGGATGTGATGCTGCACAAACACTGCTGCCTGCAGCTGGAGCAGGAACAGCCAACCCCGTGCCTCTCATCTGTGACTCTCACCGTCATGGCACTAGAACTGGCTGACAGGGAAGTGAATTCCCTGCTGGGAGCTGCAGCTCACGTCCAGGAGGGCAAAACATTTCATCTGAATGGGTTCATGTTCAAATGTGGGCGGCTGGCACCAAGATGTCTCTCTGACACGAAACCAAGGGATACTCAAGGGGTTGAGAGGAATTATTGCAAAGGGTCCCTTTCCTGCTGTCCCATCCTAAGGACAGGGCTGTTGCCAGGGCCCAAGCTCTGGCCAACTGCTCAGGGCTGAGGAGCAGTTGCAGGAATGATTTGAGGCTTGTGAGAAGATGCCCTGCAGCTCTGGGTCTGTCTCAGGCTGCAGCAGGAAGGCACTCATAGTGCAGCCTCCACCTGCAAGATCAATGCTGAAAAGGCATCATTCAGTGTGAAAAAAGTAATCTTTTGCTCCTAAATGACATGAGGATGAACATCTTCATCCTCATTTTTGCCTTTCAAGGAGCTGCTTTTTTATCACCTGCTTTTAGTCACCACTAATAAAAAAACTCTGTATGTCTCGTCCAGGACAGTGCAATCTCAAATTGAATGCCTCTGCAGTTTCCAAAACCACGTCATAGGCAGCTGTGTTCCTGGTCCAGCCCTATTGGAGGTGAAGATATCAATGTCTGTCCTCAACACTTTGAACTCTACCCTAACCTAATCTGAAATCACCTGAATTGCAGTCAGTTTAGCATCCCGCTTCTTTTTTTTTTTTTTTTTTTTTTAACAATCTCTAACTCCAAAAGAATTAAAACATGTTTGAAGTGGTAGTAGTCTGAGTGGGCATTTTACTTTAATCTCTTTTTTTTCTTTTTTTTCTCCCAAATACCTGAATTATCGTGTGGAGTTGTCAGAATCTCTGCTTCAAAGTTCATGCTGGGGAAACTATTCCTGTAAGGAAAGTAAGGCACTTCAGTTATTTGAAGAACCTGTATGCTTTTTTGAAGCTGCACTGAAAATGCAGAACAAAGGGAAGATGCTCCAGGACAAACTTTCCTCTCCTGATAATCAATAATTTATTTTTATGTTCTTTTTTTACCAGAGAAAGCCAAAACTTCTTTGTAGCTGATCATAGTCACAGAATCCTAGAGTCCTGGAGTCAATAGAACAGTTTGGGTTAGGAGGGACCTCAAAATTCATCTTGTTCCATTCACCTTCCTCTATCCCAGGCTGCTCCAAGCCCCATCCAGCCTGGCCTGGGACACTTCCAGGGATGGGGCAGCCACAAGTGGCCACTGCTCCACTGTTTGTCCGAGATGTGTTGGAAGCTTTTGTACCCCTGCAGAACCATTACTCAGTCAATGAAGCTGAAGGCATTAGAGTGACATTTTCCTCTCTTCATTTTCCTTTAACAATGTGCCTCATGCATAAAACAAGGATGAGGTGCCACTGGCAAAAGGGAGGGATGACTTTAAATTGGAGCAAGGACCTCACTTGTGCAAAGAAAAGGCTGGGATGAGGCTGCTGTGCAAAGGGAAGAGTCACCTCCTGGATAACCACATTTCAGTATCGAGATGCACAGCAAGTCTTAGTGCTGACGTCCTGTACAGCCTGGGTTTGGACACGCCAAGGCTTTGCTGTTAGAAAATGCTTCAGGACAAGCAGACCCCAGCCCAACTGTCTCCTCTGCCAAGGAAAAAAGTCCTGAGTGAAGGAAAAACAAGGCAGGAGGTGGGAAAGTAAGGAAGGGAGTGTTGCAGTGGGATTTTGAGATACAAATATGTAATGAGTGTGCTGGCCGTGTAGCAAGGAAGTGGCCACGTGCAAATACTGCACTGCTTTGGTCAACGAAGGCAAGAAAAGACTGAGATGTCCCTGACATCTGGGAGGCGCTGGGGCACTGCCAGAGTCCTGCCAGAGCAGCTGATTTAATCTGAGTTCAGTGCCAAAGCCACGTAACTCGCTTCCATGAGGTATGCCAAAGGGCTCTCTTCCACCACCTTGACCTCACCTCTCCCCAGGAAAGACCTCTCAGGAGCTCAGCAGGAAGAAGCCAGAACTCAGCCCACCTCCATAAGCTCCAGCTTGGCTGCAGGCCAGCCCCTCCAGTTTCCACTCAGCCCTCTGACCTCTTCCACCTCTGCCTGTCGGACAGAGGGCTATTTTGTCCCCTCAGCTGGTGAACACGGCAAAATGGTTTCAGAGAAAATCTCACACTAAAATGCTGAGGGGTAATGTGGCTTTTCCTGTGTGGGGAGAAACTCTGGACATGAACTCCATTTCTGACCGGTCAAGTGTTTCCAGCCATGCCAGGAGACCTTCCAGGAGACCTGGACAGACTTCAGCAGGAGCATTCACCAGCACAGATGATGCCAAGATCTCTTCCACTGGCACTTGTGCCATTTCTCCCCAGGCAGGGCTTAGATTCTAAGGCTGATTAACACTTGCTGCTGGGAAGGTGAAACAGGAACAAGCAGACTTCCTCTAAAACCTGGCTTAAAATCCAGACCAGATCCTAAAATTTGTCAATAACATTTTGGGCTGGTGCTGCCCACCCCAGAACCCCAATACCAAAAGCAGGACCAAGCAGGATGCCCACGGGCTAATGGTCCTGCTGCAGCTCCCAGCTAAGGCTGAGCTCAGTGTCAGCAAGGTTAAACCTCTTCCCTCCATGAGCAGAACTGGGTGTGTTATGGACAGCAGTGCAGGGAATTCACAGTATTACTTCAAGTGATGCATCCCCTTTGAGTCGAAAAAGTTGTTTCTAGGAGCACAAATTGCAAGAACCTCTTCATAACTCACAACCTCTTTATTCCTAAGCTTAAGCTGTGGAGGGGCTGAAGGTCTCCCCCCTCAGCCCCAGAACACAGGCACATCTGTGTAGTCCCACCTCACCCCCACGTGTGACACGGCGACAGCAGGTGGCAAACACCGCCCGCCCCCTGCCAAAACCCACATACCTCTTCACCTCCGGAGCCGGCTCCATCCCGGGGGTGGATGCTGTGCAGGGACACGGGAGTTGGGCTGGTGGCCCTCGTGTGTCTCTTCCAGCCCGGAATACCTGCGGCTCGGTGTCCCGGCAGCCGGGCGGGGCTGGGGTCAGCCTGTGCCCCGGGTCAGCATGTCCACCCTGTCCAGCCTGTCCAGCCCGTCCAGCTGCACGGCGTGCGGCTCTGCCGGACCTGCGGGGACAGGCAGCGTCACCGGGACAGGGACAGGGACAGGGACAGGGACAGGGACAGGGGAAACCCAAGCCCTGCGGGACAGGAGCGGGGCTGGCAGTCCGCAGCGGTGTCCTCACGGCGCGGGGAGAGAGACAAGCAGAGGGACACACGGACACCTCCGAGCCTTCGGAGCCTGGCTGGAAGGGGCTGAGGGGTGCGAGCCGCCCCGGGCACACCGGGGGCTGTTTCCGTCCGCTTTTAAATGTTCTCGGAGCCCTGCCTCGCCTCCCTGCCCGCGGAACGCTGTCCTGCAGCCTCTCCTGCTGCCTGCCGGGTGGGGATGCGCTGGGAGAGCCCTGCCTTCCCCAGGGAGAAGAGAACCTCACTGCTCCCCTGAGCAAGAGATTTTTCTGTCTGTGCACGGCGGGAAATGGGACACTGTGGCAGTGTTGCTGCAGCCCCGCGGGCAGCCTGGCACCCCCTGCGCTGCCCCACCAAAGGGACCGGGGACAGCGAGCCCAGCCTGCTGCCGCTCCGCTTGTAAATCGCAGGGATCCGAAAGCAAAGGTTCTTGCTAAATCGCAGGGATTAGAAACATTTTTTGGGACAGCTGTCCGGGGCAGAGGTGGCTGCAGGTCCCCAGGAAGAGATAACACAGCAGAAGGTGCCGTGGTCACTGTGCCAAACACAGAAAATCCTGGGTGCTCCCTGCATTTGCATCTGGATTTTTCCCCTACCTGCACCCACAGGACTGATGCTCCTTATGCCTGAAATCTAATAACAAATGTAAAAAAAAAAAAAAAAAAAAAAAAAAAAAAAAAAAAAAAAAAGAAGGAAGATTTAGAGACTATTTCCGAGTGAGGACTCCTGGTGGAAAGAGCAGCATTAGGATCCTCATCACTCCCTTTCCCTGAAGACAGCAGGTAGAACAGATTGAGCAGATGACAGATAAAGCCTCCCCCCTTGCTGGGACCCCCAGAACACTGCCTGCCCCACACAGATCCCGAGACCAGGGACCTCAGGGGAGATGCTTCACCAGCAAGTGACCTTGGTTTATGCTGGATTTGGTTTCCAGATGGATTTAAGTTATCCCCCTCAAGGCAGGTCCACAGCAGCACGTTAAGCTAGAAAAAACTGCATTGCTACTCTTCAACAAAATATTCAAAATATTCTCAGTGAGGAAAGACCAGACATTCTTTACTATAGGTCTAGAGTGCAGATTCGGCTCCCGGTGCCATGTGACCACCTGGGCAGCGATTTTACATCAGTTAATTCAATCCCTCAGCATTCCCACCAGAGATGCCATCCCCAGACGCCACCCGCGCACCCGTGGATGCACCTGGAGCGTCCCAGCCGAGCCCCAAGCACCGCACCCGCAGCAGCCTCGTGTCCCCAGCCACCTCTGCCTTGTCCCAGCTAAGTCACCCTCAGCCCCCCGCCCAAGCCAGGGATGGTCACCCGCAGGGCCACCCCGGCAGGAAAAGCCATACCTCCCCGGAGCAGCAGGAGCTGCCGAGAAATGCCCCGCGTGCCGGACCGCAGAGCCCTGGGGAACCTCCTTGTACATCGGCGGGGCTCTGGTCCCCTCCCTGTGCCCTGTGCCCCCCCGGCCGCAGAGCCCACGTAGCACATGCCACCCTGAGCCGGCATTAGGCTCCAACAGCAGCCTTTGTTCGGCGCGGCTGCGAACAAGGGCACATTGTGGGCAGCTGCCCGCGCCCGCAGCGCTGGCAGCGCGGTGCCTCTGCAGGATGTGCCCTCTGCCAGCCGTGCTTTCGGGGGCTCTGCCGAGCTCGTGACTCAATCCGCTCTCAGCTCTGTTTGCCGTACGAACTGAAAAAGCTGATTTTTGATCGGCGAGGTGATGGCCAAAGCCGGAGCTGGGCTGCGGGCAGGGGAAACAAAGCCACTGTTTTTCCTCCCGCGCTCCGCCGCTCCCGAGGTCAGTTTTGGGCTGATCCTGCAGAAATAGGTCACTCACTGCCCAGGCGAGCCTGTGTGGGGCTGGTGATGCCCATGGCCCCGAGTCCCCATCAGTGTTCCATTCCATCAGCCCACCACAACAGGCTGGGATCAGCATCTCCAGGCAGGAGGGCCTGGGTGTTCAGACATCAAATTTCAATGGATTTACCTTCTAAATGGCAATTAGCTTTTCGGCTGATGATTGTCAGGACCCTTGGCATTTTTACAGAGTGTCTGTGGCAGAGGGTTTGGGACTGGATGGTCTTTAAGGTCCCTTCCAACCCAAACCTGTCTGTGATTCCATGTTTGCTACTTTATTTTTTGAGACCCCTCCAGCTCTACCTAGAACAATTGATAAAAGCTAATGTACCTCTGATTTTCTTGTGAGCAAAGCTCTTCTCTTCTGCAACAGTTTCCTGTTTTAATGAAAATATTTCCATCAATTAGATATTTTCAGTTTTCCAGACTAATATTCTAAAGTACAGCATTGCTGTACTCTCCTAAGTGAAATAATTCATGCAAACGTTATTCTTCATCAAGCAAGTTCTGGTAGAGAGAAGTATAAACAGCAATTTTGTAGCACCCATTTTCCTGACAGTTAACAACAAGATTTCTCATTAAGGGAAGAAATTTTGCTTTCCTTTAATCCTTTAATCCTGGGCAGCAGAAGATCTTGGAGTCTGAGAAACAGCATTTGTTTTTATATGTGTATGTAGGATATTTTTTAATGGGAAAAAGAACATGATTTCTGATAAACACTGAAAAATATGGGAGTGCAGAAGCAGCACTCATCCCTCCCTGGGGGCAGCAGCCTTCACTGCTGCTGGGCTCCAGGCATGTTTCTGTTCAGCCTCCAAAAAACCTGAACTATCTACCTATCTATGTCTGGGGCTTTTTTTTTTTTTTTTTTTTAACCACAGCCTTTCCTGCCTCTTTATTAAAGCCTGGATCCTGGTACAGCTCTTCCAGACCTTTTAAAATGACCTTTTTCAACCCGTTTGACTAGAGGTCATAACTCATGTAGTTTTAATTACAGAGCCAAGGTAAGGGCAGAGGGAAAGTCCAACGTGACTGCCTGCAGAAAAGGCTCTTTGATTCAAGGTGAAGACCAGCTTTGCTCTATAGACCATCCAGTATTCAAAAAAAAAAAAATCTCTGAAAGCAAAGAGAGATATTGGTAAAATGTGCCTTTTGCCCCTCAAAAACTCACATGTCTTCAGCCAGGAAAACACACTCAGAATTTAAATTTCTCTGGCTGTACTTGTGCTGCTGCCAATAGCATGTGCTGTGAGTCCAGCATCAGCAGGATTAAACACATCCAACAGGAACAGCACTCCAGAACAGGGGTATTTGCAAATCCTACTGTACCAAAACATGAGGAATTGCCAGCAAAAGAGATTTTGTCCCTAGCAAAGTGAGCAGTGCAAGTAGTAAGCCTGGAGACTTGTCCCTGAGAGGTTTTTGTGGTTCAAGAGGATGAATTGAGTGGGATAGAAAATGATCAGAATTTAAATTATTTTTACTGACCTGCTCTTAAAGCAAGGCTGAGCCCAACCATCACACCACATCTGAAGGGAAGGGATCTGAATGCTCTGAGCAGCCAAAGTATCCCAGGAGGAGCCACTTTGCCAGGCAGAAATCTGTAACAAAATTGGAATGTTTCTTGGAATGTACATAGGATGATGAGTCTGCTTTTTCCTGCATAAGCAGAGAGAGCAAACAGTGGGAGAGTGGGTGTGAGCCCAGTGGGGGATGCTCACCTTTCACAGAAACTTTGGCTGTTCTTCTCTGAACCTTTCTGCTCTTAAAAAGAGTTTCCTCAGCTAAATTAACTCTTCTTTGAAAGTTGAGTCAAAGTTTCCTTTCCACTGCAGGTAAGCTCTGCCACCTCTCAAACCCTGAGAAATATCTATAAAAACAGATCAAACTGAGCAGCTTTGGCTAATGAAATTTAGCAATGTGTATATCTGTCATTGAGCAGATTGCAGCAACAGAGATCACATCCAAACCGAGGCACTGCAGATTTATTTTGCCAAAAGCCACTAGATGGGGATGCAAGGACATTTTTCTGCTCCCTGTTCTGCTTTGATCCCATCATGTTAAGCTCGAGCTGGCCTTTCCCACTCGCAGGGGCTGCTGTTGTCTTTGCTTTTTCTCTTTAGGAGCTGACAGAGGTCGTTTGGAAACTTATCACTCGCTGGGTTCTCATCCTGTAGGGATCAGGCCTCGGGCAGCAGTTATGGCACAATTGCTTCTTGCTGAAAATTATTCTCTGCACCAGGACTCAGCAGAGGGAAGAGTAAAGGGTTTGCCTTTCAGTTTGTGGATTAGTCTTCCTTTATAGGCTGTGGAAAGAAAAAGTACTTTAGATTGAACACAGGGGGGGAAATGGTATTCAGCAAACTGGTAATCTCTGAAAATGTCCATGCTTTGGAGCAGTTACTGTGGAAAAAGCCAGGAGACTTCCTCGGGCTCGATAGTCAAATCTCTGGGTAATTTTTTTGTTGGTTGGTTGGTTTTTTTGGTTTATTGTTTGGTGGGGTTTTTTTGTTGTGTGGGTTTTTTGGGTTTTTTGTGTGGGTTTGTTTGGTTTTGGGTTTTTGGGGTTTTTTGGGGGGGGGTTGGTTTTTGGTTTTTCATGGGTTTTGGGGGTTTTTGGGGGAGTTGGTTTTTTTTGTTTTTTGTTTGGGTTTTTTTCCCTCCTCCTTTGAAATCCATGGTTCTCCTATGGATAAGAGAGATAAAATCAGGAGGATTGGTTAGGCAGAGGTGCAGGCAGGATCAGCCCTGCTCTCCAGGCCAGAAGCACTCCACAGATGCACATTTGGGCTGCGGGAGCCATGCAATGCATCAGCAATGCTGTGGGAGTGAGGAGGGCTCCAGTCATGCAGGAATTGTCAGCCCTGACCTCCAGCAGCCTTGGCCTTCTGCAGTGAGCACCCACTCTGACTATTTTATCTCAAGTGTCAGGATATTTGGTGCTTATATCAATTCCCAGCTCCTGAAGTCAGGTGAAATGTGAAAAAAACTCTTCTAGCAAATGTTTAACCATAAAAATCTGGCTTCAGGAGTATGCTAAGGTACCCCAAATGCACTCCAGGCTTCAAAACACAGAAAAGGTTTTGAAAGAAATCCAAAAGTTGATTAATTTCAGAGCAATTTCATGAGTGCTTTTGGTGGTTGGCAGGGAGGGAGAGAGGGTGTCAGGGTATCTTCAGGAGTCTGAGAAGGAAGGCTCGGGTAAATACCCTGAAAGCAAATTAATCTCATAGCATAATGACCAACTCAGAAAAGTGGGAGAACCATTCAAATGTTAACCACTCAAATGTTAACCATTCAAATATTATCAAAATAAATGTCTTTCCTACTCCATATGCTTGGAACATGGAGCTAACGCTGCCAATTCGTGGCAATCCACGTTTTGAGGGAGAACAGCGGCACTGGGGACTGTTCGGTGTTTCCAGTCTCATCTCCTCTAATTGCTAAAAACTGATTGTTCTCCCTCATTAAGCATGAACAGAAGGGAGGCTGCTTTTCCTGGGTGAGAGGGTGCAGAGGCTGCAGGGTGAGGGCTGGAGGAGCGCTGGGGTGGCAGCAGGGGCCGTGTCCCTGCTGGGGACACCGCAGCCTGGATCCCAGTGGGTGCTGCCTGCTGTCCCTGCCAGGGCATTCCCAGCAGCTGCAGCAGCCACTGCAGATCCATCCCTTCCTCTCCCGTGCTTTTCCCTCGCTGCTTAGCAGTCTCCTCATGGTGACAGCACAATGTCTGTTTTCCAGGAGCCCATTGCAGCTTTATGGATTAGGCACGGTAGGCACTCCAGCCCTCCATAAAGCACGCTGACACTCTCTGGGGCATTCCCAACTCGACTGAAAAATTGATCAATCGGCCCTGTGTCCCTCCACAATCTGCTGGGATTGTGCAAAGCCAAGCCCTGTGAAAACCCTGCCCGAAAAATGTGCCTCCATCCTGCCTTTGGCTTTGCACCCTGGCAAGAGCCGCGTGCCTGAAGGGGATGATGTGCAGGATGTGTCCTTCTTACTCCCCCAATCGCTGCTGGTTTTTCTGGAGCATTTCCTGCCATGGTAGGCATCCCCAAGAATGATGCCAGCAGGGTCCTGTCTCTGCCACCATCTGCAGTGTGCCCAGGGCTGGCACATCCTCACCCCGGGGTGGGGGAGGCCTCAGGTGCCTCCTGCATCCCCTGCCACATCTGCTCCAGCAGCAGCTCTTAGGAGAGACTGCTAAATCACAGGAGTATTCAGCAAACTCATTAAATGTGGCCATAGGTCTGCAGGAGATGGGATGCCACACAGCAGAGCAGCTGCTGTTTCTACTGCAGAACCTCATCAAAATCTTATTCCTTTTCCTCCCAGCAGCTCTTGCTTTTTCTCACTGAGAGTATCAGTCCCTTGGAGCACAGTCTGTGCCTCATTTCATCCCAAAATCTCATGGTTTTTGGGAGGACAGCTGGGCGTGGGGTGTGTGATCTCTCCCCAAGCATCCTCTAAAGCCCCAGTCCCACAGAAACACTTCCTCCTCCTGTTTATTAATTACAGTTTGATTTCTGCTGGAATTCCAAAGGAGCACCAAATAGCAAATCCAATACCTGATCCAAAGAGCTTCCAAACGAGGGGTCAGGAGGGATGCAAAGGATGTTAAGATAACTGACAAGGGATCAGAAGTGGATGAGATAACAGAGGAGATAAGGCACTCACCTCCAGTCTGAAAAGTGGAATCAGAGCCAAAACGCTCCTCAGCGAGCTGTAGGCAATCCCCACTCTCGTGCACTGCCAAATTCAGTTCGATAAAGCTGCTCACTGCCAAGCCCACCATTAAACATGTCCCCAGGCACCACATCTGCATGTCTTTTAAATGTCCCCAGGATGGTGACTTACAGCCTCCAATGGCTTTATTTAAATATGGCTTTTAAATGATGGCAAAATAATATCATATGGTTTTGTTAGAAAGGAAAAAAAGTACAATAATGACTAGTTTCAGCATAGGGAGCAAAGAGGTAATTTCAAAATTGTCTGTGTTCACATGGATGGATATACAGGATACACAAGAAAAAAAATGGGGTTATTTTACTGCAAGCATCAAGCACAGGCAACCTTTCTATCACCTTGCAAAATGCTGGATGTTGTCCAGTTTTTAAGCTGTGTGCCATTGTAACACACCTCAGCAGTTTATTTATTTTTACCTGAATATTGACGAAAATAAAATTATCTTCTCAGAGCTGTTTGCACCCTTGCCACTCCCTCCTGCTGTGACCAATTTCTGATGGGCTTCTCCCCATGTCCTGCAACCTGCACACACAGGTAAAAGTGGGCAGCAAAAACTCTGGACAACATTCAGGTACTCAGTATCTTTACAGACAAGGATGCTATTTAAGTCATCATTATAGCATCTGTGATTTTTATCATATATAAGTCATATGTGATTATTATATATAAATCCTTCATGGCCACTGAGGTGATGACAGGTCCTGATGGCCCCAGCTCCCTCACCTGTCCTTGCTCTCTCATGTGGCCATGCAATCTCATTTTCTTTCCCCCCGAGCAGATTTTGAGCACTTACCCCAAAAGGATCAGATTTCTGAGCCAGGGGTGACCCACAGCTCCAGGCAGGTGTGAGGAGCCACAAAGGACCAGCACTGAGCATTTCTTTAAACTCAGCATGTCAGGACCACACTGCTTCAAAAATCCCAGGAAGCAAAAGCAAATGAAGCACCTGTGGTTGTGGAAAAATGGCTCGAGGAACAAGACGGTGAGATGCTAGATGCTCTGCTTTTGCAGAATCTGCCGCAGAGTACAGGGTAGGCAGTGTGCAAGCAAAACCTTGAGGGTAAGCTGCAAGGACAATGTCCTTGGTCGTTTTGGGGAAGTACCGAATTTACGAAAGAGGAATTGTGGTCAAAAGATCAAGATTAAGGGACCACGAGCTGGGAGGGGACAAGCAATGTAGCTGTTTGCAACTAACCAATAATAGTATGGCAAGTAGTCTTACTAACCAATGACATAATGACATGTAAAACCTGCAAGCTGCTGAAAAATGTACTTAAGTCTGAGAACCTAGAGAAATAGTAGGAATAAAGCTTGTATTGATCACATTGATCCTGTATTGTTTATTCTCCTCGTCGATTGCGGTGCATCACCTTCAATCGGTGCTGGTCCAGCCTTCAATGGGATTTTCTTAAATGAGATTGCCTTAAATGGGACAGCTTAATTGTGGATTTTTCCCGTACCACAACATGTGGTGACACACAGACCTCTCAGAACTGAGCCACACTCCGTGGCTCGTGCCATCGGGCTCAGCCTTGCCCAGCCCTGTCCATGCTGCAGATCTCATGTGGAGTGGCAATTTCCCTCCAAGCAAGGGCCAGATATGTTTATATATACATTTATATACACTTCCAGGGGCTCCTCCTGCAGCTTTAGTGCTTTTCCAAGAGTGCCAGAGGGAAGCAGCTCGGTCAGCTCTGGCACATTCCCACCTGCAGGATTTGCTGGGATTCTGAGCTGTTAGCAAACCTAACCCAGACCTAAGGTCCTCATCTCTTTTCTTCCTTTCCCTACATGGTACCTATGTGAGTGAGCTTTCCTGAAGCAAAGAGGATACTTTTGATCTTGATTACTCCCATCAGCTACACGGAGAAAATTAGAATTCAGGGTTTGTTACCAGCACTTCAATTATTCAGTGTTATCAAGTTGTCACCAGGCCTTTAATTATTTTTCAGTTTATATCTAATTTCCCACACTATGATTGCTTTAGCAATGTTAAGGTAGATCTGCAACTGTAATAGAAAATGTCCAAGTCCTTTATGGTGCTGGGGACTGGAAATGACAACGTTAATAAAATTCACACATCTCCTGTGCCACAAGCCCTCATCAATATAGTGTTGATCTGCACCTGACATGCTGTTTAATTATGCTCTTTTGGTACCAATAAACACTTAATAATATATTCAAAGTGAGTAAACAGGATATAACACCGACTGTGATTCTGCATCTATTTAAAGACAGGGCACAAGACCATAAAATCTCACTTTCAAATCCTTTCAGTATTTGACTTTGCTTTTCGGACACTGGGAACTCCATTCTGTCCAGGGCGTGTGCACCCAAGCCCTTGGTGTGCACAGCCAAGATGGGGTTGTACTACAGAGATTCACGGAGGATTCAGCAGTGATTAACACCAATTATGCAGATAGTTATCTCTGTGTGCAGAGATCATTTGTTTTAACACACCAGGCAATTTTGACTCATCAAAACATTATGCAAAGAAGGAAGCTGATTACAATGATGGAGCTGGTGCAGGAGCTCCCGCAGACCTCAGCAGAGCCAGCAGAGGCAATTTGCCAAGGTTCTCACCCGGCCCAGGGCACGAAAGCTGTGGGATTATTGCACCTGCTGTGAATCCCTGTCCGGGGGAGACCCCGAGGAGCTCTCCCTGCTGCCAATAACTCTGGATGTCTGAGGGAAGGTACAAAACAGCCATTTTCTCCTCTTTTCCCCTGAAAGGCTGTGAGTTTTGTCTCTGATGTGCAGGGGGTGTTTGGGGACACAGCAGGTGAGCATCCTGCTCCTCCAGGCAGCTCCTTGGAGCAGTGGCCAAGCATCCGCTGGCACCCATCCCCAGCTGTCCTTCCCCAGGCCCAGGGCTCCCAGAAAAATAGGAAAAGCCCATTTTTGTGCACTCTTGTACCCAACCCTGGTCCATAAACCTGGTGAATAGCAAAATTAGGATTTGTGTCCAACCCTGCCGCATTTTACACAATTTGAACATCCTGAAGTTAAACACAGTGAGAAAAGCCTTGAGCAGGTCAGCATCTCCAGCCTGGGCTCCCCCACTCACCACCACAATTTCCTCTTTCAGGTGTTTAGGTGTGTCTAAGGCTCACGGGTTCCTGTCCACCATGTGCCCACTGCTGCTCAAATACACTGATTGGCACAATTTGCTTTCTGCCTAATGACACTTCTCGCCCAGGACGAATTAGCAGACGTGGGAAATCACCTTTCTAACCAGCACCTCCCTTCCCAGCCTTCAGCACCTTCTCCAAATAAATTTTACATATTTGAGATTCAAATTCATGTCAGATCGTTAGTGCTGATCTGAGATGGGGAAGCAAGCGTTAAGAACACGGTGCCCAAGTGCTCAAAATCATTACATATTTTACACTGTCCCTCCCTCCACTAACTGAGTTAATGCCACACACAGCTGGAAGGGCATCTGCATCCCCAAAAGCACCACGATGCTCTGATGATGTGCCTTTTCAATCTCACAGCTTGACTCATAACAGGCTCCTCCCCCAAAAAATTCCAGCGCCAAACAGATGTGGATGATTAGCACCTGGACCAGAACTAACTTCTCAGAAAATTGTACTTATTGCAGGACAAATTGAGTCTGCTCTGGCAGAAGCCAGAATAATTGCTCAGGGGAGCATGGGGCTTATCCAGCAGTTAATTCATTATTTGTACCTGCCCAGAGCCAGGAGGGAAACAGCAGGAAAGGCGGCAGCAAACAAGGTACAAACTCCGGTATCTCAAAACCAATTTGCTCAGTTAAAGGCTTATTGCCATCACGGCAAGGGGGCAAAACACCTTTACAAGCCCTCACAGGAGGCAAAATAGAGGAGGGACCTGCTTTACTGCTGTCCTGTGGTTTTGTGAGGGGCTGTAGAGCCTATACAGACAGTACAGGCTGTGGATGCAATTAATGCTCCATTTTGGGCTTTGCCATATCTTTGTATGCACCCAAAAGTCAGAGTTAAGAGAGGAAATGCATTTTAAATTGGGGCAGATCCCACCTTCACCTCAATGCCAGGATAAGGCAACGAGCACCCGCCAGCAGCAGCTGTGGCTGGTCTTGCCATGTGTCAGGACTGACGCTTTAGAGAGAAGCAGAAGGTTGGAAAAGGTGTCAAAACCCAAAAGCAAGGGGTGCAGACAGCGAGCTGTGCCCTCGTTCTGCTGTGCTGATCCCAGCAGGGCTGCTCCTGAGCACATCCCTTTTTGCTGCTCTCAGTGCAATGCTTCAGGGGACTGGGGCTCCTCCACAGCTGCTCGGGGTGACCCCACAGTGTCCCTGTCACCACAGCCTGCTCTGTGATCACCTCTGTGTCCGTGAGCCCCAGGAGGCTGCTCTCACCCCATCACCACATAATGATGACACACTCCACGGTGCCAGGGCTTGGCTTCTGCCAGGGTCTCTGGAAGATGTGGGAAGTCGGTTTGGAAAAAAACCCCAAAAAAACCCAAGCCATTCATCAGGGCACACAAACAAGCTCAGGCACCAGGCCCTGTGTGACGTCCAGCCTGGCCTCGAGGCAAAGCTAAGCTGCTCTTACCTTTAACAGCCTTGACAGATTGGAACAGGATGTGTCTCTATTGAGCGTGGATATTTCCCCACTGCTTTTTCTTGTAGTCTTGACTGGCGCAGGGAATCACCATGAATCTTCATTTGCTTTGCTGCATTCACACTGGGTTTAAATTCTTAGTGCTAAATCCCCACGGCGGGGGGCTGGAACTAGATGATCGTTAAGGTCTCTTCCAACCCAAACCGTTCTGTGATTCTGTGATCCTATGAAACAGACACTCTTTTGGCTAATATTCCTCAAGGTCTTAATACATTAGCTCTGCCAGATCTATTATTGCTTAATACTTTTACAGAATTTCATTATTTATTAATGGGGAAGGGTGAAGAGTACTGCCAATTCTCTCGTTGCCATGAAATGAAATTCGGGACTGGGAGGTGAGCGAGGCCATAGCCAGGGACAAGCACAGGGAGGTCTCGGAGCAGATGAGGACAGTGGGGTTGGGGCAGTCACATTTGCTACTGTGGGTGGCCAAGGATCTTTCCAACGTGACAGTTTTTGATTTCAATTGCCAGAATGTGTTAGTTAAAATAACCTTGGGTGGATTTATGCTGTTTGTTCTGTGCCATTACGCAGACATTTTTATTAAGGCGAGCGATAATTCATCTGGCCGTGCCCCTTGTATTCGTAGGAAGTGCAAATACAGTAATTTTTCTATTCCTTAAAAATGAATACTTCCCACATGGAAAAGCAGTTTCCATTACATGAGCAAGTCTGGCTCAGCAAGGGCTCCTGTGTTGCACCCTGTGTAGCACATCCATCCTTCCACTAGCTCCCAAACGGAGCAGAAGCAAAAGCAATACGAATTCACGGAATGCAGCGTCCAGAGAAAAACCCAGAGAGAAAAGAATAATAAATCCAGGCCGCACCACACCACGCAGTGTCCCCAGCACCCTCATCGTGGGCTGCAGCACAGAAAGGCAGCTCCAGACAGCCCAGGCAGCACTAACACAGAGCCTGTGTGTGCAAGGAGGGTTTGTGTGCTTCCCCCTCTGCTTGGAGAGCAGCTGGGTGTATGCACAAGGAACGGGAGAGTTCACATCTCAGCAGCAGCTCTGTGCATGAGCTCAGTACATGACAGGTTAGGGAGGGCAACGCTTCCAGGGCCGTCCCAGAATCACAGAATCTCCGAGCTTGGAAAAGACCTCCAGGATCATCGAGCCCAGCTGTGAACCCAGCCCCACCATGTTCACCACCAACCACAAACTCAAACCCACATGCACACACCTTCTGAGCACTTCCAGAGATGGTGACTCCAGCACTTCCCTGGGCAGCCTGTCCCGAAGCCCGACCACTCTTTCCTTGAAGACATTTTTCCTAATATCTAATCTAAACCTCACATTCCTTGGACATTCCTTGCCCTCGGAGCACAGGAATGAGAAAGGATTTCACCTCCCCGTAATTCTTCTTTATAGTCGGAGGGTGTCAGTTTGTTGTCTTGGCAGCAGGAGGAAATACCAGAGCCAGGCATTTTTCTGTCTCAGGGACACATTCACGGGGGGACACAGGAGCCCCCACAGAGCTGTCCCTGTCCTGCAGAAGGTCTCACCGCCAGCACCACATCCCTTCACAAAAGAACACAGATGTTTCCCCTGGCTCCTGCTGGAGCCACCCTGCACCAGCCCTGCCCCACAGGAGGAGCTGGAACCAGCTCTGTATTTTTGCAGCCAAAGTCTGCTTTCAGCTGGGCAGCAAATGACTCCTTAGCAAAGCGGGGCAGAAGGGATTTCACACCATCACCGAGGTCCGTTCGTGAAATTGGAGTAATTTGGGTGTGTGGCCCCACATCCAGGGGCAAACAGCACCAGAATTTCAGCTCTCCCCAGTCACGCTGCGATAAATGGAACTGTCAGGGCAGAGCACGCCGATCCATTCTCATTCGAGCACCTATTTAATATTCATCATGTTACAGGGGCACATTTTTATGTCGGGAAAAACACAAATGCTCTCCCAAAATGACTCAAGGGCAATAAAGAATAAATTGTCTTTAAGCCTATATAAGGGATGCTGAAGTCACAAACAAGGCATAAAATAATATGGAGGTGGAAAGTGCTTTTTCCTCATTAGGTTTATCAAAGTAAAACTAGGCTGGTAAGCTTGCTCTATCAAGCAAATGGATGTGGTAAAAAAAAGGAAATGAAAATTCTGATCCATATTCATTGTTTCAGTGTCAGTGAGGGAGAAAAGCTCCACTTTAATTTTATTTTTTTTTTTGCCTTAGAAAGCTGATCCAAAGTTTTACATAAAAAAAGGTAAGACAAGCTGATAAGAAAATGAAAGATAATTAATAGAAACAAAGCATGCAGCAGGCAGTGTCTAATATCAAACAAAATGTGAAACACAGAACATGCTTGGCTGCACCGAGCCACAGATCCAGGCACTGACAGCATCTTAATAAGGATTTCTTTCTCAAAGCTCCCAGCACTGGCCCAGCACCACTGCTGCCCTGGCCCATGGCTGGCAGCCCCCAGGCCCTGCATGGGCAGCAGGGCTTCTCTTCAAACACAGTAGGGTTTTCTTTTCTGTGTAAATTGGGGTTTAACACAGCCCTGAAGGCAGTGCCCAAAGTCACACCCATGGAACTGTCGCACCCATGGCATAAAGCCACACTGATTCCAGGTTAAGGAGAAGTCTGTCCCTCGACAGCAGAAGTTTAAGGGAGGACCAGTGACTGAACAGAATAGATTGGAAAAGTCCTTTAGGATTATCAACTCCACCCCCTCCTCCCGCAGTGCCAAGTCCACCAGTAAACCATGTCCCCAAGTGCCACATCCACATGGCTTTGAAACCCCTCCAGGGATGGGACCAACCACCACCCTGGGCAGCCTGTCCATGTGCCCAACCACCCTTTCAGTGAGGAAATTTTCCCTGATATCCAACCCAAACCTCTCCTGGAGCATCTTGAGGCCCTTTCCTCTTGTCACTTTGCTGCCTGCTCCTCACCTGGCTCCAGCCTCCTGTCAGGGAGTTGTAGAGAGTGAGGAGGACTCCTCTGAGCCTCCTGTGTGTGTTTTTCATTTCTACAGACTTGATAAACTAACACATTTCTCTCTGACAAACAAGTTTCTCTCTGACACACAAGTTTTCAGTCAGTCCCCCATGCCACAGCTGAGACTCAGGAGGGAGCTGGTCCCACAGCCAGCACTGCACGCCCTCTGCTCTGGGCTACAACACTTCAAATTTCACCACATTTGGCTTCCTCCACCCTCTCTCCCTTCCTCCCCCAAAATCCACTTCCTAAGTTCACATGATTGGGTGAGACAGGCAGTTTTCTGGTTTTTGGTTTTCAGAGACTGCAGAAGGGATCCTGGGAAATCGTTGCAGGTGGCAGCTCTTTGTTTCTAAATCAATCCCTGCTGGTACCCCAAAAATACCACACAACTTTGGGATATTGAAGGGGGAAGGGTTGTTGGTTTTAGGGCTCTTTTGGCCAATGAGGATCCACTTTGCATGCAGAAGAGTGACAAAGGGCCAGGAGTTTGATCCCTTTGGCTTTTCCACAGCCCACTGAGGGCAATGAACAGATCTGTTCTTTCCCCAACATCTGTCTTCAGTCCCATGGCTCATCAGCAGATTTCTGTGCACACAATCTACTCCTGCAGAAAACACGGAGTTACTGGAGACCAGTTTATGTAAATATACTCTCTCCTCAGAAGAGAACAGTGTTTCTAACGACAAATTGAGTGAAATCTCCCTTGGCATGAAGCAAATAAAGTAGTAAATATTTCAAGTTACTGCTCCACAGTAATAGACTGCATTTAAAATTAATTGCTGTGGATCTGCCGCATCATACAAAGAAACGGAGTGACAACGCAACCGTGATGTGACACATCTGCATTACAGCTTTTCATCTCAATTCTCTCTTCAACAGGCTCCATCAGCTGCTTGAACTCAGTATCTGAAGTGATATTTTCAGCCCATCTCTCCTAGAGAAGCAGCAAGCTCCTGATTCCTCGCAGCAATGAGAAACCTGCCTGAATGTCACCGCTGTCACCGCAGAGCACAGCCGTCATGGGCACAGCTTATAGAGATGTATGTGTCTGATGCTCCTCTGCTGAGCCCATCAGGCACAGCCCCTCGCAACAGAAGCCAGAGCTGGGACTGGACTGAGTTACAAAACCCCATTTTCTCTGCTCCAGGAGAGTCAGACAGCAGGAGACGAAGTGGTTTGCCAGTCAAAAAGGCGGTGTGGGGCTGTGAGAGAAACAGCAGATCTCTGTGCATCGCTCTGGTGTGACCTGATCTGCTGTGACCCCCCCACAGCCCCTCAGTCCCTCGGCACTTTGTCCCTGCCAGCGATGGCTCACACACAGTGCCAAGGTTTCAGCAAATGTCCTTCTTACATCTCTCCAAACAAATACTTCACTGGTGCTGCGGCTGTGCTTCAACACCCACAAGTTCCGTGCAGGAAAAACAAACACTGCCACAGGGCAATCCCTTCTGCAAAGTCCTGCTCTCAGCTGCTTCCAAGGCTTCTGTTTCATCACAGGAAAGACTCACCCCCTGCAAACAGGAAAAGCACAGATGTTGGCTGACACAAAAGCTTTTCTAAAAGCATGGACGACCATAAATGAATTTCTGTTGCATCCCATCATTGAAGCAATGCTGGATTTTCATCCTCAGGTACACCCCATGTACTTCAGTTAAATAAATCTGGATAGTCTTGGTCCACCCAGCGCACACAAGCCAAGAAGCTTAACTCTTAAACCACAGAAAAGCAGCCACAGACCACATTTCTCAGGGAACACTTGCATCTTTCACTGGTCTGACCTGTCAATTGCTGGGATGTTCCTCTCTAATCCAGTCACTGAGCCAAATTGACTTGTGATGTACAAAGCAAATGCAAATTGCATAATTAAATCACTTAATTTGCCACATGAGGTGTTTCAGGATCAATGCACTCATGTTCACAAAGCTCAGTGAAGGTGGAAAACTCTGAGGAAGCAGCAAATAACAACCTCTGAATGGTCTGATCATCTCTAAATGAAGTCAATATGAGTCATTTACCAACTTTAGATCAGATACATCCCTCCTTTGCCACTTCAGCTCTGCGTTTGCCTGATGCTACAACAGCAAGAGAGAAGCAGCACTAGCTGTGTGTGAACTCCTGCTAAACCTGAGCTCCAGAACAGTCACCCAAGGTTATTTGCAGTGGAGAGAGGAATCGTGGCATCATTCCTTGGCCCAACACTGCTGCTGCAGCGCTGAGATCCCTGGGCAATGGCAGCATCCTGGAAACACCACTTCTGGGCTGCACTCATCTGCTCAGACACTTCTGCAAGAAAAGCTTCTTGGAGGCTGCTCACATGGGGCAGGAGCCAGATTGCACCCAAAAAATGTAAATTACAAGTGCCATCTTCCTCATCTGCAAAATGAATGCTGGGCGCTCCACTTCACCCAGAACTGTTAAAAGATTGTTCGCTGTTCTGATGTCTGAAGGGTTTTTCACAAATGTCATGTTGGCATGTGACAACCCCAATGTTCATAACATGCAGGTGAACTTTCATGAAGCAGAGGAGAATAGTAACATTTTTCCTTATTGGAGGAAACTCAATCTGATTTTTCATTCAACCAAAACATCTCTTCACAGACAGGATATATCCCGTAAATTGCTTTAACCCATGTATATTGCTACAGCCCAACCTAGACATGATTGTAACAAAACATGTAATCAAGTAAATGAGCATAATTACCAATGACTGCAAATGTGGGGGTTTGGGTTGTTTTCTCAGACATTTCATATGTGGCCATTTTACCATTGTTTTACATTAAAAAATATGAATAAACTCTATTAGATTGCAGGATGAAAGGGTACACATTAAAAATTCAAGCAGAAAGCATCCCATTGCTGTGATCACTGTTATAACTATTCATCCAAACCTACTGTTCTCTCCCAAATGCAAATATACCCAAATCACAAAGCGTGGCTGAGCAATAACCTGTTCCAAGGCAGAGTGGGGTCCCTCACTAGCAGATTTCTCAGAGAGGCTCTTCTTTCCTTTCTGCCAGGCAGGAACGAGAACGGATTCTGCGCGGTTCCATTTATCCAGCGGCGGTTCATGCAAACGCCTCAGGTTTTCATGCTCACATTTCTATTCCTGCTTATCCTGATGGCTCAAGCAGATTTTTCTAGGGCTGTACAACTTTCTCAAGCAGTGACAAGTCCCTGGCACATCCCACCCCATCCATGCTGCTGATGGAGCTGCACCGGGCAGTGCTGGCAGAAAATTAGGAGGAATTACCTGGGACTTCCTGAATCTTCCACGTCTGACAGAAGCAGAGCATGAGGGATCAGGTCGTGTGACATCTCAATAGTTTAATGGCATGGCTGGTGGCACAAGTCATGTCAGCAGCTAAGTGACAGTAACAGAGTCACCTGCCAGGTCGTGGCTCCAGGAACCAAGGAGCACATCCGTATGGATGGCACATAACAGCCTGTGCTCGGAGAGATCTTCACAAAGGTGATATAAATCAAGCTCCTGTCCAGGACAGGTGCGTGTCACAGCTGTAAGATGGGGAAGTTCATTCATTTAAATTACATTTTCAACCAGACAGAACCATAATCTGTCCTGAGGCACGTTAATACATCAGGTAGCCTGATCCATCTTTCGAAAGGTTCTGAGCGAGGTAATTTTTTCTGAGTTATGACCTCCCAATTGAAAACAAGCCCTAAAATTATATTTAAACTACATTTCTCCTTCCACTCACAAGTTCAAATTACATTATACATTTAGAAGAATCACAATCAGAAGGCTGCAGCACCTCTGCTATGGAGGAAGACTGAAAGAGTTGGGGCTGTTCATGCTGGAGAAGAGAAGTCTCTGGGGAGACCCCAGAGCTCTTTCCAGTGCCTAGAGGGGCTCCAAGAGAGCTGGAGAGGGACTTTGGACAGGGACACGGAGTGATAAGACAAGGGAGAATGGCTTTAAAGAAGCTAAATTTAGATTAGAGAGTAGGAAGACATTCTTCCCTGTGAGGGTGGGCAGGCCCTGGCACAGGTGCCCAGAGAAGCTGTGGCTGCCCCTGGATCCCTGGAAGTGTTTAAGGCCAGGGTGGACAGGGCTTGGAGCAGCCTGGGATAGTGGAAGGTGTAAAACGTAAAATGTAAAAAAAAATTACCCACGGCAGGGGTAGAATGAGAGGAGCTTTACAGTCACTTCCAACCCAAACCATTCTGTGATTCTTTGATAATCTTCCGAGAAATCAGTGATGCCATGTTAGCAGCAAATATAACTTTATACTTATCAGGACTAATCCAAAATAAAAATGCCCAAACGATCTTTTCCCCCCCAAGACAATTCCTCCTTCATTTCCTGATGAAACTGCCCATGAATGCAAGTGCACTTAAGCAAAGAAAACTGCGCAATTAGGCTCTTCTTTGACACGTGAATACAAGCACAGGCTAATTTACAAGTCTTCAGTTAGGTTTTCACGTAAAAATTTTTACACTACTCTGCTTCCAAAGCAAAGAAAATTAGTCTTTGCTCTAGACTGCAGCACCTGAAGTTCAGGTGTCCAGTGACACTTCTGGTGTAGTTGCTGTAGGGAGATACAGCTGCAATCCAGCCCTGTGAACAGGAAAGCTTCCCAAAACTTCAGGATGTTTCTGCAGGAAAAATGCAATTTGATTTTACACACCTCAAACAAAAGCCCCAGTGCTGGCAGTGTTTAGGCCCAATGATATGTGCAACCATGGCACCCGTGCATGCAAATATCCCATGCATGAAAAGAAGGGGCTGCAGGACTTACAGCTGTAATACCAAGGTGGGAAACAGTGGACGTTGGAATCAAAAAGGTTGGAACAAATGACGACAAAGTGCAGACTCTCTTGTCACCTGGTTATGATCTCTGCAGGCTGCCAGGGCATTTGGCAAACTCTTCACCCCCAGATGCTTTCACCCAAAATCACACAACACATGTGAGTGCTGATGGGATGCCTTAGCTGGGAGTAGAGGAATGACCTTCCTGAGCAGAACCAAGACCTCTCTCCTGCCTTCAGCAGGGACAGCACCAGCACAGCTACTTCAGCAAAAAGTTTGGAAATCCCAAACAGGCAAGAATTGGGAGTAATCCCTTCTCCATGTCAGTTTGGACAATGAAGGACAGGAATTGACTCCAGTGCTCCCACAGGAGGCTGGGATCCTCCCCAGCAGGATATCCAGGGCTCTCACAAAGAGTAATAACCTTGGTATCTGTCTAAATGACCAATTCCTGCTTTTGCACTACACTGCATTCTCAGCCTCACGGACCCGGCAGGGCCACTGGTTCAATTTTCACAGCTTAATGCAATCCCAAATTATCAAATCCATGCAATTACCTGGTGACATTTGAATTGCTGTGCTGTCCAAGCTGGACGAGGAGCAGACACGGTCCCCACGCCCGCAGAGAGAGCACAGCCAGCAGCCGCTGCCTCCAGCAGCAGCCCCACGAGCCTTCCCCAGTTTGGTTTTATTTTACCGAGGCAAACAGGGGCACTCATCTCCTGGGCATTTCTGAACAATTCCCTAAAGGGCACCACTGAACCACAACAGCTCTGCAGCAGATGCTGTCCCTCGGCCCCATCCACCAACCTCGTGCCTGTGGTTCTGTGAACAACACCCAGCCCAGGTGGGAACTGTGGCCAGTCCATCCTGGCCAGGAGGTGCCTGAGTGGGGAAAGAGGGTGGGAGAGGGGCAGCAGAGTGAATCACAGCCCCAGATCCATCTCCTCAATATGAACACACCTTGCAGTGTGCACCTGCAGCTCCTCACCTCCCCAGGTTCTGACATCTCCCGCACTGGACACACAATCCTTGAGTGACACAACAGTTTGGGTCAGAACGGAACCTAAAGGTCCCCCCACTGCTGTGGGCACAACAGCTTCCACTGGAGCAGGTTGCTCCAAACCCCATCCAGCCTGGCTTTGAACACTTCCAGGGATGGGGCAGCCACAGCTATTCTGGGAACCTGTGCCAAGGCCTCACCACCCTCACAGGGAAGAATTTCTTCCTGGTATCTCACCCAAACCTGCCCTCTGAAGTCATTCCCCCTTGTCCTGTCACTCCACGCTGTCCCAAGTCCCTCTCCAGCTCTCTTGGTACTCCCTTTAGGCACTGGCAGGTGCTCTGAGGTCTCCCCAGAGCCTTCTCTCCATCACAGTTTGGACTGTAATTTACCCTGATGCTGAGGGCAAGGACCACATGTTGCAGCTGTCATTTTTGCTATTATTACACCAACTTTGCCACTCCAATGCCTTGCTGAACAACATGCTTAATTGAGTTTATTCCTTCATTATTCAGAGTACCATTCTGCTGACACTGTATCCCAGAGACAGCATACATTAAGACCTGTCAGTGTTGTTCCTGATGGTGCCAGATCATTATTCCCCTTGCAATACTTCCTCTGTAGATGTTACTCAATGGTTCACTACAGGGCATTGTAAAGAAAGATTTAGGATCCAAATGATACCAGGAAACACCAGATCCTGCTTGATATTCCCTAAACAGTTATAGCTCTAGGGTGGAAAGCAGGGCCAGGAAAACATCTTCAGGGCCAGAAACACAGGACACAATTTCCCCTCACAATTCCATCAGCCCTCCTTTATGATGAGGGAAAAGCACATTCCTGACCCTGTCCCAGTGACACAATACCATCTCAATTCAATGCTGCAGGAGCAATGCTGGATGGGTGGGATCCTGACATGGGGAAGGAAACCTATCTATATATAAAAAACCTGTAAAAAACCATCCCATCATTTTTTTTCAATAAAACTAACATTCAGAGCACTTTACAAAGCTGTGAACAGCAACGTGACAAGATAAGCAATGCCTTCTGCCCCAGTCACAGCCATGGGGTATGATGATCCAGGTCCCTTTGGATTGGGAAGGACCCCACAGGTGCTGGGCTGGGAACAATTCTTTTTCTCTTCTGATTGTTGGAATAAGCAGCAGCATTGAGTTAAAAATAAGACACAAGCATTCTCCAGACCTGCAATTATTCTCTCGACTTGTACTTGTCTGTAGTCTTTTTCCCACTAATCACTGCAGCACAAAATAATATCAGAGAAATCTGAAATCCAAGCCCAATCTCAGACCCAGCAAATGACTAATAACACGAGTTGTTTACACACATTTAATTCAACATACCAGAAGCAATTTTCTCACTCTCTTTAGCATTTTATTTGCTTATAAATACAAGTCAATACCACAAGATGGCACTTTCTTACTTGCAACACACACTATTATAAACACTTACCCTCTTCAAATGTTCCCAGAATTTTACGACATGTAACTTCTCAGTGGTTCTGAAACATTTAAAAAAGCAAAACCTTCTACAAACTGCATTTGTGTTTGATGTATATTAAATGAGGTCAGGTAATTAAATTCAAAAAAAGGAATTTATAAATATTTCAGATAAGAAAATTTAAATACAAAAGCAGAGTTTGTTTTAATTAAACTGAATAACAATTTAAACTGGCCATAATGTATCTACATGGTTTAATTTAATTTAAAATCCTTTTTAAACAATCAAATCCTCTAGCCATTCATCAAAACACCTATCTACTCAACTCTTTAAAAAATATTCTTGGTTAAGAAACCACCTATGCTTTTTCATAACAATCTTTATTCTGTCCCGTAGGTGGAAATGAAGCAAAATCATATTCCAGACTAGAAAACAGGATAAGAAGGAAGAAACTTTAAAAAACCTGATAACTTCAGACACTTCAACTCATTCTTCCTTGCATTTCTCAAAATACATGATCTGGTTTTAAAGTCTTTGAACGAAATGTAAACACTAGAAAACTCATTGTTGAAGTATGTGAAGAATAAAGAACCCTGCACTAATATAGTGCATAATGATGCTGTGTCAAACTTGTCATTTACAGTAAATGTCAGATTTTCCTTGGGATTGTCATGCCTGTTTTTTTAACTAATTCCTTTTGATGTCTGTAGATTCCCTTTTTTTTTTTTTTTTAAATTCCCATTGTTCAACAGGAAGAGATGTAGTTTCTGGTCTCTTCAGAAACGTTCCACAAGATCCAAGTTTTTGACTCCATTCTTTGTTAATAAAGAGGTGGCAAATTTTTTCAGCTTGCAATATTTCTGTTCTGCCCAGGATATTATACATCAGGAGATTCCTCAAAAAACTGAGAAGTCGGAGAGTTCCCAAAAAGAAAGTGGTTAAGGCAGTCGATGTCTACATTTGGATTTCTTGTTTATGTTACATATCGATGTCTCCATCATAGGCCAAGGTCAGAGGCTTCTGCTGTGGTGGAGGGCTTTGATGCTGCTTCGTTTTTTTGCTGCAAGAAAAGCATTTCAGGAGACAAAATGACAAACTGCGACAAGCTCAGAAACATCATCAAAACCGAACTTCCTTTAAAAAAATCCACTTTTCACCGTGGCTATTGAACACTGTAAGTGGGTGGCACCACACAGCCCCTGTGGTGTGCTCTCACATGGACACACAGCCTGCCAGGAATGGGCAGCCAGCTGTGCTCCCCATCTGCAGGGGAAGCAAAGCACATTTGTCTCCTGTCTCTTCTCACAGCTGACAAAACAAGGAACACCTCGCAGAAAAATTGGAACATGAGCTGTCTGGCAGTGGGATATTCTCGTTTTTCTTTGGTACAGTATTGGAGCAACAATAATTATTATTGAGAAATGCATTTTCTCGGCGGCCTCCAAGTGATGGAGAAGTGTGTAATGTTATTTAAAAAATCCTCTGTATCCTCTGCTGTGAAGCCACAGAGAAATGGAGCTACATGGCTTGGAAAATAAGGGAGCTGCAGCTCCTAAGCTGTTTTTTGAGCTTTTAACCCAAGAGAGAGACTGAGGGAAAGACTAAGAGGGTGAGAGGGAATAAAGTGATGTTGGACGACAGAGGACAGTGATGCTGTCAGGCCACAGCTGTGATTCCCTGGTTGCCTGTCCTGATCTGACAGGGCTTGGGCCAGCTTGCACCATGACTGGCTGGAAGTTCAGGCCAAATCCTTGGGAATTGCAGACACCTGGGTGCTGCCCACCTCCCCTTTCCATCCTCCCAGAGGCATCAAAGGCAGTGCCTTTCCAAACACTCCAAGCAGGGAGAGCAGCACGAGCTCTGCCAAACCAGGCTCAGCTCCCCTGCCTCCGCAGGAGGGCAGACACCCCAAAAAAACCTGAGACTCCCTGGGCTGAAGGTGTTCACCAGGTGCCCTGTCCTTCACAATGGCTGCCGAGAGCAGCTTTACACACAGGACATGTTTTCACCTGATGTATTCACTGCAAAAACCTATTTAGGGATTTTCTGAGCTGTAGCGAGCAGCCAAAAAACCACAATTAACACCAAGAGACCCAATCTCCCATGGACTCTTATGCCATCTCTGAATCCATTTATCTTCCTGGCATGCACAGTCCCTGGCAGCAGCAAGCTCACAAGGTAATAATGCACTGTGTGAAAAATAATATCTTTTGTTTATTTTAAACAATCATTTCATCAGATGCCTCCTACTTCTTTTATTGTGGGAAATAAAAATCCCCTAGCACCCTTTTCTCCCCCATTCAAGATTTCATAGATCTCTATTGTATTCCCACATCAAACATCATTTTTCAACTGAATGTCCCTATTCTATTTAGTCCTTCCTTGAGCAGAAGCCAGCTCCTTGTTCCAATCACTCTCCTTGCCTTTCTTCAGTTTTACTTTATCTTTTTTTGAAGAATATAATAAAACCCTTTTCTAATCCCAGCAGAAGTCTGAATAAATATAAGGGCCTATTGATAACCAAAAATAATTCTTTCCCCACATGGCCACCAAACTTCTTCACAATAATGTCTGTTAACATTTACAATTTGGAGAGTTTTAATTACTCTGAGGTAGGGGCCAAATGAAGACACTTAGGTAATCCAATCTCCATCCTTTCCTGAAGCCTTGAGCATTAAGGCTTTAAATGTATTAAAGCATTAAATCCCTGCAATGCAGTGTTGTGATACATTTTGGATTGTTTAAATAAAAGCAAAGTGGCTTTTATTTAAGAACTGCCATACTCACCACATCAGGTATGATGTAAAAATCAGGAAAACGATGATGAAGAACCCTCCAGCTGATACTCCATACACCCATATCTTCAGTTTACCATCTGTTGGAAGATGAGGAAAAAGGACAGAGGTAGAAGAGGAGAGAACAAAAAGCATTATTCTTAAAGACACGAAGTTTTAAGAGATCAACTAGAGAAATTAGTAGCATCATTGATGGAAAACACAGCAAGGACTAGCTGGAAATAATCCACAAACACCGTATTTTTGATAACGAAGAAGATTTCTGAAAAAATCCATAATTTCAAAGACAAAATTTTAATGGAAAGGGGCAGGGACCTAGGATAATGGGGGTACATTCCCTCTGGAGCCCCAGTGGCTGCTCTGGCAGAGGCAGTTCAGTGCTGAGCTGACCTAGACACACACAGGCAACACCTGATGAGTTCAGCTGAGGGCTGAGAAGGGATGGGATTGTTCTCCATAAGCACTTGGGGGTCAGCTGGGGTAAACACCAGCCAGCACGAGTGGACAAGCTGCTTAGAACAGGGAAACACTTGGGCAACAAATGGGAATAAAGTCCACTCAGAATAAAAACAACAATAGGCTTTGTAATAGTCAGAGGGATAAAGCTGGGAAAGAGCTTTCTGTTTGGGCCACAAGAGCAGGAGATTTGGCTTTAGGACAAGGTGAGGCTCTGGCTTGGGCTGTTTGGGCTGCAGGACCCAGGACTCCTGCAGGAACCCCTCCAGGCACACGTGGGCTTGAGGCTGTTCAAACATTCCCTTGCCTCAGAACACTTTCCTTGGACAGGTCCTTAATTACAAGCTTTGCATTAATAACAACAGCAGTTTTTGAAAGATCAATATTTCTGTTCCTCGCTGTGTTCTGGCTGGGCTGGACAGCTTCTCTTGGAGGGAGCAGGTTTGGTACTTTCCCATGCAGCAGCAGTCTGAGCTGATTCACATCAACAGAGCTGCAAATACACACTGGAGGCAGCAACAGGAACCTGTGCCGTGCCCACAGACACAGTTTGACAGAGGCCATTTCAAATTCAGTCAAGTGAGAGGGACAATCACCGAGCCTGGTTTTCATTTTATGTTCAAATGACAAATTTTTTCAAAGGGAAACACATTTAATCAGATCCCATTCTTTCTCATTTTTCTTCCAGGCTTTGTGGAAAGGCTGAGTACCTCTCACAGATTTCCCCTGCTCCTCAAAACACTTGCAGACTGTCTCCCACGTGAGAAAAGCTCTGTTCATCAGGTCTGGGTTGGTTTGTTTGGGTTATTTTGCTGAAGTCTAGGTATGAAATTTGTTGCCCTCTCAACTGGAGATGGCCAAGAAATATTTAGCAATCCTGCAAGGGGACTGTCACAGCCACATAAAGGTGTCACAGCATGCCTGCGATGGAGGCAGCTCTGCTCTCCATCCCCAGTAGAAAGGCACTGGACCGTGTCATCTGACAATTTAAACAGTGCTATTAAAATTGCCTCTCAAGTTGAAGAAAAGTTTCTGTACCTGAACTCTGGCCTCTCAGAGTGTGGTTAAGAGAGGAAAAACACAGCCTGATTTGAAATCAGTTCTGTGCACTCCTGTAGAGCGTTCAGAAGAACAAAAACAACAGCCTCATTAAATCCTAATAAAATTTCTGTTCCAAATTATAAACGGGAAGGGAAATCACAGATGAGCTGGAGAAGGCACACAAACTTTCACTGACCAACACAGTGCCAGGGACTGTGGGGCTGCAGGGTGTGAAATGCCATCCACACAGGGAGCTGGGAGGTAACAGTGGTTTCCTGGCTCAGCCAGAAATAACTACTGCAAACCCCAGACCAGCGAGCCTGAGAGCCTCTTTGAGGGCAGCAATTACACATTTTGTCGTGAGTTAGACAAAGGGGAGTGATTTGAAGAGCACAGCCTTGAGCTGGGTCTGAAGAGCTCATACAGACTGAAGAGTTAACTGCAGGACACCATGGGGTTGGTGATACACTCGGCACACATGGAGCACCTTTATTCCTTTCCCATACATTGTTTCTGTAACATTTCTGCCCTAAAATTAAGCACCACCACATTCTGTAAAAGCTCCTTAGTAGACTAACCTCTACTAAACTCCCTCCTGTCTGTTGCAGACCTGGGTGAGAGTTGGCTCACAGATGCTGCGCTGAGGTAAAGCCCTCCAGAAGCTTTTGACTCAAATGCTGATTCAAAGAGAGAGGACTGCAACATCCACCTACGCTTCCCTCCCTTTGTCTAACCCCAGAAAGGGACCAGCTGAGGAGATGACACCCAAGTAAGACAGCCTACAGAGGGCCAGGGATGTTGACAAAAAGGCAATTAACCCCAAACCTGTGACTCAAACTGCTGGTGAACTGCGTGGGTGAACTGGATGAAGGGTTTGATCGAAAAGCAGCCAACTTTAAAAGGCTTTGGACTGAGCTCTCTGAGCCCAGAGACTGTCAACGCAAAGGTTAAGCACAGTCTGCAAATCAAATATGTAAATGTAACATTCAAAGTGTGATCACATATATCAGACAGAATTATGGCTCCCTGGATCCCCTAACAGAACCTTTTCACTACATGTTTTCTAAAGTCTCGTGTTCATTAGAAACTAATTGCAAACAAATGCAATGTCAGGTACCAGAAGAGGGGAAGAACTGCACTGCCACTATTTCATACTATGAGAACAGATGCGTTTCAGTAAAACCTGATGTGCCTGACACATTTGCTTCCCATTTTTAAAGTCCCATTTGCATTTCAGAAATTTGTTTTGAATGAATTCATCTTCAAAACAACAGTGAAAATGGGAATCAGCAATTACAGCAATGGACCAGTCTGGGCACATCCAGTCCGTGGTTCCAACTGGGAAGGATTTTATGCTCCGGATGTCAAAGATCCATCTGGGATGAGCTGCTTGGGCACAGCTTATTTACCTTTGTGGCGTGCTTTTAATGTTGCAAATTCGACACTTAGACTAAACTCCACACTTTTCACCCTGTTCCTTTCATATATTTTTGAAACACAGCAAGAAACAACCAATGTTTTCTTTAATGAAATCTTAAGCACTCTCTGCTCCGCAACTGCTGAAGCGCTAGTGATCAATATCTCTCCTAGTGCAAACACATTACTTCTAGAAACATCATCAGATAATAGTTCTAAACATCCCCCCAAATCGCATATGAGTATACTTTTGCAAAATATTATTGCTTCATTCTGCCTGTGCTATCTCTCAGTGTAAGAGATTGTGATTTCTCTGTGCAGGCACAAAGGCATGAAAGACAGCACACGAGCTGGAAACTGGGAGGTCGCTCTGCAGCTCCCAGACACAATCTCTGATGTTATGATCTACAAAGCTTGTACCTTTCTCCTACAGAAACGTTGTAAAGACAATCTATTCCATTCATATTTAAGTTTTTCACCTGGATTAAAAGGTTGAATAGACCATCCTTTGAAAATGTCATGCATTTTGGAGTTGACAGGTTTATTTTTTCCGGCGATGGTCTTAACATCAGCTTTCTTATCTTCTAAACCTGGTACCTTCACGCAGTAATCCAGGAAACCATTTGATCTCATTACTTCCGTGTATCCGCGCTCACAGCCGCAGACTCCTCTCTGGGAGATAAAAGGGAATTCAGCATGAAACCAAAGAGTGCCCTCTCACAGAGCAGTGCACCCTGTGGGGAAAGCACGAACAAACTGCAAGCTGTAACCTCACATGCAACCTCACCACCGCAAACCAAACCAGCTAGGAATGAGTGTCTGCAAGGCCCATTTCGGTTCAAAAAGGCCAAATATATTTGGGGAATTGGTTGAAAAAGAGTCAGTAATTACAGAGAAGTACAGCATATAAACATTTTCATCCCAACAGGCTTAGTAATAGGAATCTGTGGCAAACTCCTCTTGTCAGTAACAATTTTCTCACTGACCCTGCTGGAAAATAGAACAGAAAAAAATCGCCCCAGAAACAGAAATCCCCCAGAATCCCAAACCAGAAACAATCCCCCTTCAGACTCAAACCCTCCTCAGGTGTTTCCACTCTGGTATTTCAAATTGATTTAAAATGAAGTTTTCTTATGGCCAAATACCCACTACCCCAGATCAGACTGAGCAGTTTCCTCAAGAGGTTTTTTAGGAGTCTGTGGTTTGCTTAATAGATACTCCATTTTCTGGATTTCTATTTAAAACCTCTTTTTTATATTGTTTTCATTTGTTAATTATCATATATCTAAAATGTCTGTCTGAGGGTCTGATACTCTTGATCCAAACAGGTGATTGATGCTCTTTTATCTCTTCTTTTATGGAAGTTTTAAACAGTCCCTTTTCTCCAGGGCAGTACAACAGCATTCAATGAAAATTAAACCAAGAGGTCCCAAAACCCCTCCACAGAACAAACCCAGACTTGTACCACCCCATAAACACTCCATCACTCTTCGCGCAGGTCCACGGCTTCCTTTCAGGATGGAATTCCCACAACTTCCTCGAGGTGGTACCACGGACACGCTGAACTATTCCCTAAGTGCTGGAATGCAGCCTGAGATGCAATCGGATTGATTAGATCTCGCGGTGCTAATTTGCCAGCTCTGCAGCGAGCACTCACCTGGGTGCAATAGGAGAAGGGTTTCCTGCACGCCGGGCTGCAGTGCCGGACCTCGGCCGGTTTCGTCCGCAGAGGACACCCTCCTGAAAAAGAAAACCCTGAGTGCCTTCAAGGGCAAGTTTCAAAATGTTTTTGTCTTGGATCATCACAGTGTAAGAAGTGCTTGCCTGCTTATTTTATATAGTTAAATACTAGTCTATTAAGCGCATTAGCATAATATCTGTAGGCATCGCATTAATTAATTTGCCTTAACAAGGCAGGGAATTATTATCATACCCATCTTGTTAATGGAGAACAGAGGTATACAGATTTAAGCAATTTGCCACTGGTCACATAGGAAGTTGGGGACAGAATCGGGAATGAGATGCAGATCTTCTGTGTCCTCATTAATGACTTATCAACATAAAAAGACATAATCCACATAACGCCCTTGCCCAGCCTCACTTGGGGAAGCCTGTGCTTCTACAGGAATAAAAACATGTTAATGAGTTCTTAAATACTTGGCAACCTTTGCACAAAAGACTTTTGTTATTATCCTAACTAGTCATTATAAATAGAACCAGACATGAACATCTGCATTTTCGTTTCTACTCGCTCCTCATTTACCCTGTGCATATTGAAAGAGATCCCAAGGATATGCAGCCCTACTGCCTTTGTCAAACTCTCAGGGATCTTCAAAGTTCTGACCATGAATTTCCCTTTTCACCCTGCACAGGCAGAATTTGTAGGTCACAGCAACAGCAGGAATCTCACAGTTTGAACAATTTGAGACTCCTGTGTTTTGAAAAGAAGAGGAGCTGCAGAAGAGGGGTCTGTAGCATGGGTGTGATTTCTCTTCTGCTCTCCACAGGCACAGAAAGGCTGAACTGTCCAGGCAGCTTTCAGTGTGCGTGCACTCATTTCTTCCCATGACCAGCCTGACAGTAAGGGCAATCAGCCCAAACACTCCTGTGTAATGCACGTGTGATGTTGGGCTGACAGCAAGGCTCGTGAGCTCCCACCTGTCCTTCCCACACACAAATCCAAACTGAAGCTCTGCAAGAGCGAGGAAGGATGCCCAGCTCCCTCCGAGCAGCAGACACAGAAGCAGAAAGACCTGTGTGGAGCCATTTCATTCACAAGTGTGCGAGGCCATTTGGGGACATACCTGTGACATTCACTCCATCGGAGCGCTGACACCACACCGAGCGCACGTTGTCTCGCCAAAGGCTGGTTTGCCACAGGTAATCGTAGCACTTCCCTCCTGCAACATCAACACCAGTTACTCTTCACCTTGAACAAACTCCTACACCCAGAAAAAATCCCTGACGGGCAGGGAGCCGCGCTGTGGCCAAGCTACCTGAGCAGGGCCGTGTCTCCATCTCCTGCCCGGAGCAGCTGTCCTGGTTCTCCGGAGCCTGGACGATGAAGGCCCTGGACCGAGACTGGCGCCCGGTTGTCTCAAAGCTCCTGCCATTGATGCAGGTGAGCTCACAGGAGCTCCACTCTGACCACTCTGTCAGGTGGCAGTCGCCTGCACATTGGAAGAAGAAATCACAGGTTTTCAAGAAGAATTAGCCTTGAAGGATAAGGACAACCTAAGCATACAACGGCTTTAATAGTGAAATATCCCTAGAATATCATTCAGTAGTACACAATATTTGGATTTTCTGCTTCATGGGGTATCTCATTTTCTCAGAAAACAAAGAAAGACTTTCTCAGGTGATCTGGAAACAGCAGTCTGAGCATTTACCCGATCTGCTGAAGCACAGATTTGTACTACAAGGGCTGACAGTACTCAGAGCTACAGGAGCATGTCCACCTCAGACAGCTACCACAGGCAGAAAATTCACTGTGACCTTCCAAACCTTTACCTGGGCAAGGCACAGAGCAGGGTAACTGCAGCACACTTCCTTTTGATGGCAGCTCACCACATAATGCATCTTCTACAGGTTTGGATGTAGCAGAAGCTGATGCATCATGCACTACACACGTCAGGTTGCGCACTTGCAATCCATCTCCACACTGCCCACCCTAGGGGACGATGAAAGGGAACAGAGGCACACATCACTGGTGTCAGCCAGTAACAGAAGAAACACTGTAGGTTCTGCATGAGAAGTCTTCAAAGTAACAAATTTGTTCTGCAATAATATCCCCAGTTATGACTAAAGAGACAGAGATCTCCTCTCTACAGAAGCTTAGAGGCAGGGACAGGGCCACACAGAAAAGTGTATCCTAACCAAAGCTGGGGGAGAGGTGGGTACTGTAAAGGATTAATACCATCTAGAGGTCTGCCCTTCACACCTTTTACTCAAACTAGTGAATTTACTGATTCTTAACCAATGCCCAGTTACACAGTCTTTTTTGGTTTAAATAAGCCAAGAGCAGGGCCTGCCCATAAGGAAGAGACATTTCCTCTACCCTCCTTTGATGATACAGCCCAAGAAGAGCACTCACATTATTTAAACCCTGCAAGAGCGGAAATCTTTACTGCACACTGGGCTGTCTGTGTCGTGTTCTAAGGGGAGTGACCAGACCTGGAGCAGAGGGAGATGACCAACTCTGTCACACACTCTACCAAAACACCAACGCAAGCCAGCCATCACCCGCCAGCACTAAACCCCCAAAGGAGGCTCCATCTGAGCCACTCCATGCTCATCATCCCAGTTCTGAGATACCCAGCCATTTCAAACTACTGAAATGACTTCCAGACTACTGAAGATTACTTCCTTTACTGGAAAATCCATATTGCTTGGCTAAAGGTGTGATCAGGGGCTGGGGATGCTCTGAGAGCCGAAGCACTGAGGCTATTTCTAGAGGCTGGAATTGTTTCATTCTCATCAGATAAGGAGCTGTGATGCTGCTGAGGTGCCTCATGTCTGCATGATGCCTTATGAACACGCGCCTGAAGCCTTGTGGAAATGGCACTTTACAAAATCCAGTAAACAAAAGTCAAGAAGAAGGAAGAAACATTGCTTTTATATAACCAAGGGAAACGCTCCTTTGGATTTCTTGGCAGTGGATTCTTTTAAAATAATGGACTTCATCTGCAGAACAGAATGGCTCCTACCGAGTGCATTCATCCAGCAGCAGGTTTGCTAGCAGGAATCCCAAGAATGGCTCTCCTGCACACACCTGGCAGCTTTTGCATCCTCTCCACCCCTTCTGTTGCAGATCCACAATAAAATGGAAGTATAGCCATAACTAGCTGGATTTACAGCAGCTGCTAATCAAAAGCATCTTAAAGAAGTATTAGTGTGGATTTACTGTATGCAGCCAGATTCCAAGTTAACGCTGTGTTTCACTTTAGTCAGTGTGTAACTTACTGTTCTAAATTACTGTTTCACTGCTGAAACTTCTGTTGTGGTCTGAGATTAATGGTGTGTGAAAAACTCATGCAGCTGTCCACTGGGCTAGAGTGCTTAGAAATGGCTGGTGGGAACAGAAGACAGGAGAATATTCTCAGGGAAAACGGGCACTAATCAAACTGCAGTATTTCCAGCTCAAAATGACTCAAAGAATGACTGGAGAAAACAAAAAAAGTTTTCAAAAATATACTTCTTCTTCTACAAACAATATATAATTAGTTGTATACATATCAGTATATAAATAGTAATAAGAATACTGAGAAATAAATAGGTCAAAACAATTAATTTTTTCAGCGCAACAGTTTCCAGTATAAAAGGCCACAGGCAACACTCTTCGTTTTTCTATCACCCAATATTGCAACTACATTCGTATTTTCTAATGTTTAGAATTAAAAAAAAAAAAAACCAAAAAAACAACAAAAAACCAAACCCATGAATTCTCCACACAATCCCAAAGATAAAGACTTACTTTTTAACCATGGCTTCCACTTGCTTTCTTTCTTTCAAGACTAGCAATGGGTTTTTACAATCAATTGAACACACTTAAAAGATAAAATGTCACCCTGTCACTTACAGGACACAAAAGCAGGAGATGCTTCTCGGTGTATTTGAAAAGGTCTTGAGCAATGCAGGAGCACTGCATTAACTTCCTTATCATCTTCAAAATTATTCATGTCCCCAGAATTATACATTTAAAGATCTAATTAATAGGTGTGGAATCAGAGGAATTTTGTGGCAGCAATGGCACACTGAGGATGCAGAGAAATAGCTGCTAATCACAGGGGAACATACTCAAACTCAGAGATCAATTCTTCATTGTAAATGCTCTTCTTTGGAAGGCGTGATCGTCTGAGGTTTGCCTAGAACCAGGATTTGCCTCTTGAGTCATGATCTCCTTGCTGGAAATATGTGGGAATTAGACTTCCAGAGGGGATTCCTGCAAAAACTCCTACGCTGACCCTACCGAGGATGCAGAACCCATCCTGGGGTTCCTAAACACAGGATCTATGTGCCCCTCC
Source organism: Acanthiza pusilla (assembly GCA_036630365.1). Lineage (NCBI taxonomy): Eukaryota > Metazoa > Chordata > Aves > Passeriformes > Acanthizidae > Acanthiza > Acanthiza pusilla. The sequence continues at coordinate 5,970,478 of JAXCHO010000039.1, forward strand.
ACCTCTCACCTCATCACCCTGATGGGACAATAAGGAGAAGGCTTACACCTCCTGCATGTGACTGCCAGGAATCTCCAGAATTCAGCACCTTTGTGAAACGCAGCATCTCCACAAGCCTTCTCTCATATCACCCTCCGATACTTCCCACATGTAACACTTTAATAAGACAGGAGGTAACAGCCCTAATGAGATGCTTCACCCAGACGTGCCTTCAAGAAAAGTTTTCCCTTTTCGGCTTTTACTGGGGTTCACGTGTTCACAATTATTTTAGGTGAAGAGCTGATTGGGCAATGCTTTCACAAGTTGATGAGTATTTAATCAGGTAAAAGTCTCTCTAATGAGGGAGTGTTGCGTGATCACATTTAAGGGAGTGCTTTTAAAACTGTTAGAAAGGAAAGGTTCTGAGTCCTGTTAGGAATGTCAGCCAGCTCCTGTTTGATAATGCCTAGCTCCTCCACTTATATTCCCTTAATGGAAAAAATGACAAACAGTGTCAGCCACTGCTATTTTTATTTTTTTTTTTAAGCTAATCAGGGTAAAACACTTCAACTCTAGGAAGAAAATGATTAATGTCCTGAAACCCTTTAAAACTGGATGTACTGACCAGTTCCCAAGTCCTGAATCCCTCTGAATGCAAGGGAAATGCCCCACACTGCCACATGTGTGCCTGGGATGTGTGCAATTACTTGGAGAGCAACACACCAATTTCCATACTGGGACAATGAGAGCAGACTCTGCTCCTAAACACGCAGACACCTCTAATTATTCACATGAAGTCAATTTAGCATACAATAGTCCTCCTACAGCTAGGAATTGCAGTCTCAGTTATAATACAAGGGAAAAATATTTTAGCCTTACAATTAATTGTCCCGTTTCTATTATTACAGAAAGACACTTTCACACTATGCCTTTTGGCCTTACCATAGGATGCTTTACCTTATTTCACAAAGCATCCTTGAAAACAGGACTTCTGAAAGCTTTCTTAAGAACGCAGGCTTAAGCTTCTTTTCCGGTAAAGCACAGGAATAAATCACCCTGTATTTATGAACTACATTTAATTCCTAAGCACCTCATTAAAGAGAAGTGAGCATGAATAGAATGGCTTCTCTCCAAAACAAAGCAAAGGGGAGAGAAACTGCTCTGTGGTAATTGAAGGAGGGAAGCAGCTCTAACTCACTGAATGCAGGGATGGTATCTGGGTTACGGAAGGCTGTGATTATTCGCTCTGAGCTGAAATTTAGCAGGGCTTGGGATGTGCACACTTTAATCTGCACAATGTGTTATTTATCTGGAGTAAGCCAGGGCCTTAATTCAGCTTCCCTAGTAATTCTTTTATCAGCTGTGTTAGCTCCTATGGTTGAAGGTCTCTTCCCTGATGTTTAACAGAATCTGCTTATGTTAGCTTGGCAAAGTATCAGCTGATGCCATCATTTTGTTCTGTTTATGTTATCCATATGTTATATATGTGTGATACATGCTGAGTGCACGGATCACATTCACATCACTACTTGCAGTAAGTTGTTGATTACAGAAAATTTAAATATTCTTCTATTTCTCTGATCTGTCACAATCCAGATTTCACTTGTGAAAACCTGGGAAAATTCTGGGTATTTATTGTGCCACTCACATATTCACTACACGCTCCTCCACCACACAGAGAAACCACGTGGGTATTCAAGGCATTGGCACAGCAGAAATCACAAGGGATGTGTGTCTTTATGTGCATTATTGGCTTCAATCTCCTATGTGATATAAAGTGGAGAAGCAGCCACAGATCTGGCACAGGTCCTGTCCCCTGGGACCAGACAGGGCTCGTTTCCACCACACTTCTCCTACCTCCATCTCACCAAAGCCAGATTTAAGACGCCTGATAAACCTCACTGTGAAAGATTCACCTCTGCTTAAACTGGGTTACCAACTAATATGTTTTAATATTGGAAATGCGATCTAACAGATAAGGAGAGACGAAAAAGCACAGAGGGGAAGAAAAAGTCAATTCAAGCTTGATGGAAGTCACTGCCAGTGAAAAAATGATGGCCCTGGTGCCGAGCAGAGGTGCCGAGCGCAGGGACAGCACAGAGGAACTGAATCCAGACATTTTTAGATCATTAAAAAGATAGCCAGGGTAAGGAGAAAGTAGAAACCAGCCCTTCACACAATAACTCACACTGCTGTACTGGAGACCTGAGGGGAGAAGACCTGCTATACAGTCCTTCAAAAACTGAAAAAAAAAGGAAATAAAAAAAGATAAAAAAAGGCTAAGCTGTCTTGGTATCTGTGTATCTATTTTCTTGTTAGAGTTATTTTATATAATTAAATTATAGGTCACCACGACTATGCCCGCTCACATTCACCCCACAAATCCTCTATAATAACTCCATGAGCTGGCAGCACTTGAGCCCATATCAGCACTTACTGCTGATGGTGCAAGGTGAGGGGCAGGGGGTCCCTCTTCCCTCCATCCCCTGCCCAGCAATGAATCCCCCAATGCCAGGAGGGGTTTTGCCGCTGAGCCCCGGCGCGGGGCAGCCCCGCAGCGAGCCCTACCTGGAGCGAGCAGGCAGACCAGGGCCCCAGGTGCCAGCTGTAGCAGGGCTTGAGCGGGCAGCTCCTGTGCTGGCTGAGCTGCTCGGGGCAGGGCCGGCCCTCGCCCGCTGCCCGCAGCACCACCGAGCGCCCACGCACCATCTGGCCTAGGCGGGGACACGCAGCGCACGGCCGGAGAGCAGCGAGACACAAACAGAGAAAGAAAGACAGATTTTGTAATTTATCAGCGTTCCTAGTTCATTTCCCACCGCTGAAATGTGTTGAAAAAAAGCAATTAATTGGGAAGGCTGTTTGGATAATAGGGAAGAGGTTGCTAAGTCTAAGAAATGCAGTCACTGATATTTTCATGCACACTTTTTAAGCGTGGTTTTGTAAATTTTCCAAATATAGTATTTGTTTATGCAACACATTTAACTACTTGACTAGATTCTGATTATTAAATATGACAGGAAAATAATTCCTATGGCAGCAGCATTCCTACCATTACGCATTCAATATGTTCCCAAAGATTTTTAACAAATGAAATTTTCTTTTTATGAGCAATTATGTGGACCTAATTTGAAAACTGCAAACACTGTAGTGGCTATTACCGTCCATAACCACTTCTACCATTTCCATTAAAATCCTATTTATTATTGGTGAAAACTTCTTCAGCCACTGAATGGAAAAAGCAATTATGTTACTACTTTTGAACTAATAAAACTGAATACATTCATTAAAGTTACAGCAATTCCATTTCCGCCTCCTTTGCTGTCCATTTATGTCCAGGAATGTTTTCACTCAAAACGTTTCAATTAGAATTCCACCTCCAATTAAAAAGAAAAGTGGAAAAGAAAAAGCCCTTATGCAGTGGGATGCAGAAGATTGCGCTGGGGATAAAATTTCTGCCTTGTCTTTCAACAGGTGTGGACTCGAGTTAAAAACAGAAAGGTCTGGGCAGGAAGGGCAGACAAATACAACACGGCAGAGGCGAGTGGTAATTGCTAACCCAGTGCAAAGGGAGAGATAAGGTGCTGTGGTGGAGCTCTCCCGTTTGGATCACAGCCCTTCAGCTGCTTTGTGAGCACAGGGGAGTCTGCTGGGGGAGCAAACACCCTGCGGAACACGGAGGCTGCAGTACCCAGCCAGATCCTCCTCCCAGCTATTTATGCACACACTTTTTAATTAAGGATACTGCAGGTGTAAAGCACATCTCTGATATCTGTCACCCTGACCATCCGCAGAGCTGGGCTTCCAAAAACATTTTAGCAAACGAAAATTAAAAGCAGACACACCTGGAAAAGGCACTTAGCAGGCTCTCTTACCTTTATTCCCTTGCTCTGACCCACTGAATTCCATTTTTAAACCCATTTAAACCAATTTTAAGACCTCCTCCTTTTCCAGTTTAGTCCCCTAGACGTGGGGAGTTTGCAAGAGAAGTGATGATAAAAGCCCTTATCCACATGACTGTGCATTCAGCCGTCACGGAATCAGACATATTAGGAGGTGGAAAAAATCCTACCAGCTGAGAGGAAAGGAAAAAGGAAAAGAGAAGGAGCAGGAGAAGGACAGGGGAGGAGAGGATAGCAAAAGGAAAAGGACAAAAAGAAAAAAAAAAAAAGGAAAAGGAAAAGGAAAAGGAATAGGAAAAGGAAAAGGAAAAGGAAAAGGAAAAGGAAAAGGAAAAGGAAAAGGAAAAGGAAAAGGAAAAAGGAAAAAGGAAACTCCAGTGGTTCACTGGGAGGTCAGAGCGAGGGAAGAGAAACCTCCCAGGCTGCTGCTGGATGAACACCATCACAGCCCTCTCTGGCCCAACAGCCAAAATCAGCTGTTCCTCTCCAGCCAGAGACCACATTTGCCAAATACATCTTAATGCTGAATGCTGAGCAATGGCAAAGGCTCTTTGGGAAGCAGTGGGAAGCCTGTGGCACCAGCTCCCTGCAGGGAGCTAAGGAAAAGGAGGTCTCCTAAGGCAAAAAGACCCAATTTCATTAGGAGGGACTTGAAAGCCTGAAGCATTCATCAAGCTATTTTAATTAACTAAATAATTTCCTTTCATACACTCTGTTTAACATGTTTCTAGCAATATGTAAATGGGAAGATCATTGAATAGAAAGAGGAATTAACAACCTTTCTTTCCATTTTGGTTTCCTACAGTTGCTTATCCAAACTATTGAAACTCACTACAGTCCCAATGGTCAGCTGGGGCTTGACTCAGTCTATCACTTTCTTTTTACACTGTGAATGAATCACTGAAGAAATAAATTTCCTTGAAACCTTTCTTTGCACAATGACTGCAGTGAGTGTCTTAAAGCTCTAATTTTTTTTCACTCCAAAATCATGATTTAGGTGCTCAATTACCACTCAAGTAACAGAAAAACTCCGTTTTTTCTTTTTAAATACCTTATCTTTTGGTGCCTATGCAGAACAGAATCTCACTGCATCTGAAATTAATTTGCTCCCAATACAAACTCTAGAAGAGTTGAAGCAATCCTAGGGTTTTTTTTTAATTTTCCTTTGAATTGTTCTCTAATTTCCCAATAAATCGGCCATGTCTGATTCCTCTGCTCTGCAATGTCATATACAAAAACTAGGACAGAAAGTGTGCTGAAATTGAAAATAAACATTCCTTCATATGCTCAAATTAGTTTTGAAAGGGGGAAAAAAAAAGGCTAAATGCTGGTCATTTAAAATTCTGTTTTGTGTCAGCAGCAAGAGTAAGGTTTTTTTACTCCCCAAAAATTCTTGCCATTACATGCACTTTATTCCCAGAAAGTGAGGTGTGGCTAAAACCAAGACAATTCAAATTCCTGCTCCAGTTCACCCCAGCCAAAATGATCAGTGTTGTAATCAGTTCAGTGACTGTGAGCAGAGCACACAGAACAGCTCTGCCAGGGAACCACAAGGCCAGAGCAGAGATCAAGTTGCTTAAATAATCCCTGAGGATCAGGTCAGGTCCAGTCAGAAGCAAGTGGGGCAGGTGATAAATATGATAAATTTTCATCCACTTCCCTCCAGCAGGCAAGAAAGCATCACAAGAAATTCTTCTTCAGAAGCCAACACCAAAAATGTCTTCCCAAATTGGTGATGATCCAGGGAAGAATATAAGCACTGAATTTCTCAGTTGTGTGCATCCTTGTACCCCCTCACGCTCTGGTGTTGGGGTTCACATCTCCACAGCCACCATGGTCCCATCGGTGCTCTGAGGACTAAGGCACAGCAACATGTTCAGCCCTGGGTAACTCAGGGAAATCCTGTAATTTATCTGATAAAGTCAGCTTTGTAAGCGGCAAAGCACACCTGGAGGGGGTTTCATACAATTTAGCACTCCTGTTAGAGAACCTGGGAGAAGCCACGTGGGATTGGAAAACGTTCACGTAGAAAAATTCAGCATGGTCGTGTACTCACTTGCCTTAACAAAGGAAATTCAATTTGCTGGGAATTATCCTTACCCAATGTCTCTCCAGGAACTTTGATTCAGGCCATGGAAGCATCATGCATTAAGGCAGGACTATACATCTTTTCATAGCAGTGCAGCAACTGATACAAGGAACCCTTACCTATAACCCAGTGTCAGCCCAAAGCCCCATCGAGCATCCTGAGCAGATTCTGCCCACAGCTACAGCTGCAGCAGGCAAGCATCAGTGACACATCTCCACAGGCTCAGCACAGGCAGGAAAGAGAGATCTGCTTTACTCATCATCATTCATAAAAATCAATATATTCGCCTTTGGCTGCCATGTACCAGAACTGTGTTAGATGCCAGTGCCACATGCACAGCAGCACTACTTCATGTTTAAATGCATTATTCCATAAAATAAAACCTGAGTAAAGGTACCACCCATTAAAATATATCACATCAAGCTGTTACTGGAAGAGAAGGACAGAATAAAAATGTTAGCAACAATGCTTGAGTAAAAAAAACACGTGAAAACACAAATCCAGCGACACTAAATTTTGATCTGAATTATATTTAAATGATGTTTCTCTTTGAAGTCCTTTATGACACTTCTGCAGGCCCTTCACACACTCTCCAAAAAGAGCCAGAAAAGCAAAATATTGCTGTGAGCAGATCCAGTAATGCTGCGTTCAACTTGCTGTGAATTATTTCTGAGCACCAAGTGCCTAAGCCCTGCATTTTAGCTGTACCAAACAGTGGCCAATTACTTACTGGCAAAGGGAAGCAGTTATGAGTGTTTACTACAGCCAATTCCCACAGCTCGTTTATTCTCATCCTTTGTTTTTTCCTATCTAATTTGAGGCTTCATCCCACTTGCATAAGTGCCTGTGAGGAACTCAGGGTGACTTCAAAGGTGTGGCAGTCCATGACCCTTCTCACAGGGAACCCTCTCTGTGCTTCTCTGAAGCACCACCTGGACATGAGTGCACAGGAAATGTATTCCCTGTTATTGCCATCACCCAGGAGTATTTACAACCCACTGGAGCTCAGTGAAGCAGCTGAAGTGACAGCGTTTGTGCTGTTGGAACCTCACAAGGGCCACGTGCCAAGGTCCCCCCGTCACAGATGTTTGATTCCAGGGTAGATCCACGCTGTAGAGTTGAGGCAGCAAAGTCAGATCAGGACCGAGGCTGCAGGAAAATCAACCATGTGCTTGGAATAATCTGGGTGCAAAGTACTTTTGTTTCACCCATGCTCCTACTTTAGCATGAGGTTCAGAAGACTCTTGGGTCCCTGCAAAGCTGTTCAAATGGTACAGAAGGACTGAGCACAACTTGGCTTCTTTAGGACACAATTTTTAAGACCATTTTCTCAGCTGCTCAGCTGCCGTAGGTTCTCACAAGTCTCCAGCTTTTCAATCCATGTTAAATCACAGCAATAGCACAGTGGCTTGTCCAAGCAGCTCTCCAGCCAGCAGTGTAACAGAGTTATGATCTTGGAGGAGCAGGGATGACCATCCACCGAGCTGAGCTTGGGCTTCACTCCAAGCAGCCTCAGTGAGGTCTGGCACCTAAAGCCAGGGCACTCACTGGAAAATCTCCTTTGGCAGGGCACGGATGTTTCCAGCTTTCCTCTGATTTAAGACATGAAGTACCTCCTTGTATTCATTGGCAGCCATCAGCTCTTTAACCACTCTTTGGAATGTGCACAAGCATTTCAGGATCAGGGGCAGAGTACAAGACCCATCTTCACTTGAGTACATCCTTTTGCAAGCTATGCAATGTAAGAGCTCAGGATGAAAAACCTTCAGGTACTATATAGGGTGAGCTGCTCCTTGAGCATGGTAAAAGCCATAAAAACATTACAACCTGCTTTTGCACTGTACTCTGTTTAACTTAGTAAGCGATTGAACACTCAAAAAATTAAATTAAGTTTATTCAGCAACATGAGCATTAACACTCCAGAATGGATTTTGAAGAAAAAAATAAAATTTGGAATTAATGGTACTCCCAGTGTGTTGTTGTTAAAACATTGTCCATGAATTATTCATTTCTGTTAAGAAAGCACTACTTCACAAACGGGCTAAAAGCTCAGCAAAGAAAGAACAGCACTAATCCAAATATTAAGCTTTTTCTGTAACATGCTTTGATCTCTGGAATCCATCTGAAGGAATCACTTTATGGAAGTTAAGAGCTTTTTTCTTTTTGACCTTAAGTGAATTTGTTTCAAATATACATTATGGCTTTTGAATCTTAAAGACCATTAGCTGTACATCTAATGCACATCGGAAGCCTGGGAAATAAAGTCCCAAGCTTATTGAGAGTAAAACCTTCAACGCACTTCCTCGTGTCAATACTCAAAGGGTATTTTAAATCACGTAAGTTGAAAAAGGTCCTAATCCTTCCACTTTTTGTATGCTGGTGAGCATTACTGGCTCTAGAAAGTCTTGCTGAAGTTACCGGGGTCATAGAAGTGTTAAGGGACGTGTGGATGCACAATGGAGACACGCATACACTAAATGATGAAAAAAAATAGGCTTTGTGTGTTTTCAATGGGATGCAATTATGTTACTGAAAGTTACTTCAGCAGAGGAATTGTATTTATTTATTAATCTCTTCAGAATCCTGTAACACTCCCCAGCTCTTTGCTAGCTTTAGATACTCCCCATCTCTGGGGTGAACATTTGCTGTGACTGAATTCTGAGAGTTTGAATTAATTAATAAACAATCCTCCAGACATCTGACTACTTGTTCCCTAAGCTACATTTTTCACTTTAGAGTACTTTGAAAATCAGTTTATTCTAAACACCCACCACTTCAGGGCCTCGAGAGTGTCCAAAAGCACCTCTGAAGGATTTGGGTGCAGCTCGAGGTATCCCTGAGCTCTGTACCCTTGGCTCAGGGACTGCCTGAGCCCACCTGGGGCTGGGGGTGCTGTCTGGGGGTGAGGAGGGCAGGGAGGGACTCACCGCCGGCGCCACACGTGTGCGAGCACTGCGACCAGGCTGACCACGGCGAGAGCTGGCAGTCCACGGCACAGCTCACCACGCAGCGGCTGCTCGTGGGCACAGGCTTCTCCAGGCCGAGCTGCGACAGCGAAACACAGTGTCAGCTTCCCCAGGCCCCAGCCACCTCCTGCCACAGCCACGCACCAGACCAGGGCTGCCACCAACCCTGCAGGACACCAGCGTGGTGTTTACAGAGCTTTGCTGAGGATGCAATGGGTGAAAGCGGTTTCGGTGTTGGAAGCGTTTCACGTCTAAGCATCCCTCTGTGTTTGGGTCTCATTCCAAAAGGACACCCCCAGATTTCTAACAGTAGGACACAGTCTCCCTGGTCCCCAGATTTGGGATGGAGCAGGGTTGGTAGCCATGCCCTGTGTGCTCGAGCCAAGGAGTGGCACCACCCACGGACACCCCCCTGTCCCCCAAAGTCCCAGCTGTGCGCTGCCAGCACCGAACCCAAATTCTCCATTTCCGGGGGATGTTTCGGTGCGGATCAGAGGGCACCCCAAGGAGCTGAGGGTGTCCCAGCCCCGCTCACCCGCTGGCAGAGCTGCGTGCTGACGGTGGCCCCGTCGCTGCGCCGGCAGCTCAGGAGGCGGCGGCGCTCCCCATGCCCGCAGGTGGCATTGGCGCCCAGCTGGCAGCCGCTCCAGCCTGCAGACACAAAGAGAAGGGTGCACGGCTGCAGTCACCTTTGTACCCAGCACAGAAGCACAGAATGGCTCGGAAGGAACCCCAAAGATCATAGCTCCAATCCCGTGCTGTGGGAGGGACACTTTCCCCCAGGTCACGTCACTCAAAGCCCCCTCCAGCCTGGCTTTGAAGCCTTGAACACCATTACTCCCACCTACAGCAGCTCTGCCCCATGCCAGGACATCCCAAACCCAAGAACAAACACCCCCACAAAAGAAAGTTGTTCTCAAAGCCAGGCAAACCTCAGAGGAGGTTTGGCAGCCGACACCATATCCCATTACGACACTGCTACATCAGAGTGCACATGCTGAACGCTGATAAAGGCTATCAGTTCAATCCAGTTGGCACAGGTACAAGGCTGCATTGTCTGAAGTGAAATTCCACTTTGATAAAGCAGCTGGGGAAGTTTCTGAAGGGGAACTCTGGTTTAACCTGTTTTTGTCTCGAGGCAAAGCTATCCATTATTTAAAACTAAACTCTAATACTCATGAAATAAAAGCAGTATTTCCAGCGGAAGAAAATGAATATCTTATTACATGTCTGAAATTATGTTGGTCAGAATACAACTAAACTGAAATAAGCTTTAAAACATCATTTAAAATAAACAAAAAGCATAACGGAAGCCACTAAAATTTCCATACACCACCAATAAATAAGAAGGATGAGAAGAAAACCTATTACTTTGTGTCTTCCACCTCTGATAAACATGAACACATAAATGTTCTGCATTTCTGAAATGTGATGATAAAAAAGGCATCATCCTGCTGCCTGTGTTTCTAGGGCTTTTATTACAAACAGGCTGAGTTTATATTCAGATATTTTATCTTGCTTTGTTCTCCCTTCCTACAGCCTCCAAACTCCTCTTAGATCTCTCCTCTGTATGCCTTTCTCATTTATTTCAGCTGGTCAAAACAAAAGGAAGTTTTTTGTTTTGTTCACTTGTTTGCAAAGATCCAATTGCTTCTAAGGTCCTAAATAATGCATTTTTCTCTGAATAACCTATGCCCATCCACATAACCCATACTGCCTTCAAAGCAGACTTCCATTGGCATTATTGGCTTCACCAGAACCACACAGATGATACTCTTTTAATTGGAATTTTGTAATGAATTCTGTTGATAACCCATTGAAAATCCCATTTAACATGCTGTATTTCCAGTGTACCTGCAAAAACAACTTCAACACAAAGATTGTGCCTTTGTCCACTAACATGTAAAAATGTAGGCATGTAATTAACTTTATTAAAACTAATGATGTCAAGGTTTTAACCAACACCCCAAGCAAACATAACTAAAAACACATACCAAGGGTATACTGAAAATTTGCACCTACCTGTTAGGTTGTAGTGGTATTGGAAGCAATTTTGGTTAAGAATACATGGCTTCATTTGCGAATCTTCAGGGCAAGGCTTTGAACTGACAGAAGACCTCAGCACTTGCCGGGTTCGGGTTTGCATAATATTAGGGTCACACACCTGTACAGAGATGGGATGGACAGTACAGAGACCCCAGTAAATCCCACAGACACTGCTGACCCCAGGAAATCCCACAGACACCGCTGACCCCAGGAAATCCCACAGACACCACAGACCAGGGCTGCTCAGGCACATCCACGCCCCAAGGAGGTAGGATACAACTCCACTTCTGTTCTAAAAGCATGTGAAGGAAAAGAAATGTGGTTCGAAGTTAAGAATCCAATATTACTAAAGTCATCTTTTATCCACCCCGATTTGGCTATTTTAGGCATTCTTGTACTATTTTTTTCCATGTTTTTTGGTAAGGATCCTTGAGGACAATGAGATAAAGACTGCACCATTTTGCTGTGCCCTGCTTTGCACCTCTGCCCAAGACTTCCAGTAAAACGCCACAGTACTGAATAATGGGACAGGATTTCTGGCACAATTAATGCATTTTTAAGTAATATCTGATGTTAGAGCAAAGCAGTCATTTCAAAGAAGGACATTTGTAATTGTGTATCAGTTATGATGTTGACAACAAGACAAGGTGACTTTTCAGAGTATGTGACACCAATGTCCTATAAACCAGGATTTGCTTGTTTACATTTTCACAGGAATATGAACCAACTGAGGCAGGTTTTCATTTCTGTTTGTGCATCACAGGCATGAAATTGTTTGTTTTTAGCAGCCCTCGATCCTCACTGTCTTAGCACTGTGGCATGGAGCTGTTTTCCCACAATTCAGTAACAGGAAACCTAATGGAAATAAATCCCTTATTAAAGGTATTCACTGCAGTTTATTGAACAAGATGACCTATTTAATTCCTAAGAATTAGCATTGCTCAGGAACAGCAAAGAAAACAAAAAAAAGCAATGCATGTGGAAATAGATTTTCAGAAATGCTTGGGGATTTCAAACATGATTTTTTATAGAGTGCAGTAATTACAAAAAATAACTAACAGTTTAAAACCACAGGCCTATTAGCATGCAACAAGCTGCCTGCAAACACTGAACCCTGCACGGGTGGAAGTGTGGATAATTCCTGTATTGTGAATATTAAAGGGAAATGTAATGGCCTTGCAGCATAAATCTGGATCTCAGACTGCTGTAAACTGGATTAGCTGCACAGATGATAGCAAAACTGAACAGAATAAGTATCAGGACAAATGAGAAAAAAAAGTCTAGTCTGGTCTTAAAATACATTGTCAGGGCTTATTTTCCTTATATTTACACTATGTGAAGGAAAATCTATTATGTTTTTATTGCTGACACACACCTTGTCAAATCATTTTAAATGGTAATCTTATCTGAATACCCTTGGTCAGCTAAAATACCCAATTGTTTCTAATTATCTGAAAATTAAACCTATGCTAAGTGTTTACCAATAGTTTACTGCCTTTTTCGCAACTAATCTGATTGTTCATTCTCACAACTAACACTAATAACTTAAATGATTTGCCAATAAACCAAAATGACTAAGAAAAAAAAAATCAAAGCATGTATCTCAGTAGCTACTCCTAATTAATGTTTCTCCGAATTATGTTACCAAAGGGGGAAAAAAAAATCAATGGATGCTGTGACAGAAGTTTTCTGTGCCAGCTCAGAAATACCAGTTTTTGCTCCCTTCAAAATAAGAACCTGCAGACAGAAAATATGCATCATTTGTAGATAAGTGAATTCTTTTAATAAAATAGTATTTTCCCCTGTCTAGCATGCCCCCCATAGTGCTCCATTACAGGGCATTGATGCAGTCCAGTGTTGTCCCAGAGCCCCACAGTTTTCCTGGCTGCCAGGACCATTTTCCCTCTCAGATATCCCTCCTGCTAGGCAGCAGAACAGTCTAACAGGTCAAAATCTATCTGGTGTTTGCCAGGCTCCAAACAAAAAACTGGTTTACTGATGCTCTGAAGATGGAATTCTCACTGCTGAGCCATGGTGTTCAGAAGCCAGAGATGATGCAGTAAGCCCCTCACTTTTACCAGTTTTGAATAATAAGAAATCTCTGTAGGAAAAGCGTTCATTTAATCAAGCTGAGGACACGGGAAACATGCAAAAATTCAAAGTCGGCAAACTGTAACTAATATCCTGTAATATTATTTGTTGAATTTCTCTTAACGTCAATTGAGAAGTCAATTTAGTTTTATAATTGATTTTCTGCCCTCACTCTTTCAAGTTAACCACGTAAAAAACTGAGCCAAATATATATGGAACTGAGTAAGCGGCAGGAGGGAATGGCTTGCAAAGAAAAAGATGAAAGCTGAGTTTTTCAAAGGAGCAAGAGGGAGCTGAGTATCCAGCTACCCTGAAATCTCGATGGGCTTGGGTGCACAGCTCCTGCAGGACCCCTCCAAAAACCCAGGCCGGAAAAAAAATCAAATATTTACAACATGGCAAAGGTTGAGGAATGGATTGGCAGACTCGGTGTCATTAGGGGATGTGAGCAGTGGAAGTAAAGAAGAGGAATTGTCTCCAGAGGGGATATGCTGAGGGCATTAACAAGCAATGCCAGCAGGGCATGTCCAGTCCTGAATGTGGATCTTAAAAAATACCCAGAGCAAAACCATCACCATCAATAGCAAATCATGGGTTTAGGAGGCAGGACAGAAATGGCAGTCAGTAATTTCTAGAAAAGGCAGCAAAAGAAAGAGATATTCCTTGAGTACTTAAAGTAAGAAATTACCACAGAATTAATTAGAATTTGGGCAAGATAACAGGTTGATTCTGAATATTCTCACAACTGAAGAAAATGACAGAACTAATTTGACTGTTCAAGAAATCTCCCATACAAAATATTGAAGGTACCATTCAGGTACACACATCGAGACTGGATCTGCCCTAGGGATCCAAGTTTCTAATTACAAGCATATATGAATCTACAATTTTGGGGTTTTTAAATAAATAAAACCCACTGTGATTCAGCAATGCTTTGCTGAGTATCTTCATTTACAGCTCCTCTCTTCCCACTGAGTGGATGCTATACTTCCAAAGATATTATTTTACTTCCTACTGCTCTATTTGTAACTAGTGCTTTCACTGATGACAGATGAAGCTTTTTAAATTATTTTTTACATTAAGTCAGCCATTACCTCCTGTAAGGCTATTGCAAGTGGTTTGTGCTCAGCATCAGCCAACATTTCCACAATGGAAGCATAAGGAAAGGCAGGTGCCTACAACAGATGTGTTCAGGAGTGGGAGTTTGACTTGTATTTCTGAGATCAGCTCTTTATGCTTGTGATACTTATTTTTATCCCTGTGGTTATAAATCCCATAACTGGTTTCCATAGTTGGGAGAATCTGGAATGTAACCACGGGAAAGAAATGGGTGTAACAGCAAATGTGTTCTATTCTGGGAAACTGAATCCCACTTCTGACACCACCTAGACTAGAAATAAAGATTTATGGATCAAAGGAGGACAATGATTATGGGTGCCAACTGGCCACAAATAATAGGAGAAAAAACAAGTCCTAAGAAATAGAGGCAGCTGTGATGCACAGAGGGAGAAGGCCAGAGGCCTGGAGAACTCCATGTCCCTTCAAGAATAGGTGCAGATCACTTTGGCTGTGAAGTTGTTACAGACCATGTTGTTTGCCCAGATTCCTTGATAATGTAAGCAATGGGGTGTGTAATTCTGGCATGTGCATCCTTTGGAACTGGTGATAAGAACAGAATTAATTTCTGGATGAAAATAATATTGGGGTGCCAGCCCAGGTGGCACATTAATAGCCTACAGCAGTAGGATGCCATACACAGACACAATAAGTTTCTTTATGGGTATAACTGTACTGTCCCAGCCTACTTTAGAGTATTAAATCTCACCATTTCCATTATTCTTTTCCATAAAGGACGAAAAAGTTGAGCTAGAGCCATGGAGCTACAGGCCAGATTATATAAACCACTACAGAAACAAAATATTCTGAAGCAATGAGAGATCCATAAAATGTTAAGGTGGGAATAAATCAAAGTTTTTCTCAAAGGACAGTTTAGAAATTATAACAGCCATCATCTTGGTTCTGTGGGGGAATTCCTGGCACTATCGACTACTGCATTTTTTAATATTTCTTTTAGCCAAAGCTATTTTTTCACCATGACCACTTGTCACTATTTTAAGCTAACATAAAAAGTGAGGGATGAAAACACACACAAAGGATGTACCCAGCCTTTGCTTCAGACAATCACAGGACTGACAAAGCACAGAAAGTTTGTTCTGGAAAAGAAAGGTATTAAATAAAATAAAGCTGCAAGGTTATGAATGCTAAGTTCCAGTGTAAGAGCTGTTAACATATCACACATTAATATACATTATTAGAGCCTCTTTGTGATGGACTTTAAAAGCTGTCCATTGATCCAGGCTTTCACATGCATCATAATTGCACAGCACAGAGGCTGTAACCCATTACAGGGCCCTTTAAGCTGTTTAATTTATCAGGCAGCTTGTATAATGTATCCTGCACTATAAATAGCTGGCTGCATTATTTTAACTGGCTATTCATAAGGAAACATACAACCTCAAAATAAGGTAAATGCAAAGGCACCAACCATATTTGACTATTTTTAACAGAGCAATGAACCGTTATATTGTTCATGCCAGGGTGGATGTTTTGTAACAATTTAACAAGCCATTTGCAATAACACGAGCAGTCTTTTGAAATGAAAATGCATTTGCATAAATTTTCTTTTTCAGACACATGCAGGTTCTGAAACCTTGCCTGCATCCACACAGAACCACTACTTTTAAAAAGGAGATTAACAAAGATTAATAAAAATAAAACCACAAATCTAAAAAATACAGCAGTTACCAACATTTCTTGACAAAGCCATACAAAAAAATCCAAGTCACAGCTATGCATAAGGAGCAGTGCATGTTCTTCCAAAAAGCCTTGACCAGCATAATTCTCCCACTTGACCTGAATAAATTGTCTCTTGGGCTACAAAAGCCTCACTCTTCAGTCCAACCTTCACACCGCAGGTCCTCTGCCAAACTTACGTGACAAACCCAGAGAGGCTGGGGATTTTCCTTTGGAGACATACAAAAGATGAGGACACAGCTCTGAGGAACACACTCTGGGGAATCCTGCTCGAAAAGAAAGGACCAGATGACCTCCCGTGGTCCCTTCCAACCTGTGTTCAGGTCCCAGTTGTGATGAAGGCTTTGGTAATCCTCACAGTGACTCCCAGCGTCTACAGGAGTCCACAGTTTCTCTTCCAGTTGGCATTTCCAAACTGTAGCAACTCCAGCTAGCATCTGGGAAGAAAGTCACTGCAAAGCCGAGAGCTCGCTGCGTCGCTTGGTGACACTTTTAATCCGGTCAGTTGTGGCAGGATCGCGCTCCCCCCGCGGATTCCAGGGAATAATAACTCAATTGTGGCGAGTCCCGAGCGCGGCACATCGCCATTGATCCATGAGGAAAATGCTTGCTGAAATGGAGACAGCTGTTCTCACTCTCTACACACGCAACCTCCTATAATTAACTAATTTCAGACCTCTTGGAATTAGCTGCTAGAAATGCCAACAGCTGAGGCAAGCAAGGAGGCCACTCCAATCCACAACGGGGGCTGCGACAGCCATCCACCGACAGAGAGCTAACAAAATAGATTGGAGGTAATTATTTCAGGGACTCGTAGCATCACTCGCATATTAACTCTTTTTAAGAATGCTTTGATGAATTCAATTGAAGTCAATTAATTACATTTCCAAGTCAGATGAACACAAAGTCGAGGCGCCGCAGGAAGTGTGTGTTATTCCATCGCTGAATATGGAACAGAGATGTCAGGATTTCAGTTCCCAGATTGTTTAGCTGGATCTTTGGGCAATCAAGTGATGATGTCTGGCTGAACAGGCTATTGTCCCTGGGACAAATATGAAATTTCTGAAGCAAAATGCAAGTCAACCTAATTTCCTTGTGGTTTTGGGGTGGTTTTCAAAATTTTTTTTAACTAGCAAGCTTCAAACTGTTATTTTAAATGTCTTTAAAGGCTCGATATTTAAGTTACTTGGACATTACTTAGTGACAAAGAACAAAATGTTACAAGCCAAAAAATAGTCTTCAACCACAGGAAAAACCATTTTGAATTTACTTCTCACAATAGAAAAAGTGAGAATAATAGCGAAGCTTTAAATCAGAAACTATGCATTTCTTGAATCCAGTACAGAGACAAAACCTCAAAGCAACCTTGAGGCATTATGTTTCTGACAGCTTCACTTCTGACCATTAGAGGAAATATTAAAATTTACCTTTGTGTAGCAGTGTTAAATTGCACCATAATCAAGATGCAAAAAAATGTAATTCACCTGAAAATCACACATAAAAGAATTGTGGGAGCATCTGAAATTACAAAAGACCACAAGTGTTTAAAAGCAAAAGGGAAATGCAGCCAAAAAAGGTAGAACAAATACAATACTTTAGCAGAAAAAAGTATTGAAGAAAATACTTTCCATTGACAAAGCAGTCACCACCTTTATGACTCATTGATTTCAACACGATTCAAGATCATTTACCATCCTGAAAGTGGCAAATTCACATGGGAAGAATATTGCTACAAGATAAAACCAAGTAATACCCTAGAAAGTATCCAGAGTACAATGGCATATTGACAAAAGGTACAGCGGATAATCTAAAAGGCCTTTTTATATTCAGCTGATAAGAGTTAGTTATTCTGCTATCAGGATGAATTTATTATCAACACTGTAAAACATGAGCAAAACACCAAAGTCACTGGGAAAGAATTCTCACCTCACCAAAATCTTAGGTAAATATCTCAAATCAAAGAGTTCCTCAGGCAAAGAAGGGACTGAAATTGTGATTGCTCATTTCTTACAAACTAGAATTTGTCAAGTTTCATAAATCCTCTTTATCTCCAGCAAGCCAAGCATGACCAGAGCCACAGGAAGATTTCCTGGAAAGGTCTTTGGCAACTGCCTCGTGAGAGTGCTATGACTGAAAGAGTGCCAACTGCTGTGGTATGAACTGTAAACGGGCTTGAAGAAGAGCAGCCAGGATGCACAGTGTTGCTTTTCCATTGCAATATGATGTCATTTTTTTTGAAATTTTTGAGTCCACCAACTCGTAGCTGTCCTAAGTGACCACCTTTCCTAGCAGCAGCTCAGGAGATGGAGGTTTCCAGTAATCACCCTGGAGCTGGCACTGCCTCACTCCTGGCCACCACAATTCCCTCGATCCCTGCCCCACACACACCAAAGACACACCAGTGGCACAGCAGAGCCATTCTGCACTGACAGCAAGCCCAGCACTGGCCCTGGAGATGTGGAGCACGAGCAGCCTGGGAAGGACTGTGCTGTGTGGTTCTCTCTCAAAACCCAACACAAACAGCCAGAGTAGCTGTAAAAAGGAGACAGCGCTGCCGTAAACTCATCAAAGGGAGGGTTTTATCTGCCCATAAAACTTCAAGCTGTTTATTGCCTCGTATCTGGACACAACTATTGAAACACATGCTCCACCGGCACACAGTCGTCTGAGTTTCACAACAAAGCATTGCAGAACAGCTTGTGAAAACATATTGTTCAGTTAATTGCATTGGCATGCAGATGCCCTCACATTTATGAATCAACATCCGCCATGGCAAAGGGATGTACAAGGAGACACAGGGACTGTGGCATGTGGCCCTGCGCCTGCCAAGAGATGTGCTGCCTGATGGAGCGCAGCCCACGAGCTCTGGGCTTCCCTTTCCTGCTTCTGTGGGCTCGGGAGGCTTCCCCATTGCCAAAAAAAGGAGCCTTCAGGCAAAAGGTCTGTGTGTCTTAAGGATATGAGGGTGCTTAAAGCTTCAAGCAGTCATTCATAACCAACTGACTGAGAAACCCCCAACGGCCTCAAGGATCTCTGCATTAGCTCACTGCATGCGAAAACGAAGAAAATCTATGTCTGAAAAAGTCAATGGCAAAGAAACAGCCCAGCCACAGTGGGACTCTGAAAGGTATCCAAGCATTTGTATGGGTTGCAAGAGTGTTATACTTCATCAAAGCCATGCTGCTCAGGAGGAGGTGAACACAGGAAATGAAACACCAGATTTTATTTGACATGTTCTTACCGGGTATATTGATACGCTACACAAAATATTATGGAAGGAAATTACCTGTGTCAGCAGTAGTATAAATACCTGTCCAATAACCACTCAACTTTCGGTAATGGCCCTGTTAACACGGGGGCAATGAATATGTGTTTGTCACTTAAATACATCAAGCAAGTCTATTAAAAAACCCCTCCGAGATTAAACCTGGCACCTATTTCAACACTGATCAGAGAGAAACAATAGATTTGAAATCACATGGTTTGAGGCCAGAGGCTTTTCATAATACAGAATTTGCAGCTTCTTTCCATCTTGCACACTTAGGAAAACACAGAGCACTTGGCAGTGGCTTGAATCCCTGCATAATTCACAAAGTTTTGAGTATTTCATGACATGACAAATTGTTCAGGCACCTTGCTGCCATGCCCTTCTGCTGCTGTAGCTTCAAATCTTCCCCCAAGGTTTTGAGGAGGAGGAGACACTGGACAGAAATAGTGTGTGTTGGGAGGGGAGAGCTGTCATTCCCTCAGGACTGAGCCCTGTCCAGGAGTGTCACCACCAGGGCTTACCATAAGTTGTCACGGCACTCATGCACCACTGACAGAGGTGTCCCTGCAAACACTTCCTAAGGCACACAGCCCTTAGTGCAGCTGAATCCTGGTCCCTTCACCCACACTGCTTGTGTGGGCTCTCTCCCACAGCAGAGCAAGGGGAAGGATGCATTGGATCAACTGTCACAGCAATAACTATGTGTTTCACTAACCAACTTTCTATAGCTCAGTCTCTGTACAGACATAAATATCTCCAGATTCAACCATGCTGGCAGGACCCATTAAGCCTGACATCCCTCAGAAAATAATTCCCTTTCCTAGAAAATAACCAGGCCATGAAATGGTTGAAGGACAAGCGAAGAGCGATGTGAGAGGAGCACTGCCAGGGGCAGGGCAGGAGAGCCTACCTGGGGACAGGGGCTCCACTGGCCCCAGTCAGACACTGCACACTCACTGGGACAGTACAGGCTGCACTTCTGCTCTGTCTCTGGCTCTTCAGCCTGGTTACACAGAGCGTGGGGCACAGTCTCCACGCCGTGGTCCTCAGCAGTGCTCACACACCTAAGCAGAAAAGAGACATTTTAATTAGAGCACCGCAGACACCGTGGATATCAACAAGTTTTCTCAACCCCACACAGGACATAGACATGACAATAGCTACGAGCAGCATGGCTGGTCAAAAAGTAGAATTAATATGTTAATGCAAATGAACTCAGCTACGTGCACAACATGCTTTTGTTACTTCATACAGAGGGATTGTACCTTTGATCGGCTGACAAAGGAGCAAACAGAAAATGACAGCCAGCGAGAACAAATCTTAGTGCTCCTGCTAGCAACATCTGAGCATTTGGAAATAACTCAGCATTTCCCCGTGCCTGGGGAATGAATATTCAGTAATAATGAATGCCACTCTGGTGCGTGCAGTGCTATTACTTGAGGAAAATGTTAGCAAATCAAAATATAAGGCTTTGCACCTCAGGGAGCTTTATGTATAGATGGCATTAAGGTTGAAGAATACTAATTTAAATATTGTGCCGTGTTCCTGAAAAACCAAGGCTGCATATCTGAAATGCTCTTCCTGTAAACCACAGCACATAAACACATGTTTCTTTTCATTTGAAACACACTGGGCTCAGCAACATACCCATTGTCAGATGGCCAGATATTGCAGCTTTATGCAAGAACATATCAGCTCTTTTTGATCTGCAGTACCTGAGCTTTTGTCTTCACGCACCTGACTTTCCTCGTTTGTATTCCTTCTCCACAGTGGAGGGAATTTTGTTCGCTGTTGATTTTGCATGGAGACCACGGTTCTACTTCCCAGGAATACTGATTGCACTCGCTGTAGCATGGGACTGCCTCGTGCACCTGCCAGGAGAAAGAACCAAACTCTTCAGTTGAACTGTCCAGGTTCGCATGTCTGCAGAGAAGCCTCAGCCAAACCCACAAAAAGGCACGCTGAAAAATACCCTGGCTCACTCCTCATGCTAAGGCTGTTGCAATGGCTTTAAGTTCATTTATTCATTATTGACTTGCCGAGGGATTTTTAAGTATATAATGAACAGCAGTATGCATGCAGCATCTCAGGAAGCAGGATAAATAACAGCTATTTCCTGTAGCCAGAAGAGGAACTCCATTACAATTTCATTTGCTCTGCCTGCTCTCAGTAAAATCTATCACATGTCATTCACCAGGTCCATATGTACCACATCCTTTCGTGTTTCAGAAGGTACAAACTTAAAATCAGCACTCATTTACCTTTGCTTCTAACACATTCTTATAAGCCATTTACCATAAAAGAATGAAATTTCATGTGTCCTACAAATTTCATTTTTATACACAAAAACGGTAAGTGCTTTTTTTCCTGCAGGTGACTTATCTCTAACACATCTCCTAATCAAACACGACAGTGTATTCACCTGAACTATGGCATCCATGTAGAGAGAAAAATACAGCCAAAAGCTTGATAAAAGGTGCCAGATATTCAGGTTGTTAAAAGCAGCACACTGAGATATAGCACTTCAGCAGATTTTTAGGTTTAAATAAATGAATGCATCAACAGTTCTATTACAGTGATGAATAAAAGTTATTTATTTTGAATCTGGTTTGTCTGCAGAAGCTGATTTGAAGATGCAGTATTCCCTGTTGCTTTGCATGAAACATAATATGCTGCCCTGGAAAAATACAGCACACCTAAAATTTCTTCTTCAACACACCAAAACCTCCACAGCCTTGCTGCTGTGGAGCCATTTCTTTCTCACCATTAGAATAACCATAAACCAATAGCCTTCCTGTCAGCTACCCCTGAAAAAGATTC
Organism: Acanthiza pusilla; assembly: GCA_036630365.1. Classification (NCBI taxonomy): domain Eukaryota; kingdom Metazoa; phylum Chordata; class Aves; order Passeriformes; family Acanthizidae; genus Acanthiza; species Acanthiza pusilla. Next base: position 5,992,450 of record JAXCHO010000039.1, read on the forward strand.
AGCCACACGTTTAATAATTTACAGTTTCATTTTAAAATAGTAGATTATGACAAAACATGTTGTGGCCACAAGAATAAAGAAACCTTCTTTGCAACATTTTGGAGGTGGGAAGACAAGAAGATTGAGATACCAGTCTGAAAACAAAACTGGTGTCCCATCAGAAGACCACCTTCATTTCAAATGGGAGGAAGACAACTTGCAAAGGAAAACTCCTCAGAAAGTGTCAGAGACTAATTTTAACTGTGGGTCTGCCTATACATTGTGCGTAGTTTTTAGAAGCGAAGGGAGAATAAGAGATGCTGAAAAGTGCAAAATACGTAAAAGGTTAAAAGACAGGAAAGAAGGAAATCGAAGTCTGACCTGGTGAGGGCAAGGACAACATGAACCAGTCAGAGCATCACATTTCACACAGAGGAGGGAAAGGGAGGGGAACAAAGGGCAGAGGTAGTCCTACCATTAACACCATTTCCCCTACATATTATGAAGCACAAATTACAAACCTGGATGTGGCTTTGAGCAACCTGAACTAGCGGAAGGTGTCCCTGCACATGATGGGGGATCAGGAACGAGATGATCTTTAACGTCCTGCCCCACCAGCCTGTGACCCCCAGAGCGCCACTGAGCCCTGCAGCCACATCCCTGCACGCGTGGGGACAACAGCAATCCCTCTTCAGGCACTGCAAAGCCTTTGTGCTCCCCACAGACATCCATCCAGGAGACGGATGGAGAGACAGGGAGTATTTATTTGTTTCCCTGCTCCACAGGGGGAAGGAAAAACCACAGCCTGCTTGTGTAGCCTGACAAAACACCCTGCCATCCACAGGAGACGATTAGTGAGGGAAAGGCGCTCGAGGCACAATCAGTTTTTTCCTCATCACAGAGGGAGTGAGCAAAGAGCCAAACTCGGACAAAACTGGCCAGCCCAGGGAGGAGGTGTCTCACAGGGCAGGGTCAAGGATGGTAAAACTGAATAAGCAAGTTTATTAAGAGCTGGGTGGCCTGTTCTGCTGTTTAGCCTTCTGGAGAGGAAGCTGAGGCTGGGAGCAGGCAGGAGGTGCCGGTGCTGTGCTCCTCCCTCCCTCCACAGGCACAGCGGGGCAGCCCAGCCCAACGAGCAGCTTTGGGGATTTAAGGCTCTTTTCCTTGCTCTATTAAATAACCCTCCCCCAGGGTTACAGGACACCACTGTGACTCCTGCAGGTTCACAGCACTGCCAACCTCAGCACTTGCCCTGCTGGCTGAATGAGGGATGAGGCCAAGAGCTTGGGAATCCCATCTCGTTGTCTCGGTGACCTCTGACTGCTCTGCCCTAACATCTGTTAAACCTCAGCCCTCCTCGAAGCAGCAAAGCCCACCTGTGGATAGCAGCAAAGGCTGAACATCAGGCATTCACAATAAACATGTTTTAGTGGTCAAAACCTCCTGTGGCACCCACCTGCTGCAGTAACAGTGGAGGAAAACCACACAGAGTTGGGCAGGCATGGGATGCCTCATGAACTAAAATCTATCTGAGGAGTCCTGTGAGGCCAAAACAGAAATCCCATGGGCAGTGACACAAATACTCATAATTGGAAGCGATACTTCAAATGTGCTCTTTCAAGAGCAGGGAGGATCACAATAGCAAAGCAATTAATAGAGCATTTCCAGTCTGCTGTGTGATTGTGTCAAACCCGTTCGATTACATGTGGAGTCCCAGCAGCTGCCTTCCTCCTCCAACAGACAGACTGACAGACACCAAAAACCTGAAACACAGCTGTCACAAATAACCTGTTTCCCAAAGTTATTGTTTTGCTGACACCACAGCACATCCTTCCTGTGAAGAAGCTCTCCCCTCTGTCCTGTGTCAGTGCTGAGAATTGCCATCTCTGCCAGCACTTCTGGGACACTGGGGAGATGCAAATAACCACCTGCGTCACCAGGAGGGACAGATTTCCTCAGAACAAGTTACAACAGGCACCAGTGGATGCCATTAAGCTTTTAAGTGGGAATCTCAAGGAGATGCAAGATTTCCATGGGTGGAACTCTGTGGGAACGGGTTCAGGAAGCTGTGAATACAATTTGTAACTCTATCTTTGCATTTAAAAAACACAGTGATGTGGCACGTGGCCCTTTCCTCCATGGGACAATGTTTTCCTCCCATTTCTCTCTCCTGGCTTGCCATAATTTGTTTTCAATCACCTCCAATTCCTCTTGGGTTTTTTTTTGTATTTTGAAAAACATACAACAAACCTTAAAGCATTCCATTCCTATCTTTCGCTAGGAGCTGTGGTACTTAAGGAGGTCAAACAGACGTGCTCTTGATTTTGCATTTTCAAAGGATTTTGACTGAGCACTGCTGTTCTATGCATCCCACCAAACAGAGGACCCTAGGTTCACTTCTCACCTCCTGGGCCACGGGGACACCCCTGTCCCAACCCTGAACAGAGGCTGGGACAAGATGTGGTGTCCTCAGTCCGCACCAGCGTGGGGACTCAAAGCGCCTGAGCCTGGAGGAGTTGGGATGTGCTCCCATGGATCCCTGGCTGTAACACAGAGCACATCCAACCCCCAAATCCCACAGGTCTGGGTCTCCTGGCCCACATCAAGTTTGCCATCCACTATCTCTGATGCAGATACAGAATTTCCCTGCCCTGCTATGCCACTTCTCTTCCCAAGCAGAAAGACAACAGTTCCTTTGAAAATAATCTGCTTAATGCTCACCCTTCCCCAAGCTCATGCAAACTAGGACAGTGCATTTACAAACCCCTTCACACCGAGCCCCCCATCACACGTATGCAGCTGTAGTATCACAATCCACCTCCTGAAGGACAAAAATGAAATCAATTCCATGCAACAGACACAGGAACCTGTTGTTCTGCATGGCTCAGCAGGGAGAAAGATGCTGGAAGCTGCAGACACCTGACCTGTGAGGAGTTGCAGATCTCAGTACCCAGGGTGACCAGCCTGGCTTCACTCCTTGCTGCCTCAAGAAATAAACACAGTCTCCTGGCATTTTAGGAAATTAACTGATTTCCTCACTTTTTATTCATATTTACATGCTGGGTTTTGGGCTCCATGGACCAAGGGGAGTTTTGCTGCTGCCTTTCCCAGGATCACTGCATCATTCTCTGTAGTCAGAATTAACCTGGAACTCTGCTTTAACACCTGAATCCCAAAATCTAGTTGATGGGCACGGTGCTCAAATTAAAGGGAAGAAGGACAAAAGCTACTTTTGAACAGACAGAGTGCTAAAGTTTGCCCTAATAAAGGAAGCCAGTTTCCATTCACTCAAATGCAAACCCCAAACTCTTGTTAAGGCATATTATAGTGGACAGTTGCTTCAACAAGATATACAAAAGTTAATCTATTTTTTTCTCTTTTAATACCTGATACTTGCATTTTAATGAAAAATCCAAATACCTAACCACCAAAGAGCTTTGCTGTGATTTATAATGTTCTCTAACTTATTTAAATGTGGGTCAAGAATAACAGTGACCTTGCAAAGGACTTCTAGAAACAAGTGCACTCGCTCAACTGATGTGATTCCTTAAAAGAAATTCATACCTATACTGCAGGTTGCCTGCCTGATGAGCACCTGCAGAATAAACTAGAACGACGTTCAACGCTTCTGAAAATCATAGCGACTTCATATTTCAGTGAACATCAAGATTTATTGTCCCTCAAGGTAAATATTGACTCTGGTTTCCCCTCAGTCGATATTTTAGCTTTCATGACAGTAAATCTTGGTGTTCACTCCAACGAAGTCAATATCTGCTTATTATATTAGAACAACCAAACTGATCACTGTAGCAGTTGCCTGAGACCCTGAGGACTACCTCTGTGCTATTCATTTCTAATACAAATGGGCTGAATTCATTGCTAACATAAGTTGATTGCACATGGCTGCCCTTATATCAAGGTTACATTAGACCTAACACATTGAAACAGCCAGAACCAAAGAAATAGCAACCCATTTTTAAACTGTGGAGACCACCATGAGTAGCACTGAAGGTAGAAAAGATCTCATATAGGAAAGAGTAATTCATTGCAATAATCTACAAATTTGACTTATATATTAACTCCATCTCATTCATTCAGATCTCTTATTTTGGTTGAAAGATGCTCATATATCAACTGAATAACTTTTATAATGCTCCAATACTGCTTTCACGTTCTCTTTAATCCAAATTAGATAATTTCTAACAATGAACTTCTTTTATTTAATTCTTTAAAATGGAATTAAAAATGGAGTACTTGCTTTGTTAATTACTTAACTGTGTGTTTGATTTGGCAGATCTAAGCACGCACATAAAAGCTTTACTGAATAAACTGTATATCTGAAGGACAAGTACTTGCACATTAACAAACAATACATCACAGAAATTATCTCATTAAAATTTCACCATTAAATACTTCTCTTTAAAATAAAATTGATTTTATTTCATGCTGGTTTATATATTGATCACAATCACCAGAAATATGCTAACTGCTCACCAGTATTAAAACTGGTTGAACAGTTAATTTTCAAGCAATTTAGATTTTGCAAAGCAGCGGCTTCACTGATGAATACTTGTTTTTAGGTATTTGGATGCTGCAAATAGAGACCAAAACTTTTAAAAAAAAATTGCTCAAAAAGACTTAGAGCATAAAAGTTTGAACTGATCTTTATGTGGCAAGACTTCTGAATTATTGGAAACCTTGAGTTTTGTATTCCTCTAGCAGATATCTGCACAAATACTTGTGAAGCAAATTCAGCAATTTTAGTTTTCATTTACACCCAAATCAAAGGAGTTTGTGTTTGTTACCTCCTTTGTGGTGCAGAAAAAGGAAAATCAATTAGAGCTTTGCTAAGGTTCTGAAAAGCCTTCCCTGGCATTGAACCAAGAAAACCTGAAACTGTTTAAAACTTTGCATCTGGCAAAAGGATGGGATCCATTTTACTCAAAGTTCAGGGGCAGGGCAGCAATTATGGCAGTACAGAGTTGCATCAGTTCCCAGGGTCTGCCCTGTGGGCAGTGTGGAAATCCCGACAGAATCAGAGCCCCCACCATTACTCCCCAACTTCAAAAACTGCTGAAAAATTATTTTCTCTGAAAAGAGTGAAATCACTTATCGAGCCTCTGAAGTTTCCCCTGATCTTGATTATCTATTTACAGCCCAATCCTCAAAACTGCTCAGCTTTAATCCTAATTTACACATGAGACAACTGAGGATGAAGAGCTGAGTGATTTACTAGAGGGCGGCAAGGGAGCCCTCAGGGAGTTGGGGACTCAATCTGGAAATGCCCAATTTCTTGCACTAACTGCACGATATCTCAGCTTAAAATCAGATTCTGGGAAGTTCAGATAAAGACATTTCAGGATGAAGCCATCAAAAAAAGCAGCACTGTAAAATTCTGGCTCCAAAATGAGGAAAAGAGGAGAAATTAGGAAAGCAGCAGGGTATTCTGGCTATAAAGACATCTGGATGCTCCACTTCCCCTCACTGTGGCCTTTAGATGCTTTTAGTGCATCTACGTTTTTGCTGGACTTTACAAAATATTCCTAGCAATCCCTCACATTTTTCTAATGGATAATTAAATATTCAAAGTCAGACACTGATTTATTTCAAAATCTAAAGTGCAATGAGTGGAAAATGCCTTGCTAAAAAAGTTAATTGAGACGAGCTCTGTCGAACCCCAGCCATTACAGCTCACTCTGACAGAACTACCATGTTGCTCAGCAAGGTTTATTAGTTCATACTTACGAGTGGTAAGTGGTTTTGTTTTCTGTGAGATTGGTGCAGGCATTGGAAACACCAAGTTGTAACACAGTGAAGCGCGAGTCGTCTTTCTCAGACTAAAATACCAAGTTGGCATTATCCAACGTGAGTAAATAAAAGGAAAAAAATATGCAGCTCCTGGCCCCAAACCGGCCTCTCTGGTTTTACTCATGGTTTTATTGTCACTACAACCTCTGAGAAGCAGGGCACAGCACTAAGTATAACCTTGCACACATTGGGTATTTATTCCTACCTGAAATATTCAGGCAACACAATTTAGCCTCTGAGTTATGAAAAAAATGGAGGTGTTAAAGTGGGAATGGGAGCAATGAGAATACAGTCACAAATGGCCAGCTCCTGGGCCTCTGCTTTTTATTTTATTTTTCAATTGTGTTTCATCACTATCAAGAAAGTACTGAATCCAGATAAGATACTGATAAATGCTATTGTACTACATTGTCAAATATGGGGGTTTGAAACAAGGCAGAAATTCATCAGTGAGAGTTTCAGGGATTTTTTGCAGATTTCAGAACCTGTAGGTGCTGTAGGTGCTGCTGCCTCCCTGTCACGAAGCTAGGCAAGCATAGAAAATTTAAGTAAATATAAATAAATCAATATCCCTTGTTTCTGAAACAGCACATTTTGCTGCAGCTGAAGTTTCAGGGGTAACAAACAAATGTGGTACCTCTCTGGATGAATCTGTTATGTTATAATAATGTTGGATCCAGTTTTGAAGAGAGGAAGAGAAAAAAAAAAAGCTGATTGATGAAGAAAACATCGAAGCCCCTTTTTACTAGATGAGAACAACAAGATGAAGACAGATTGCAACACCAACCTGAGCCTTTGTAGATGTCCATGTTAGCAGGGCATGACAAGCAGAAAGGAAAGAAAATTATATATTCATTAGTTTGGCTGCTGTATGATAATATTGAGGAAAAAAAAAGAAAAAAAGGCAGAAAATCTGCTTAAAATAAAATTGGCACAATGTAATGTCGCATTCAATCCTTCGATTTTCACATCTTTTAAAAAAAATTACCTCAAGCAGAAATCAGGCATTTCTTTGAGAGTGAATGAAAAGCACTACTATGCTGAAGAGTAAAGCAGAGTTCATTCAGCTCCACCCAGCAAACCTCTGGAGCTCATAGCTGTGTCTCATAATCAAAGTTTAGGATAATAAAAAAATTTAAAAAAAAAAAAATTTTAAAAATCTATGAACCTGAAATCTGGTAAGACACAACTACAGACTATCAGTCATGACAGACCTGAAAGGCTTTCAGACATTTAAACCTTAATTGGGTGACTCTGTCGTTAGTGAAGTGTCCCACTTCAGTGCACCCAAGGCAGCCCCCCCAGAGGTGGGGACACGGCCAGGAGCCCCTCCAGCCTGGGGACAGGTGGCTCTGGAGCTGTCACCGCCACCACCACGGCTCCTGCCCAGCCAGCAGCACTCCCAGCCCCAAGCAATGAGCTCCAGCAGGTCAAAAAGCTGCCCCGGCGGGAGAGCAGCGAGTAATTACTCGATCCAGAAGCCAAGTCATCTGTCACACGAAATGAAATAAACGCCGTCACTAAACACAAACAGTCCCACAGAAGCACTTTCTTTGTAGGCATCTGGACAATAGGCAATTTAAAGAAAAGACCATCAGAGCTTCCTGCTAAGTTAAAAATGATGCCTCGGAGACAAAGCTCAGCCCTAGCCTTTCTTTTAGGAGATTTTAAATCATTTCAAGGTCTAAGAGCTTCAAATTGATATTCTATCGGTTTATTTTCATGTCTTAAGCAAGAATGAATTAGCGCAACAGGAGCAGTCACGTCTGTCCTTACCGTAGTATGATCTTGAACTGACAATTTTTCCACACGAGATTTAAAACCAGTTAGATGACAAGAACAATTTGATTGATAGCACTATAGACAAGAGATGGAAGAGACTGAGAAGCGTCAGGCAGTTGAAAGTTATGTTTTTTGAAACACTCCTCTATGAGGCTACACCAAAGGCTGGGAGCAGAGAGAACTGCAAACTGCTCCTGGGGCTTCCCGCAGTCACAGCAAGAAACTGTCCAGTTTATGTTCCTGCAAAAGCAGGAATAGAAATGCAAACCAGCCCATAACCTGATTGTTTTGCGAGGATGAAACTGTCGCTCTCCCCGCAGCCTGCTCAGCAGCAGCTCTATTCCTCCTCAGCAGCATCCAGACAGAAAGGGACGCTGGCAGGGAGAGCGCGACAGGCACTGATGGATGAGCGATAGATCCCCTGCCTTCAGAGCTCGGGGAGATCACCCACAGCCTGATTAGCAACTGCAGCTGGAAAAATTTTCCTAGAAGAGCAAGACACTGCAGAAGGCTGGGTGTGTGACAGCCTGTTGCATGGCCTGTTTGTGGGAGCTGTCTTACTGCCAGGACAGGCACACGTTGGTACCGTGTTTAAAAATGGCATTAATTGGAGTGATTTTCTCCATGTAATTACAGGGGAAGCAGATCCCCCAGCAGTGCTGCAGAGAGCCCAGGCTCAGGACCAGGCACATGGATCCACAGATGTGAAGGCAGCTACAGCCACACCACTGCACACTTTAAAATCTTGCCGTTGTCACAATCTGACAGTTTTTATTGGTATTTCTTGCAGGAGGATCCAGACAGAAAAGATTTAGGCACACGAGAGCCAAGTTTTCTTTCCCAAATGCATATGTTCAAGAAAAGTGATGTGCTGCAGAGAGAAACCATGCTTCTACCTGAAAGAACATCCATATTTAATAAACTAAAGGCTCCCTTGAGCCAGAAGTTAAATTCTACCCAACCTACTTCAAACATCAGAGTGCACATACACTGTCCCCAAGCCAAAAGATAAGAGGGAAGTGCTTGCGAGCCACTACCTTGTGGGGTAGCTGATGTCTCTGTAGCTCTGGGTATCTTTCTTCTCTGTTTCCATTCCTTTCTTTCAGGGCAGGGAATACGTATTTTCAGATTCCTACATTTCTATCACTGACCTGTAGTTTGAGGTTAAATGCTTTACATGGACCTGCACAAATCCCCACGAATCAATGCAAAGCCTTCTGCTCAATTCCGCTGGGACGTGCTGCAGCAAGCAAGAAACATCTGAACATTTATAGGTGCATCACTAAAATTTAGGGGGAAAAAAGTATTGATCATGGTGAATTTTTGCTGCAGTATGTATTTATTTAAAATGTACATCAATACTGCCTATATATTGCTGATTAATGAAAAGCTATATAAAAGCCGAATAGACTTTTTTTGAATAAAGGTGATAAGGAACACATCCCTAGGATTGTGCAGGGGGGTTGGACTAGATAATATTTAAGACCCCTTACAACCCAAACCATTCTATTCTAGGATTCTAGGAAGGAACAATAGAATAATTCTTCACGCACACATGCCCACGCTCTGCAAACATCAGCATCTAGCATATAGCTATATTTTCTCGGTTTTAAGGAGTTTATGCGTGTCTGACTGCTGGAAGCCTACCAGCAAACTGAACTCCTTATTTGTTCGTGTTCCAGAGGGTACTGCAGCCTGTAATAAGCACCAGCAGTGCCCCAAGCCCTGCTCTGTACCACCATTCAGGATGGGGATGTCAGGGCACGAGTGATTCAGCAGTTCTCACACCTCTGCCATTCCCTGGAGCACCACCTTCATGCATCCATGACTCTGGAAATAATGGAGTGGAAAAGGCTGTTTCCCAAAACAGTAAGTGAAGGGAGGAAATCGAAAGCAAATGCAGATGGAGACTGCACAACCCAGCTGTGCTTTGCAGTGTGTCGTACACATGAACCATTGTACCTGAAACCTTTCAGAGAATTAAATAATGCAACACAGCAAACGGCATGTGATATAAATTAGAGGACACAGTAATTTAAAGATCATGCAAACGGTCTAAAAGAAAGTATTCATTCAGCCCATTTAGAAGAGAAAGTAAGGAAAATTAACAAGGTAGAGACAAGAAACTGATGGGGAATAGCAGACCTGAAAGGAATTGAAGAGTCAAAGAAATAAGGGGAAACACCCTTACCTATTGCAGGAGCCACACAGAGAAAGCCCAACACTAAAAAAAGTCAACTTACAATAGAGAGAATGGCAGGAAATGGAAGAGCACCAACAGGGTGAAGACAGAGAAAGGTGAGATAAACTTTTTATGATAGGCACTGACTTAGAAACTTTGGCCAACGAGGAGGGCAAACTTGAAGAGACACCTGAAATAACTTCTGTGTCAACAGGGCTATTTAGGAATGACAGGCACAAGATGCCCAGCATCCTTCAGAAGATGAAACTCCAGAGAGCTGAAGGAAGAAAGGAGGAAAACAGTGAACTGCTCAGCAATCATACAAACTTTTATTCTTGGGAAAATATTTTCCCACAAACATAATCTGTAAGCAGCAGAAAATAACAAGGAGATAAGTAGCAGGCAGCATGAGTTTGCAAAGAACAAACCATGTGAAATCATTCTGATGTTCTTCAGTAACAGGATAAGAGATGCTGTGGATAGGGATGAAATGATAGGTATTATGTCGACCTTAGTAAGCCTTTCACACACCTTCAGGCTAAGGAAATGTGGTTTGGATTAATCTAATACTCTGCAGTACAATGCTGGAAAATCACATTCTGAATAGTAAAGTGTAAAACTGGCAAGAAACTACAAACATAGCTCTGCAGGGCTTTATGTGCTGTATCCAGTCATATTCCTTGTTTCCATTAATTTGGGGCTGATGGACTGAAAATGATTCTTACTGACTCTGTGGACGCTGCCAAGGTGAGAGGGACAGCAGCTGGAGGACAGGAAGAGAATCCAAGATGTGCTTTATGAATTGGTGACATGGAATAAAAAAATAGGCTGAAAGATAAGTACAGAACTACAGTGACCAGAGATTGACCAGACAACAGTGAGAACACAGAGTGAGAAACAAACAGCCCCTCAGTGGCACCACCGTCCTGGATCCAGAAATTGCACAGAACCATAAAGAGAATGTGATTCAACAGTATAGTAGAATGATTGAGACGAATACAGAGTTAGTAAAACACTGAGGTACCACTGCAGCTATGGCACAGCTTCAGCTCAGGATGCACATCCAGACTTAGGTACCCAACTTCATGAGGAATCTGCAGGATTTGAACCAGCTGGGGAACAACTGATGACAGCAACACCATAAAGACCAGAATCAAATTGCCAAGGTGAGTGGTGGCACTCCCTCTGTTGCTTTACAGGCAAACATTTAAAACACCAATATAATTACTTACCACCTATATGATGGCAGGTCTGTCAACAAAGCATGGTATCACTGTCAGATAAAATAGCAATGCTGAGCCATAAAAAGAAATAACTCTGCTGTATCACACCAGATGCAGAGTGGCAAAAAGACACCTGAGAGAGCTTTAAAGAGATCTTCCAGCAGCTTGAAGCCATCTATCTGCAGCATCACTGAGCTCTGTGCTGGCTTATTCACTGCTGCCTTGAATAAATCACAGATTGCCAGACTCTGTTTTGGAAACCAGGGGCTCTCTTACACCTCATAGAGGAATAGGGGGTTGGAATTGCCATTATATTAAATATTAACAACACTGTTGTTGTAACACTGCCTACAGTCCTAACTCCTCACTGTAAAAGTAACATTGGTAATGACAAAGCACTTAAAGGAAACCCAGGAAAGTAATTCAGTGTCTGAAACACTTGCCTAAAAGTAACAAAAGGCAGAAACCTACTTTGGTTCAGGTGAGAGATGGGAAAGGGGAGACTCAATTATTTTTGAGAATATACAGAGAGAATTTCTCTTGGAAGACCTCTTTTTAAGCTAGCAGGTAAAGATGTATGTTTCCAAGGCTGAGAGCTGTAGTTACAACAATTCAACCTAAAATTATAAAAAAAGAGGGAACTCTTTAAGTATGAAGGAAATGAACTACTGGATCGGTTTAACCAGGGTTATTCCTCTTCAGCCAGATCGTGCCTTTCTACAAACCTCCCCAGGTAGGCAGAGATTTGACTGCAGACAAGGAGTTTATCCCATACAAGAGGTCAAAGCACCATCATCATCATCATCATCATCATCATCATCATCATCATCATCATCATCATCATCATCATGTAACTCTGGTCTTAGGATCTCTGAATGAGGAACTCCACAGAAGACTTCTAAATCTAAATCACATATTAATCATCCAGTGAGCACCACATTTATTAAGCCACCCTACACACTTTAAATATAAATTGAACATTGAAGTGGAAGGGATTCTTGTTTGGATTTCACGTACGTTTTGAGAGGCTGTCAGAAAACCATAGTTGTACATTATAGATCAGAGGCGCACTGGAGTTCAGCCAGTTCATGTATCATCCCACAAATGTCGATCCCCCCAAGATGACAATATTTTATTTAGTGCATCAGCTCTAGCTACTAAATTTTAAGCAAGACAGGAACTGGAATTCAGCAGGAGAATACACGTTTTTGCTAGATCATGATGGCACCAGTGGCATCAGGATGGAGGAGGAAAACGAAAAAAGCAATTATTTAAATAACACAAACATTCCCTTGGCTGCATCTAGTCATCAATGACTTCTGCCATTTCTCATCTGTAACTCTGGGGTGGGTAAAATAGATGGAATACTTGGAAATGCAAGTTGGAGTCTCCTGTCTCTGGATAGAGGCTTCCAGATCTTTGGTTTTCTTCCGAGACAGCTGCTCCTGCTGGGTTTTATTACTAAGATCCCTTGCTTAGCAGTGCATCTCTGACCTTCCTGCAGGTCAGTGCACAGTACCTGGCACATGGACAAATATATGCATGTATGCATGGGTATCACTAGGAATAAATAGGAGCTGATTGACAGGAAAGTGAAAACAAAGAAAACAGAGAGAGAACAACTGGCAAAGAAGGGCAAATATTCACTGTGCACAAGTGCATTTCAGGGGAAACAAGAAAAAGAGGAGAAATATGGCAACAAGGAATGCTGGCAGTGACACAGTAAAGGATAAAGGCAAAGAAAAGACAAAGGAAAACACCAGAGGAAAAGGCTCACTGTGTTTTACAAAGGCTTGACAAAGTATAACATAAAGGAAAATATGTCTGAGGCAGGACAGAGGTGCACAGAGAAGCAGTGACAAAGTTATTTGCAATAGGGAATACATGGAACCCTGCTGGGCTAGGCTTGGGTCATCTCTTTGTGGTTTGGCAAGTCCTGTAACAGCTTCGGATCATGTGAGACAATAGATAGAAAAGTTGGAAAAGCAGCAATGTTTAAAAGGCTAACACCTGTATATCTACTGACAGTTTAATAGTGACTTTAGTGGCACTGTTTGCCCCATTGGCAACACTTGTGTGGTTATTTTCAGTCTATTTTACAAAGCCACCCTTGGAAATCTCTGCTTTCAGCAAGCGATGCAGGCGTTAGAATCAAGCTCCACTGGGTTTGTACCAAAGCCTCTCCCACAGTGCAGCTGCACCCTGGTGTGAAGGGACACACTAATTCCAGAGAATCACAGAATCAGAGAATATGGGGCTGGATGGGACCTCAGGGATAATCTGCTCCAACTTTTCATGGCAACAGCACAGTCTAGATGAGGTACCCCAGCACCCTGTCCAGCACCACAAAACTGTCCAACCCTGGGGAAACCACCACCTCCCTGGGGAGATCATTCCAATGGACTGTTCTCACTGTGAAAAATTTTCCTTGTGTCCAGCTGGAAGGAGTAACACACACCTCTTACCTGTTGCCTTTTCCACACAACTCCTCGTAAAAAGGGAGCCTCCATCTTCTCTGTAGCCACCCTTTAAATGCTGGGACATGGTGATAAGTCTCTGTGGTTGATAAGGTCTCTGTGGTCTCTATGCCCATGTCTTCTGGACTGGGAAACAATCACATTTCACTGCCTTCTCATTAGGCTTCGACATGAACAGCAAGGAAAGTAACTGCTCACTCAAAGAGCTGTTTAAAAATACTTGAGCATGGCAGTAAATGCCTCTCAGTGTTTATTATAGGGACATCAGACAGTTTGCAAATTACATTTTTAATTGCTAAATGTTGACATGTCTGGACTATGAAGGACCAACATACAGCACATTGCTTCAGATGGCTACAGAGAAATATAGCCTGGTAAAATCACTGAAAAATCCATTGCAACTGGCATAAATAACACTTTAGTTTGGATTTTTGGTTGTTTTGGGTTGGTTTTTTTCAGATTGTCTAACAGAACAATCCAGCTGCCTTTTTTTACTTTCTATTATATCAACAAAAACCATCAGAGAAGGAAAAATGCCAAACAAATTCCTTCTTTTGCACTATGGAAATGAAAAAGAAAATAATCAACTAAGTAACACTGTTATTTGTGCTCGTGTGTGTTTAGACATGGAAATATTTTTCTTAATAAAAACAAAGGACATTACAATTCTGAGGAAAACAGAAACCTGAGACAGCATTTTTCCCTCCTAAATACAGCAGAAGTTGCTTCCCAAGGACAATGCCTGACTTTCTAACTCAGGCAACCACTGGACACCAATGAAACCAAACCAGATTTATCTGACTGTGATGGTCAGCAGAACAGGATATTCAAAATACAAACCACAAAATTTATGCCCCTCTGTTCCTGCCTGGCTTCCTCAAGCACTGGATAGAGGTCTGTGAAGCAGGACGAGCTCCTGTTAAACACAAGGAAAGTGAGCAGGCAGCTGTGGTGCACTGCCAGCCAGAGGCCCTTCACAAATATCTCCAACTTGAGATTCCCACACCAAAGGAAAAAGGATTTACGTTCCTCACTCATCCAGACCAAACGGTTATGGCTGCACCTGAGCACTGCAGAGTGGAACCACAGCAGCTAAGGGAAAAAGCCTAATGGCAAACTGGATGGGAGCAGCACGGCTCCACTCAACAAGCAGATGACATCAGAGACGTCTCCACTGCTGGCACTCGGAATTTCCACCCCAAATCAGGAACACAAAAATGCCATCGGAGCCCCCAGCACTGCCCTTGCAGCCCCCCACACAGGGGCACAACCAGCAGCAAGCCAGAGGCGCTGGCAGGTACAGAAAAGCACGAGGGACCTGCATTTACCCAAGAGAAAAGTGACTCAACACTCCTCCCTGCCTGCTGGAAAACTCACTTTAATGCTTTCCAAAGATTATAGTCCTGATGCTTTTTGCATTCCTGGAATCAACAAGACACATCAGCAGTGGGGAGGGCCGTGGCAGAGAAAATGCTGATAACAGACACTATTGTAATGGCTATGCTTTCAAGACCTCCTGGGGACGAGGTGAGATGCCACAGTGGGTAAAATACACCTTTCCTTGGGGAACAATTATGGGAGGCTTAAAGAAAATTAGGTGAAGTACTGAAGGAAGCCCCTGATGGTGTACACAAGGGCAGCTCTAAAATACAGAGAACAAACCAGGATCAGAAAGGCAAGATTATCTTTGCTCGGTATAGTAACACATGCAGACTTCTTCAGAGCATATCTACTTATAGTAACTGACATTTTTAACAATTCTAATTCTAAGAATGCATGCATTTGTTGGGAATTAGCCCCCTCAGACTAAATGCTTCCAGAAGCCTCTCTTGTTTTTTCCCTAAACAATGTGATACCAAGCATTCAGACTCTTTTCTGCTACATTGTCTCTTTTGGATTGTTTTCTTTGTTTTCATTGCAGCACAAGCATGCCAGAAGTGCAAACACAGCAGCAGCAGACAGGGGATGTAAGCACATCTCCAGTGAGGTCGTGTTCTCCATCAGGCTGGCACGGCAGCAGAGGCGAGCGCTGCTCCCATCCGGCAGAAATAACAGGACCGTGAACGTGGTTATTCATCTTCTCCATAGCTCACTCCATCAGCAGAATGACACACAGCAGTGATCCACACCCAGGCCTCTGACAGGACCTAACAAACTTGAGAAATTCTTACAGCAACAATTAGTTTGGTCCTGTCTGAATGGCTCTTTCCCTCTGAAAAGGGCATTGTGGCATTGGTTGATTAGTTAGGAAGACTTTTCCTCACAGTCAGCCTCTATCTCCACTCCTTTAACTCCACCCCATTACCCTTGTCACACCCCCGGGCACCACGCTGTACAACTGGTGTGGTTCTTTGACATTTACACCCTTTATGTGTTCGGGAACTGTTCTGAACCCCCACGGACCCCACACAGCCCCAGAGGCCTTTTCACAGCAACATTTGGCTCTGTGAATATGGAAAATGTCTCTCTCACACTCCTGCCCCACCAGGGGGGACACAGTTGTGTTAACTACAGCCCATACTCCCACCCAGAAGCAGCCCGGCAGCACAGGGGGGCTCTATGGCCCCAGCCCACACGAGCCCCTGAAATCTTCAGCTTAAGCACACACAGGTTGAATGCAGACTTTGATGGAAAACAGGAATGTACCATTCAAACGTCACATTGCTTGCTCTCCCCTGGCTTCCTGGCCCATTTACTGCACTCTTCCCAGGCATTAAACGGGAAGGAAAGCTCTCTATCTATGTTTATTACGCAATTCAGTTTTATATCAGCATATTTAACTTGTTTACGCTGAACTCTGCTGCCTAAGCAAAGAACCACTGAGCGGAGTCTTGGGGGATTACGTTCAGTATTTTCTCTTAATTAGGTTGCACTGGCTCCTAAGATGCTCTGCGCTGCTTTTATCTGCATCCTCCCACAAACTGGAATTGTGTATCCCAATATTGCATAAATGTTTTTACTCTTCTCTGAGATAAACCTAAGGAGATTAGACTGGTCGGCTTCTCTCAGGTTCTTGCAGATTATTACCCGTGACCTCGCTGCCCCCATGTACATGTCCCTTATCTCCCTCCAACACTTCTGGGTTTGAATGCTTCTGATTAAATGATAGAGCCTGAAAAATGGCCAGGGGCTCCCTCTGTGATTTGCACTTTCTGAAAATGCTCTCATTTGCTCATTCTTGCCTTCACCTGTTCCTCTTTCAATAGACCATTTGGGACAATAATCTGAAAGCATTTATTGTAATTGGGCTGCTGTTCCAGAATCATTTGGTCTGCCAACTATTGAGATTCATCACAGCACAGATTTCAGAAACCTGGAGCCAAGGGACTGTCCAAGCTTTCCTAGAAGTCATAAGAAATCCAAGGACTAACCTCTACCGCCTGACCTAGCTCTCCTCAGGCTGCAGTACATTTCTCTGCAGAGATTATGACTATTTAATATGAACATTAAGAGCCATGTGAGGCTGTAAGTCACCTCAGAACCTTTAATCATACTTTCAGACCAAGCAGGGGGAATCCAAGTGTCAGTGGGACTTCACCCTGCCGAGACACCTCTGTGCCCAAAACACTGTCATCCTGCCTGGGCTCCCACATCAGGCAGGTCAGCTGGCTGACAGCTATTTTATTCATGTTAAATCTTTATTTAAAACGTTCAGCCTTGCATATGTAGGGCACGGAAGTTCCTGCAGGAGAAGTAGGTCGGTGAGCTGGCCCTCAGTTCAGGGGGAGGTAATTTCTGAGAGCAGACATCATAATGCAAGGCAGGGAAATTATGGCTATTTCAGGACAGCACAAGGCACTGACAGAGCCTGCCAAGATCAGCTGGGGGAGATCCCAGCCTCTGGCACAGTGCAGGGGAGCTGTCAGCTATCGATTCATAACAGCAGGCAAGGACTGGGAGAGCTCAGTTTCCAATTCAGTCCAGGATCCCTGGGCATCAAGGGTCTTCCTGAATTATTTATTTGGTTCAACAGGTGATCTTTGGTCTTTAGATTATCTTATTCCACTCAGCCACCTCTCTAATGTATTTTTTTTCTCTTTTTCATCTTCTGCTCAACTTTCCCTATGAAAATTAATTTTCTCTCTGCTTCCTTTGCTCAGCCATGTGCTGAATCCCGGATGACTGTCCTTTCTTAGAAGAATATATAATCGGTGTCCATTTTCCCAATGGCAACATCTAATAAATCCAGAGCTTAGAATCACAAGTACTAGAGATAAAACATTCTTGAATAATGTCAATATAACTTTCCAACTAGTTCAATAGCAGTATTAGTTCCAGTATGACAATGCCTTATTTTCAAACAGTTATTTATAGGGCTTTCAAGTTACCTGGATTTTTTTTTTTTTTTTACTGTGCATAGCTCTTTTCTCCCTAATATTCAGTCTAAAGCATCTCTGAAATCAGAGCTGAAAAACCTCCTGGCTAATTTTATGTTTCAAGTGCCAGTACAATTTCCAGAAAGTACAAGAATTACTGAGGTCAAAAGAATCATTCCAACTTACACCTCGCTGTTCATTCAGAATGAGTTTTGAGACATCCTTTCAGGACAAGACGTTCTAGCCCCAGTTTCAATAAACGCGGCTTTGAATTTGGGTGACCACTCATGATTATTTGAGGTCCTGTTTCACCAGTTTAAGTGACCATCAGCATGCCACTGCATTCTGTTCCATATTCTGCTCCTTGCTGTGCTTTACACCTCCTTTCCCATTCTGCTTGTGAACAGCAGCACACACACCATCAGCGATTCACCCCCAGCAGAACAGAGCTCACAGCTGAAGCCTGGTGGGTCCATAAACCCTCTCTAGATCCTCACACACAGCACATCATTAATACACTCCGAGTGCTGCAACTTCCGAGGCTGAAGCGAGCAGTTCCAAAACCTGCACCAGGGCTAAAACCCACTTTCATCTCGAATTTCACTGTGGGAACTGAAGGAGCCAGTTATTACCAACCCATGTGAGACATCATTTGTTTTGTAGCTGCTAACTCATCATCCTGAGCGGACTCCTGCCTGTGCAGCCGCGCAGGAGACACGCGCCGTACGCGCCGCTAATTGGGCGGGCGCCAGAACGGCTGTCAGCAATGCGCTCCGTCGGCGTTTCCCCACAAAATCCATCAGCGTGGCAGCCAGGAGCTTAGCCCTCAGAGAGGAGAAAGAATGGGAAAGGCATTTATGAGCCTGACAGGATTTTAGAGGAAGAGTTAAGGGAAGAGATGACAGTTCGGGAGAGACACACCAGAGGACAACAGAGTGCTGCGGGTCCAGGACGATTATATTGGGGTCAGCCACCGCCGAGGCACCTGGCGGAGGTGCAGCGCTGCACTAATGGAAGGCACTCACTTCCAGACATCACAATGACATATTTGAACACAGAAGAAAATGGTTGAGCTGTATTTGGATGCCTCCATGAGGATTTTTCTATTTCCTGCTGGCTTTCTAGGAAAAATTAGTTCAGACATATTAAACACTTAGTGCATTTGCAAAGTTTTGTAAGTTGCCAATAACTGAGAGCTGTGTTTGGGTGTGCAAATTCTTCTGCCATGTGTATCTCCCTGCCAAAATACTCGAGGTTCAGTAATGCAAAAACACAAGAAAATGCAGCAGCTCTTATTAAAATTACGGTATATGGGCAGTAAAGGCAGCAGTGTATTTCTTAAATCAGAATTAAACAGCTCAAACAAATGGTTTTGGCCACAGACACAGACAAACCCTTTAAAGCAGTTATCTACACTTGAGGATATATCTTTAACAAGCAATAAACTTCCACAAAAAGGTTCCTGCATTTACGGAAGAAACTGCATTACAGAGATCAAGCCACCTCTGGAAGAGAAGGAGCATGCCATCAAATTTATTTCCAAAATCAGTTTCATGCTAAGCTACAATCTCGTTTACCTAAAAATAATGAAAGAGGAAGGAAAAAAACCACCCAAAATTATTATTAAAACGAACAGAACAGAACATTTACCAGATGTTCGGGTTCTCCACCTACCCTTAATCCTTCTTGACGTCTGACACTTCATTTTAAAAATGCATTAATAAGATCATGAATCATAACAATAAAACAGGTGCCATTAAAACCCTCTAATTTAGGCTTCTAGTTAAGGCATGTTATACGCACTCACCTCCTTCCATTGACTATGTAAGGATGTCAGGCTCTCAGCTCTAAAAATTAATGGGAATATCTCTACAGTGTCTTTTTTTTCCCAATTCTTCTTTAACCTCCAACTTAGCCTACTCTAGAAGCTAAGCCATTCCCATTTCTCCTTTCCCTGTCACACTTAGTGCTCCAGTCCCTCCTTTAGACAGCCCTACACACTCCTGCTGCCAGCGACAAGTTCAGCGACGCTATTGCTTCTCTCAGCATTGGAAGGTGCACAGAGAAATTCACGGGAGAAGCAAATTAGTCAGAGACCTCTCCTTTCTCCACCTCATCCTCACCTGAGCAACACAAAAAGCAAAGTCAGGAGCTGCTAAACTTCCGCACTACAGGAAATTACTCACTTGCATAAACAATACTCCTGCCTGCCCTTTCCAATCCCTCCTTGGTGTCTTCCTACAGGAATAAGCGGCCAGCCCTATGCCAGTGGTAAATGGGGTGCTTTGTTTAACTGCACATGGCATTCCTGATTTCATCCTGAGAAAGTGGGAAATGCCACGCCAGGTAACCAACGAGGGTCCTCAATTACCCATATTTAGCTTTATGGCAAATGAAGGAAGAAGGGGAACAGAAAGAGGAACCAACAGCTGAAAACCACACACGGAGTGGGGGAAAGGACCGTGTACTCATGGACAGGACCAGCTAAGCCATCAGTAAAAACAGCACTGAAATAAGGAGCTATTGACACTTTTTCAGGAAGAATGGCAAGATCACAGCAGCCAAGTGAGAAACAGGCAAAGAGGGCACATACAGAAGAGAACATCATGAAAAGAACGTAACAAAACCAGGGATCTCGGGAATTGTCAGACTAATATCAGCAGGGATATCACCTTAAAATGCTGTGTGAAAGAAGGTAAGGTAAGGATTTGAAATTCCCTTGGACAAACTGCCAGCCCTGGCAGCGTTCAGAGGCTCCAGACACAGAGCTGCTGCTCTGAGCCTTCTGGGGATCCTGCACAGGCACCAGGGGATTCTTCTTTTCAAGGCAAGGTTTGAGTTCACACTCCTTCAACTCCTAACACCGTTTACAAAGCCACAACGGAGAACCCAAAGCAACAGAATTACAAGCTGGGTGAGGTGAAAACGAACTGCTGCATCAAGATACCACCTCTGAGGCAGGAGAGGGGAAATGTGTGCAAACATTCTGTTCTGCCAACGATCAGCCAGATTTGCAGAATTGGAGCCTTCTCTCATTTCTATTGGGTTTCCTTTTTGCAATTCTATTAGAAAATTGCTCCTGACTTCTAATAGTGTGAGATATTGCAGAATCAGATCTAAAACACGCTAATGTCACGAGAATAATGATTACAAATCTTGGAGGCACTTTGTATGCTACACAGGTACATCTCACATTACAGCCACCCTGAATCTGAATTTGTTTTCTGATTTTGATGCTTTTAGTTGTGCTTTTTTGTATATATTCCACTATATTTCTGTATTTTTTACTGCAATATTTCAGTAACTCCTTGTAACAAATTCAAGTCTTTTGCCTTTTTTTTTTTTTTAATTTATGGAAGACTTCTTTTTTAATTAAAGTTCTTAAAACTTGCTGCCAAGGACTTTGAAATTCAAGGATTTGATTTAAGCTACCAGAAAAAGGCATTCATGATCACATTGGGATCCTGGTTTCTTCTTTTCAACACCAAAGCATAATTACCTCTCTGTAATAGTTATGCTGAATATTAAACGGAGCGATTATTACGGGACATTTTAACTATCTGAACATTAAAAACCTAAAAGCACTAATCATAATTCTTTTGCCATATTAAAACATCATGAGTAAAGCAGGAGCTGCACTAAAGCAATAGTCATTAATCAGTACTTAAAATAAGCCTGTTGCCAAATTATCTCTTAGGCTTAATTTCCTTGAGCAGTATCATCCCACAGAGAGAAGTCTGCAGTAGAACCTGTCACATTCCTGCTCTTCACGAGACCAGGCCAGCACTGCCAATTGCTCACCTGTATTTGCTGGCCCCATGACAGTGCCAGGACCTCACAGAGGTGCAAATTAAATACCCACCTGCCCTCAGGGCAGCCATGGCTGCCCAGTAAAGGAGGCAAAATTGAATGAGTTATTTTGCCCTAACTCTGCAGGTTGAAAATCTGAATTTGGTGCCACGGGAGGGCACAGAGGATTGGCAGAGCCAGTGAGCTCTGGGAGGCAAGGCTGACAGGAGGGGAACAATCGTATTTTAGAGGCTACTGATTTAGGGCAGCGGAAAGAAGGGATTATCCACTCCTCACGCACCAGGGAGTGCCAGCTCTGGCTCTTTGCAAGGGCTCTCCTGCCTGACCCTCCTGCACTGTCTCGGTGTCCCATGCCCAAGCAGTTGGTCCCTGCCCCCGAGGGCACAGGGAAAGCCCCACGGACAGGGGAACAATCCCCCCACCTATGCCTGCAGCTTGTCCATCAGTCCCACGTACTCACTTCTCTCCACACTCCGTACCAATGAACGAGAGAAAAACTTAATAAAATGTAATTAATCTAACCATTCTAAAAAGAAAAGCTTCTCTGAGACTGAGAGGGTGCAATGCTGTAAGGGAGAGCATATGGCCGTGACACAGGTCTGTGCCAGGCTGGGCCAAACTTCCCGAAGTTACGAGCTGAGTGCCAGTTGCAAAACTTCCACCTGCTGGTGATGATGAACTTCTTCCCTCCCTCCTCCTTCTAGCTGGAAACACTCCCTGTGTGCTTCCATCTGCAAAGGCAAAATCTGTGCATCCCGGCTGGCTGGAGAACATTCCAGAGGGGAAGTGTCATCAGCGGGCACAAGGTGCCACCCAAAACTGCCATCCCAGGCCAGCAGACAGAGCACGTGCCCTGCTCAGCACCCAGATGTAGTGCTCCTGCCAGACACATCACTGGTGATTTGTGTCTGCAAGGTGTTAAAAGCCTCTTGTTCAAACAAGGAACAAACAAGCTGGTCTCTAATGCAAAGATGTTACATCCTATTTTATATATACTGCACCAAGGAATAACTATATCGAGAGCAGGAGTTAGCTGTCTCTTTGCTATGCCTTTCATAAGTTTGCTCCTTCCATTTATCCTCCTTTTTATGGGGCACAGGAGAGCTATCCCTCAGCTCGCCTGCTCTTCTTTCTCCCTCCCTTGTCCACAGCTAATTTTATCTCCCCCATGGCTTCAACTTTCATTTTCAACCAGCACTTAGGCTGTCATAGCTGAAGCGTTCCTCTCCAGTCAACACATTATTTTAGCTCATCTCTCTCTCACTTCAGTTGTCCCCACTTCGCTCCACCAACGACACCACTGAGGAGCACTCACGTCTGAACTTCTGTTATACCTTTCTTTATGCCACCCTCCTGGAATACTTAACTGGAATTAGTAAGAAATATCATTCCCTTCCCCAGTTCTCAGTACTTTCTCGAGATCCACTCCTGCTGCAAGCCTCACCTCTCCCTCCCAAAACCGGCCAGACACAACACTCTGGTTGCACGACTCTTTATAATACTGGCTGCTACTTATTGTACTTTTTCTTTCAAAATATAACCTGGCAAAAATGGCATCACCGTCCCATTATGTCTGCTGTTAACCTGCACGACCAAACAACCTCTGCACTACCCCCCTTTTCACTGCTCTTTGATCCTTTCCCATTGTTTTGTGGTTTATTATGTTTTTTTACTTCAATACTGATCGGCTTTCCCACTTTTGGGAAAGCAATCTGCCTTCTGTGTGCATACAGCAACTACAGCAGTGAAGACATTACCATAAAAGTGATAAGAAATAGTGCTAAGAGCTAGTTCTGCTTTAATCCATTTATCCCACTGTGCCTTCCAGTAGTCAAAATGAAGATATGTCCATGGGACCTGGCAAAGAATCAAATTTACATAGCACAATAAGACATGAAATAGTTACAACTGCAATTGCTTAAGGATAATTCAGCCTATTATCCCCTCCTGTGTTATGGTGAAGGGTCTGGGCT
Organism: Acanthiza pusilla; assembly: GCA_036630365.1. Taxonomy (NCBI): domain Eukaryota; kingdom Metazoa; phylum Chordata; class Aves; order Passeriformes; family Acanthizidae; genus Acanthiza; species Acanthiza pusilla. The sequence goes on from JAXCHO010000039.1 coordinate 6,016,000, forward strand.
TTGGGTAAGAGCTGATGCGCATTAATAAAAAGTGGATTTTATGTGACTAACAGAAGAATGCTTCACTAATTTTGAAGAGTCACGAGGAATAAAAGGACTTTCAAATTAAAAAAAAGAAGGCAGTTGTCCAGGGAATTCGGATATTTGTATGGGGACCAAAACAATGCTACTTTTAATAAAGCTGCCATCATTGCAGATCATATAAACAGCCCCTTTTTACCCCAAGGCACCCAACAACGAGCCCAACCTGGCAGTCATTACTTAGGCTTCACGCTCATTAGTTTTTTATCTAAACCATTCTGAGCTGATCAGATTTTCTCATGTGCCGTTTAGGTAAGGATCTGAATGCATTTTATCAGGGTATATCCATTAGCTTTGCAGAATAGTTTATTGTTTCTCTAATACTCAATATAAACAACACTGCAATACACAGGTACTCTCTTCTTAAGGGAGAGAATATTCCCCTGAAAATGGCTTTTACTAGCTGATTAAAGAAGAAATAAGTCCTACAAAACATCTTGAAAGTCCTACAAAACATCTTTAAAGTGAGGAATAAAAGAAGTGTAACTCTTAGTTGCTCATCGATGATTTAGAAAGCACTTCCATAATCTTGGTCTCTCCTATTTCCAACTTGTTATCCAACCTGGAGCACTCACTTGAGGAATGTCACTGCTGTTCAGCAGTGAAGCCCTGCCTGGGTGTAGCTCAAATGTGATGTATGAGTGTCTTTAATGAAACCCTTCACTCTGCCAAATGACTGGGCTGGCTAATGACACTCTGAGGTAGAAGACCAAAGGTGAAATGAATATGCAAACAGGACCACCGTTCCAGCTGCACAGAAAATTTGTCATTTAAGTGTATTTGGGACAGACAGACAGGCGAGACAGAACAGAGACACTACCGCTGACAGTGTCCATTTTGTTCTACTCTGACACCACATATTCCCAAATGAGTCCATCAAGCCTGACCTTTCAACATCTTACAGCCTGGGGATTAAGTGGGAAAAAAATGACAGTGGTATTTTCCAACAGGAAAGAAGTTCTTTTTTTAGATTTGTACTACTGATAACTGAAGACCTTTTTGAAAACTGTTCGTGTGGATCTGTCTTTATTACCTTTGAACTCACAGCTACCATCCCCAAAGGTGAACACTTCCAGGAAACGAACAGGACAAACTAATGGCTGGAAGTTCTTCTTACACTTTTCTACACTCTCTCTTACAAATCCACATATATTTCTATTTTCTGCTATAAACTGTATTCAGTAATTGCATCCAGGCCACTAACTTGTGCTGTTAATTTTTCCACAGTACCTCTGAGAAAATTTTTCTCATCATTAATTTTCTCAATGACCTGCTGGCCAGCATCATACATTCCTATTTATTTTTCACGTGCACAAATATTCGCGGATAAGATTTAATTACAAGGTGAAAAACATCAATCACTTGTTAAACATCTCTGCATTTCCCACGTGGCAGAAGCAGCTGAATCCTTAAATTTGTGTTTAAGGGTGAAGAGAGGCAAGACTGAGCACAGCATCAGTGAATGGATGACCAAATCCCTAACCAAAGGGCAGTGCCACTCCTCCAGAGCAGGAAGGCACCTTTGGCTTCTGCAAAGCTGTGAGACCAAACCAGACTGCTCTATTGATTTCTGCACATTTCAACAGGATTTCAGTCATCTCGGTGTTTTAAATGTGTATTTCCTTCCCACTGACCACTGGAAGTTCTTACTGAGTTTATGCCATGAATGAGTATTTGGGTCAATCAAAACAAGTACACAGTGTATGTTCAACTTAGTTCATCATTTCATTTTTTCTCCAGTATATTCTCTGTGTCTATCTATGCACATATTAAAACACACACATTGTAAATCAAAATTTATACTAAAATACTTCTTTAGCTGTTCTACTGAAAAATCTAAACCCTTCCTGGAAAATTACAATTCACGCAGCAGGAAGCAAATACAAACGTTTGCATTTCCTGCTGAGAAGCAGCACAGTGCAGCTCTGTGAGGCTTCAAACAAAGATGATATGTAGCTACCTCAAGTCTCTTCTTCCAGACATACAAATCAGAAGGGACTTACCTGATGTCACGTAGATTCACCAGAGTGAGAGGTAAATGAGACTCAGTGAATTAAATTATTGAAGAAGTTTATCAAAACCAGGCTGAAATTGTCATGAGATGGTTCCACTGTGGTAATACCACTGAGCAACACACCACAGACCTCCAGAGGGGGATTTTAATATGGAAACAGTGATATTAGACTACTATTTTTTAACAAGATTTCTCATTTATTGCAGAACAAATGCTGCTAATAAAAATACTAGAATCAGATATTCCCAAAAGCAGTCACTGACAGTTTCATTCAGCCACTGAAACAAGGTGAAGCTATTTTAGATTTTTTTTCTTCCGAGGGAAGAGGAATGAAAGAGCTGGTTATAAAAATAAATTTGAAGCAGGTGATTATACGACAATTCCAAATTAAAGTATTCTACAGCATTCACAGAACCCTTAGAAAAGACAGGCTGGCATTTTCAGTCAGAGCTCTTGGCTTCAAAAGGGCAACTTGTGCACAGGCAGGGACCCAGCTGGGAAGTCACTAATCATGAGACTGAAAGATCTGCCAGGGGAAGGAGCCTGGAGGTTTCAGTCAGAGAAGCTGGCGCTTGCAGGGATCCACATCTCAGTGAGAAACAAAAACTCGACGGCAGCGTGCCCAGCGCTCCCTTGTTGAGGAGATCAGAACAAGTCCTGCGGGGATGACGGAGAGGAGGCGCAGAAAGCACCAAGGGAAGCCCAGGGAGGGTTTGGGAATGGCAGAGGAGGAGGGCACAGGAGGCAGCGAGGGGCACGGCCGGACAAGGGAGCTGCTCAGAAGTTGTTAAAAGAAGTGATGAAAGGTGACAAATGCCCCACGAAGAGAGAATCTGCACAGGGCAGAGCTGCTACACGCAGAGGCTGGAGGGGCTGAGTACAGACTGGAGGCAGTAGGTAACTCCAAATCACATCAGTATCTGCTTCAATTCTCATGGATGTCAGTGATGATAAACAGAAAGCATCAAGACTGAGATGAACGCAAAGCTCAAGAAAAAAGAAGATCAGAAATGAGAAATTAAGTAATTTCCGTTCAGCCTAGTGAAGGAACTGGCATACAAAATTTCACATGGGGTAGCAAGTTTAACAAATCTAACAAGACACAAACAATATCATATAATCAGAAATAATAAATGTCACATCTATATTTAATGAGGAAAAAAAGTGATCAGAGCAACTAAAAGCCCTTTCTTCTACATTTAGCAGCAGCAAAGCCTTAGAACAATTTTCAAGGAAAAAATAATCCAAACCAGTGAAGTCAGAAGAATTTGGGGGGGAATACCACATGGATTTAATACAGGTAAGGCACAGTGATCTGACATCTTTCTCAGGGAAAAAAAACCCCTCAGTTTCCAGAGAAAGGAAATGAAATTGATCTTGGCAGTCTGATTTTGGGAAAGCTTTAACGTTGTGTCACCTGGGAAGTTATTAGTTAAATTGAAGAAGATGGGGGATTAGTACAAAAATTTTAAATTGGCCTGAAACTGCTAGAGGTAGGACAGCAACAACAGCATGAAATGGGGAATGTCAGGCTGGAGGGAAGTTATTAGCATCACTGCTGAGGGACTGCTCTGACAGCCAGCCTCGGATAATATTTCACCAATTATACTGGCACACAAATAGCTACGGCCCTGTTAAAATTTTACTGATGAGAGAAGCTAAATGACATCTTCATACAAGAGGAGTGGGACAGTGTGGAGCAAGACCCACATGGAACCAGAGCAGGAAACTGGAGAGAGGCTGCAGTTCAGCAGAACAGAGCATGGATCATCTATCTGGAGACTAAAAAACCCAAAAATCAGCCTTGGGAAGCTACAGGGGGGAATCACAAGATGAGGCATTATGTGATGTGGCTGCGAAATAAACCACACAAAAAAGCAATTCAGGAAGGTTTTAGCTTAAAATTTCCCTAGAAAATGGAACGCAATTAGCAATGTTTTCCAAAGCCCTGCCAAGACCCTCTCTGTGGTGTGCACAAATCTGGACACTTCATTTCCCAAACTCAAACACAGAGAAAAGCAGAAGGAAAACAACAGGGCAATTTCGAGAATGAAGCTCCCATTTTGCAAGGAGTGGCTAAAAGGTTTCAATATGTCTAGGAAGCTGCAAGGGATGTCTCTCTTATCATTAGAGAATAGAGATGTTTTTTTCCTATAAAGAAAATACCAGACAGCAAAGCTTTTAGCACTAATGGAAACTTGAGCAAAAATGAGACAGAAGAAAATACCCATGCACTCAGCCTGGGAATGATGAGGATTTTCAACAGGAGAGCATGGGCCAGGCTTTCAGGAGTAATGCAGATCATCTGCCCAGTGCCAAGGCAAAACTTAATAATGTTTCCAACTGGAAAATACAGTTGCCTGCAGTTTCTGTGATTACAGTAAGTCATGTGTTGTGTGAAAATACCACAAGAGTTTCATGTGTGAAGCTGGAAGAAGGCAATGTGACACCTCCCCTCTCCCCCAGCAGATCACACATTAATTTTCCTGCAAAGCTTCAATTACAGAAGTGAACCAATAGACAATTATCCTAATGAAACCTCGAATTAAATGCAAATTAAATTCAAGACCACTGAAAAAATGATCTTTGATTGCAAGTAGGTAATGAATTGGGTTTTGTTTTTAGCAGCTCTTAACAGGTTTTGGTAGTTCTGGGGTATCAAAGAAAAGATAAATTGGCTTAAGCAATGACTAATGTAAAGCTACTAAGATAAACACTCTTTTTTACAGTTCATTACAAAATATAATTAAAAAATGCCACATTGAACCAACATATTTGTTCTTAGTAACTGCATTTAGATGAAAAATGCTTCTTTTTTTTTCCAATCAGTGCTGCTTGCAACAGCTTCAGTTTCGGAACCAAGCAAGGCTGGTGAGGAAGCATCACAAAAGTGGCCCATTTTGGTTTCCAGACAAGCCATTAGGAGTTTTAATCAAGTGGATTTAAGGGAAAGAGGAAAAGGCCTATTATTTAACAGAAGACTTCACCTCCTACCAAATTAAGAAGGATGGGTTACTTTCCATGATTTAGTTACCCTTATACACATCAAACATGATAATAAAAACAGCAACATGGTAAAACTGAAAAGAGGAGGTCTTCCCTAAAAACATATTTACACACTGCAAGTTACACAACGTAAGTAAAAAGTACTGAAAAATTCAAATGAGTCTTTTCCCCCCAAATCATAATGGAGGGACAGAACCCTAACAGAAGGAATTTAAACTGAGGAAACCCAAAGCACAGACCTCTGACAACACTTTCATTTTATTTTAAATAGAATTACATGATCTCGGTTATTCTGGCCTCACCTTGCTCTGCTGTAATCAATTTCTGGGAAGAGCACTTCTTTCCCTTGGGTGCTTGCACTACAATGCTGAGAGCATGTCATACTTGTGTGGCTTCAACACATGCTCCAAACATTTGGTTTCTTCCCATTTGCAACTCATGAACCCTTTTCTAAAAAACAAATGCTCCTCATTTCATTATTTAAATGATGCTCCAACAGTGTTGCAAATACTATTGGACACATTTCAGGGAAACATGTGGAGACTGATTGGTTCTTTCAATATTAACTCCATTGATAAACATTAGCTCGAGCCAAAAAAATTATCTTTTGGTTGTTTGAATCAAATGTCATCTGTTGCCCATTCTGCAGATTGGATCACAATCCAGCAAAACCATGAAAATTCCTGGTACAAATAATTGACTATGTTATAGGGAGGCCACTTTGTAGGGCTTTACATCTAACTTGGATCCAAGGTCTCACCTTCACTGAACGGACCGAAAAAAGGAAATACTGTTCAAATTAATACTGCTTTATTAAAAAAAGGAAATATTGTTTAAATTGATACTGCTTTATAAAAAAAGCTGAGCCAGTTCCAAGTGTCTTAAAAGATAATTGGAATTTGCCTTTATTTAATTAAATGATGAGAGCTGCGCCAGACACATTTGGTTAGAACAGCACACTAGTTAGGAACGCACTGGGCGGGAAACATGGAACTGGTGTTTGCATCTGCTGCCACCCCAATGGCAGAGATCGATGGGAATGTTCCAGGAGTGGCCATGGTGTGCCAGCACAACTGCCAGGCACGTGGAGCAGCGGGAGCGTGTCCCAGACTCACCAAGAGCTGGTCACGGCTTCAGGCACAGAGCATTTGCTGGGGATTACAGGGGGAGGTGGAAAATGAGCCATGCAGAGCCTGGATCCACACCCAAATTTCTCACAGTCGAGTTTCAAGTACAGATTTTTGGTAAAGGATGCTGTGAGAGGAACTGCTGCCCCAAGCTGCTCTGCAGGAAGGTGAAGTAACTCACTTAACATCATTAGGAGCTGAAAGAAAACTGTCCTAGGTTTTAAACCAATGCCTGTCAGGCACTGATTTGATCACAAAATAATTTTCATTCAGGTGTAGAGAAGTCAGGTGCATAGAATCAGCATCTTTAGACTGAGATCTGCCTAAAATGAAAATTTGACTCCAACACATGCAAATATTTCAGTGTTATCAGGACTTCGGAAATCATCTGCATTCCCTTCCCTTGCCAAGCTCTCAGGTACCCTGGTATGCTACATTAATGTGACAGGGTGAAAACACGGAAATGAAGTTAAAAAAAATATTTATTCCAACTCTAGCTGGGATTAATTTCTGAGGTTAGCATGCAGATATGACCCAAATACAACTTGTACTTGGAATTTGCTATGTGATAAGTAACTAGGCTGAAATGCTGCTGTTTGCATAGAGCTCCTGAGAGGATTCTTATTATGCAAAAACCAAGGCGTGAGAACGCTGATGAAAATCTGCGAGTCATTTATCAAACACTGACCTGAAATGAATATTAAGAAAAACCTCTTTTATATGCAAATGTTTAATCCGAGTGAGTTTAATCATGACTTTCCTTTCTCAGGTCCAATGAGTTGTGCATGTAGTGTGCTCTGTAAGATACAATCTTACACATCTCGCTCTCAAAAACCCAGTTGTTTTGTCAATGGTTGCTCTGGGAACACGCAGAATAGAAAATTAATCTTTTCTCACTGTTTTACTCACCTGTGAGACTCTCCATAAAGCCTATTTTGTCTGCCCACCTGCTGATCACTGGAGTAATATCTCCTTTGAACACACCAAGTGCTTCCATTCTCTCAACGAGACAAACTCAAAGCATAATTGATTTCTCCAATGGATTTTCTAATGAATATCTATTGTTACTCTAGTTGCTAAAGTACTCACTGGTTTGTGTTCCAACAAGTACTAATCTGTTTATTTACTGCCCAACGTCCCAACCAGATACAAACTGGGGAAAAACAACATGAAAAACCCATCAGTGCCCACGGAGCCTGAAATGCTGGCTCCAAACTGGCAGGAAGAAAAACACATGTTCCACATGGCCACTTGGGAGTACACAGAATTTAAATTAAAGAAACAGACTGCCTTTATTTTAAGAAATTTTGAAAATCTGCATGTTCATAAAGAGCCACATGTTGGATGTAGTGACCATTAATCATTCCCAATAAAACCAAAACCAACTGAGGAGCCTCAGGAAAGTCCAACTGAGAAGCAAAGATCTTCTAATTCTGAATGAAAAACATGAACTCCATGTACTAAATATGACACTGTAAAACATTAACAAACAGACATAAATTCTTTTCACCAGTTAAATATATACAATAAGACATTAAAAAGTAGCATACAACTATCTTCATTCCTCCAGGATAATAACCCTGTAGTGTCTACTCTAATTCTCAGCATATTTTAATTTTATATTCCAATAGCCATCCCAACTTGATTTTCATTCCTCCTGCAGGTTTTCTGTTGAGTAAAGAGTCACATAAACATATTTTCACAATTGCCACTCATAAAAAGCTTTAGCTCCAGGAATGGAACTGTTTAACAACTTCCTCAAAAATATTTTCCACTTGGCTTTTTTTTTCAGATTGCTTCTTTAAACTTCTCTTTAATAATAAAGCAACTTGATAAATGGTGTAATGCTGCTTTCTGTAACTGTGAGAGAACATTTGGACTTTGTGAAGTTAAATATGTCACAATGTCAATCTCCATTCCCTTTCAAAGCCTTGTCTAGAAGAGACTGCTAAACCTTTTCCACCTTACCCTTTTAACTCAGACTCTTCGGAACAAGAAGGAAATATCTTTATGCCTGGTAGTTAATTAGAAAGTTCATGAACCTCATAATGTCACTTAGAGAAGGAAAAATTCTCACTTTAACTTAGTGAAGTAATAATTTAAAATTCAAAGTAATATTTTAAATCTAACTTATAAGAGCATAAAGGACATTTAAACTTAACAGATATTGGAATTTGAATGTAGACTGACCAGCAAAGCTGACAGACATTATTTGGTTTAGCATTTCTAATGGCCAAAGTTCATACTAATAAATAATCATCCAGTTCTCAGACTCCTACAGATTAGGATAAAATCTTTCTGACTATCCAAAAGACATCTACAGTTTTTATCTAATGAGATATATGACATTTTCTACATGATTTCATAGCAAACCACTTTAATGTTTTTCATTAATGAATCTAAAATATTATAAAAGCTAAATCTAAAAAAAAAATAAATTGAGGAACATTTTTTTGTAAGAAACAAGAAGCCTGTTCAGTGACAGGACTCTAATTACATATGAAATTATGTAGGAAAAAACTGAAAGCTAAGGTTAAGAGCAGTTGAGTGTTTGGTTACACCTCATATGGAGGAGATGGGTGTCCCTGGAAGGACCCTGCTGCTGCTCCAAACAGGACTGGCAGGTGGGACTCAGGGAAGGCTCTTCCATCCCATCCATCCCACCGAAGTGCCAGGAATCCCAAATGGAATCCCAGCCAAGCTGAGCCAACCAACAGAGGGCAGCTGACTCCCAGGGAAAGGGAATCCTGACTCCTGCCCAAACCCACGGCAAAACCCCTGCAAAAAACCAGCAGGGAAATCCAATCTGACCTCAAAACCTCTCACCTGAAAATTATAACGCCAGGATTGGCCAAAGTTTTGCTTGTGAAAGTGGCATGTGTTTCAAATAATAAAGATATTTGAGGAAGGAGACACACCTACTGAAGTTCAAAGCAGATGAGTGCTCTCTCTCTCAAGACAGCCACCCTGCCATCCTTACAAAAGTTGAATTTTGTATATTTATTATTCAATAGTAACTCATATGGAGAAGGAACGTCTGTTTTTATAATGCACGCTGGATATAACTTTAATTAAGGAAAAAGCACAGCAGTAACCTACCAACAAAAAAAAAATATAATCCCGCAATGACCAAAGTAAAACAAAACACTAAAACTGGATGTTCTATTGTTTTGACAACAGCATGTGGTCCAGCACTAGAACCAAATTAATCCTCCATTAAAACCTACATAACCATTTTAAGCCTGCTTTTTAAATTATTAATGTGTAGCCAACATCTGTTCGTTGTGAAATCACACATGAGTCTCAACCCTTTTAAAATTAATCTGTAACTCTAAAAAACATGTAGGCTACATTTACCACCACAGTGTAATTGATGCTGGATAAACTTTATGAAGTGCACTAATATTTAATTATCTTTGGTTCTGTGATTGAGCTCCAAAGTCAATCTGGAACATTTGAGACACCAATGTGGGCCACACCTATTAGTGAATCCAAGTGCTCACAAAATGCTCCCTTCATAAAACAATGCAAGTTTCCTGGTTAAGTTACAATATGGGAAACAGCTGACTCAAAAATAATATAAATTATAGATGGATTAAAACCCCTCATAACTTTTAATTAAGCTATAAATCACAACAAACTGCACAGGACTGCTGATTTATGCACTCCTCCAGTGAGAAGCAGTAAATAAAATTAGAATGGACAGAATATACATCTCATTGGAGAAGAAGAATCTCTCCTTTGGCATTTCATTCATACATAAAAATCTGCTCACCTTTGGTTTTTCTAGTGGTGGCTGTAGCCTGCAACACACTTATTTATAACTCCAAAATGTTTCATGATTTATAGATAATGAGGACGGATTAGCTGAATTTGTGCAAATTCATTTTTACAACTCTTTTCTTGGTATCCCTGCTACAACAAGGACTACAGGAGGCAGGCAGAGCCCTACAGAGCTGTAGAGGGAAGATGTGTTGAATTTTTCCTTTCTCTCCCAAACGCACCTGAACGTGACTGAAGTGTATTTCAGCTTTGGGAAAACAGCCCTTGCAAAGAGCCCTCCCTGACACGGGAGCTGTATTTGACAGCCACTCAGAAAACTGTAATTGGGCCTTGAGATCTGAAATCTCTGAGTGGTTCATATTCCAGCCAGCAATCTGGTAATGCTGATGATCTTGATGCTGTCATTTAAAGAAGATGCAAAATTCATGCGCTCAACTTGCAGTTCAAGTGCACACATTTAGCTGACGGCAAGCCCGCCACAATCCCTCCAGTCACGTGGGGGGAACATCAAGAGGAGTACAGAAGGTCATCTGCACTTTTATTCTGCTGTCTTGGAGGAAGAAACCAATTAAACAACATAAAAAGAAAATAAAGTTCATTGCTGAATCTATCAATCAGCCACAGAGCAAAAAACAAAGCAAAGCCAACAAATGATATGGTTGTAATTTCTGAGCAATGGCCACAAGAAACGTCTGCAGCAGAAAAAATATTAACACTTGTTAGCTATTAATCAATGAGAACTGCTGTAGACAGAACCACACAGCAATATTAAATAGTTTAGAAGAGACAAGAGCAGGGTTATTTTAATGACCATCAAGCAAGAAGCACCTGAGAGCTCCTGAGCTGCTCAGGAGCTCTGACAGATGAATTCACACAGCATACATCTTCATGTCCCTTCTCTCTCTTTGAGCAGCAACTTCGTTTCCAATTATTCTCTCTTATTCATAAAGGAGAGTCAGAAAAGTAGAAATTTTCTGCTCTGAATGCTCAGGGTATGTTCACAGCATGCAGGTGAATCAGACCATGTTTTACAAACTCCTGTTCCCCCTAGGAATGAAGCCATCCACCGGAATGGGGTCAGCTTTAAACTGGGGACACACAGAATCTGCGACACATTTACGAGAAAATTCAGTCCTTCTGAAGACACTGCAGTCCACTGGGAAAATGAAAGAAGCGACCAAAATCTTCATTAATAACCAACAGCCTCACGCTCAACGCACCAACATCTTACCAACACGTTGTTGAATTCACACTTCAGAAAGTTTTGAAGTTATGTGGCAGGATCTTAGCACCATAAATTGCTGTCATGAATTTCATGACTTGGCTTAGAATCTATTTCAAAAGAAACTTCCACATTCATGTTTTGCGTTATAGCAAACAGTGTTTTGCAATCAGCAAGATCGTATTTTGGAAACGAATTTTGTACAGAAAGGAGTTCTAAAAGAGTAAAAAAAAAAAGGAAAACATGTCAAAATCTTCATTTAACTTGCCAAAAGCAAGAGAATTCTGTGTAATCAACTCTCTCTGAAACTAAGTCACTTGTGAAAAATGCAAGATGCCAAATAACTGTTTCTTACATCTTCTACCATACAAAAAGGTGAAGATGTACCAACATTCTTGTTCTGAATATTCTTGGGTTTGTTCCAACTAGAACAGAAGCTAGGTCCTCATTTTAACTCTTATGCAGCATCTCCCTTCCTTAATGATTGCAAACCTGAAACTGAGAACAAATTGCAAAACCTTGTAGAAAAGAAATAAAAAAACTTCCAAAAAAGGAGGAAGGAGAGGGGAAAAAAAACAAGATTAAATCTGCTGCCAAGGAATAACCAAGGCATCAATCCTTCTTGTTCTCCTGCTCCTAAGACAAAGACAAGCAAGAGTAAGTTCAGTCTCAGTGTTAGATGCTGTCATGCTGATTTATGGCACACGCGGTTTGCTGGCCCTCCAGCATGACAAACTGTCCACAAGAGAATCAGCACAAACCACACTCCTTTCCTTAAAAAAAAGAGTATTGCCTAAACCAATTGAACTTCAGTTCCTTAGGTGAAATGCTAATACTTTCTCCACTCCACCACCCAACATTCTGTGGCTGATTTTCCATTTAATTCCATCTCCTCAGCTGAGAAATCAACAGGACAGAGCACTTTGGGTAAAATTTCTGTCTTTTCCTATACTTTGCAGCCAGCTATCACATTAAACAATAAATATTCCTTTCAACAACATAAGAACTACATTTGAATCAGAAATAATTATGGGTACATTCCCAGTTCAGGTGTGCAAATGTCTCAATTTATTTTAAAGCAAAAATTCCTGCTTTAGGATCTATTTCATTAAAAACTTGGTAGGGGCTGTAGTAGGCAGAAAAAGATGTAGTGTAATCAATTAGCACAAGTCTTCTAATTTTTGTGGATTTGACAGTAACTCCAGCATAGAGATTGACATTGTAACATGTTTAACTTCAAAAAGTGCGAATGTTCTCTCACAATTACAGAAAACAGCATTACACCATTTATCAAGTTGTTATTAAAGAGAAGTTTAAAGAAGCGATCTAGGGAGAAAAAAAAGCCAAGTGGAAAATACTTTTGAGGAAGTTGTTAAATGGCTCCATTCCTGGAGCTACAGCTTTTTATGAGCGGCAATTGTGAAAATATGTTTATATGGCTCTTTACTCAACAGAAAACCTGCAGGAGGAATGAAAACCAAGTGGGGATGGCTATTGAAGCTGAATATAAAATTAATATATGTTGGGAATTAGAGTAGATACTACAGGGCTGTTATCCTGGAGGAGACCACGGGAACTGGCTGCATTTCCCTTTGGAAGTGAAGCAACACCACCCACGTGGTGGACTCACTTCAGGCAGCTGAGAAACTGCTCAGGCTGCACAGATTTGGCTGCTGCTTCTGCTCATTTAACAAACTAAATTGCAGTTTAGTATCCAAACTTCCAGTCACAGCCAGAAAAGTGTAAGGGGAAACAGGAGGTTCTTGCTATTTTTTGACACTGAGAATTCTCCCACATTAGTGCAGCAAGCAAAAAAACTTGTCATTTTTATGATACTGTAAAACTGCACTAGAATCAGAGGACAGATGTGTTTTATGCTGTAATTCCTTCCTTTAAGGCAGAGTGGGAGGAAATCAGACCTTCTGAAGGTAAAACTGAGATTAAGGACAGGATTTTTGTTTCCAGGAGTTAAGTTGCACTTGAAAGAAATGAGTGCGGAAAGACAGAGCCAGAGAAAAATGTAAGATGGATATTTCCCTGTGTGGTACAGGAAGGGATCTGACACAGCAGGACTGGGCTCAGGAATGAACTACTGGAAATCCACAAGAGGAAGAGATTCTGAGTGCCTCAGAAAGTTCAGTGATTTTTCTGAAAATGAGAAATCTGTGTTATAAAGGAAGTGATTTGAGCAGGAGCTATTTATAGTTAGTACATTAATAATGATATTCTTGAAGGCCAATTTCTAATGCTGGAAGGAGAAGGTTATAAATGCAACTCACCAGGCAGGGACTGGATGGGAGCTAATTCAGTGACAGCAATGAAAGATGTTGGGTTCAAACTTAATTCTCAACACAACAGCCTAAAAGTTTTCAAAATGCTGAAAATAACTGTTTTCTCTGAAGTTCAAGTAGGACTAAACCAGCCACCTTCTATGAAAAAGTTCCAAAAATTCAAACATCTTCACACCTGCTTCTGAGAAATCTGGGCTCTAAGTGCACCACTACCCTCCTTTTCCCTGTTTTTAAACTCCTGTATGCAATTTCAGGAGAAGTACTTGCAATTCCAATGTGCAAAGTGTCTGTATTTCTCATATTCTAGAGTGAACACCAGAAAATGTCATTAGGAATAAAATATTCATTTTAATGAAAGCAGTAAGTTTACATTCTAAATACACTACATTTTTCTCCTGCTATGCCTGCCATTACAAATACTCCCAATCCTTTTAAAACGTTTGCTTAAATATATACAGCATATATAGAGGGGATAAACTACTTGCTATGATATTTGTCCTTTAGCAGTATTGGCTAAGAGAGAGAGGGGGAGGAAGGAGAAGGAGGGAAAATCTTGACAAGAATATGTATGAGAGCAATCAATAAAAAAATAATCCTTGGAATTCATGAGTCTTGAAAATAAGATGCATTTTCTCATAGTAATCCTAAAAACCTATAAAAGAATATTCAAGCAATAAACCCCCCCTTAACTCATATTTAACCTTTCATCATGTAGAACTACATATTAAATAGCTTAGCAACTGCACGCTGTGTAAGAGCATTCAGAGAAGTGCAGGGATAGAAAAATGTAAATGCTACACCTCTTTTAACATGCACTGCACAGCCAAGAACATCTGCCAGCTGACCCCCTAATCCAATCAGCTGCTCAGAAGCAATCACATCCTCAGATAAGAGCGGCACAGCCCCGACATGCAAAGCCCATTTTCTTTCAGAGATGGAGCAAAACGTAGTTAGCCAGCTCTTCAACCGTTTTCAAACAGAGGTACATGGCAAAAGTAATTCTGCATATTACATGGGGCTGCGTTAAAATGCTGTCATCTCTTTCCCCCCCAAAATATTGTAATTTATCCTTTAATTTCGCAGGGCAACAACACAGAGCTTAAGGCTGAAGGGACAATATCAAATCGAGTGATTTTATCAGAATACCAAGTGCATTCACCCCACGCAAATGTTTGGCACTTCTATTAGAAAATAGCCTGGAATAAAATCTTGAAGGGCTCAACCTGGTCCATTGCCTACAATCAGAAGAATAAATACAAAAAAGCTGAATTAATTCTCCTAACTCTGAGTTTACTTCTCACATCTCTTGCAAAAAGAGTGGGCTCTACAGGCAGATGAAGATGTCCAAAAAAATAGCTTCAAGATACTCCAGAAAAGACAAAATCTCTGTGGAATAAGGGGCATAAATCCCATGGAATATCATGCAGTAACAGGACAGGTCATTATTTATGTATAAAATTAAATTTCTGCTAAAAAACTCTATCCTGAATACACAAACAAGCTGTGCTGCACTGACTGGACTAACTCTAGGGGGACAGTCTTTTACACAACAGTTTATGTGACTCAAATAATTACTTATATTCATAAAATAAATTGTTTGATCATGTAAATTGTCCCTCTGTCCAAAGCAGTAGCTTTATTAAATATCTGTACTGGCACAGCTCCAGACATGGTGGGAAATGGTAAGACAGAATTACAAGAATAGTGCTTCAAGTAACACTTAGATTTATGTCAAATACCTGAAAAGCACTGCAGAAAAGGGCATACAGGGGTCTGCCACGAAGCCTAGACAATACCCAAAAAGAGGGTGAAAAGATTATCTGTCTTAAGAAAAAGACACAAACTGACTGAGGGAGTTAATTATAAGACACTAGAAAAATGGAGAGTTTCACCAAAGTAATTGATTAAGCAATAGCAAGACCCAACTTCAGAAGCAATAATCCAAAAAAATAACTAAAGGTACTGGAGGAAATAAAATGGAAATCATGAGTGAAGCCTACAGGCACCTGGAGGAATTCATTATCTGTTCTAAGTTATCTAAAACCTTATCAAATGCATAAAACACAATATAACACAGTATCCAGGGAAGAGCAGAACTCAGCACCATGGCGATTTAGCTTTCCAATATCTGATACCAAACAAAAGCCAGTATTTACCGCAGGTATTTAATCCATGTGATATAAAATAATTAGGACATCACATTTTTATATATAATGAATCTGTAGAGCTTTGCTCTATGTTTTAAACCCCCCAGAGCAGAGGGACCAGCAGCAGCCAATCTGCCTGGCAGTGGATTAACGATATGTGTCCGGCTTAGCTAAGCAGCAGTGCCATCAGCTAATTTACTTTACCATCTGGGCAGGCAACTCATGCATCCTGCAGCGTGCCCAGGGACCTCAGCACGTTAATTCTGGGCTACAAGTCCAAGTCCAGTGGGTACAGAGTGAAACTCCTTCCAAAACTTGCAAAGTATTGAGAAGCATTTGGGGAGGCAATGAACAGAATCACGGGTGCGACGTGTGGAATGTCTAAGTGTACAGATATGCACATTTTCCTTATTAGCACCATTTCTGCTTACCCTAAAAGCTCTGAAATATAGACTCAATCCTTCAAATCTGAATTGGAAGAGATAATCCATTTGCTTGCTAAACCAGTTAGAAACAGCTTCTGTTTTATCCTAAAAAAACCCCTCAAACTCACAGGCAAAGAAACAAAAACTCCAAAATGCAACCAACCGAAAAAACACCTCGAAAAACAAGAAGTCACAAACCTAAAGAAACAGACCTCAGTGCAATTCCATGTTATTTCTACTCCAGCCTGCAACAGAAAGCCTCTAATGAATTCAGTGGGTTTTAGATCACGACGTGTGTTCCTGGCAAAGAGGCAAAAAGCACCAACCACGTTTATATTAATACCAGCCGTGGCACTTTGCAAGCACTGTGCACCAATAAACTGTACAAAGACATAACTTCCAAGTTTGAACAATTTCTTTCCTTTAATATCCTCTGAAAGGCTTTTGAAACTAGCAACTCTAATGTGTGTGGGAATAGGCAACACATGATAGCAGTAAGTTTGCTATTAATGGAAGGAGTCTGCTGTGTCTATGGGTAACAAACCCCAGTACCTTTTCATTACAAAGGAGCTTATTGTTACCTTATCACTTACTGTGGGATTTCACTTCGCCTCTCTGGTGATCTGTCTGATCTATTAAGAAAAGCACTGAGCTATGGACAACATACACTTTATAGCAGTTTTATATTTTTGTAGTCCCTGCTGCTTCTGTTAGCCTACTTCCGATGAATTTCAAATAGAAACAAGGAAACAGGAGAAGGAAGGAAAAAATCCAAGGAGTATCTGCCAAGTTTCTCACAGGAAAATAAAATTAACTGCGGAGAAAATGAGGCAAGTTCATAATCAGGAGCTGGAAGTGGTGCTGCATTCCAGGACATGACTGCTGCAGCAATGGTTGTGCAGAAAAACAACTGAATCCACCAGCTCTAGCACCTACCAAATAAATCTTTGTGTGATACCACTGAAGTACTTCTGCATGTCACATATTTTATACATATACATATTCATGTTCATAACATATACATGAAGTTCCTTCAGCATGGCTGTTTCTGTCCTATTCATTAATTTTCATGGCTGAATCTGAAATATAGGGCAGGCAAAACTAAACAGTACTTCATCAGCGTTAATTAGTGCTGAGAATTAATCAGCAAACGTAGGAAATCACTATGCACTTTGCAGAAATGCATACAGCATTAAGTAGCATTTAAATAGATGCTGATCTTCATTTAAGAGTAGCAATTTAAAGATTATTTTTCTCTGATGGGATACTTCAATATTGAATATACAGAGATTAATGTTCAAGGGAACTTGTGCTGTGTTGAAGGGAAATGTTGCTAAAAATAGCAATTTTTATTTAACAAATGTTTCTACAGCAACCACAGTCTCAGAAAGAATTAAAAAGTTTTAAAATATCCATGACATCTGAGCTCTCTGATGTCTCCACACTACCCAGGTGGGATTATTAATCCAGGGCTTCCTGTGCTCTGGGAGATAACAATTTACTCACACAAGAAATATGGTGTTTCAGGTCAAATTCTGCTGATACATGAGCAGCTCTCCCCCAAACCTCAAGAAGGTCAAGGATTGCCTACAAAATTGACCCAAGGTGTGGCCCCAGAGATAACTCCTATCTTTAACTCCTTCACCAGCACAGTAACTTCGGATCCCAATCCAAAACACAGCACAGAGAGATTTCTGTTGGCTATCGGAACGTCGCTCACCTGATTCTTGAGATCCAGCTTGGGGCAGGGACGACCTCCATTGTAGGGCTTCTCCTTGAGCCACTTGGATCGGACTCTCACCCCCGGGCCACAGGAAGAGCTGCAAGGAGACCAACTGGACCAATCGCTTAATTTGCAATCAAACGGGCAAGGGACCGTGCAAGGCTCTTCAATGTAACCTAAACCAAAAATTTAAGAAAGGTTTTAATCACCGCGACCGACGAACTCCGATCCTCTGACGCGACCTGTGCAACCAACATGAAATGAGAACTTCGAAAGGAGAAGGCATTTGGCAGACTCACAACACCATCCAGAGCGAGGTGATGGCGTTCTTTGTGAAGAACAGCAGTGACTAAAATTAATTTCTACTTGGTTTAGTCCACTGAAGGCAGCGAGAAAACTGACTGCGGCCATGATAAATGCTGCAGAATTAAGTGTACAGCCCAGTTCTGTATGCCCTTCAGCACCATGCTGGCCATCTCCAGAGCTGGCAGGAGACAGACAGGGGCTCTCTCCCCAGCAGAGAGAACCAGAGGATGGTGGAGGCAGCAGAGATCTTCTCCTGGCAGCTCCCACCAGATGTGTGATGGACCTGCCAGCCAGCAGGAGCACTGTGGGATTCGTTCTTGGGAGAAGCAGATGAAACCTGCTTCCCACATCTTACAAGTTCTCTTTGTACCTCTTTCCAAAAGCTTTGCTTATTCTGGGTTCCAAAAATGGCATTTTAAAGCCTTGCTTTCACCTTAAGCTGGTTTGACATCAAAGTCCTCACAAGATCATCCTCTCTTAAAATCACAATGCCAGACATCTGCAGGACCTGCACCTTGTGAATTAAAACCCAATGGGTTCCTCCAAAGAGGCACAACCCCACAGCTGTTTTAGGAGCTGGCATATGGGAAGAGATTTTGCAGAGCCCAGCATTGGCTGTGGAGCTCTCAGTGTGCAGAACAGCAGCAGAGGGTGGCCGAACCCTGGGGGTCTTGAGGGAATTTCTGGCACCAGCCTTGGGTTGGCAGTGTGGAATAGCTCCTGCACCTTCCTGCTTACCATGCTGCACTTGCTCTCCTCCGGCTCCTATTATCTGCTTGTCATGTCTGTATACATTATTTTAATTTAAACAAAAAAGAGATTTCATGTTAGATCATGAAAGCCAGTGGCTGCTCAGATCAGCCTTTATTAGAGGCAGCTTCATCCCTCTGACAGCTCTGGTAATGATTGTTATGGAAATAGCTGAATTTCATCCCTACCACATTTCTGATTATTCTGATTTTTATGCTCTTTATTTCTGTTTGGTTTTCAGCACGCAAACACACCCTCTTGATTCCTCACCCACAGAAGACCAAATTAACACATTTTGTGACTGTTGGAAAGGGTTTCCCCCCTCTACCCAGTTGACTGCAGCATGGAGGGAAAAAACATCCAAACAATAAAAATCAACCCAGAAGCAGTTGCTGTCCAAAAACAGCCCTACACAACCATGAAACACCAAGGCTGAGGCATGGAGATGACTCTGGTTCAGAGCTGGACTTCCCGGATGAGCCATGGCCAATCCTGCTGCTCACTCCAAACCAGACTTGTGCTACAGCCTGGGCATCAACCCACAGCAGCAATTCACTGCCTCCCTCCCGCTCTTCACACTGAAGTCAGCATCAACAAAGGTTTCAGGCTTATTTAAGCATCCATCCCCCAGAAAATATCTTCCTTCTAGAGAGCTACAAGAAATACTGATGTCGCTTTTGTAAACAGTGCCTTAAAAAACGCCAGTAGCAACAGCTCCTTCAGCTCAACGATGCTCTATTTCTCCTCTCCTGATTCCCTGCGATGGAGCTGCTCCCCGTTTCTTTACGGCAGCCACCCCACAGTGTGACAGCTGCAATCATTCCCCCACGTAACTCACGCTGTAACTCTTCCCTAACGCCGCAGACCTGTGCCCATGCAGCCTGCCCTGGCTTCCTTCACTGCCTCTGATCTCTGCCTGCTGTGGTGCCTCTTCATCTGCAGCTCCAAAGCCACTGGAATTGGGTATCTTGATTATTTCTGACTGAATCCATTCCAGTGGTATTGGAACGTTTGAGATATTTCAACTTTGTATGCTTTGTATGCTTGTCTCGGTGAGATGACACCCATGCACACACATATATATACAAATATTTCTAAAATAGACTCACTTTTTTCCCCAAAATAAACCCCCCAAATATCCCACTAATATTCTGTTCCATCTGCTTAGGATGCCACTCAAAGCAATTCATAATACATTATGATAAGTAAAAGAAATTTTCTCATGATAGATTTATGAGAAGCATTTTTTAGGCAGTTCTCCAAAGAGTTCTGTTCCACCACTGTATGAAATATCATCTTTCCTTGGGCTGTGTGACAGCCTGGGTAATTAACTCTCAACAGAAACAAAGACAGTGCCTTGTTTCAAAGTAGGATTAGTCAGAGGGGTTATCAACTTATCAGAGAAGGCAAAATGGGCTAAGTCTTTAGGCAGCTCAAGATCTACATCTATAATAAAAGGAAATACATAAGACAAAAAAAGAAATAAAACAAAATTTTAAAAAAAAATAGGAAGATTAAGGGAAAGGTATAATAAACAATCTTTCTTATATACAAGAAAGAAGTTTTTTACAACAAGCACGGTAGAGCCCTGGCACAGGTTGCCCAGAGCAGCTGTGGCTGCCCCATCCCCGGAAGTGTCCAAGGCCAGGTTGGAGGAGGCTTGGAGCAAACTGGGATAGCTCATCACAGGGGGTTCACATGGTGACCTTTCAAAGGCCCCTTCCAACACAAACTGTTCTGTGAAGACTAAAGAACCTATTGTATTCCATCCCCAGGAAGTGCTGGGAGTTACTCCCCAGTGAACCACAGAACTTCCAAAGACATCCTGTAGCTAAGATGCCTCTCTTTTCGAGTTTCCTTGCCTGTATTTCTAAATTAAATATAAACAAATGGCCAGCTACAGAGCACTACATTTCCATATTGCCCAGAGGAAGCTGATTTTCCCTATTGAACAAGGCTACAGAATCAAAATGGGAACATAACTATCCTTCAAGCTCTTCGCACAGACTGCCATTACTCTTCCATCAACCACATGAGGTTAATTCTATGCCAAGATACTCATGGAGCAAAGATTTCATTTAACAAAAATTTTCCTCCAAAAATGTTCCTGTGATGTACCCTCTTTGCTCAGATAGAGAATGCCTTTATGGCTATCTTTTTATGGTGAGCAGTAAATAACATTGTACTCAGCTCATCCATTCCTGTGAGATCAGGATTTTTTTTTTTTTTTCTGTAGGAGCCTAGCAATGACTTGATGTTGTCAGGGGACTAAAAAGAGCCACAATAATCCTAGTTTTGGCATCCCTAGAAAACTTGTAGCTTTGGCATGATGCACA
This sequence comes from Acanthiza pusilla, assembly GCA_036630365.1. Taxonomy (NCBI): domain Eukaryota; kingdom Metazoa; phylum Chordata; class Aves; order Passeriformes; family Acanthizidae; genus Acanthiza; species Acanthiza pusilla. Next base: position 6,037,211 of record JAXCHO010000039.1, read on the forward strand.
ATACTAAACAAGCAAAAAGCCCCAAGGGCAATATGCTATTAAAACAATCCATTAATAAAGAATTCTACATTCAGGCTACTATCCAGAGAAATATTCTTACCATAACAGAATATGAATAAAGGAAATAACATTTCTGAGCTACTGTTGCTCAGCTTGGGAAACCAACTCAAGGCTGAGTTTACACAGCTGGTTTTTTCAGTGTCATCCTTAAATTTCTTACTCATCCATCACATCCCCCATTTTTCTCCCCTCTACAAAAACTGGTACCAAATAATCGTTAAGTTTCCAAAACCTTCTACAGAAAAAGACGTTCTCTACTCCCCAGCCTTTAACCTCTTTTATTATTATTATTATTATTATTATTATTATTATTATTATTATTATTCCTCAAAATCTCCAACACTGTTAAAATAAAGCTCACTTCATTTAGACAGAGCAGATGAGAGCCTCTGTCCTACCTGAACCAACACCAGGCTCCCAAACACCCCAGATGTCACACACAGATGTCACAGGAGGCAGTGACAAGAACACCAGGTTATTTAAGTGGGCACTTTGAAACAGACTGTCGGGAATTGGCAGGAAAAGTTGATCTGGATGACCAAATAAGCCTTTTTTACGTTTAAGTGCTATTGTTTTTCTGCTGAGACACTGTCAACATAATGGGATGAACAAATGCATTTACCTAGGCTGCACAGCTCATTTTGCTATGATTTATTCATTAAGAACAGCGTGCTTGCTGCTCAACAAGCCACAAATGGAGTCTCTCCTCTAAAGTGTCTGTAACAAAGCACCCCCAGATCCCACAGGATGTCTTGGGAAGGCTCAGACACACGATGGAGCAGCCATGGCTCACCTCATTTCTCCTGTGACAGAGACAGAACAACAGCAGGAGAAGAACAAAGCGAGGACCATGGGCTGTGGGTGCCATGGAATCACAGAATGGTTTGGGTGGGAGGGGACCTCAAAGCTTATCATGGGAGGGACACTTCCACTATCCCAGGTTGCTCCAAGCCCTGTCCAGCCTGGCCTTGGACACCTCCAGGGATGGGGCAGTCTCTGGGCAGCCTGTGAGGCAGAGAGAGGCACAAATACACGGTGCAAAAACTATTATTGTCATTTTTGCTGTGCCACCCAGCGGAGGCAAGGCAAGAGGAGGCAGCTGGGGGTGTCAGTGGTGCCAAACAGCCGTGCTGGGAGAACAGGACATCAGTAGGGCATTAGGGGTTTACAGGCAAACATCAGACACGCTTCCACCTGACTGCTGCACTTCCAAAAGATAAATTTGCTGCGGGTGTAAGGTCTGCACACAGCGTTAAACAACAGTGCCAGCAGCATTCCAAAAGGCTGGCTTAAAAGTGAGGCGAAAATAAACATTTCTCCAGCAGCTTTGGAAACAGATGCACCTCTAATTGAATTGGCTTTAAACTCATTTGTATCCTCTCTAACATATTTCATGGTTTCAATTAACAAACTTCTAGCAGTTCTACCCTTGTTAGTAAACCTTGAGGTGCTTCATAAAACTCAAGGTCATTACCGTGAGAGGGACAATTCTGTGCATCACCACAGCTGCCACTGGTAATAACACTGCTAATTTCCCTTGGAGTCTGTGGGACAGCAGAGATCACCCTTTAGCAAACCAGGGAGCAGCAGAGTGGGCAGCGGCACAGGAGAAATGTTTCTAATTACACACACCGAAGGTAGAGAGGAAAAAAAAATTGATTCATTTTGCAATTAATATTTACATTCACTTGGTTACTGACTGTGAAATATCACAAAATAATACCAGTAAATCCAAGCAGTGCTAAAAATCCAATAGCTAAAAACTTTTTAAGGAAAACCTGGTGGACCACAGCATTTGATGGGCCAAATTCTGCTCAGCTGAAGCTTCGGGATCTCCTGCAAGGCAAACCTCTTGCTTTATCTCAGGTTAACACTCAGCATGGAGCACAAACTGCAGCTCAGTGACCACAGTTCTAGGGCTGAGGCTTTCCCAATGTGCCAAAAATGAGGCAGCCACTGCTCATGGCACAGCCAAAGGCTCCAGAAGCTTGGGAGCTGCAAGGGGAGCACCTCACCCCAAGTAACCCCCCTTCAAAATCTAAATCCTGCTTCAAGGGAGAAAATTATTCAGCTTAGTAAGTCTGGGAGACTTCAGTTGCTAAAAACTTGAGTTGCAGCCGAAAAGGATTTAATCTTGCCACAGTGCAAATGTTTAATCTTCTTTTTTTTTTATAGTACACAAGGATTTGAGAGATTTTATGCATTATTAGTTTGCTGAGAAATTTAGGAGATAATCTAATGAATACATTCAGTATATGCACAGCCAAAAAAAAACCCAGCAAAAATAACTTTCGCATCAAATATTTTGCGAGGCTCAAATAATGGACCCTTAGCTAATTTATTCCCACTTGCTCAACAAAAGATGCACACGCTCATGTTATCTCGTAGCAGACTGATTACAGATTCTAAATAGACCAGAGAGGACTTGTAAAAAAGGCTGGTAAGTTTAACTCAACATTATTGTTATTGAAATTCATCCAAAGGTTGGTTTTATTGCTCAATTTCACAGTCTCTATAAATCCCGAGGAGGCAGTTGGGTTGATGCTGACTTTGCATTATGATTTCTAATTTCTTTTGATTTTGCATTACAGTTTTCTTCCTTAAAGAACTTGCGAGCATACGCTTGGCGTTACATACAAGCCCTGGTAGTTGATATATTTAATCTTTTAACTCAGTAAGGAAATCTCCATTAATTAGCACTTCCCTTGTAACAGATTGCAGAACAAGCTGAGAACTCTTCCGGAGAAGGAGACTCATCTGCTGCCTTCTGAGTGCAAATAAATAGAGCAAATAAATAGGACTTCACGGTGTACATTCATCTCACAGGGAACTGGTGATGCAGGAGGGCAGAAATCCACTGCACGAATCTGTGCAGACTCCAAAACCAATTGTGGGAATGCTGCTCCCTTTTCCCAGAGCTGCCCTCCCATGGTGCAGGGCTGGGCTGGCTGCTTGGGAGCCCTGACATCTTAACAAAGTCCTGACTCAAATAAAAAACCATCCACTGGGATCAATAGCAGTTAGGGGAGTAGCTCAGCTGCGTTTTTCTGTATATTTTGCTCATCGCTCTGCCACTGGGAAAATCATCTGCTTTCTTCAGACAAAACTGAGTAGCTTTTTTTTTTTCTTAGCGGAGATGGAATCCTCTATATATCAGGAAAGAAACTCAGCCCACTGTATTTTATCATGGATTGTTTACCACATATATTTTTTAAGGCTACTCAATTCACAGTACAAGCATGTTTTCAAAACAAACCCAAGACTGTGTTTATTATTATTATGATATTTATACAAGAAAACAAGACTTCTTTTAAAGCCTGAACACAATTAAACTGTCCACAGGCCTTCAAATTCCCTTTTCTCCTACACCTGACTTCTCTCAGAGGCCCAATGGCACAGCAGCCCTGAAAATAGATGTGCAGAGTGCTCTGAAGATCAATACAGACCTGGGCAATTTGGACCAGGCAGGAATTGTCTTCCTGAGCCAAGGGTCCATCACTGGGACAAAGCTGCTGCCAAATGTCACTGAAAGCATCTACCCCCTCAGTAAATCATACATGTCCTGAAGGTCAATGGTTTCAGGCTCTGCTGGAGCACACTAAGAAACTCAATTTTGGAGTTTGCGGCCCTCCGTGGAGAGCTTCCTTCTGCCAGTTTCTGAAGGCACGACACTGGGCACGGTCACCACAATATGCCACCTCATTTCTGCTGCCAGGCTGGGACCCCAAGACGCAGACAAGCCTCATTTAGACAACTTGCCTTGGACAACAACGTGATGGCTTTCATTTGACAGAATGGGACGCACTGATGATCCCCCTGCATCCTGAAAATTAGCATGAATTCTGCATTACAATATTGCCTTTATTTCAGACAAAATAAACCACCAGATGACTCTGCAGAAGACAAGAACACTAATTAGATCAGTGTGCAATTAATATTATCAAGAAGGCTCACATCAACGTTTAAAAAAAAATCTTTTTTTTTTTTTCTTTAAATGTACATTCCTAGTTCTTTAATTTACAAAGTCGAGGGGTTTTACCCAGCGTAAGGGCCTCTGCTCAGGAGCAGGCACTGGAAAGGCAGGGCAAGGTTGTGAGCCAGCAGTGACCTCCACAGCCCCTCCCCAATGTCACGGGAGGTGAATGACACAGTGACCCCTCCCTGCCACAGGAGGCGAGTGACACAGTGACCCCCAAATCCATACCTTTAAATCAATACCCTGCCTCAATTCCTTCTCCCATCCACACTAAATGAGAAGCCCAGCTGCACACTTTAATTATACAAGTGCTGTTCTAAGGATGCCACTAACCATTACCAGCACCAGGAAGATCCACGAGGACTTTCCCAAAATCCACGTAGCTGCTGCCAGCTCCCATCTGCACACACAAAGAATTTCACTCCCCCTATCAGAGGTCCCTTTGTGCAGAAGCAGGGATGCAAAGGCATCTGACCTTCTTAAATAAAGCTGTACTATAAAAAACATCTGACAAAAACATGATTTTAAGAAAGGAAACAGTCCTGGTACTCCACAGCTCAGGCACAGGGAGAGCAGCAACTCATTTAGATGATGGAAAACCTTGAAAGGGGAACAGGACATTTTTGTGACACTAGCAGGCCCCAGCACAGAGTATTGATGTACTGAATTTCTGATAGACTTTTGTTTCAATTTTGCAGTGTGACTTTGAGCTCTCTGGTTGTGTAGTTCAATCTCCTGTGCTGGAGGACTTCAGTGAATTCAGAAGCAGAAGGCAATGCAATCCTGTTAAACAATATTATTTTTAGTGGTCACTCCCCATGTTACCAAACAAAAACGAGAGCCAAGATTTCACAGTGGGAATCTCTGCCTGTAGTGAGGGATATTAGAAGATTTGCAAACCAGGCTCTTGGTAATTTAATTTACACCATCCTCATTTGCAAACCTTGGAGGAGAGAGAGCTATTAAAGTGTATCTCAGGCCCAGGAATAGACTAAGGTACGATAAATTGTCAACTACTCCTCAATATCACTGGGATAATCCTTAGAGCAGACTGAGCTGAAGTTTAAGTTTAATTAAGCTGCTCCTGAAAATCCTCAGAATATGCCAGACATTAAACCTTTTAATGCTCACTGAACTCCACTACAACACCTCCAATGTTAAGCTGCCACAGGGCAGTGGTAAAGATATGGAATTGTCACTCTCCACTCAAAAATGATTTGTCATCCATTATTTGCCTGAAAGTCCTGCTCATCAGAGCTGTATCAAAGGCAAACAGGTTAAAAAATACTGCAGAAAACCCAAGTAAGACGTGAGAGAAATCCTGTGGATTACCAGCACATGTCACTGCCCAGTGCAGCCACACATCTCTGAGGGATCATGAAGTTCTCCATGAGCAGTAAAAGTACAGAGGTCTTAGGACTAGAATATATAATTCAGGAATGGGATTAGGCTAAAAGGGTACTTCTTCATATTTCCAATATAGCATATTAAATGGAATGACACGTAGGAAGAGAAAAATGTTAATTCTAAGTCCATCTTTGTATGGTAACATTTTATTAGAGCCTTGCTTCATAACAGGCTGTATTTGTGACAAATGTGTTATTAAGGCCAAAGAGACGGGCCACATTTCAAGGAAATTCTCTTTCCACAGCCTGCTGCAGAAATCAGGGCAGGAGATCACCCACTGCATTAACCTGCTATCACAGCTCTCCTAAAGCTCCCATAGACTATTTCTACCCTGAGTTACAATTTCTACACTAAAAACATTCCCAAGTCCCATGGAAGAACTCTAATCAATCTGTAAAAAAAACCCAAAAAACAAAAAAAACCCTACCAAACAAAAACAAACCAAAAAACCCCCTGAGCCTAATAATAGAAATAAAAGGGATGGACAAGAGCAAGGGTGGGCAGAGGTGGTCCAGCAAGAGGCAGCTGACAGTGAATGTCAGACATGAGAAAGTCTGTTTGAGGTCAGCAAAAAGCCATTCCTTCATAAAGTCTGGTACTGCCACCTCTTCAAAGGGGTCATTTTATGGAATGCAGCGAAAAGCACAAAAGAAATTTGGGCAAAAAGATAAGGAAGAAAGATGCGTATTTAGAGCCAAGGAGTAACAACAGACATCACTCTGAATAAATGCAGCACTTACAGAGGATGCTGCTCCAACAGCCAAGTCTCTAAATATTTTTTCATAAGATGCATGCTTCCTTTCTGTAAGAAGATAAAGACCTAGAAGAATGTGCATTTCTGTGTACTAATGCCTCAGGGAAAGTCTTACCTTGCTTTAAATAAGCTTCTTTGATAGCTAGTTTGACCCACTCAGAAATAACTTTTTTGATGGCTGTTTATCTTTGATTCTGTTGCCAGGAAAACACAGAGAACTCAATGTCTGAACAGTTGTCCTGTGATCCAATTTCATTTGATAAGTCTTTCAACATCCATAAAGGAAGAACTGTGGCCAAATTTTCTTATGGTGAACAGATTTGGAAAAAAAAAAAAAAACAAACAAAGGAAAAGATAGGGAATAAATCAGCGCTCTTTGAGCACTGTTATGGGAGCAATATGTAAAAATCCTGTAGTCAAACAAGAAATAGAGGGCAGGTCCTTCCCAGGCTCTGTGTCTGTGTTACAGCTCCCCTGGCAGCCACAGCTGTAATTAAAAGTGTCACCACACACCCAAGGAGACTTGTAGGAACGTCGGAGAGAGTCCAGAGGAGAACCCAGCCAGGATTTCAGAGCTAAATTTAGAAGCTATTTAGCTGTGAGAGAGCAGAAAACAGACAAAGGTGGCAGTGGCTTTGAAGAGCCCTGAAGTGGGGACTCAAGGATAGGACAGTCCCGTGATCCAGCCTTAATTCCCATGCCAGGGGATGGGATAGACAGAAAATAAGGTGAATTTTTAGCTGAAATTTCTTCCTCAAGCAGTCTTTGAAAAGCTTTCTAGTGGTAATACAGCCATTAATAAAATACAGCTATGTAATGAAAAGGCCACAGTGCTTTATTACATTTATTTATTAATAAAAAGTGCTGGTTTTGGCAGGGGTAGGGTTAATTTTCTTCACAATTTGTTGTATGGGGCTGTGTTTTGGATTTGTGCTGCAGTGTTGATAAAACATGGATGTCTTTGTTATCTCTGGGAAGTGATTACAGAGCCTAGCTGGGTTCTGAAATTAACAGGTTGTACTAAAAAATGAAATTTAAATATAAAATGTCACTCAGACTAAGAATGAAATTAAACTTTGGAATATTTTCAAAAAAACAGGGAAACGTCTGTTCAGAAAATTCTATTTCTGAAGATTTTCAAATCAGGGATTTCTACAATTTCACTCTTCAAATTAGAATTTACTAGACATGGACAAATGTATACCATAGTAATTACTAAAACTGATACACTTCCAAAATTAAACAGGCATCTATTCAATGTTGGATTTTCAACTTTTTTTTTTTATTTTTTCCCTCAAATTGCCACCTTGTAGGAGCAGCAAGTTTGCTTTCAGAGCAGGACAGACCTGACTCACATTCCTTTAACTTATTAGGCTCTGATTATGGCTTTTTTGAGCTACACAAATATGAGTTTCCAGAATGATTATTAAAATCTAGAGATTAAAAACTACCTGAAGGCAGTTAATTTTCTCCTAAAATGAGGGGTGTCAATCCCAGCATTTTCATTTTCGGATGGGTTTGTCCACCAGCAAGAGGAGCACATACAAGGAGACACTGCCCTGTTGAGAGTAAGGAGTATTTGAGCATCCCTGCCGTGCCCTTCATAAATTCAGAGATAATTAAAGCTTTTTAAGGTGAGTGCAGGTTGCAGCAAACCACTCTGTGATTTAAAACCGGGATCTATTTGTCTGTTGCATCTCTGTCTTCCAGGTTCCTGTTGTGGCGAGCACAGCAGAATTCGAATAGGATAAGCACTCTTCATAAATTCCTGCTTTCCATAAATTGCCCGTCGGATCAAAAGCAGAACCTCCATGCAAGAGCACAGAAATCTCCAGCCTTTGATTCGGAACAGATGAGGCACCCTATGTTCCTCTAAGATTAAAAAAAACCCTGTTGGCACCACGCACAAGAAAGAGAAGCGAAGGGATGATGGGAAAGCATTCAAAACAAAGGAGATGGAAATTCAAAAATAGTACAACTCAGATGACAGATTGAGAAGTGGTGAACAGCAATTAAAAGGACAATTTCATGGCCAGAGAGGATGCTCCAAAGCAGTTAGAAAAGGGAGACCCTTTGGACTAGAGTGAGCTGAACACAATATAAGCAGTCTTCTGACGGGAAGGGAAATTGAGGGGAACTACCAATTACAATTTTGTAATGTAGTTAGAGATAGGTACCTCTCTCCATGATTTCATAAGTGCATTTCCAAATTAAAGGAAGAAAAACAAGGGTGAAGCAGATCTGGGAGAAAATCACTAGCTCAACCGGAAAATGCAGATCACTCATTTCTTCAGCTTATTGAATGGGTGACCAAGGAGAAAGGTGACACCACCAAAACAAAGCAAAGTAGTTTATCACAAAAGCCAGTCACGAAAAAAAATAAAAGTGTACTTTTTTCCTGGAGAAAAGATTTGGTATAGAAAGGAATAAAATTCAAAAAAGCCTGTGATTTGTATTTTTAAGCTTGCCACATCTAATGACCACAAGCTAACACACAATGAAACAGCAGTGAGGATGGGGAACTCAGTCAGTTGTGACTGCTGCACCCACTTCAGCTGACCCAAAGTGCTGACTCCAGGCTTGCTCAGCTGTGCTGAGGTGCCTTCCTCCAGCCCAGGTCTCAGGTCCTGACAGAAGAAACTGTAGACCCCAGGCAAGCTGATAGAGCATTTCCAAAAAGGAACAGCTGGAATGCTTCTGTCTTGACTCCTTCTGGACCTTGGGACACTCTGCTTGCAGTGACCACATCAATGGGGAGAACGTCCCTTTCCAGTTGGGAAGGTATGTTTAAAGGGTTAATATATTTGCAGATAATAGGTTTAGGACAGTCGGAGTGTAGACTGCTAGGAAACACAGATGAACAGAATTTGGCTGGGTTTTTGTTTGGATTCCCCCCTCACCCTCCAAGCTGCAAATGCAGAATCACTCAGGGAAGTCAGACTGAGCGCAGGGCCTCAGACCCTGAACTCTTCTGAGCACTTTATTTCTGCACTAGACTCAAACTCTCAATACGTTCAATGACAACTTGGATACACTCACATAATGGGCCACATTGACCAAGTGAAATAAACCCTACTCAAGTCTAAGTTTACAAGGTCTCATTCAGGGAAAATGAAAACCACGGCAGCAAGAATGTAAAAGCCCAGAAATTGCTCTCCAGAAAAGCTACAAACTGACCTATTCTGTTCTACATAGCTTTTATTATCCTACACAGTGTACTCAAGACATTATCAAATCTGGGAGAAACTTAATCCTACTCTTAAGGCACAAATTTACATCCTTACATTGATCTTTCTACATTTTGTAGTCCTTCAGAAGGACATGAAGAACTAAGGTCTAAGTTGTACAGCTTCTGTCCTGGTTCAAGGGAAAGGAAGGAAAAGCATTGTCCTACAAGAGGAAAACAGCAGGAAACAAAGAGAAGTCAGAAGACAAGGAAGAAATAAAAGAGGAATCCGTTTATCCCCATCTCATAAAGCAAGCACAATGCCCAGATAGCACAGTGATTGGCATTCAATATATAAGAGAATGGATTAATTAGCCTTAATCATGGTCAGCTAGCACATGTTAAAAGGTCACCTGCTACTAATTGTGCACAAGACAAACTGAGCTGCTTTAAAAAAACACTGTCATGAATAATTTCTCAGGGCTTAGCAATTCTGCATGCTTCTGTAAATTGCTCTTCTCCCTTATGGTTGAAAAGCATTCTGCTAATTATTAATTGGATAATGATTTGTTTCTATCACTAATTCAATAAGGTGTTCAGAAGTGCATTTTGAAAGTTCCCAGCTCTGGAGACCATAAATATCAGACTTGTCTTCACATAACCTTGGAAGGCAGGTCCCAGGTGATGGAAGTGGAGCCCATGGAGCTGCTGCCCATTTTTAGGCACTCTATGCCCGAAGTCACTGACCACCCCCTCTGGCCTCTGATGTGGGCCCTGTGCCAGGGCAGTGTCACAATGATTTCTGCTCACATAAAAAGCTGAAGACAAGAAAGCCAACAATAATCTCCTGGAGCTACCACTCCCTACTACCTCCTTAAGAGAAGCCAGACCATTAAAAATGTCACATAAATATCACTGACACAAAACAGGCTTCAAGGTTATTTAGAAAAGCCCCACGCATAGACAACCTCCCCTTTTTAATAGTGATAAAAACCCTGAGTTTCTCAAAAGAGCAAGTCATGCCACAGGCAAACCCACCCTCCAAAACCCAGCAGCTCCCTTTCTGCAGAAGAAAAGGTAATGTGGGGGAAAGGTATATTACTCCTCCTTCATGGGCCACAGAGGCATAATCAATTGGTACAAAAGCACACTGTTGAAACACAAACCATGGAAAGCTGCTTTATGAACCCGTGCAGCCAGCTGGAACAGCCATCAACAGCTGCAAGAGGAATTCACTCCAGGACCGAAGCACTTCATTAGGGTGCAGGTTTTTTCCCTTTTATTACATGCAGCTCAGGCTGCTGATCCTCATCATGAAGACCCTCCAGAGAGCTGATTTTTCTGCTCCCTTATACCCTCAGGAACATTCACGGTGCCCACCGCATTACTTAATCTCCTCCTGAGACATCATTTCTCCCCCTCCCGTCACACAGCTCATCAGCAGTCCTCCAAACTACTCCATCCTCCTCTATGGTGGCCCAAGACTTCTGACTGTGAGTCCGAGCAGCAGTGGTTTGGGGGCAGCACAGGTGTAGAATGTGCTCTAAAATAAAGGTTAATGTCTGTGATAAGTGATAGGACAAGGGGGAATAGCTTCAAATGCACAGAGGGCAGGGTTAGATTAGATATCAGGAAGAAATTCTTAACTGTGAGGGTGGTGATGCTCTAGCACAGGTTGCCCAGAGAAGCTGTGGCTGCCCCATCCCTGAAGTGTCCAAAGCCAGGCTGGATGGGACTTGGAGCAGCCTGGGACAGGGGAAGGGGACTGAACCAAGGTGACATTTAAGGTCACTTCCAACCCAAACCATCCTGTGACTGCAATGAACTGCATTTCATGGACCATGGGAGAAAATATCCAAATGGAATGGCATTTCCTGCTTGCTCTGCTTTTAATTCTGCCCTCTTTCTGTTTGGTACAGGCTACTTGATTATACATGAAATATAAGTGACAGCAGTCCAGCAAGCAGTGACATGGAAATATAATCTACCAATTTGAGCTAAGACTGGCACATAATTGCAAGGACAAGACCACTGGCTGCTGAAGCCATGTATGCTTGGCGTGAGGGACAGCAGGTGGCATCACAGGGATTTTCTAATTAAATATAATTAGCACTAGAAAATTCTAAATTCTTTCATTGAAAATAACCGTGCAAACCTCCAAACTTAGTGAAAGGGAATAAAAATTTCTAAACATGTAAAAGCTGAAGTAGGAGGTATCTTCAAACAAAATGCCAATTGAAATAAATATACCTCCTCCAAAGCTTACACTTTTATGGGATTTTCAGGGAAATAAATGCCTCTGGTATTCTGGCAGCATAGCCAACTTTAGCCCTCTTGTACTTCATTTCCAATGCAGAAATGCCCGCAGACCCTTACAGTGAGCAAAACCTCAGTATTAAAGAGCAACAAGAAGACATTCAAAGAACCGTGTTCAACACCCACGGCAAACTTGTGAGAGCTACTCCAGCAAGCACATGGCTCAGATAAGCTCCACAAAGGGCCATGGAGTGCCATTCACATGCTGTGGGCTGTTTTACATCTCCTTACCCGAGCTGCTACAGCGAGATGGCTCCACCAGAGTGCCGCTGCTGTCGTAGCAGGCGATGGCCCTGAGCCGCACGCCCTCGCCACACTCCTTGGGATGGACCCCCGCTCCCCGGGATGGCATTCCCAGCTGCAGCTCGGATGGGCCTCCTCTGATAATGCAGTCAGACCAATTCCCGTGGGGCTGGGAGGTGAACTCCTCGCAGGGGCACGGCTCCGTTTCGACTTGAGGATAAACTTCTGTGTTCTGGCATTTGTCTCGCTTTCTGCTTCGCCCTGTTCCAACCGCAGAAATCTGTGCGTTAGCTCAACATCTGCTGCTCTCGATAACAACACGTCATGTTATTTATACTTGCATGAATTCAACACATTAGAACCAAGACAATCTGAATGTTAATATTCGCGGATGTTTCTGAAGCGTCTGTTAGCTGCTGCCAGTGCTCTGGTGTGCAAGGACAACGTACTTATCTCCAGGGGCAACCAGAGAACTTGGAAATGCTGTTTTGATGGGTAGATCAAGGAGTAAAATACAAAGTCTTACTCTAGGAATGCTCTGCCCAGAAACTGCTTTGTAATTTCATATAATATCATTTTCCTCTAATTATCTGATGAAAATAAATTGATTGTTTTGTCTCTATTTGGTTGCAATCAATGGTTGCCAGGACAACTTCTGGAGGACTCTACATTAGCTACAACTTCTTTGAGATTTCTTTACAAATTAGTTAAAGATGTGCTGTGCACACAAACCACGCTTTGAAGAAAACAGAAGATAATCCTCAGTAAATTATTAGGGCTGGAAAGCATTTCAATGGCTATATTTGCTTTTATGTTTTCCTTTGCTCTGTTCTCACAACAGGTTTTAAAAGAAGGCTTTTAGGAAGCAGCAGCATCCAAACAAACCCGTGGTACAGCTCTCTGCAACTGCACTCTCCATGCCCTTGTCCTGCAGGACTTCAAGGCATGAGAAGGGTCCCCAGTACAAGAAGAAATCATGCAAGAAAGAGAGTTCATGCTCCCTGAATCTCTACAACTGCTCAAGGGAACAAATGTCTGTACACAGCCTCTAAGGATAAAAATCGATGTTTTTCTTGGCATAGGTCAGCCAACGTGCCGTGGAACAATCCTGATGCTGGCAGAGTTCAGGAATGTCTTTGCATTTGGCATCTGCACAGAAGGGAGAATTCATCTTCAGCAACAAACCACATCTGTATCCCATCCTTAAAACGTTCCTTGGGGATCGTGGATGCACTAAAAACACTTCTGCAGAAGGTTTTTAAAGCTTTGATCCCAAAAGAAATGTTTTCTCTTTATTGCACACAAATAAGCTACTAAAACCAAAAGGTAAGTTATATAACTCCACAACCCCCTCTCTAGTCTGGAACCAAGAGTCATTTCACCGCACACAAGCTGGGTCTCATCAATGCCTGCTTCCATACAAATATGGACCTCCAAAGTAAAGCCCCCTGACTGCAGACCCTTAACGTCACCATCCTTCAAGCTCCAGCTCTTTCCAAATTGTATTGCCAGAGTTCTGGGGAGTGTAGAATTTGCCAGCACAAAGGGATGCTAAACACAAAGGAATCCATTCGTGCCAGCATCTTTCTAGTTGGGTAGATAAATCTGTGTTTACATTTTTATCTATGTATTTATGAGCAAATCCAGGTACAACTCCCCATACTTCAAGGAAAGTCTTTTAAAAGACTTTAAGCAGATTGGGAGCTCTCTAGTGGCATTTCCAGCATTTCCTGTTTGACAAGCCAAGAGGAGTCACAAACTCCCTATGTTCAGTTGTATGTTCTGCTTTGTATTAGTAAACACGGGAATTTGAGATTTGCCCGTGGTTTGCCATCATGACACTGAGCACAACAGACTGAGGTAAGGATGTAATAATCTCACGCTTATGTGACTGTTTTTTTCCAACTTGCCCTGCCATCTGTTTTGTTGGAATCTTCCTCCTAATGAAGTTGCTTTGAAAGCCCTATTTTGATGGGAAAAGTGACATTAATCCCATACTCTTCACAAAGAAATATTTTTAGAATTAGTGGTAGTGACATTTTTATCATCAGACTGCTTTAAAAATTGCTGCTAAAAAGACCATCTCCAAAAATTTTTTGAGGACATAAACCCATCAATTAAATAGTATTTCCTTTTTTAATTACATTTCTGAATACTAATAAACATTATATATATTAAATGAGTTAATACATACTGTACATAAAAATTATAGGAAACATTAAAAATACAGAAAGTGCTTTGTATCCATAATACAGTGAATTAACTGACTGTATTAATTAACTGAAGACTCACCTTAAAACTGTGTTTTCATTATAATGACTTTGAATTTTGATATGTTCTGTAATAAGTCATTTGCTTAAGTAATGACTAATTTTATAAGTCTTTCACTTAAGTAATGACTAATTTTATATGTAGAGTCGATAATGAATTACAAAGTAAAATGAATAATACTATTAAAAATTGAGCGGAGGGCAAGCAAATACTTAGCAAACAATTAGAAGATTTCCACTAAATGACATTGTTAATGAACTCTTATAATGAAGCCGAAGTATTCACTTGAGCATAGACACACACAGTGATGAACGAGAGGTACAATTCATGCACACTTACAGAGAGGTGAAATGCAAATGCATAAAGGACTTTTGAAAACAGAATTTTCCTTAAATCTTTGGACTGAGTTCCTATGAATGAGATTTTGTCAAGCCTTTTGTCTACCTCTGTTTTTCAAGAAGTTTTTATGCAAACACAAGGGCGCCTACTGTTCTGCTGGAGATCAAAAATTTCTCCTACTATGAACACAGACATTGGTATAGAAAACATTTTAGAGTATGCTCTTTGCCAGAAACTACAAAGCATTGTATAGTACTGTTTTTTGTGTAAAATAGAAATCTTTATCCTTTAATGAGCCACACTGATGAGGGGCAGCTTGAAACCAGTATATATGTATGCTGTAATTGTTAGTAAAACATAGAGAATAATCCAGCAGGAACAAACTGAGTAACAAGACAGCCATGCAGCCAAGGACAAGTGAGTCCAGGAGGAAGGAGCAGTGGTGGCCATCGTATTTTGCTGCCCTTCAGATCCCAGCCTTTATCTCAGCAGATATCCTCACAGCAACTTTAGTAATCCACAGTCAAAATCTTTGAAGTTTCACCTCTGTTAAAGGAGCAAACTCAAGCCAGGTACACCACAGCTCTCAAACACAACACAGAAATATGAAAAGATGTGAGTGTTGAGAAGAACAATAACAGCAAATTTCTTGTAAACCTTCTAAGAACAGTATAATACATTTTTATTTGATTTAACTACACATGTGGGGGAAGACAACTCCCAGCAAAATATGCAGTTCCACACTATTCATGTTAAGGAGTTTTAAAGCTTTTCAGTTTGGTCAGCATTCAAATAACATAATAACAAACCCCAACAGCAAGTATGGAGACTGCTCCATCAAGTGGTTTGAACCAGTGAGTTTAATGAATACATACAAAAGATCAAACAAAGCTGCTCTAATGGTACAGTTTTTCCTTTATTCATGGTATTAATTTGCCCTGTTGAACTAGGGCACACTACTGAGTACAGAACTCACAGTTTTAAACTTCCTCCAGAAAATCACCCTGATTTGTACTCTTGTGTATGTATTTTCTGCATGCTTCCCAGATTAATAGGTCAGATAAACTTGCACGCAGCCTGGTCACTGTTCCATTTGGTTTATGTCTAAAATCATCTTTCCATCACCAAGTTTTTCTGCACTGTTCTTGTACTGGAATGTGTGTAAGGCTGGCAATGATCAGTACCAGATCAAACACCAGCTAAGGATGTTCTGGCTGGACTTTCCCATCAGTGCACCAACACCCGAGAGGCACTATTCCCAATCAGACAAATACCATCAAAGATTATACCTGTGAGGGACCTCCTCCTGCTCCTGGTTGTGCCACAGTCGGAGGAGCACGCTGTGAATTTGGACCAGGGGGTGAAGGTGCAGTCATCCTTGCAGGGCACGAGGCACTCCTGGACGAGCGCTGGCATCGGCCCTGCCCAGCGCACGCAGTCCCCGACCTCGGCAGAGCCACCCTGCTCCGACAGGCACGTCACAGCTGCAACACAGGGACAGAAATCTTTATTTCACACATTGCATTGTGCTCTGGGCAGTCAGTCCTTGTGCTCTAGCGAGATTCACTCTCTTGGATTAACAGAATGAGCTGATTTGGTTTTAGGTCATTGTTCATGTGTCATTCAGTGCTGTGCTGGAAGCTTCACAAAACCATAAAGATACACTCTTACTTGACCAGAGTGTTATCTAAATGATGATATAAATTCAATATTCTCAATGAGGCAGTCATTTTAAGGGTTGTGGGGACAGTTTAACCAATGATACATTGTACAACCAAGCAAGAAAACCATGGCCATGTGCCAGAAAACATCTTTGGTCGAGGCCAGGATTCACAAGCTGTGATGCATGGGCTACTCATGGAGTTGAAACTGATTCAAAGTGGTAAAAAAAGCTCCTAAAAAGTATAAAAGAAAACTTCCTTTTCCAAAACCATCATCTTTTCCATATTTCAGATGAAAGGAATGACTGAGCAGATGTTATAGCTAAATGATTTTTGCAGCGAGGTGTAAATACCAGGTCTGGCCCCTCCAAACTCAGCTCCCTAAATATTGTGATATTTTTTATACTCTCCCACTCTATTGTCCTTTTTTAGAACTAGTAATTAATTTTTCATGGTGGATACTGGTACTGTATAGCCATGACAGAGAACAAAATTATTTAATGTATAAATCTGAGTCACAGGAAGCCTAGGATAAAACTTGCTAAATTCAGTGAATTAATAGTAAGTAATTATAATAAATAAAAATAGCCTGCACATCATGGAGTCTTTCATTTCATTAATAATAACTAATTCTCACAAAATCTCCAAGATTATAGGCTATTTATATCCTCCAGTGTAGGTTAAACAAAGCAAAGGTAGGCTGTGACTTGATTAAGGTAATAAACTCAGGGACAGAGTAATGAACTGAATTTGACCACGAGAGTTTAGTCATGACAGGCTCTCTGATTTCAGGCAAGTCCACATATTGCATCATAAAGCTACTGAGGATGAAATTATTTAATCCAGATTTTATTATTTAACTTTAACAACCTGTGATATCATTTTATGACAATTGCTAAGTTATTCAGGTTTTTGAGGCTGCATATATTTTCCTTGTTGCCAGCATTTAATGTGAGAAGGAGTGCATGAAAAGAAGGGGAAAAAGAACTCTGTTTTCTTACAGTTAAAGGATTTACTGGGGTGCAACTCTGCAATGAATACACATGGTTTTTTGGGATTTAACTACAGTACAGTATGGGAGAAAGGAATGGGTTGGCAACCACCTGGAAACAAAAAAACATCTTATTAAAATGTAATTAGATTTCTATGGAAAAAATCTGCATTTTGAAGAGCCTGCATAGCAAGTCTCTTTAGACTCAAGTGACAGCAAATCAGCATATTAATAACTACCTCTAAATTGCTGAGCCTTGCCTTTCACTTTCAATCCTGTGACCCTGCCCAGCTCCCAAGCCCAGGCGTCAGACTGGAGCCATCGCCCTCCTCAATTAGGGGAGGGCGAGGACAGAGGTCAGGCTCTGTGTGGGGACACGGCGTAATTGCCCTCTCCAGGAAGGTTAAACAAGTGACACACTCTGATGCCCGAGGTCTGTGTGGCCTCATTACCTTCAGCAGGGACACCCCAGGATTGCCAACACAACGTTTGTGTCCACGGGAAGTGTGGCCAAGGGATGCAAAGCATCTCCTGAGCATCGCGGCTGCTGCTGGCAGGGACGTGAGCGCTGTCCCCACTGCCACCCTCGCAGCAGGAACGGTGACTGCAGCACAAACCACCCCTGCAATGCCCACCAGGAGCTGGCAGAGGAGCACAGCTCATTCCTTGTTGGGGAGGATGAAATAGGAAAGCCTTTTAAATATCATTACCTGGCAAAAAATGCTGAGAATATGGAAACTATAAGTGAGATTGAAATGAAGACAAGCTTTGAGATACCAAACCCCAGTGACTGAACAACTGGAAAACAATGGTATGGCCACTGAAGGTAATCTCCCTCTTTGATTAAACAATACCTTCTGCTTGCAGACAGGTCCAAGGGTCAGAGCAGACCCTACCAACTCGGCAGAGGGTCCAAAAAGCAGTTTTAAGGGTTTAAACTGTAATGCCATACGGTAATGCAATGACTCTCATAGGCTGTATGTAAATGTTGTAGGATTTGTAGCTTGTTCTAGATTGGTTAGTGAAAATTAGAATATTCAGCACAGAAGATGATTTATTGTATTGTAAACAGCAACCACGGTTCTTCTATTCCATATTCTGTATTCCATACTTCTCTCTCTCTCTCTTACCTCTCTGACCTGCTCTGAGCTGCGCCTGGCAGCTCTCAGCAGGTCTCCTACACTCACGCCTCTTCACAATAAACTTCATGCTCTAAGACCAAACTCCAGAGGTCTCTCGTCTCTGTCCCGACCATCTGAAGCAAACTGCACCAGCACCTCAGACAGCAATCCTACAATTCCTGACAATTATTTATGATGGCAGTACAAGTGATGGGAGCTCTGGGTGTCGATGTTAAATCACACACCCCACGGCTGTGCTCGGTTATTATCCAATGGCCCCGATCTTCTGCACTAATGGCCATGACTGTAAGCACACAAATAATTCACCAAGTTCACCGAGCCTGTTTGGATACTAGAACAGATGGAGATATATACATATATAAATAAGGATATATGAGATCAGGGCAAATATTTGACAGAGATCATGGAGCTTAAAGAAATTAGCAACAATGGAAACAGGGGTGGAGGAAAGTTAAACTAAACCAACAAATAATATACTGGATTAGATATATCTACAAGAGGAGCTGAAAAGAATATTTAATGTATAATCTAGGAACAGACATAACACCTAAAGGAGGGGAGGAGGAGGATCTCCTGTGAGTCTTGCTGCATGCTTAAAACCTTGCTTGAGGTGAGCTGCAGGAACTGCTGAAATAAATTAAGAAATTAAGCAAAAGCCCATTCGGGCATTTCAATGGATTGGGAAGGGGCAGACAGGAAGCAGCAGAGAGGATGGACCCACTCCAGTGGTTCCACCAGGAACTAGTCCCCTTGTTTCTGTTTGCTGCAAACTTCCCAGTTTCCTTAGGTTTCACTTCCAAGAGAAAAATATTTTCATATACAGGCACTTCTGGAAAGAGAATGGGAGAAATTTGTTTTCAGTGAACCTTCAGGAAAGCAAAATTATTTATCCTTGGTGGTTTCAAACTACTGATTGGTTTGGCTCATATGTGGTTTATGCTGCATAAAAAATATTTCCCCTTAATCCTCAGTTCTGTCACAATGGTTTTAAATAAACTCATACCGCAAAGCCATTTCTGTTATGTCAACATCTCTTTTGTTTTTTCAAGTGGGATACCCCCAGAGAGCAAATGCAGTCCATTTGCAGCCCTACGCACTAAGAAAAAAAATCAGAGTAATAAATCCCTCCTAGGCATAATGTGTGATTCCTACCGTCTCTGCAGCATTTAAAATGGACACAAACATATGAATAAAACAGCTAATAATAGGACACTGTCAGATAAAGGCTTTCGAATTATAATATTGATTCCCACAAAGAGGGGAAATGCAGGATTTCCTTTTGAACTCCCACTATTCTTTTTTATTACCACCAGTCAACCCCACTAAACTGGAATTAAACACTTGGGGTCAGTTTGTGGGATGACATTTTAATGCAGTTCTGTTGATACACAAAGAACTGCTGTCACAAAAAAAAACCCCAAAAACCAAAACACCTTCTCTTGTAATGATAACATGAGATGATGAATTAAGCTGAAAGGTGGCCACGTTTAAGAGGCTAAAAGAAAATAACCTTTTTCAGGGAAGGGTTGGAATTGTTTAGCAGACTGTGTGGATGCACCTGTGAAGGTACCAACACCATACAGTGATTAATCTGAGGAGTGAAAATAGCTGCAAATGCAACAGCTTTGCTTCAAGGCATAAGTCAAGTGTTAAATGTAGAGCTCGAGGAGCAAATTTCCCTTTCTGCTGCTACAGAGCCCTGCCAGGAGACTGAGCAAGGCTGCTAAGGGATATTGAGTGTGACAGTGTCTGTCTCCGGCTTTGCGCTGCCACCCACGAGAGCGTGTGTGTGTGCCAGCATCTCAGCATATGGCACACAGAAGCATATGGGAGCCACATTCTGTAACTACATTTCTCTGAAATTGAAAGTAAATAACAGACACTTCTCCTATAAACTTTTAGATGGTGAAATCAAATGTTTGTACACTGTCAGATTGCAGAGGCACTGAAGGCATCCTTAGATGATGTTACGTTGACATCAAAGTGTGTCAGCATCAAACTGAGGGAACTCAGGTGCTCCCAGGTGCATGTGCTTGGCTTAAGAGCATTGGAGATGATCCTAACAAAAGCAATTGTATTGAGAATGAAATATTACAGGCCCAGCATTGCATCCAATAAGGAAACGTAACATAAATTTAATTCCTCTTAAGTAAAAATCCAATTACAGACAGCCTCTGTAATCATATTCATTTACCAAAGTTAGAATCAATTCTCCTTGAAAAATGCATTCCAACAGATTCCAAAGGGTAAAAAGCTAAAGACTGAGTATCAACTATGAACCAGTAAAATTATATTGTACCAAGGCGCTTTCAATTTGAGAAAAGTAAATTAGTGTTTTCAAAACTCTGGAATTAAATGTCATTAGAACATCTGAAAACAATGACTGATAATTCCAGGAAGGTACACTCAGGCCAAAGACTAAAACTAAGACTATGCAGTAGTGCAAATCAAACGACTGGAATTCATACAGGAACAACAGGATGAGCTATGAGGCTGGAGAAGAGCTCTGCTGCCAAGAGGTGTAGGCACAACAAAGTAATAATCTTCCCTGTCTTCAAATTCCAAGAATGTTTGAAAAATCAAAACCAGCATGTAAAGTCAAAGAAATTATTTTAATAGAGCTGTCGACCCTCTTGTTCAGAAAAATCATAATTTCTGTTGCATAATTATTCTTGGTATCCCACAATGTACTGAGATGACGTATCATTTCTTACACTTTTCACTACTGGTAAGTGAACAAGAAGTTAAGGGATATGTTAGAAAAATAAAGAATAAAATACCTTTAAGGGTCTAGACTTGCTCACTATAAGTATAGTCTCAAGACTCATGATGACCTCATTTATTACCTATATTCAAGCTCCTTTATACTTACAAATTTCTTCAGAATCCCAGATGGAACACTTAGGAAATTCCTGGCATATTAACACAACCCCTAATTACAGGAGGCCCGAAGCAGACATAAGACATAAGGCTCTGCTGAGACTCAGGTTTAAATCTAAGGTCCTGATTCTACAAGGACATAAACATGCACTTAACTTCATCCCAGTGGCAGCCCCCCTTGGATGCAGCAGCACTCCCTGCAAGGCAGTGTGCCCAAATTCTGGATTTACAGAAACACACCATAACATAACCAATAAAAGTGAGTCTGAGGAAAAGAACAAATGATGCCAGGAAGGACATCACAGACACAAATCTCACACAAAGAACTGAGGAAGAGCTGGGACAACGAGTTATTCAGCAGGAAAACTGTCTCTGAGGTCACCAGTTTCCCATTTTGTAATTATTAATGATATTGACAGTAGTGCTAAAGGGCTGACAAATGGCACCGAGCAAACAGAGCGCTGGATAAACACAGATCCCAACCAACAGGCTCTATAAACAAACAAGGGGAGCCCGAGATGAGCTCGGGATGCAATAAAGATGGTAAATATCAGCTGAAAAGATAAAAGGAAAGCAACTGAAATGATTTGCATGAAAAGGGATCAGGGGAGAAAGGGGCAGAAGAGTTGGGTGCAGAGCATTAGCATGGAGAAAAGACTGCAACAGGAAAGGGGAGAAGTTTGGGACAGAATTAGAAGGAAAGAATAAAAGCATGGATTACTGTGAACATCCTTCTCAAGCTGAAGGTCCATGTTTCAGCTGGGCTTTAGGCTGCTTTCTCTGCAGCCTTTGCACAGTGAGACATGTCCATGGGTTAGTGTAGGCACGGGAGCCTCGGGAGGAGCCCCAGCTGCAGCTTTCTGAGGCCAGCAGGGTGACAGGACACCTCCAGTGCCTTTCAATGCCACCAACTGGACTCCTCTCTGTCCCATCCAAAATAACTCCTTGGAGTACAATTTTTCTTGATCCTCATGGATGAGGTGAGGGATTATTTGGTTTGGAATACAGGACTAGAATTGCTCTAAGAGCTGAGCTGCACATGTCAATTTTGCCAAGCCGTGTGACTTGAGGTTTTATTTTTCCTCATCTGTGAATCAAAACTGTTTGAGGAGAAGCAGGAGAGAAATACATTGCTGTAAAGCCTATTCCTCCTCCCACCCACACTCTGAATGCAGAACACAGGATTGGATAAGTTAATGTTGAGCACTATTTTCATACAAGTGTTTTCTTATTCTAAGTGGTTCACACACCGCCTGGCCAGAAAGGCAAAATAATATGAGTTTTTAATGTTTCAAATTTACTTTGTCCGGACAATAACTGCAATCTGAGTGCTTCTACATTATGCAATCAGTCTAAAGAATCTCTCACAATTTTTCCCTTTTTTCTCCTTACATTATTATAGGTTTTGAATTGCTTTTACTTTCATTTTCTATTAAAAAGAAAATCAATGGAAGTGCATTAGATGATTAATGATAGAAATTATGCTCTTTTCAGAGAACATAAAATACAAAAACATGTTAATTTTTTTCCTCTTTCTGTGGCCCACAATTACCAAAATTACTCGAGTTCAATTTCTTTGTAGCGCCTATCATCAAGTTATATTTAAAATGAATTATTTATTGCACAACTTGAAAATAAGACTAAGACATCCTGCTATAAATACGCACATTGAGATGACAGTAAATACAGAGAATCAAACACGCCAAATAACACGAGAGAGAGAAAATGGAAAACAAACACAACATTCACAGTATTTCTAGTAACTCAAGTAGGAAAATCACGTAGCTGATTAAGCAAGCACTGAGTTTCCTTGCAGTGAAGCACAGACACTAAATCAGAACACAGCACTAACACCCACACCCTCACAACTGCCCCAACACTATATTTAAAACATGATGGTCCAAGGCAACACCTCAAGACTTGAGTCCACCCCTCCTCCTCACGTCCCCATTCCCCAGCTCCGGCTCTTCTCATTCTGATATTCAAACCTCCCACTGCTCTTGACCCCTTGCTCAGGGACCAGCAGCTAAAGCCACTGGGACACACACAGCCCTTCAACAGCTTTTCAACTCAGCCCCATCTATATTCCCCTCATGGAAATTGCTCCCCAAGTTTTCTCAAGTACCAATGGATTTCATATATACGGTGCTGCATGAAACTCTCCACTTTAACTATCACTTTTCTACCGTAAGGAACAGATAAGAATACTAAATGCTTTGAGGTCTGAAGTCTGGCTACTCATCTCCAGCCTAAAACTGATAATACAACTGAAATTACTTTGACTGAAGCTAATAAAAACTCATACTCAAACAATTCATGCTATCTAAATTAAGTATCTTTCAGCCATCATACAATATTGTCCACCTCATGAGAGAAAAATAAAGATACAGGACCAGAGATTCAAGGGTCAGCAGAGTCTAAGTACAGTGAAGACATTGTACTTACATTAAGGGTGAGAGAAGCAGAAAGAGATTGTGAAAAATTTCCCACCCACAGCCTTGAAAAGTTAAATGTTTGAGGGTTTTCAGGAGATTTCCCCAGTGGGAAAACTAAGCATGCAGATTGGAGTCCCAGTAAGAGCAAAGTCACACTCGGATGTGTGGGAGCTCCATACATAGATACATAATATATAAATTGTACATCCAGAAAGGCTTTTTGTACTTCTTCCTAAACATTTCTACTGTGCAGGGGAAAGGTGGTTTTTGGAAACCCTATGTCAGGGCATCCATTCTTTGGCAGGGGGAAAAAAAAAAAAAAAAAAAAAAGAAGACAAAACAAAATAAAACAGTCACCCCAATTCCCCCAAAGAGACTAATGGCCCAAGAAGGGTGTATTTCTAAACTGGGCATACAAAAGACCCTGATTCCCATAAGTATAAGAACTGGCATTTCCCCGGGCTCATGCTAAATGAACTTTTTTTGTCTGTGAATGAAGCAGATCCAATAGCTTTGAGTCTTAATAATAAAAAAATAATTACACCCATCTTTCCTTAGGTTTACTGCTCAGACCATTCTCGCTGCTAGTACATTCCCTTTTACTCCTCTTTTGAAGCTAACACATCTAAAGGGACTATTTGTTTTTTCCTTCTAGTCTCTTAAAAACAAAGCAGAAGATCAGAGAAGATGCAAAGGGAGATATCTTACAGGACATTATGCTTTTCATACAGTGATCTCTTCCTTTCTCACAGGGAGAAAAAAGAAGAAACATTTCTTATTTAGCTGCTGCTCCTCATCTTAAATTTCCACTAAATTGTGATAATTGAGGGGGGAGTCATAAAGCAGATTGTAATCCTGCAGAAACAATGGGAAAACTCACAATTATTTCAACAGGAAATCAACAGATCTTATTACACTTTCTTTCTAATGATTCTTCTATGAATAAAGCATTTGTTTGCAAGCATTTGTTTCTAAAGCAATTACACAATCCAAACACTGACTGATCACAATAGGATCGTTCACGTATAACAGATACAACATTTGGACGCAGAAAGTTCTCTATCATGATCATGATTCCTTTACCATTAATTCAGATAATATAATTGATGGTTTACTTAACTGAAAAAAGCAATCAAATGCAATAAAAACAAATTAATACAATAGAACATAAATCACATCAGACCCAGAAATAGTTTCCACCCTGCTGAAAGATTATCAGTATTTTTAGCTAACCTTCACATTCTTTATTCCAGGCAACCACAGGCTGGGACACTGCACTATGCATTCTGCTGCATTTTCTTTTATTACAGTCTTTCCAGTCCAAATCATTTTAATCTTGTCTATAATAAATCACCAGTTAGATTCCCTAGCTTCTACCCTCTTTTCACCTGTAAGTTTTGTTCCTCTTTGTTGGAGCAGTTTCTCCCATAAAATTGCTCTCTGCGTGAATCTTTCTTGATGCAGAAGGTTTCTGCCAACTGTCATTGCAAGATCAGAGGTTCAAATGGAGGAGCACTTAAAGCAGGGGAAGGTCATCTCTGGAAATGAACTCGGAATAAAACTGTGTAGAAGTGGAGGTGGCTGCTCACACTGTGCTGCTGCAACAACAGCACAGGACAGCGAAGAAAATCTATCTCCAATCACACCCAGCACTACCACAGCCCTTAAAACCAAGGGGACATAACCAGAGGGACTCCCAAAATTTCCCAAAGCGGTAATTATTTGTTTCATTTTGGAACAAGTTATTTAGGAAATAAAACTCAGTGCAAAACCAACTCAATACTTTGAAAATCCATCAGGATTCACATCACATTTCCTTTTTAGAAGCAAGAACTGATATTTGGAATTTTAAGTGTGTATTTCAAAGAAACAGTAAATAGCAGCTTTTTAATTCATCAGAAGCCCAAAGGAAAGGGAACTTTCCATACAAATGTGCTGTACTTGGGAGACCAACTCTTGCTGCTGCTATAATGAAAGTATAAATACAGCATAGCAGGAACTCATAGTAATTTGTTTCTATGAGCAGGTTTGACATGGCACAGCCAAATAAATTCAGATTGTACAGCTACAGAGAGGTGAGACATTCTCTGAGCTACTGCACTGGCATTTTGCCTTTCCTCCATCATTCATCGCATCAGACCTTTGTCTCAATTTCTCTCTAAACCTTTGTCTTGTCCTGTTTGAAGGCCCACGCTCCAGGGTTATATCTTATCAGTTAATTAACTTTTAGAGTGGAAACACAGCAAAAATGACTATATAAACTTTTGCTCATATATATCAAAGCCAATGTCAACCAGTGTGGTTTCTGTGTACCTAATCCAGGAGACTTATAATAAAATCTCATCTTCCATTTACAGCCTGAGGCAATAGTAGGTCTTGCAGAGAGAAATGCGAAGTGATGAGGTTTAGTAGAGCAATAACGCTGCTCAACAGTTTAAATATTGGTCTAGCTACTGAACTTTATGCCAGGAGGTTCTGGCATTACATTATTAAATGCCAATATTTCATCCACGGTTTTCACTTACTCAGAATAATGCATAATTCATTTCAGGAAAAAAAAGATAAAATTGGAATCTATGATATTTTTTCTGCCCCCCCTCTAAGAAAAAGTCCTTGAATGTAACATCACTTTTCAGCAGATCAAGGCAACTCTAATGGGGAAGTATGGAGATTTTGTGTGTGTATAATAGATGAGTTCTTCCCTGCAAATTAATGAACAATTTAGCAACAACTAGCAGCAATGAAAACCATTGCCTTCATTCAGGCCTATAAGGTCAGTGCCAACAAGGAATAAAGGAGAAATGGATTAAGCTGGAAAGTCTGAATCTACAAATAAGGAAGATGAGGATCCTCGGAGGCAACTTTGATTTTTATTTTACTGACTCTTCACCTCACATCAGCAGATCTCACTGATGTGTATTAAAAAAAAACCAACAACAAAAAAACCTCAGTAAAAAGGAATTGACCAAGAGCCGGCATTTGAAAATAATTTTGCTCACAGTTCAAAATTTCAATGAAAACCCAGCAGTGAAAAGGATGAAACACAGGAAAAGAATAAAGAATCTGAATGGGAACTGTAGCCCGACAGGCTGGGAGCATCCAGGAGCCACTCACTCAACTCCAAACACACCTCTGCCACCAGAGAGGAGCACACCCTCGAGCTCCTGACTCCTGTCATTCCAGAAAAGTTGTTGTCATCTGACACTGAGATATGTTTATATACATCTTACAATTTACTGCCATTCTTGATTTTTTAATTTTTTTTAAGGGCAGGGTTAAATCCAAACAAGTTTATTAAGACACTTTCTAAAGAAAGTTTCACCAGGAACAGTTTTTAAAAGTCAAGAAAACTTCTTATCATTTTGTTTCAATAAAAGGCAAGAGAACACACAGCAGATTTAGATTACCATATCGGTAGTTTTGATTTACTCACCTTTTCAATGTGAAGACAGGCAATTCCCATATATAACTTTATTCTAAAGCTGTGACCTTGACTTTTACCAAAAGTTCAACTGTATGGGTATTGGTTTTGAGGCAAGATGAAGACAGAAAGGAGTTCTCACAGATAAGATAATAAACTGTCAGCTGCAGCTTATGAAATACTGCTGTTTCAAACAGATGATCTGATTTAATATATGCTGACCGTCAACTCAAAAATTATGACTAGGTCATTATGTAGCACAGTGGCTACAAAGCCTGAATTACTTGTTTGTCTCATAAAGCATTAGGTGTGTGAACCAAAGACATCTTCACAGCCTTCCATGTAAGGATCCAAAGTAACAGAATAACCCTACATTAAATTAAATGCCACATAATGAAAGTGTACGATTAGCATACACAAATTTGGACTTTGTCTAAAGGTAAAGGAAAGGATATTGAAAAGTGCTGTTGGTAAAGTCACTGATTACATCAAGATGGAAAAAAAATGTTCTCCCTAGTTGTTGAAAATAATAAAGGAATGTATAAAATGGCTATTTTAACTATTAACCCATGGTCCTAGGTACTCATACAACTGTAAAAATACAGTGAAGCCTAAAAAACCACCACCCCAAACCACATTATCTCCTGAGAGTGATGAGAACTGTATACCCATATAAACTACATACACAGGACATAATCACTTTCTTTTCCCCTATTCAACTTAAATGCAGTTTTTTCCTAATAAAGAGAAAAAAAGATGAGCTACCAACACTAATGTGTCCATCAATAAATGAGAATTCTTGATGAGACTCCCATGTTTTTCAATACAGTAAATACAGAAAAAAACCCCTGAGATTCATATAGTGCTTTGAACAGATTCTTGTATCCTACATTGTCCAATATAACAACAGCTTGTTTCACATTGTTCCAAAAAATTATTCTAAAAAACATAAGTGTTCATTGGAAATAGGTTACAACTAAGTTAAAAGATGCAAGATTGGCAGTCCTTGTGAAGCAAAAGGATGAGAAAAGACAGTGAAGAAGTGAGGAAATGCTTAACTCTAAAGTTTCAAAAGCTTATCTACCTTTCTATTGTATATGTTTGCAATGCAGTTTAATATACTTTCCAATACAGCTACAGTGGGAGTCTTCAGCAACAACCTCAAACAAACACATTATATGGAATCACCTCCCAAAATCAAATTATTCTTTATCAACACAAAATCTGCTACACCTACAAAAACACTGAATAAAGAGCCAACACCAGACACCTGCTACCAATATTAAACAACTCTTTTCAGAGTAACTTATGTGAGGAAATAAAGGAGTAGGAGCTGAATTTTGTCCCCCACAGGACAGCTGCCCACGTACCTACACTGTGAAATACAGAGGCAGTGCCCAATGAGACACCTGCATCCCTCTCCCAAGTGGTGATGGTTCCTCTGTCACCTTCACATCACATTTCAGCTTAGCTAACTGAGGTGGCACAATGAGGATATATTTACTCACGAAACCCTTAAAAACAGACTGAAAATGTTTATATAGTTATCACTCTAACATATATTTTAGGGTGAAACCCTGTTGTCACCAATATTTAACGGTGAATTCATGTGACTGGAAAAGTGATATAAAAGGGGTACAGCTCTCCTGTAAGGACATGTAAATGATGGTGACATGCTGTATTTTATCCATAAATTTTACATCTTTTCCATCTTTGGAACAGTCTCTAGAGATAGAATGATAAAATTTGGTGTGTCAGGGTGGAGACAGAGTAAACTCCACTCAGCCTAGAGCATAAACCACGAGCAGGAACCAACGGAGAACAGCTGGGATGGGCAGTTAGACTAATGCATTCATAGAAATACATTCACATTAAAGCTGAGTAAGGCATCCTGGAAAGCTGGGCTGGGAGGGAAATGAATATTGAAAAAAGCTCAGAGAAAAGCCAAAGTGAAAGCTCACCTGTCAGGGAATGGGCACAACCATGGTGGGGATAATCTGGGAGCACGAGAGAGCAGCCAAACTCAGTCAAAAGCTATTCACTGCCCTCAGAACAACAACAACAACAACAGAAAGTGAAAATTAGGTCAGGTTCCTGCAGATTAGTAGAAGGCTGCAGCACAAGCATGGAAAATCAGAATTAGCAATGGGCATTGAAGGCAACAAAGGATCCTCCTGCAAACTGGCAACAGACATGCTCAAGTCTCCCAACACCTCCTCAAAGCCTGGCCCAGGCTCTCAGCACCCTCCCCTGCATTCCTGGGAGTGGATTTCCTTCCAGGGAAAGGGCTCTCAAGGATAAGTCAGCTACTTCAAAATTGTCTGTTCTAATGAATCCTGGCTCTAATGAACTTAGAGAAACCGATCTTGATGTGTCAGAGGTGAGTGTCAGCTCATCTTTGATTTGCACAAAAACCTTGGACCAAATAATCATCCAGCAGGGACAACTATACCAAAAAAAAGAAAAACGTTAAATACATCAACTTTCTTTCTGTAATATTGACGGACACAGCGAAACAAAAAGAACAATGGCCTTATTTTAGAGTAGTTTGTTTCCTTGAGGACAAAAATCCTAAAAATGCTCAGCACCGTGAATCCTAAATGACTTCTTTAGTAATTAAATTATATTGCATCAAAAAGCACACGCCTGCAGCAGTTTGATTCGGATGCACACACTTTAACCAGGAGTAACTGGGTGAGCAAAGATTGGCTGGAGTTGACATAAAAACATATAGAATGCTTAGCACTAAAGAAAACCTCTGAAATGGAATAGGGCCTTTTGCTTTATGATCATCTCTGGGACTGATTCACCACTGTTTTATTACTGACTTTTGTTATTGTATCTGAATACAATTTGATTTTATGAGATCTTAAATATTACCTTTATAAACATTTCATGGGATGTTGACTCTCTATCTGCAAATTGCTTATTTGCTTATTGTGTCTGTTCATTGATGCCACTGCAATAGCTTATTTTTGTATTAGCTTCTTTGTTGAGTCTAGTTTATCTTCTGAGAAAACCCTGAGATGAAATTTTTAATAAGAAATCCTAAAAAAAAAAGTAGATATAACTGTAACTGGTAAAGACATTTTCCCTTATAGTGTTCTGTTTGCAGCATAATTCAATCAGGGTGTTTATGCCAGTAACTGCGAGATTTCAAGAAAGTACTTTGTTTATCATTTAATCAATATGATTTGAGCAACCCAGAAAGATTTTTAAGCAGTAAGCTAAATTCTGTTCACTCCTCCCGCAACTTTACCCAAGTTTCAGACTTCTGCTCAATAAAGGCTCTCCACACATCATTTCTTTCGCTTCCACCATTCTGACTGCAAACTCAACGCCAATAAAAACCTGTGGCTGAATTCCATCTACACAACGCATATTAACTCGTTTGCAAGTAATGGGAGATGGTGATGACTGCACTGGGAGAAAACACAACAGGATCATTGGGCTCCCCTCATCAACCTATTTGACAGCTGTACTCATATACCCATCACTTATTCCACTGCAAGCCTGAACATTTACATTCCACAAAGCATATAATCAAATTTTATTCAAATACAGCCAAAGAACTAAGTGTATTTAACTTCTGGAAGCACATTAGGTGATTATTTCATTCATGGTAAAAAATGTAATACTTGCAAAACCACAGAACCAACTGCAAATTGCTAATATGTTTCATTATTATGAAGTGTGCCCCTTGGAAACACCAGCAATTAGGGTCAAATGAAACTCCATAATCCTTCCAAATTTCTTTCGTGGCTGCCTCCAGTATTTACACTTACCTGTGAAATTCATCTCACTAGGAAAGACAGGCATCTTTGAAAGCCTTCAGATAAGACAATTTAAGCAGACATATTTTGCCCTGTCTCACATCAAAGCGCTTAAAATTACAAAGTTTATGCTTTTATATCGGATTTGCAGAGTATTAACATTTAAATAAGCTTTAAAAAGGGGCCAGATACATAATCTAAACCCAAAAATTAATAAAAAGCAGCCACCTTCCTATAAACGCTACAATTAATCACTGTGATGAACAGAGAGGAAGCAATCCATCTCGCCATGCCAAAGAGCTGATGTAGCTCTTCTTTTCACACACCACACAAGTTAATTATTATGAGCAGATGTGCTTAGATTACAGGAAAATTTATACTCCATGAAACCGGGCACTGAAGATATCTATTTATTTTAAAGCACAGATTTGCCCCTGTTTATTTGGAGGTTTGCTCATCAGCAACGTGTCCTGCCCAAAACCCACCCACCGCACAGGACTGAGTTTTGCACTTTTTAAATGTGCTCCACTAGCCAAACATTTTGAAAAGCTACCAAAAGAGCACCTACTGATGAAAACAACTTCTCCCAAGCAGGGTGATGCCTGAAAGAGAGGCCAAAACAAATTAGGAGTATAAAATGCGGACAAATTTATTCGAGGCCTTCAAGGTACACTCGGGCAAGCAAAAGTCCCCCTCAGGAACTACACCCAAAATGGACTGTGGGTCACGAGCCCTTCACCTTTTACAAGTTCTGTCCCATTAGCATATTGGCTCTTAATTCTCCAATCACACCCTCAGGTGATGATGTTCACCACCCCAGGCCTGCTCCCCCCATTTCACAGTTGTTTCCATATTTTCAGGCCCCAAGGCAATGAATATGTCCTTGAATCTGTGTTCAGAGAGCCTTGTTTTGGCTAAAGGTGCTGGGAACAGAGCATTTTAGCACTTTGTAAGAAGCACAAAACTGCAGCAGGTCACACATGCATGAAGAGAAAAAAACTAGAAATACTTGAAGGCATCAAGGGCAGCTCTGATTTGTCCCACAAATTCTCCATTGTGCCCTGAACAGGGAACGCCTGCCGTGAGCACATCGTGCGTTCCGGGGTTAAAACGCAACAGAAGAAATAATCCCCCAAAGGCTCTCGGGAGTCCAGTTCTGCACGCAGCCACTCACTCCTGCAGGCCCTTCTACGCTCGATTTTCTGCAATGCTGTTAAGCACCCATTCTGAAGAAGCCCTCCAGGAGCACAAGGAATACTAAGCTGGCAGCGGAGGGCTGTGGTCAGCGGGGGCAGTGGCCGGGGAAGGCCACGTGTCCCCACGGCATGGCCATGGCTGGGAGCGCTGCCCCGCACGTCCTGCGTTCCCCGAGGATGTGCTGATCTCCTTCACCCTGAATTAAATGGATGCTGAGTGGATGGCCTTGGACAAGCCTATTACATTTTAATAGGTTGGTGAGATCCCCTCACAGTGCCTGCCTCGAGTTCAGGCAGCTCCTCTGCCTACAAAGAGGCAGATAAAAATAAAAATACTGAAAGTTGGTATCTAAAAGACAGTAGAAAAGAGGTAACTCGGAGAAATTTCAGTCACCTTGGGGCACATCACAGAAAACAAATATATGATTGCAGGGCTGAAACTTCAGTGAACTGTCAAAAAGAAACAATAGTACTGACCGGAATTGATCAGAAAAGCGGTAAAAAGTAACATTTGCTACAAGGCTTCGCATCCAAGATCCAAATTTAACACTACAAAATACCCTACTTCAGGAGAACTCTGTCAAATACCAGAATATATTATTCAAAACTTTGCTTATTTCACTAAGCCAATATCAGCAATCCTTTAATAAATGATGCACGCACCTGGCAAAACCAGCAGCTGCCAGCAAAAAAATTGACTTTAGAAAAATCTTTGTTAGAAGGTGACATATTTTTCATTACTATCTATTGCCATAGAGGTACAGAGATGGCTTTTTCTTGTGTAGTAATTTTATTCCAGGGGAATTCCAATTTTTTGGATGAAGTTTCACTTGATTTATTATAAATAAAGAAGACGGAATCTTCTCCTGAGTCTTTTCAGGAGCAAATCAATGACAGTGAAGAAAGTGGAGAAGGGGGGTTTCCAATGGGAAAAATGTTTGGAAGTATTACTACAGCAACCATCGGACTCGGTTCAGAAAGTGCTCAACAAACCACTCAGCATATTTAATATTTCTGAACATATTTAGAAACTGTGCCAGCAGAAAAGAGCACCACTGGGCACAAAAAGCAATGGCAATATTGACCAGTTCATAGCACCTGCTGTATTCTCACAAGCACGAGCACTTCATAAGCATCCCTGTAACCTCCAGTTATTCCACTGTCACTTTAGTGCACCTGTTTCAAAGAGAGATGCTGGGAATTTTGAAAGACAGTTTAAGTCAAGGTTATTCATTTATTCAGAAACTGAAAACTCATGTCTAAAACCTCTACTGCAGACATAAAGCAATTGGAGTAACATTAATATACAAATTCAGAGTCAACAAACATGACATCAGATATTCCTTTTATGCCACCTTTGTGGCATGTCACTCGTAACAAAATCTTGTGCTTGAAGATTTATAGTAAGCCATACTGACGAGCTCTGCCATGTAGGATGCTAATATTCATGTTGAGTACTATTTTTTAATTATTGAAAGAAACTTGACTCAATAATTTCTATTAAGAAGTGCTTCCTAAGTAATGCAAAAAAAGGGAAAACGCAAACTGCAGCTTTTATCAAGTTCATCTGAAGGAAATTCCCCAGACAGGTCAAACCTTTGGAGTCTGACAATGAACAATATATGCTATAAATCAAACTCTGCATTCCTTTCAACATCTCCATTTTCCTTTCACCAACAGCTGGGTTTGTTTGTTGATTTGTTTTTCTGTTTGTTGGTTTGGGTTTTTGTTTAGTTTTTTTGGGGGAGGATGGCTGTTTGCTTGTTTGGGTTTGTTGTTTTTTTCCCAGGAGGGGAGAGGGGGAAGTCCAAACAATAGACAAAGTCCTTGAATGTTGCATTGATTTACGCAAGATCAGCATTTGAACCCAGAACTGTCTATTTCTCAAATTAAACCCCTTTGGTACTACCATGCTGTTAGAATAAACAACTGGTCCTCAATGTTCCAATTAATGGCTTGGAATGTCTCACAAGCTGATAATCCACTCGACTGAGATCATTATGGACAACAAAGAGGTTGTTTGGGTAAAGAATGGGAGAGTAACATCTCTAGTGTTTTCCTGACAATTAATAGTATAAAAGTTTTTTAATAAACTTGCTTATTATTGGTCATGCTTCTAGCTTTCCCTATTTAAAATGGCTATTTGAAGAAAGGTTCTCCTTAAGGCCATTTTCAAGAGAACCTGGATCTTATCCTGCCCAGCTCAGATGAATTTTTAACAATTTCTCTATGAATCGCAGCGGCTTTGGCATGAATTGTCTTTGGAGTTGTAAACAGCACAACTGTGACAAGGAGGAAATTAAAATTTTATAGGAGCAAAAGTAGATCTAAATCAGTACTGAATGAGCCTGCCTGCACATGGAGAGGTGAACAAGAGAGATGTGAAAGTGTTATATAAAATAACAAACAGAAAAGGAGACCAACCAGGACACAAATGCCTAAAGAACAAAGGATGATTCAATTAAATTGAAAATCATCAAGAAACTAGAACAGTTTACTCACTGCAGGGTTACCCCATTGAACTGAGGTGTGCCAGACACACACTGGGGCCAAAAAACAGTGACAGTTACATGAGCTCATTTAAAATACTATGGATTAGAAACCCTCATGTTTCAGGCTCCAAGTGAATGAAACACAGAGGTTTGGGATGCGATGGCTCCTGGATTTCTGATAGAGAGCACACAAGGCTGTGTGATCAGGTCTGCTTACAACCCACCCATGGCCACAGGAGAGATTCTGTTCTAGTCTGTAACATCCTCTGCACAATCCGTGACGTGTCACCACCCAGGCCTACTGCTCACAGAATACAAATTTCTCAAGATTTGTGTGAAAATCTGAATCAACCGCTCATAACTAGGATTTTAAATCACTGGAAGCTAGTGGTAAAAACAAGTCATAATTGGAAGGGCCTGTCTCCAGTTTGAGGGAGAGATTGCTCTTCATTATGTCTCTCATTATGCCTTTCATCCTCCTGACTAAGTCTCGGCACAGTTTGGTTCTCCTTGGACCTCTTTCATCTACTATACTCTGTTTAATGACAATCCATCATTTAAAAAAGGACCCCAAAAATGACTTTCGCCAACGATAGCTGCTTAGATCATACAGACTCCACACTAGATAAAAGAAATCTTGGGAGGACCAAAGAGAGCTGAACTTAATCAGAGGGATGAAAGACAAAATGAAAATCTATCTACCCTTACATTTAAAAAAGGAGTTTCCTTCAGATAGGATGATCTCAGCTCTCTCCCTCTGTACCTGCTAAATATGGTGTGAGCACTGTCAGATCCGGTGGGACTTTCATGACTGAGATGCTTCAGCAATTCCTGTAAATTGTACACATTTGGATGGTGCTGTCTGAGGTGACTGGGCCACTTCCTATTGATCTGAAACCCTTTTTCCCCCCTTCTTCCCTCCTTCCCCCTAATCAAGGCAGAAATTCATAGCCTGGCAAGCTTTGATGTCCCTCTGCTTTACTTCTCATTA
Organism: Acanthiza pusilla; assembly: GCA_036630365.1. Classification (NCBI taxonomy): domain Eukaryota; kingdom Metazoa; phylum Chordata; class Aves; order Passeriformes; family Acanthizidae; genus Acanthiza; species Acanthiza pusilla. Next base: position 6,072,725 of record JAXCHO010000039.1, read on the forward strand.
TTTTGATCTTTTAACAATCCCTCCATTGGTACATGCCCGTAGCATGCATTTCCAGTGTCTGTGCCTTCTGGCTTCAAAAGACCGCTCTACTTGATTAAGGCTTTTTATTCCTTTCCCCCAGCAAACGAATGCTGCGTGTGGCACTAAGATGCTGATATTTGTTTTGTTTCCCAGATAAGAACAGTATATAGTTAAGCTAGAGACCCTGCTCATTCCCTTCTACAGAGCACAATATACTGTCCTGGTTTTCGAGGAAATCAAATACATGTAATTTATCTGATGCAGTCTTCATCATCTTTATTTTACAGAAAGCCTACAGATCATTGAGTTGCCTTTGGATAAAATGCTGCTCTGTAGATTGCTGTCAGGACAAATTCTCTAAGAGTCTCCTCAATTTTTATGCTGCTGGCATAAGGCTACAGTGACAGAAACGACTCAGAGTCTCTCCTGCTATTAGTTCACGTCTATAAAGTAATGTCATGCCAATTCGCCTACTGCCTATGAAATACTCCTAGAGCAGCTCTACCTGAGGTGGAAGCTGGGCAGACCCAAGCTGAAATATAGTTTTAAGTGTCCTCTGATGCCTGCTGACATCCCCCATTAAAAACAGGAGGGCAGCCCACCATCACTCTTCTGTGAACAGCCTGTCACTGGAAAACCTGTATCAATCCTTCTTCCCCTTGTCCTATCAACTCACACCCAAAGAAAGAAAAATTGGTCTACGGGAACACATTACCTGGAAGATCAGTGGGATGCAATTCAATATGAGGACAAATTTCCATGCCCCACTGCAGTGCCCAGCTGCAGATTCCAGCCGTGCACATTTACATAGACACCTCTGCTACAGCACCAGGTTTTAAGAAATTGGCCCAGGATGATTTCTCTGCAAGCAGGTGATTTTATTTCTCATAAATTAAACTGCAGGAATATCAAAGGCAGCCGAAATGCCCAGAGAGATTGATCCGCTATATCTCACATAGCCTCATCTGTCCTTTCCCCTCCCCACCTGCTCCCAGTCAATTCCAATGCTACAAAACTTAAATTAATCCCACAGAAAACCTCATTCCACCGGGGCAGGGAAGGCTAAGAATGCATACAGACATGTATGACATTAGTATGGCATTTTTGTCTCCTCCTCCTTAATTTTTCCTCATTTTCTCCTTCATGAAACAGTCACACATTTTTGCACAAAGCAAATATACTATCAATTCTACAGTTAAAAACAGATCAAAACCTATAGGAAAACTGAAAGAAACAGGACACAAGCAATCCAGATTCATGCAATCCCACATTCATACTGCAGTGATCATTCCCTCCATCTCCTGTGTGCAGGTACACATAGTTCACCAAGAATGAAGATTAGTTTTAAACGTAAAATCAAGGGTAAAGTTTCATTAAGCTCAAGAGATTTTAATTTGTTCAGGGCTATTCACCAGAGGTAGACTTCTAAATACTTAATTTCTTTCTGTTAATGAAATTTGGGTATTTTGAAGGAAAAAAAAAGGTTCCTAATCTATTCTGAATCTATTGGCAAACCAGGAATTGGAATTACTCAAGAGAAAGTTTTAGCTTTTTTATCTGACCTCAATTGTTTGTCATTACTTATAGTGGCAGAAGGTATTATGGAACAAAAATAAAAGGGAGGATTGCCTGTTAAATATATTCTGTTTTATGAAAAAGAAGAATAAATTTCAGGAACTTAGAGGTGAGAAGGAAAACGTAAGCAATACATAATTTTATGATGGGTGCTTTTTTACAACAGGATAATGCCACTCACGCATAGTCCATAAGTCCGAATTCCAGACTTTCCTCTGCAGTACTGCTGCCCACCTTTCCACAGGGCAAGTGCTGCATTGGGCTTTTTTTTTTTATTAATGAAAATTTCACTTTTCTGATTTTGGAGCATCTCAAATTTATCCAGCATGTATTTTTGGTCTGCCCTTCAAAGCACTTACGATTTGCAGTTCCCCAGATGTGTTACAGATGTGCTCTAGTTCATCATCCACACTGTCAGTGCAAACGCTGATGGCAGCGCAGGGTGCGTGTGCCCCGTGGGAAGCTGCTGATAGAGCAGCACGTGAAACAGCCCTCGTGGCTGACAGCAAAGAGCTGATCACACAGCTGGGAATGGCTTTCTTCAACAAGCCGCACAACCACCTCGCCCTGCACTTCTCCAGGTCCTACTTCCTTATTGCACACGGGACTCTCTCACGTGGGACTGGACTCAGTGCTGTCCTGAAGTCAAGTGAATATTATCTGTGCTGCTTTTCACTTACCTTATTGCCTGACCTCCAGCCACTGCCTTGTCGAGGAAAGAAATCAGATTATCAAAAACAATAACAGTGAATCAATTCTGGTTTGGCTGTTTCTTACCACCTTACTACTCTCCATGTGTTTATAAGCTAAAAATTGCATTATCAGTGACAAGAGGATAACAACACAGCACATCCTTCGTGAATTTGCAAGATGATGTAGAGTAATTGTATCTGTAAATTGTTGGTGAAGCCCTGGGCAGACATGGCTGATACACAGACCAAGGCTCTTCAATCTCCTTTCTGAATTTCAATGCCATCCTAGACAAACATTGCTTCACAAACTTCTTTTTCAAACGTATCACAAACAAAATTCAGTTCCTTTCTTTACCCTGGTGATTATTTTTCCCCTCAATTATCTGCTCCCAATGCCATTAGCTGCCAGGCAGGTGTCATCCAGAGCAGGACTCTGGCTTGGACCAGCCTGTCACACCCTAAACTAGAGCCACCAGGAAAAGCCCTGACCAGCTAATAAACACCCAGCATCACTCAGGAGAGGCTCAAGGTGTCATTGTCCCACCAGAGAAAGTTCATACAGGAGGGAGCTGCTGTCAGCTGGACAGACTGACACACAGGGCTCACCACAGAGCCCTGCTCAGAAAATATCACTCAGAAAATATCACCAGGAGCAGTCGAGTCTCTGCCACGTTTACTGTCATAATTGCATTCCTTGTAAACTTCAAGTTATCACATTGCCTTCAGCCTGTAAATTGTCACAGGATTCTAATATGTACTTCCTGAAATTGGTAATTCTGTGCAAAAAGCATTCTGCAACTCAAATCACAATGATGTGTTAATTTAGCTAATCAGCAGTTCTATTAACTACCTACAAAACAGGGAATAAGGACTGTTGGGTGACTTATCTGATGAGCAAAAGGGAAAAAAAAAGGTAACACTGATGCTTTTTTGATGGCACATCTCATTATAAATAGGTTACCATAAAATAATTGTAGCAGAGACAACAATAGTGTATATGGCCATTACTGAGTTACTGATGAAAAATACACAAGATAATGCAGCTAAAGCATGCCTGTTTGAAATATTTGTGTAGATGCAATCTTAACAGGCTATATCTAAACTCATCCTTTCATCTTGCTTAATATCATGCATTAACTTCCTCACTATTAAGCTTGTGATAACAATACTGCCTATATTTTACGTAAGATTTTACTGAAACTATCACTGCATTTAGACCCACTAAGGAAACTTTGCAGGTTGTTACCACTTTTTTCTCATGATGTTATATAAGCTCTTGGTCTCAATCAGTCTGAAACCAGTCTTGTCTGCAATGTCCCTACAGCTATCTTGCTCCAGAGCAAGAGCCAGAAACGTGTAATGAAGGACACAGGAATCTTACATTGCTCGAGTCCGGTGCTGCCTGCATCCCATTTTTCCACTGTCACTGCATACATCAACTTTTCAACTGGAACAGATTACATTTAACACTAACCATCTTAGCAAAGTCCATGTGGTGTGGATTTACAACCCAGCTAAAGCAGGAAAGGAAATACATCCTCTGTGGTCTGACAGTAGAGCAACCAAAAGAAATACACTCGTGAGCTGCTCCATGGGGCTGTCCAGGATTGATTCACCCCACGACCTCCAGCATGGGAAAGTTCTGCTCTCCAAAGCAAAGGAGTAGCTTCTTATTGCTGCATTGGTGAGTCTGCATTGTTGTTTTCCTGTACATAAATCAATAAACTATCTCTAAAAATATTTCCTGCTCTGTGTCACAGCATTTCTGTATTCTTGTGATGGGGAGCTACAGCTCTGAGATGGACTTACTGTCTCATTAACGGGGGAAATATGGTCAAATCCTCCAAATGAATCAAAGCAAAGTGGCAGGAGCAGGAGAAATAAGACATGGCATTTTCCACTGCTGCAGCTTCTCCTTGCTTTTGGAAAGTAACTTGTTTTTTCATAATCATGTTGTCAGTGTATTTCCAAGACTAGTTTTTAAAGCAGAGTCTCATTAGGCCTGTCTGGTCTTTAACACTTGTCTATTTATGCTACCAATGGCGTTTGAAGCAGCCTTCAAAGACACTTGCTTAAAACAGGCTCTCCATCCACTAATTAAACCTTAACAATCCCTTGTAATGAGCAACACATTATTCCCCAAAAACTCTGTATGACCGAGGTGGCTGTTCATGCCAGCACTGAAAGGAGGGGTCATTCCTGAAGGATCCTCCATCACAAACTTCTGACAACAGGGAGGTCACCAAGGAGCTCCCGAAGAAGAAGCAGCTCTCATGAAATCACGGAATGTTTTGGGCTGGAAAGGACCTTAAACTGATCTCATTCTACCCCCTGCCATGGGCAGGGACACCTTCCACTAGACCTCATTGCTACCAGCCCCATCCAGCCTGACCTTGAACATTTTCAGGGATGAGGCAGCCACAGCTTCTCTGGGAAACCTCTTTCAGGGCCTCATCACCCTCACAGGGAAGAATTTCTTCCTAATCTCTAATCTAATCCTGCTCTCTGTCAGTTTAAAGCCATTCTCCCTTGTCTTCTCACTCCATTCCCCTGTCAAGAGTCCCTCTCCAGCTCTCTTGGAGCCCCTTTAGGTACTGGAAAGGGCTCTGATATCTCCCTGGAGCCTTCTCCAGGCTGAATAACCCCAATTATTCTCAGCCTGCCTCCACAGCAGAGGTGCTTCAGTCTTCTGAGCATCTGTGAATTCCCCTGGACCTGCTCCAACAGGTCCACATCCTTCTTACATTAAGGACCCCAGAGCTGATGCAGAGCTCCAGGTGGGGTCTCACCAGAGCAGGGCAGAGGGGCAGAATCACCTCCCTCACCTGCTGCCCACCCTGCTTTGGATCCAGCCCTGGACAAAGTTGGATGTCTGGGCTTCAAGTGCACATTGCCAGCTCACGCTGAGCTTCTCATCAGCCAACACTCCCAAGTTCCTCCTCCCAGGGCTGCTCTCAATCCATTCTTCGCCCAGCCTGTGTTTGTGCTTGGGATTGCCCTCACCCCTGTGCAGGACCTTTTCTCACAGTCTTGACACCTCCTAGTAAATTAGTCCCTGTGGAGGCAAATGACAGCTGTACAGCAACACAGAAGTTTGCCAAGCTCCTCATTTTCTGTTAGAAATGCTGTCTGTGTAACTGTCAAGCAACAGCAACATCCACACCCTGCTTTACTTGAGTGCCTGTCTTGGGGGCTTTTTGCCAATCATGCCTCAATTAAGTTTAAATAACAACTGTATTTATTAATTCTAAAGGCTACCTTTCTCTTTCCTATAGGACTGCTTGCTGGGTAAGTTAGTCCAGTGAAGCTGATGTAAAAAAGGAAAGTCTATTTTAATTAGTGTAATGTCTTTCCAAGATAAAACCATTAAAACTGCAGCTTCAGACAGCTGTCATTTCTTTGGCCATTCTGCTTATTATCCACAGACAAACTCTGATATCTTCTGCATATTACACAGCACGTTTACATGTAATTTCAGTGAAAACACTCATGGAACAAGATCTCTAAGCATCTATCTCAGAATCTAGCCGAGAGAAAGAATGAAGCTTGAAAGTCATTTCAGACCTCATTTTCCCTCAGTACAGTCATTGTCCTAAATAGGTACACATAAACACATACTGCTTTTCTTTAGAAATAATTTATATGAATTCAGTGTTCTTATATAATTGGCTAGATACGACAGTCACTGAAAACTAAAATCCTCTATTTTACATGACAGTCAGGGTATGCACAGAAAAAAGAAATCTAAAAAATGGATGCTCTGAGGAACAGCGAGACTGATTATCTTCAGAGGTAAAAGGGTAATTGCTGTCACATGGTAAAAAAGAAACCAGGCAAATTCATAGGAATACTCTTTGGAGAAGAAGCACTTGCAGGCTAAAGACGCTGCACATTATGTAAGGCAATTACTGGGGAGTGGTGGCGATACCTCGAATGCAATCTCATTCACAGGAGGCCTGGATATTGCAGGAAGGCATCATCTATCTCTTACACCTGGGACTCTTCCACTGATGGCACAGATTCCCCTGAAAACACCCACACACTCACAGGACCACGTGAGGTAATTTAGGACTGCAGGGACCTCTGAAGATCCAAGGCCTGCTCTAAGCAGGATCGACCCCAAAGGTACAAAAGGCTGCTCAAGACTTTTTTGTTGAGTGTTCAGTACCTCCAAGGAATCTACAGCCTCTCTGGGCAACCTGGGAGTTTTTCTCCCTCCAGCCTATGACTTCTGTTGATTCACTGAGCGCCTCTGGGAAGTGTGGCACCATCTTCTCTGTCAGCTCCACACCAGACACTCCTCCAGGCTGAACAAGCCCAAACCCCCAGCCTCACCTCACACTGTAGCTCAAAAGCATGTCCAAACCAGAATGGCAGGATCAGAAGCCCTCCAGGGTTGAGGTTTACAAGCTGAAGAGCCCCTGCAAGGCAGGTAAGCAAACACCTCCCTTGGCTAAAGAGCTGCTCTCAGACAGCACAGAGCACCTCTGCACGCTCCTGAGGAGTCCAAGCAGCAGCAAGAAGAGGTATTAACAAAACCTTTATGAAAGTTTCCCTTAATAAAGACATCTAGAGATGCTGAGAACCCAGCAGCTTCTTTTCCAGACACAGCATGGTCAGAGTTGGCAGCTTGGTTTCAGCTGTCTTCTCTGTGCAGATCACTCCCCTTGCTCATACAAAATATCCTTAGAAATCTTCCATGGGTTTCATCTGGGAACTCATTTTCCTGAGACCCCACTCATCTTCAATAATACCCAGCAGAGCGGTTCTATCACTACATGTAATTATGAAAACCAAAGCTGTTACAAAAGCCACAGTTAATTACAAAAAGTGAACGTGGCACTGAAACGATTTTTGCTTAAACCCACCAAGGTATGTTTTTCACGATTACCCTAGAATAGCACATAGCCTAGGCAATTATTGGAGGGCTCTCCACAGAGTAAAAGTAAGTGTGATTCTCTTCTATTATACTTCTAATTCTGTCAGAGTAAGATTAACACAAAGTTCATGCACCTACTAGAACATAAAGATTACCATTCCTTCACACAGAGACTGAGCAATGCAATTTACAGATTTGAAAACCTTGTGGAAAGGTTTGTGGTCAAAACCTAGTTAAAGATATTTACTCCTTTGAGTTTGAGTTTAAAACACATTTCTTCTTTCAGATACATCCCACATACTGTCAGGGCTTTTCTTTCTTTTCCTTTGTTTCCAGATTATATAAGAAATTCATTTCATCTTTAAAGAATAGCTTCTACCTTTGTGAAGGAGTAAATTATTATGTCAAGTCTCCTCAGTTAGCATACCTGTATAGCAATTTTTTTTTCAATAAAAATAACCTTTTGTTAAAGGTTTCTTTGTATTTCCCAGGAGACTGATAACAGCCACATCTGCAGCCATGTGCAGGCACCACTACAGACTCTGATGCACACTCTGAACAGTGACATTCTTCTCAACACTACTGTTCAGACAATGGGATCACTAATTTCTAAGTGCTTAACTACGCCAAGGGCACGAGCCCAAAGCCTTTACCCATGCTGAACTTCTTCAACAGTCTTAATGAAAATCAGGCCTCAGGCAAATCATTAGTAAAATTCAAAATCATGAGGAAATTATCCCTTCCATTTTTAGCACAAAGAATGGATTACTTCATAAAAGCCTATAGATAATTCATTTAAAGCTCACGCGCTTCAGCTTTAGGCAGAAGAACAGGTTAAGATATTTGAACATCAAGCACAGATCTCCTCCTACACTCCTAACTATTGTGTCAGTGGTACTTTAATGCCCAGAACAGCAGGAGAACTGTATAATGCATGCACTTCCTAAAACACTTTATTTTATAAAGTATTTCAGTTAGTTTCCAAATTACCTACTGCAAAAGAGCAAAGACACTACTTCAATGCCACATCCAACACCTCAAACGCTCGGGGGTGGATGGAGGACCTTACCCCGGGACTGCAGCCCGTGCCCACACGCCTCGCTCTGCCCTGGCACTCCCTGCCTCAGCGCCTCTGGCACCAGCACACACGGACTCCAGCGGTGGCTCCTCCACCTGCAACGGCAACAGCGAACAGTGAAAGGGTTAAAACTGGAAAAAAGGCAACACAAATCTGGGCACAAACTCCAGTCACCAATCCTAATATGCTGAGGGGACTTTAGAGTCACAAAGCTGTAGTAACTCCTGAAATAAGCATGGGGAACTGAAATTCAGATGCCAGGTTCGCCTTGCAGGAAGCCACATCCTCCTCCTGCAAGGCTCCCCTCTCTCATTTTACAGGGCATGACTCAAAGTTATGATAGGAAATATCCCCAGTGGGCTTTGCAACCAGACCTCCCTCCTCTCAAACAACTGATGCTATCCCCAGCCTGCTTTCCACGCTCACAGGTGTGCCAGCCAGGAGCAAAGGGAAGCAGAGCCTCGTGTCCCCTGCCTGGCACTGCCTTCAGCCCCACACTGCACTCCAGGACCCTCTCCCGTGGGATGTGCAGGCTGAGATTTGTATGCAGAGATACAACACTCGTCTATTTACTAATATTGCACAGCAGATGGGCCACAGAATGGTAATGAGGAGCAGTGAGTAACTGCTCTATTGTACTATTTGTCTAATCAGAACTTTTTAAGTGCGTACTATTCGCTGGAGTGAGAGTACCAGGGGAAAAGACAAGAGTTTCTGCAATAAGCATGAAATTATGATTAAGGCACTCGAGGGCTCATGGTCCCAAAATAGCTTACATTGATTTTTAGATACAATTACGGGGGAGTTCCCAGCAACAGCTTCCTCACACACATCAGACCCTGAGGTTACCATTTCTAGGAGCTGTGTCTGTTGGTGCTTGTTCTGATGATGCCACATCTACTGAAATCTCTGATTTGAACTCTACTTTTACACATTTTGCAAGGTACGTTATTTGTTTTAAACTCTGCATTTTCCAACATTATGGAAATAATGGTAAATTATTTCCATAATTTCCATAAACCATTATCTTCTGGTGAAAGTAGTGCAGGACAAGAGTAATTTCTGGAGAAGTGGACACCCATTGGAGACTGACTCCAAGCTGACAGGTTTTACCTATACACTGGACAGACAGGAATATCTTCACATTCTCTTTCCTCATACAAGGTGTCCGGACATGGCTGTCCCCCGCTGGCAGAATCCTGAAGGATAATCCTGTACCGGGACTGCTTAACTGCAGTGCCATTGCCTGTAAAGCAAAGAAAAAAGTTGCCTTTAAGACACAGTTGGCACCCAAAATTAGTGATCTAGCTGCCTTGGTTAGAAACATGCTCTGTGTTTCATTTATATTTTGAAACTATGAGCATTCTGTAGCATTTCTTCCTTTAAAATGACAGTAATTCAGCAGGACAGCACCTGGAAGGTTGATAAATCAACAGCCTAAGAGATGCATCAGAAAATGTCTATTTAACAGAACACCAAATCAAGTAAGAAAATAAATAAATAAGAAAATAAACACCTTAACAAGGGAAAAGAATAAAAACAAAGAAACAAACTGTTATAATGGAAGGTTTTGTTTCTGAGAACACATTCTGGTGGTCTCAGGCTGCTACCAGTAACCCATCTTTATGGCTCTAGAAATTAGAAATGATAAGTTCCTGATAGGAAAACCATTGCAACCAACAGAGGCTAACTCTCTACTTAACCTGAGCTGATGCAAGATCAATCCATCTAGAAACACAGTTCACAAAATCCACGGCACAGAATGCAGCAGGAGAGGCAAGAACAAGATTTATCTATTTGTCTCTACAGCTAAAGCAAACATAATCCTTGGCTGTGTGAGAGGTAAGTGCAAAGTGAGAGCTGTGGATGGCATTCGTACTTCCCTGGGCACTGTATTCACACTTCACAAACAGAAGTGTGCTAGAAAAGTAAAAAGGGATCTCAGGAGAGCTCCTTAAAGGATTACATAGCATGTAAAATTCTTTAAATAGTGGACTTCATCAAATTTGTCTGAAAGAGGAAAGCAGTGTGCCAGTAAGTCCACTATGGGTATCATTTTTCCAGCTCAGAATAAGGGCAAAGCTGCAGCAGCAAAATTACAGTGTAGGAGAGTAGGATGAAAACTTCGGAGAAGTCACACCATGAACACAAAGTACGAGTCCAGATCAAATTAAAATGTTGCCTTTAAAAATACCAAGTCATACAAGGCCTCACAGGCAGATGTGCCACACCCGCGAAGGTGAGGGGGAGAGTTTTGGTTTGGTTTGTCTTGGGTTAAATCACTAAGTTTTAGTTCTCTAAGACTTCATTTCTCACCCACAAGACAGTCACTTGATGCTCTGGCATTACTTTATTGCTTCCTTCTTATTCACACAACCTCACTGACATGAGAATATCTACTTAGCAGAAACACTCACCCCTTAATCCATTCTTCTCCAGCTGCAGACAGGAAACAATGTCAGCAACTGCACATTCCCCTGTTGTGCTTACCCCATTGCTCACAAAGTACATTTCATTCACTTTCCCCTCTCTTTCAATCCATTTATTTCCACTGTCTAAATCCTCTAGCTTACTTTGCGTTCTTGATTTCTTGATTCTGATCTTTGTGAAACAATATGACGATCCAAAAGGAAACAAGATCCTGAACTCCTCTGATAGTAAGATGAAAAAGGATTCCCTAGGTGCGTGTGACATTCTCTCTTCATGGTTTGAACCTTGAACTTGCAAATCATATACAAACCTACGCATGCCTTGCTCCCCAGGGCTGCTGGCTTGCTATTGGCACAGTCTCAGAATAGAAATCACAGTCCACCAGGGCTTCAGCCCTTTGCACAGACTACCTTGGAGCTTCCAGGTTTTCTGTATTCCTGTCAGCATAGAACATGTTCCCAAGAAGTGCAGATACCAATTCCTGCACTTTGCAGAAGTCTATTTTTTTTTCCAAAATGTCTTGTTGATATTGCCGTCCTTCCCTTCCAAGAATCGTGAACTCTATCACTTTGTGATAGTTTTCATTCAAATTATCTACCACCATTAGAATCTTATCCATTTTCTTCCTATTAATCAGTACCAAATCTAAATGAGCTTCCCACAGTAATTTTCTCCACCTCAAGAAACTAAATTATCCTCAACATTTATTGCACCTTACTCAAACCCCATTTTCAAAATTGAATTTCCTCACTGGCTTTTCTGTAGCATTCCTTACAAATGTTAATGAGCATAATTTTTATATTTGAGTTAAAATGGCTATAGCCCAATTTTTCCAGAGCACTAGCACTGGGGAGGATTGTCCTTTTAAAACCAAACTGATTTCAAGCATGGCTGGGACTGTGCCCTCCTGAAAAAAGTCAAGCCTCAGGATCCAAGGACCATCTTAACTTCTCTGTCCTTGACTCTGCAACTCAGATAATGCTGTTTGAGAAATTCAGGGGTGCCTAATGTCTGCTTCCACTCCATCCCCCTTTCCCACCAGCCTCCATTCTCCTCCTTTACAGAGCCATACAACTCCTACCCACCCATTCTTATCCCTCCCTGGATCCTGCATCCTTCCTTCCCCTGCCTTTCACCCCCAGGGACTCCCAAGGCTCAGAGAGCTGCATGGCCATTCTCAGGTAAGGGACAAAATCCTTTTTCACTCCTGAAACATGTGCTGTATCTGGTCCAGCTCCGGAGCAAACATTCAGCTTCACACCCTGCTATCGAGCAGATGGAAAGGCAGGGTCTGATCAACGCAAGATTCTGCTCACCCAAAAAACAAGGAGAAATTTTCTGAGATTTTAGCCACCAAAATCAGTGCTATCTCCAATATCTTTGTAGAGATAAGAGCTCTTAAGTCTTTCACTTTGACCAGCTCTGGTTGGGTGTTTATGAGGATTGGAAGCGGCAGATCGTGGACTGTCTGACACAAGGTAGAGGTTGTTGGAATTTCTTATTGCAGCACACCATGCATTTTATGCACTTTCACCCCATCTCGTTTCAAATCTGATTTAAGGCATGGGGAGAAAATAGCACAACTACTGTGTAACATTTCATGTAAACTTGTTTAGAGAATTAAGTAACTGTGAAATTTCTAACCCTCCTCCTGGACGACCAATGCCCAGAAGAGAAGAGGAACTTACAGGTACCATTTATTTTCAAAAGGAAGATGAAAAATGTTATTTATTGTTAGTTGTTTGCTTTTTTTAATCTCTCTGTTTTAAATCTATGCTGGCAGAGCAGAGAGCACCTCATCCATGCTGAAAGCAGTTACCTCTCCAGGCCACCCCAGGAAAGCAGGTGACAGAGGAAAATCTACCTGCTGCTGATTCAGATTATTTCACATTCTGAAACCACCCTACTGATTCTTTGATTCTTTTTCCAATCCACCCTCAACGACCAGGTAAAACAGATACATTACAGAAGGCTGAAGCAGACAGTTGCCACCTTTAAGTACCTGAAATGGCAGAGAATCAATACCTTGCAGCCACCTCCCTGTTCTGCCTCGCCAAGAGGTGCTGGGATGCAGTGGCACTTCCTTTGTGAATTATGTTGTCTGTCCATCTGTTCCTGCCCTAAGTTCAGTGCTGTCTGCACTTCTGAGGCAGGAGATAATCTTCTGCCAGAAGACAGACGGTTGTCTGATGACATTTTAATGTAGGGAAAATGTCAGCTTTTTTATTGTTAGATGGCAAACTCGGAAGTGTTTCCTCAGATAAACTACAAACAGCTCAACTGGTAAAGTTCTGTGTAAAGCTGATTTAGTGATTCCATGTTTGTCTAAGTCCTGATCTTATGCTGGTACACAATTAATTTTAAATCTGCCAGGCAATACCTGTTCCTGCTTGATCTGATTAGTAATTCACCATCTGTATATTGCTTTCATTAAACACAACTTTTCTATAAAAAAAAACAACACCCTTAACAACTCACGTATGTATAGTGGCTTTGAAATTTCATTATCGTGCTGAGGTTTTAATTGTGCAATGCAAATTAAAAAAAAAAAGAATCTTGCAATGCAGCCATATCAATAACAGATTTACCGAAAAACAAACTCCCTCATCTAAGAAGTTTTAATTTAGAATTATATTAAAATGATAACACTGCCAAGGAGGTTAAATAATTAATTTCTTCTCATTTTAATTGTAGACTATTATTTAATAAACAAAGTAATTTACCAGGTAATTTATTCTACTTCTTCATAGGCAGCTCATTTAAAGTCTAAAAATAAATTGCTAATTAAAACAGGATTCACTGTTTTAGAAAGCAACTCATTTTCCTGTAAAATCTAACAAGGACTATGCTAAAGCATCCACTGAGAATCTTTGAAGGGCAAGGAAAATGAAATATCCTGATAACTGAGCAGACTTTCATCTGAACAATTAATGAAACACAAAGATTTGTAAAAAAACCCAACGCTGGATGATTACAAAGAATCTTTGTCGTACACTCGGTGCCCCAGTGTTAACCAACAAGATCAAAGAGGAGTTTGGCCCTTGAAAAACACCAAAGCACAGGAGGTACCTGCACAGCCCTGTACCTACACCCAGGCTGGACAAGAGAATCACATTTCACATTTCAGCAGCCATAGATCACAGGGGCCTTGGAGCTCTGACGCTGAACACAGAAACCCAGAAAGATTTCTTTCCAGGCACAGAGAATTGACATCTCCAGAGCTGCTCAGTGTCAGTTCAAAAGTCAAGGTCCAAAGTCCTCGAGGCCAAAACTCACACAGATGAATTATTACATGGCATGAACTACATCAGCCACAAGTTTCTAGGCCAATTCTCTATTTTTTCCCCCAGATTTTAATTCCTTAAAGGCTTACCAGGCTGGCAGGCTGTGGGACAGGGTGTCCACTCACTGAACAGTGTGACAACGCAGTCCTTCCTGCAGGGGAGGAGGCACGGCCGCACCGCCTCGGGCCGGATGGACTCGGGACACCTGCAGATCAAATATTAACAAAAATTAAAACTATACAGAGAAATTTTATTCCTAAGACTTGCACAGGGCTGTGAGCATACTGCCATACCAAAGGCACCACACCTGGTCAGAACAAGCCTTATTTTTCTTCTCCTTCACACTTGTGCAACCCAATTGAATTCAGTACATTTCAGTATTTCAAATTTTTTATTTTTGTTTTAAATGGGGAGTTCAGCTTGATGACTACAGTCTAAAAGTAGCTGTGCCTGTGACATCAAAACCACAATGCTCATGGGAGTAAAACACATATATTTATTACCAAAGTGAGTAATTATGTTTATAAAGCAGTTCTGTTTTAGCACAACATGCAACAGCCCTCAAACCACCTGTCTGTAAGGGCTGATGACATATTCTTCAACTTTCAACCCCCAAGGAACACAAAAATAGTTTCAAGTGTAATATAGTATGAAAAGCTCTGTGATTTTCTTCATTCATTTTTAACTCCTACATGGAAAACATGTCACACATATTCTAATAAAAGTTTCAGATACAGTTAATATGTAAGGACTCGAAGAACAGAAAAGGGACAATTTTATGGGATTGGGCATATCTTGCATATCAAGTGGGTGAACTGGAAGGGAATTACTCTTTTTTATTCTTTATTGATTTCTATTGAAAAGATCACTCAAAAATATTTAGTAATGCATGCAACCCAAAATTATCCCATTTGCAAGAGGAATATGCCACTAATCCCTACAAGAAAAAAAAAAAACAATCTCAAAACCATGATTCAGCTGCTTAAGTGTTTATTTACCCCCTTCAGTTCCATTTCTTCTTACACCACCCCAAAAGTGGAGGGGGCAAACAACTACTTTAGGCATTATATGGCTCTATAAACAATAGGTTTAATTAGGTAAAGTTCGAGCATATCGATGCATTTGAGACATACATGCACGCTAGTTTTCTCTCCTTTTATTTAATTAACCCCATTAACCTCAAGAATCTTAATTAACTTTACTGAAATCAGCACAGTCTGCTTATAGGAACAGGATTGTTTTGAGAGCTACAATAAGAAAGAAAACTCAGTCCTAAGTCTCTAGACTCATTAATGGTGCAAAAATAATTAGCATCCTCTTCATTTTTCGATATTAAGGAAAACATCTGTGCTACTTATTTTCCTCATTTAGTAAAGCAAAGCAAAATTTGGGATATTTCCACTCCAAAATATGTAATATTGTTGTGTTGCTATCACATTAAGGAAGTTATATAAACCAACAGAACAATATAGATCCCACATATGGTACTGCCTTATTGGAGTGTAAATATAATGCAAAATCTATTTACTTTTTCTATTTTATTAGAGCCCTGCTAATAACATGTTGCTGAACATTAGATTCAAATACATTTTATATTTTCCTCACAGCTGTCCTTCAGGGAAAATATCTGCCGAAAACTGTAAATTAGAATAGCAGCAAAAAATCTCCACCACTGAAAGCGTGCATTTTGCCTGGATTTACACAGAAAGTTAAAATGGGCTGGATATTTGGTTTTGTTACCTGCTACAACATAGTACTGACGGAGTAGCACCTGGAGAGTTAGCCCTGAAATGAAATTATTTCAACTCCACAGAGTCCATACACTTGCTGAGAACACCTTTATACATCACATATTTTATAAACAACCACTGCTAAGCTTTCTTTGAATACCTTTTGGCAGTGACCTGGCCAGAGCTGCTCTTCATGCAGAAGACTTTCCTGGTCTGGATGCCCACCCCACAGGTGGCCTCCCCGCTCCAGCTGATGGTGGCGTTGAGCGCCGTCCCCAGCACGTCCTCGGAGCAGGAGCTCCAGGGAGATGTTTCCCAGAAGAAATGCACGCACGGGTGCTCATTGCAGGCACGCTGCTCCTGCAGGGCTCGCTCAGGGGGACAGGCTTTTCCACCTGCAAGGGGTCAGGAGAACACCACATCCTTATCTCATGGCGTGTGACAAAAGGCAGACTTTGAAAATTTTTTTTTTTTAAAAAAGCTTGGGTTTGCACAATACCTTCTCTTTTTTGCCCCCTTAAAAAAAATAAATAAATAACGCTTAAATAAAGCTGTTGACCTTTATGGTTGCAATAACAACCTTCTAAAATATTGTTTCCTCATTAAACTAGCCTTGCATAAAATTGTATTCAAATGCATAATGGAAACAGAAATAGGCAATGTATATTTCTGAGTTACTTTATTGATAACTCCTACACACAGCCAAGTTAATTCCATTTAAATGCCAGTATCACTCGGCAAACATGCAATCAGGTTTAAAGACGAATTAAGCATTATTTTTACGTTCATTCTCCTTGCTAATTTCCCAAGGAGGAACATCTCTCTCTCATATTTGGACTCTATTCACGCGTTGCCTTAAAGATTCGAGCAGCAGAGGATGCTGAACTGTAATGACAGCAGGATGCACCAAATCTGCAAATCAAGGACGGGAGAAACTCCAAAGACATGTTTTGAGTACGAAGCCTTCACCTCTCTGAAGCACTGTCCTTCACACTCACGTCCAAAGATTTTGCTAAACTGCTGCACTTTGTCAGCAATGGGCGACAAAGCCCCGAAGCACAGGAGTCTGAACAGCCTCCCCAGGAGCTGTAACTCCAGCCAGCAGCCTGAATTTATCCAGAAAAGCAGCAGATGATCGTAGCTCAAAAGCTACAGAGTAATACGGCGAAATTTAACAGCAAGTGTTGTCATTTTAGGAAGAAAGAAGCAAAAATTACTAAAATCAAAACCATTCTCTCCCGGAGGGAGAACCTGGACAACTTGGGGCACAGCCACAGTGCTGCAGGTTCTGAAAGAGCTGAAAGGTTGGGGCCAGACACCATGAGGTGCAGAGCACATTTACACCCTTCCAAAATCAACAGGAGATGAAGGTAAGTCAAAGGGATGCCTACTGCCTTGCAGGACTGACCCTCCTGAAATAAGGTGAGGCCCCAAAAGGCCACAATGAATAGCAGTGAGAAAAGAAAGAGAGAGAAATTACCTAACCCACTGGATAATCATGTCACATTACCATTCATCTTTTCATGAAAATGGACTGTTCCACACAGTGTTCAGTCTCAGAACTGTTTAGTATGATGACGGAGTAGAAAATGCCCCAGGTAACTTATTTCCTGAAGAATTTGACTTGGTAGGAAAAATGAAAACCAGTTATTTTTCTTGTGCGTTTGAGAACATCTAAAAATAAATAATTGTAACAAGCAAATGGCAAAATACCTGATCCATTTGGAAGAAAAAAAAAAATCGAAAGAAAATACCCAACTCAAAGTTTGAACTTCACAGGGAAAAATTAGGGTGGTTTTTCCAATATTATGTTAGTTACAGTATGTTAAGGAAGCTGAAAAAAATAAGGAGGAGTAGAGAGAGAATGCCTGGCCATTCTAGTAGCCAGTATTTACAGATTTGTTAATGATATTCAGCAGTTCTTAGACTTCATTTTACACCTGCTGAGAACGCCTGCTCCACAATCTCCTCTTGCACCAAGTTTCAGAAGTTTGCTGCGTAAAGAATTATCTTTTAAAACCTGATTTAAATCAGGTCCCCCAAGTTTCATCAACAGCTTCCTGGTTATCATATTCTGGGAGCTGGTGAAGAGCTTGGAGAAAATGACCCGAGAGTTTCCATAAATGCTCCACACTGCCCCCATTGAAAGAGGTCTTGCAAAACCAAAGGTCCTTGCAAACGTACCAGAGCTCTGTAGAAGTTGGGTGCTCAGCTGGGAGCTGGATATGAAAAAGGCAGAGAAACAAATAATTTAAAATTGCCTTAATATTGCAGCAATAATGGTTATTAACTCCACTTCCACTCTCCCAAATTTCAATCACTGTCTGTACACAGATGTGTGACCCCGCACAGCAAACTGTTACACCCATTGCTAAAGATGCACAGAAAAGTCAAGGAGTTTGATTTTAAAAATTAATTATTCCTTCCTGAGAAACTTGAAGTATTCCATTCAGAGTACTCCACTTTTATGTCAGAGCCTTTCAGGCTGAGATGATTGTGCTTCTGTACTTCCAGAATTCACTTCTTCACAATTTCACTCTCACAGTTTCATGTTTATCTGCTATTTGGATTTCATTACTTCCATGGAAATATGAAGCCAACTGTACTTCATTTTAATTATTCTCTAGCTCGTAGACCATTTTAGTAGTAGTTATTATCATTCAACAATTATTTTCATCCTGAAGGGGCCCAATTTCCTTCACAAGTGCTTATGAGGATGTTTATGTGAATACAGACCTTCCACACGAGTAAGGGTTTGCAAGACCAAGTCCTTTACATTAGCCCTGAAACAGTGGATGGCTTTAATGATAATTTACAAAATAGCACTTAACAGAGCTTGTCCTGGACTAGATTTGCATCTAAAAGTGTTTTGCTGCTGCATTAACTGCACCTAGTTTTGGCAATAGCAAGTATTTTGTGTCAACAAGGCTTTAGTCTGTTGGACCTCTTCACATTTTATGAATTTTTATGTACTTAATTCAAGACCTTTCAAATCCTGTGTGATAAGCCAACACATAAATTAATTACCATGTGTAACTGTATTAGAAGACTACACTTCTAATACAGAATGGTTTGTTTAAATAGCTGTATCACTGATGTTAATACATAAAAAATCAGATACATGATGTGTCCATGAAGACCCAGAAGAAATGACATATATTCATCAAGAGCTATTTACTTACTACAACAGAAAAACAAGCAGGTCAACACATTCTAGGTCTACAGTAAAAAAAATAAAATAGCAAGTCCTTTTCCATTTCCTCATTTTTCACAGCTCACTGCTTTTAAATCATTACTAATATGTTCCCATATAAAGACACTTGGGTGATGAGTCTGTTGTGCAGCAATTTTAGTGGTAGAGGATGAAGCTCTCCAGAACCAAATTCACACCCAGGCTGGCCCTCAATAGACAGCAATTCAGGGGCTGAAGTAAATCGTTTTGAACTGCGACAGAATTCCTCCAAGTGACACGTGAACTGCAGCCCACTGAGATCTCTCAGTCTCTGGGCAGAGACAAGCATTCAGTATTACCCCCAGCCCTGCAGAACTGCCATTAGCTCTGATATAAACACATTTTGGCTCAGTGTAGAAATCTAGGCACCGGTTGGATGACCTCTGCAGTGTGTGGATGCGGTTTGGACAGAGACAGAGATCTCTGGATTCTGGTCTTAGAGCATGAGGTTTATTGTGATAAAGAGCGTGGGGGTAAGGGCCTGCCAGGAGCTGCAAGACGCAGCCCCAGGCAGGTAAGGGAGAGAGAGAGAAGTACAGGATACAGGATACGGGAAAGGGAATGGGGTAAGGGATGTGAATACAGAATACAGAATCCCGTGGTTCTCGCTTACAATACAATAAATCAGGTTCTATGCTGAATATTCTAATTTTCACTAACCAATCTAGGACAAGATACAAATTCTATAGCATTTACATACAGCCTATGAGCATCCTTGTATTACCATATGGCGTTACATTTTAAACCCCTAAAAACTGCTTTTTGGACCCCCTGCTTAGGTTGGTAGGGTCTGCTCTGACCCTTGGACTTGCCCTTAAGCAGGGGGTATTGTCTGCTCAAGGAAGGCTATCGTTTAATCAAAGAGGGATTCAGTGGCCTTCAGTGGCCACCTTCAGTGGCCATACCATTGTTTTCCAGTTATTCAGTAACTGAGGTTTGGTATCTCAAAGCTTGTCTTCATTTCAATCTCTCTTATGGTTTCTATATTCTCAGCATCTTTTGCCATATTTATAAGATTTTCCTATTTCTTCCTCCCCAACAGCTCAGGAATGGAAATCAGTGCATTAAAGAAACAAACAAATAAGTCCAGAAATGCTCAGCACTCACCCTCGGCTGGAAGAGCCAAGATGGACCTGCTCCTGCTTTGGGTGCCCTCGGCGTTTTTAGTGGAGCAGGAGTGGGAGCATGGGGACCACGGGGACCACTCGCTGACCACACAGTCCCTGGCACAAGGGACATCGCAAGGCACCACCTCGGGACGGGGGAGCTCTGAGCACAGGTGGTGTGGGACTTCTTCACCTGGAGCAAAGGAAACAAGACAGACGTGGAGGGAGGCCCAGGCTGGTTCAATAGGCACAAATGCATCAAACAGACTGACTTTATGGCAGACTCCACCTGTCCGTGGAGGAAAGTGCTCCAGAACAGCATGGAGTGAGGCTCCAGGCTGCAGAGTTAATACTTGAACAACTAACTTAAAAATTTATTCAGGGAAGCAAAGAAGAAAAGAACGTGTTTCAAGCTCGGTGTGTGACATCTTGGCTGCAGTCCACTCTGTGAAGCAGGTGAGCAAAAGGAATGAGATAATTTAATCAATAGAAAGCTATCAAATATATCAACAGAATTAATGATAATTGTCCTGTATTTTCTAGCAATCTCTACCTACAGAACCTATTTTCCACAGTACAAATTGTGCAGGTCCCCAAAGAAGTCAGATTTCATTTTCCTGTAGGCCAGAGAAGTATCTGGTAGATGTTTTGGTCCTTCCCCTTCAGCCTCACCAGAATGAGCCACTCTCATTTCTGACTCTTGCTTCTCACCCAACAACCAGGAGCTCCAAAATTATCAATCTGCTGGGCCACACCAAGGGTGAAATACCTTCTGCTGCAGATGAACCAAGGGACCTGGACCAAAGCATATCTCCTGATGAGAAGCTTTCCAAAGGTCCTCTCAACAATGTAGGACAGCGGGGACTGGTGGGGAAAAACCTACCAACCAAAAGAACCTCTGCCGGAACGAGCAGCAAAAGAAAGCACAAGGGATGGCACGTGGAATACAACTCAGAGAACTACTGTTTTTAGAAAGGAAAATAAAATAACCTCTTTTTAAAAAGTAATAAAGGAAAAGTCCAGAAATTTTAGTAATTACATAGAATTCACAAGGACATCATAATTCATTAAAATTCATAAAATAGAACTCTTCCAGTACTGAAGTACACCTAGTATCTTACAAATATATTTCAAGCGATGAACAGTCATGACTGACTTTGTTACACAGTTCAATTACCTCGTATTTCTGGATCCTTTGAAATTTCAGCTCCATATCTGAAGTTTCTGGAAGCTCAACTGTTTATAAACAAAAGGGTCACACCACATGTTACCTCCTCTTTTGCCCTTATAATAGTTACAAACCTCTCCTTCAAGGTTTCTTTAATTATGAACCTGGGAAAAAAACATAATGACTATCCAGGCTCAATTATACATAAGAAAAAAAATCTCAATTTCTAATGGCAGAAAGTGCCTCTTTCACCTCACACTCCAGGACCAGGCTCCGTAACAAGGCAGCCCAGGAAGCAATTATAAGTGGGAGGGTAGAAAACGGTGCTGCTTTTACAGGAGCTCACATCTACAAGTGAGTAAATAAGAGAGGCAGGCTGTGAGCACATAAAGCTGTCAACAGCACGGTGCTATTATCTGCAGTTGCATCCCTAAATGAAGACAGGCTCATCGCCCTCGAGGCACAGATAAAACTTTTCAAGCGTATTATGAGAAGGAACAGCGGATCCAGCAGGCAATCAGACTGCAAGGTATGGTTAAAAATACTTTAGTTTTATACTCCCTTTCCTTGGCGCACACCTCTGCTCACCTGGAAAGGCTCGATGGGCACACCACCCCCCTACACACAGCCCCCAACCACTGGCATCCCAGGAAAACCAATCCATCAGCCCCTCTGACCAGCCTGAATCACCACTGCTGCTTCGGATGCTCACCTAATGCTGAGAACTACCTTCAGGAAAAAAAACAACGTGAAAATAGCAAATAAACCTGTAAGCCTTATTCCAGCTGTCCTCCCCAGTCATTTTAGCGTCAAAATCCCCGCTAAGGTTTTGACAGCTTGTCTGTATGGCAGCAGCTAACCGAGGGCGGCCTGGGCAGGCTGATTTTAGGAGTCAGTGGTACAGCAGCATCCAGAGATTACAGGCTTTGGGAAGCAGGGTGACACACCTGTCCTCCTCTCCATCACTGACAGGGAAGCATGTGGACAGCCAGAGACAGGCTGCAGAACCAGGGGGATGGGATGGGATGGGATGGGATGGGATGGGATGGGATGGGATGGGATGGGATGGGATGGGATGGGATGGGATGGGATGGGATGGGATGGGATGGGATGGGATGGGATGGGATGGGATGGGATGGGATGGGATGGGATGGGATGGGATGGGATGGGATGGGATGGGATGGGATGGGATGGGATGGGATGGGATGGGATGGGATGGGATGGGATGGGATGGGATGGGATGGGATGGGATGGGATGGGATGGGATGGGATGGGATGGGATGGGATGGGATGGGATGGGATGGGATGGGATGGGATGGGATGGGATGGGATGGGATGGGATGGGATGGGATGGGATGGGATGGGATGGGATGGGATGGGATGGGATGGGATGGGATGGGATGGGATGGGATGGGATGGGATGGGATGGGATGGGATGGGATGGGATGGGATGGGATGGGATGGGATGGGATGGGATGGGATGGGATGGGATGGGATGGGATGGGATGGGATGGGATGGGATGGGATGGGATGGGATGGGATGGGATGGGATGGGATGGGATGGGATGGGATGGGATGGGATGGGATGGGATGGGATGGGATGGGATGGGATGGGATGGGATGGGATGGGATGGGATGGGATGGGATGGGATGGGATGGGATACCAGCCATGACAGCGTGACCCCCACCCCTCCATCCACACCACAGATTACCTGTGTTATATCAGGACTTTATGGCCAGGAAGGGCTGTGATGCTCAGCAAATTCCACATTTAGCTCCATTTTTTCCACCTGTCAGACTGTGCTACAGATCTCAGCATCAGAGAAGAACTACTTGTTGAAAGCCAAGAGAGCCTTTCAACTGATTTAATCTGACTTTACAAAACCCAAACCACTCCTCTCAGAAGATGACTTAAAACATTTGGGTCCCCAGAAAATTCCTCCACCAATAAGCATACATGCCACATATTTCGGGGTGACCACCCTGTGGGGAAGGGAGGCAAAGGAGCAAAAACACTTTCAACTTCTTCCTTCCACGGTTTCTTTTCACGCTGGATTTACAGCAGGTGACAGCAACAGCAATGCTGAAAGCAGAGGCTGCAATTCACAGTTCCTGGGCAAAGAAAGGGAGCTTTGTGCTTTGTTAGAAAGAGTTTACCACCGGGAGCATGAAGGTACAATTCAACACTCACTTTGATTTACTTTATAGCTCCGTTTGCCGTGCTCAGGTTTAATTACTGCCTTCTATTACTGCAGAAGGGGAATTTCTTCTGTACCAGCTGCCTGGCAGAGAACTCTCAGAAAACTACGGTATACTACAAAGGGAGGTAATAATCTTTCATTTTCCATGAAAAATACTAGTATAGGATATAGCTGAAGTGTGCTTTATGCATTGTCACAGATTTAAAGGGAATATTCAATTCTCAAGAGCTTCCAAACTGTCCACTCAGTACCTTGAAGGTGTAATTCTTATCTCACATCTGCTGAATAATCTTTCTAGATATTTCCATAATCTTTACATGCACAAGTCTGTTCTATGGGCCAGGTGGGACCCACCCAAATGTACTGAGGGAGTTGGCACAAGGGCTCACCAAGCATGTTTATAATCCCTGTAGTCTGATATTTAGCCTAGTTTGGGGTCTTGCAAAGCAGGAAGACTAAATTTTCATATTATCTCAGAACTGGAGCTTCCAACCTTGGATGGAGCCTTCTCTCTGGAACATATTTTGTAAATTAGCCTGTAGTCTCATTTGGGGAGGGGTAATTAGAATAGGGGGACAATTACTTCATTTATTAAGTTTCTTATTGGGGATTTTAGGTAGATATGCTAATTTGCGAGGTCCATAAATTCGTATATGCATTCTACACCGGGTGTGCTTCTCAACCTGTTTCCACCTTCCACGAGGTGGAAGGATCCTGTTAAACCAAGGTAATGCCCTTTTTCCCTTTACTGCTATGTCTGCTTCATATCTCTCCCAGCTGAAAAGGCAACAGGAGGATCTGGACAGGCTGGAGCAAAGGGCTGAGGCCAATGGTGTGAGGTTCAGCACGGCCAAGAGCTGGGTCCTACACTCAGAGCACAAAACCCCCCAAAACTGGCACCTCTCCCGCGGAAAAGGACCTGGAGGTGCTGGACAGCAGCAGCTGAGAGCAAGAGCACAGCTCAAGCAATCCAACTCTGCTCTGCCTGAGGTATAGGAATGGAAGCAGCACCCTCAGCACGCCAGGAGCCCAGGGGATCCCTCTCACACTCTTTATTTCATGCCTTCAGCACTGACTGTTCTCAGCCTCACTGAATGCTTGCTTTCCTAAAAGAAGCTGTAGTTAAGAAAAATGGTACAGTTTTCTATTCAAAATATTTTATTGCAAGCATCCTGACCAACTCTAATGACTTTTTAAACTGATTGCCTTGTACTTGAATTGTTTAGTGATTATAAAGCTAAACACTCCAGATATACTCACCAGATAGCATTTTATAGGAAAGATTTAACCCATTTCCTTTCATGTCAGGGTGTAATAATTATAAAAGAGAAGACAAGCATGGCATTTTTGTAAAGATAATGGCTAACAAATTTGCTCATTACCTAATGTACTGGTCCCTCACCTGAATTCTTTAACGAGGGAACACAAAAGCACCATTCTGGGTGCAATTTTTCATTCACCTAAAAGCAAATCAAACTCTTCCCAACAAGGGAAATAAAATAAGGAATTACCTAAAACCTCCTTGAACTAAAGGATGGGCTTTTTTTCCCCAGAAACTTAATTTCTTTTTCATTGTCTTTTGCAATCCAGAAGGAGAAGCCACTCCCACAGTCCTGAGGAATGCACTCCATGGTGAGGCACTGAACCAACAGGAATGTTTCGTTTGGCATCAGTCCAATATTAAACTGCACCTGTCCATTTTCCACCCTGCCTTGCAGCTCTGGTGCAGAGTCTCATTCTTCCCAGGGACCTGTTGTGCCCATCTCCTGTGACACACTTTTTAATTACTCCTGCCAAAGACAGCCCTCCTGGCTCAGGGAAAAGGGAATGCCCACTGGACAGGACACAACTAAGGCAGCAAAAATAAAAATCCCATCAGGCAGCAGGAATTGAAAGATCAACTCAATAACAAACCAAGCATTCTCCTTTTGACATTCAGTAATATGCTCAATTTTTAGAAAGAAAAATTGCAAAGTCACTTTGAAGTTTTCAGGTTTGAACACGTGCGGAGCCTCGAGTGACCTCCAAGATGGGAAAAGGCCCAAGACGAAGGAATTGCATTTCAGACTGTTCTGCACTGCTACGCAGAAGGTAAAAAAAATTTTTTTTGCACAAATGACTGCTGCAAAAATGCTGCATATTTAATGACTATTACCAGTTTGCCATCAATATTTCTCCTTGTAGCATTTCAAATTATTCAGTGGAAATAATGAACCTGTCATCTAAAATACTATACGTATCGTAAAATTTTATGTCCCACTTAAATCTCAGAAAAGAATGACAATAAACTTTGATTAAATACTTGCCTGTAACAGAGTAAGATGTCAACAGGCAGCAGTAAATTCAGAGGGATTCCTATTGACTGCATGCCAGTTTGCTGAGAGCATGCAGACAAACTGTGCTGGCAGGATCCTGGCCTGGGCATCTCATCAGCCACGGAAAATATCACATTTGAACGCAATAACAATCAAATTACAATAGGAGAAATTTCTTATAACCATCCTAAACGTCTTCATCTCATCGTAACATCACAGATTTATTTTTTTTTCCCATGTTGCACAACCAGATTCAGAGAAGGAAGCATCCAGGGCTTGCTGTGCTCAGTCATCTCCGGCAGATGAATGTCACACTCCACTGAAATCCTGGCTCCTGGTTGACTTTGCTTAATGCCAGTCAACAGGTAAGAATGTTGGAGAGGAGAGGTGTCAGTTTGTCAGGGGAAGCAGTGGTGGATGGAATAAATTTAATTGCACTGGTCCATCACTGCTATCAGAGCCCCACGGAGGGGAAGGGATGAAGAAGCGATGGAGAGGAAGGGAGGTCATGAGCATGAGAGAAGGGGGAGCTGGGAAACAGAATGAGCCATTCATGACAGACAAGAGGAAACAAACACAAATAAAACCAGGATGTTCTTTGGAGAGGAAAAAAACAAAACAGATGAGGCAATCCTTCAGGTTTTGTGTCAAAAGACTTGGTCAAAATGTAACTAAGAACAACATTCTTAACCACAGAACGAACAGTGAAGAAAAAGGGGATAACAATGCAGGAGAATAAGGAAAAAGGAAAGTAAGACAAAAAATACAAAGAATTAGTGAGGCAATGATAATGAATATGGAAAAAATACATATGTCTGGAAATACGTTATGAAAACTCCATAAAATCAGAAGTCTCACCCAAATCCCTGCATTACTGGCCATGATCTCTCCCTTACCTATGTCCAAGAGATCGCTACAGAGGTTGTGAGAAAAAGATGATGACAAGTATAGAAAAAAAGCACTATTTGCTTTTCTTTCCTATGCACCCTCTACTGCATGGACTGTTTGCCCGCAATTATTTTCTCTCTTTATGCAGATGCACTTAAGAACACTGATTTGTGACTCCAAGGAAGCTCCAGGAAAGCTCAGCACAGGAGGCACAGCTGCCAGGCCTGCAGAGAAGGTCCCAGAGCAGCATTGCCACGCTCAAGGTTACAACAGAGAGAGGTTACACGCAGAGAGAACAGCTCTGTTGTGTCCCCTGCCCCACACAAGACAGACAAGGTGTCACTTAAAGGGATTCGCTGCACCTTCACCTGCTGAGCTTGGGCACAGAAGCAGAATTAGTTCTACCTTGTGGCTGTTTGTACAATCCCTCCTGAATGAAAGAGAAATTGCTCATGTGACAGCTGAAAGTAAACCTGGGTTCACTGCATCCCCAGAGAAAGGCATGGAAATTCAGGCTGCTGTTCCTAATAATTAGCACAGCGCAGCAATCTGAAAACATAAAGTATAAGAACATAACATAAGCCATATTAGTGTTCTGCAGGGGTTTTTTTCCCCCCCTCTCTTTCTTTCCAATTTTTTCTCCATTATCCTTCCTCCTTGTAAATGAGGGACTCTACACAGGTGGGTTGATCAAGACTGATTGCAATTAAGATTTATTGTTGAAATTGCTGCTATGGTGTAATTGAAACAGGTGTCCTTCTATTTCCTTCTCCGCACTGCTTTGTTCCAAATGCTAAACAATAGAAAATATTGTAGGAACCAATTACACAAATAAGTCTAATGTATTTAAATATTATAAAGTATATGTATTTTCAAAACTTCTAGGAAAAAAGTATTAGTGGACTTGTTTATTCCAATAGTGTACAGAATCCTCTTCATCTTACATATGTTTGCACCAGGGCAGAATAATTTTAGTGGAAAAATTAAGGGATTTTTGTTCAGAGAAAAGAAGGTGGCATTTCATACCCAATGCATCACACCCGTAAATTTCCAAACATTTTATTTTTTAAAACTTAAAGTGTCACCTTCAATCTCAAACTTGAAAAAAAAAATTATAGGGGCCTTATTACAAAGGGCAATCAAATTGTGCTCTCACACAGCCAGTCACCCCAAGAAGACTTTTATGTTCACACATGGAGAAGTGCAAAGTTTTTGCACCTACTGGTTTGATTATTATGATTTTTATTCAGATTATGCTACTCTTATTAATGACATGCTTTGCTCATTTGCTTATAAGAATGAAAAACCTGTAACTGACTGTTATCCAAGCGATATTCCCAAAATAACTTGGTAATTTGCCATCCATTGGGAACAACAGACCCTTTTTCTCTTGCAGCCCCAGAAATCACCCCAAAATTGAGTTGGCATTTAACACAGGACGCAGAAAATTCATAAACAATAGTGCAGCAGATGAGGTTGATCTAAGTTGGCAAAATTCTTGTTTTCAGATACAGTGAATGCTAATGATAATAAATAATTGCAAATACCATCTGGACTCTTTAAAAAACATCTTTCTCCAAGTCTGCAATTGAATCTCTACAAAAAGAGGATCAATGCAAAAGAAAATGAAAACAGTAAATTAAAATTAGATTTATGCCAACTACTTAAAACTAAGAGCTCATTTAGATGCAGTTAACACAAAAATGTGTTCTAGTTCAGCTGCAGAGTCTGGCCTAAGCCCATAAAGCAACTCTGAGAGCTCCCACAATCCATCAGGAAATGTTCAGAATTTGCAGGACCAAATACTAGGCTATTTTTTATTTTTATTATTACTACTATCTTTTTCAATTTTGTCTCTAATTGATCCACAAATCTCAGAACTGAGCTGTTAAAAATTGCAATAAAGAAGAAAATACACCCAGTAGCACAGATGATCATCAGTCAAGGGTCTAGATGAATGACTGAGATCTGTTCTTGACCAAAAAATACAAACAGCAAACCATGACCCCTTTGGTTCTTGAGGAGAACTTCCCACTGTACACACAGGTTTAGCCAAATATCAACTGTGCTTATAAAGTGCATTAGACATTTTTCAGCTGGGTTAAGTTACTTCTGGCTAATGTACCCTGACCTCTGCTTGAACCATTTTTACATAATAAAGCTGTGAATTCTAGACAGAGTGTTTAATTCCCACTGTATTTTGCATAGATCATTTAGTACTTAAAATGGGGATAAATCAAATGTAGGAAACACAATATTAACAGTATTTTCTGTGTGCTTCCACTCTGCCCATGGGGTGGAACTTTAATTACATCATTAATAACAATGCCTGCGTTTTCAGTCAGTAGTGCATCATTCCTCTGGTGCCATTTAAACTGCATTTGGTCTCTAAACTGCTCCACCCTCTGGAGCTGCTTCATTGATTATATTGGAACAGCAGCCTCATCCTGCTCCCATCTCAGCTACCACAGCATCTACAGGAGAATTTAAAGGCAGGAATCACTTATAGTGACCTAAAATGGTTTATTTAGAAAGGTTTCCTGGTATTATCTGTCTCCAAAAAGTTTCTATAGATTTAAAGGTGACAGTTATTTTGGGGAAGAAAAAAAACCAAAAAACAAGGGGGGGAAAAAAACAAACAAAACAATACAAAAAACCAACAAAACCAACAACAAAACAAAACAAAACAAAAAAAAAAAAAAAAAAACAAAAAAACAAAACCAAAAAATCCATCAGTGTGTTCCCCCATCACTCAGAGTCCAAAGTGGCTAAAACAGATCTTAAAAAAAAAAAAAAAGGTGTGTGAGTACCTATGGCTGCTGGGTTTTCCCAAACTGAGTGATAAAGCTAAAACCTGAGGACTGTAGGAAAAAATGTCCAAAACAAGGTTTTTGCCAATGCTTTGGTAGTGCCCTCGTGGTGTGCCCTGGGCTCACAGAAAGGGAAGAGAGGGAGGTGACACAGGACAGCACAAAAACATGGTGAGGAAAGAAAACCCAGCAGAAGGAACTGCCTTTGTAGTCAAAGTTTCACTGTGATGAGGTGGGAGCTCAGAAAAATGATTTTTGCTGAGTTCGGAGCCGCCGTGCCTTCCCACGCTGACCTGGTCCTTATTTGCTCCAAAGTAGAAAAGAAAAAAAAAAAATTAACCCCAAAGGGCCCAGATTGATACCAACCAATCACTCCCTAACAGGTTTTCCAACTCTCGTTGGGGAGCTACTATTTGCTATTTACTATTTTAACTTTGCTACCGGATTAAAGAAAAACACAGAATCAGTAAATGGAATCAGATGAACACACCTCACCCCATTTTTAAACACCCTGAAGAGTCGAAGCTGTCAGGAGACATTTGGACACACTTTTCACATATAAGAATAGAAACACAAAAAGCAAAGAATATCTGGCTAAAATTTGGTTTTCTACCGCTAAATTTCTTTGTGTGAAAAAAGCAATAACCTCCCTGCAACTTAGAAAATATTTTTGTTCTGATTATTCAGCTATTAAAATAGGAAAGTGTCGTTTTATGACAATTGCTTTCGGCAGGAGATATTTTACACTTATATTTGCAAGGAATAGGAATATAAGGAAGAACAATATTAAAACCTTCAGCGTTAATCTGTATTTTCAAAGCTAAGCACATTTTGACAAACTTTCTAATAGACACTGTTCAAAATTCATAACATATATGAGCATGATTACATTATTCTAATTTACTTTTTCTCCCCTCATGCACAGCAATAAAATTTTACCTTTGAACTTATATTTATTACAACTTTTACTCTATGGAGGGCATGCAGGCACAGAAATATAATAAAGCTCTGCTAATTCCATACATTATTGAAATCCTAACAGTGCAAATGGTATCTTACTGTCTTCATGCATACTTAAAATTTCAATCCAAAACCTATTTCATTAAAAGGGATGGTTAAGCAACAGTATGTGTTTTTTATACATTTGTAAATTAATGTAGCAGAATTATATTTTATATATTCAGAAAAAAAGTATCTAATACTAGTGTTTGTTTAGGTGTTGTAAGCAAAAACTTGATAGATGCTAAATAATTGAGAGCTCCATCCATCAGACGCCTAAGCACTATAAAAATGCAGAGAGGGGAAATGTTAGAAAATAACCTTTGCTCACCCATGGGCTGCTGCAAATTGGGTCTAATTCCAGCAGTAAAAATCCCATTGACTTCCCCTAAGTGGGAAGTGCCCAGCTATGCTTTCAATTTGCATTGAACTTGAAGAAGCACAAAATGAATTTAGGCCGGGAATATCAGGGGTCACCTGTAAAACAAATGTTACCTGGCCAAGGAAAACATCAGGGTGAGCATACAAGAGAAACTTGGGGCATCTCTTAACTTGGTGGATAGATGTCCCAGGTTACACGGAAGGTGTAACCAAAAGTATGTATTCTGTTCCCATCTCCATAAGCTGTTAAAACAGGTGGGGCAGTGTTCTTTATGTCAGCATGACCCAGCCCTGCTAACACCGTCGGGGCTATCTCTGCTCATGGCCATCAATGTCCCCAGGAGTGACCCAGCCCTACTAACACCGTCGGGGCTATCTCTACTCATGGCCATCAATGTCCCCAGGAGTGACCCAGCCCTGCTAACACCATCAGGGCTATCTCTGCTCATGGCCATCAATGTCCCCAGGAGTGACCCAGCCCTGCTAACACCATCGGGGCTATCTCTGCTCATGGCCATCAATGTCCCCAGGAGTGACCCAGCCCTGCTAACACCATCAGGGCTATCTCTGCTCATGGCCATCAAGGGCTCCAGAAGCATCTCACTGGATTCCATCAGCCCATTGTGAGATGCCCTGCCCAGAGGAGAGGAACTGAACATT
This sequence comes from Acanthiza pusilla, assembly GCA_036630365.1. Taxonomy (NCBI): domain Eukaryota; kingdom Metazoa; phylum Chordata; class Aves; order Passeriformes; family Acanthizidae; genus Acanthiza; species Acanthiza pusilla. The sequence continues at coordinate 6,104,174 of JAXCHO010000039.1, forward strand.
CCTACCTGCGTATAAACTGAGACCCTAGAATACCAGGGTACCTTTTCCACTGGACTCCCAGAGGAGAAGAGCTCAAGAGCCACCGCTGGACCTCCAGAGAGTGATGAGATCTTTCCACAAGATCACCACTTCAACAAGAGCACATCCATCACTCCAACGGGACTGCAGCCTCCATTTTTAACTGGACTGCTAGCACCACCCTAACAGGGTGCAGGTTGTATTCTGACTTTGTCTATCTAAACTGTTGTTCCTGGATTATTGCCTTGCTCTAAATATTAGTGTAGAACTGTTATTCCTTCTCCCATATCTTTGCCTGTAACCCCTCAATTCCAAAGTTATAATAATTCGGAGGGAAGGGGTCACATTATCCACTCTAAGGGAGGCTCCCACCTTCCTTAGCAAGACACCTGTCTTGCAAACCAAGACAATAGAACAGCGACTGACGCAGCAATCCAAGGCAGTAAGGGAGCAGCTCCTGCAGTCAAGAACATGACAAAGTGCACAAGTTGACTCAAACTGCAAGTGCAATATTGGCACGAGCTCCTCTCTCCCCGCAAAGGTCACTGCGCACATTAGCTCCGGCTCCATTGATTAGCAGCCGAGATAGCAGCGCTCACACTCCTCAGAGCCATCAGCAAAAGAGACAAGGGGATGACTTTCTGCATACCATGTCCTCATCACATTTCTGGCAATTGTTCACTCACAGATAAGGCACAAATAGGGAAAAAGCAGCAGAATAGAGCTCTCTGAACACATTAACAGAAACAACCGAACAACCTTTACGTTTGGCACTGAGGCATCGAAAATGATAGCTATTATTACTGCTGTAATTATATGGCTGGGACTCAGAAGAATTACATTTTGCCTCCCTGGAAACACAGCCACGTGTTTGACATCTAAACCCACAGCAACAGATCTCCCCACCACGGCCACTTTGCAGAATGCCTACAGGACCTGCAGACACACTGCCAGAAATGGCCCAAAGGGCTCCCAAACCCATGGGGTCCTCCTGGAGGCAGACTGTGCCAGCTCTGCATTTCGGAGGAAATTCAAGCTACAGAGCCATTCTGTGCCACGTCAAATCCAGACAAGTCAAACCTCACCTCTGCACAAATTCCCAGCAACAAGCAGCAAAGCAGGGAGCAGTTTACCACAGCAAACTATGATGTTGTGTCTCTCCTACATGAAGATGAACTTTCAGTATCACCTATCACAGCTACGCAGAGCCTAAACCCAACAAAACCCTCACAAATGGGGTCTCAACCATGTCTGGTTTAGAGAGGAATACTCACTTTTAAAAAGTAAGGAGAAAGGTTTTTCTCTGAAACCAGATAAACAGAGCAAAATTTTTACCTGATCCCAAGCAGTCAGTTGGAACGCGTTCCATTACGGACTTTAAGTCAACTCGCTGGCAACACAACCTCCCAACATATTGAAAACCAGCAGGAAATGTTGAATTAATACATATATGCTAACAAGCACTCCTACAGCCATGAATGTTTAATCCAGTTTTTCGCTAGCTGATATGGTCCCCCATGGCTGCTCCGTGGTTTTGAAGCCCTGAGACAAGGGAAGAACGAGAAGGAAAGGGCTGTAGAGCAGGGAACCACAGAAAATCAGTCAGAGGGAAAAATCTCTGGAGAAAGCCTGGAGCAGAACACTCACAGCAGAAAAGGCAAGGCAGAAATGTTAACAACTGGAGTGGGATGGAGGAGGGAGAGAAGGGCAGTAATGTGATGACCCAGGAAGTCAGCCTCTCTCTTCATTCGCTCTGGGGCTACATTTGGATGATGTGGAGAATAATTGCCAGCAATATATAAGATTTTAACACTTGTGTGCTGTGTACACAAAGAGATGCAAATAGAATGAGTTTTCAGAGATAGTGCAATACTGGCTAACTGCACAGGGTAAGTTATTACACACCAAAAAAAAGGAACTTCTGCACACCTTTGGGGTCTTACCAATACATCTTAATGTCCTGGACCATGACAAATGATTGGATAACAACTCTTACTCCCCTTGTCATCATCCATCTTCTTAGGAGGCTTATTTCTTCAAATCCTGATGATGAACCTCTGTAGTCACTTATGTGAGCAGTGAAAATTTATTGCCTTTACTAGAAAATGAAATTCTCTTCCAGGAGAACTGCAGTGGACACAAAAGGGCAAATTTCCGCCCTGGAGTATACGGATGCATTTTCCTTCTCTTTAGTGGAAACTATATACATTTATCCAATGTCAGGATTTGGACCAAAGGGTATGTCCTGTGTTAGTAAGAATGGCTAATTTCCAATTAAATAAGATTACAGATGATAGAGATGCCCTAATGAGAAAAAAAAAAAAAAAGGAAAAAAAAATGAGGCCACATACTAATCCTGCTTTCACTGCACATATTTAACAGGGCTGCCAAAGCAAAGTCTCCAAAATACTTACTAATTACACTGGACTGCCTCCAGCTGCTGTCACTGCCAGGGAATGGGCAAACTTTGCAACAAACCAACCCACCAAGAGTTCAGAGATGGTATTATTATTTTGGGAAAGCCTTGAAGGGGTCAAGAAACAAGAAAATAAAGCAGTGCAGGGCTGATTTGGACAGAAAATAGTCTGTGGACTTCATAAGCAGCTGGAGGAAAACATTTTTGCACAGCTGGGAGCAGCTCCCAAACTGGCAAGCTGCAGGAGTGCAGACTAGACACTCCACAGCATCACGCTGGAATTAAACACACACTGTCCCCAGCAGTTACAGAGCACATAGTGCAGACTGGAGTGTAAAAAGAAGAAAAGCCACAGGGCAGAAGTCTATAAACTCAGCTGAAATAATCCATACACGTCTTCTTTGCGTGTTCAGCGGCAAGAGATGGTACCCCAAGGGTGGTTGTTCCCAACACAGGGAGAGCCAAGCACCAAAGGATGACTGAAAGACCTGAAGGCACATCACTAAGAAAATCAAATTCCTACTTTTGCCAATCAATAGTGAGAACTAGCAAATCCTTGCGGGTGGCATGTGACCCTCAGGAGAAACAGCACCAGGAACAGTCTCTGCAGCCTTCTCATCAAGCTGCAGTTGAGCCATTAACAGCTCAAGAACCTGCATTCCAGCTTTACAGTGCAAGAAGGGCTGAAAGAACTGCAGGTGCCCAGAGTGACACCATAAATATTGATCAGAGTGCTCATTCCACTTCATTAGCCATGGAGCACACAATGGCTCCCAAGGGACAGGAAAAGGCAGGTCCAGTTTTAATCACACTGCCCCACTAAAAACGCAAACCTTGTGGAATATTATTTTAATTACTGCTGCTTATACATGCCAATTGCAGCCTATTAAAAAAAAAAAAGTGTTTCTGGACAGAGTGAAAACTCTGAGCTGCCAGAGAGGTACATCCACACGACATGAATCAGCTCTATATAACAATACCCAAGTGGGCTCTGGAACCAGCAAAAAGCAGTTTTTGAGCCCTGCACCCCACCCTGGGTTTGTCAGAAACACAGGTCATTAACCAGCAGAAGTTTTGCCTCTGCAGCTGTGGTGTTTCTGAGCTGGTCCCTGGCAATGAAGGGGCCCTATAAACTCTGCAGCTGATTCAGACTGACTGACTGTGGTGGGCTGACCCTGGGTGGGCACAGGCGCCCACCAAAGCCACTGTGTCACTGCCCTCCTCAGCTGGGCAGGGGCAGAGCTCAGCATGGATTATCATGGAAGGCTCAGGAGGTGAGATGAGGGCAGGGAGGGATCACTCACCAGTTACCATCACAGGCAAAACAGACTCCACTCAGGGAGATTAGTTTAATTACCAGGATAATGAGAAATAAAACCAAATCTTACAACACCTTCCCTCCCCCCGCCAGGTTTAACTTTAATCCTGATTTTCTCTTCCAGAAGCCACCCCTGTAGCTCACTTGCTACACCAAAACCTTGCCACTCAAAGCCAATACACCTTCATAGCAGAGTACATAAATCCTAAACCATTTAACCTTCAAAAATATATGTCTGGGAACACTGCCAGAGAATATTTGAAAGGGATTACAGTAAATGTATTAGTTGTCACTTAAAATTAAAATATGGATTTCAATTGAAACTCTATATAAGGGGGACTTTTCCCCCCAAAATCCGTTAGTTAGCATCCATGCTGAACGAAGAGGAAATTGTACAGTCAGCTCAGACTACACAGGGCAAGCTGATATATTTTAAAAGCCGCATTTTTATCTACTGAAATAAAACATTTTACTTTTTTATTTTTCTACTTTAATCAGAATATAACCTCATTAAATGACAGTGTGTGAAAAGAACATATAAACTAGAAAGAAAATATAAAAACTTTCTGAATAATTTAATGTTTATTGCTTTTAGACTTTGATATTCTGGTCTTTACTACTTAAATGCAGTTTAAATGTATTACTTGCCACGGCCTTTATGTTAAACCCAGTAAGTCTGCAATTTGTGATAAAACTCCTTATCTCCCTCTTTCTGAACCTCCGCAGAGATCCAAGGTTAATTTGCAGATAATATTACTTCATGAAATAATTATCTTAGCCTATAGTAGTTAAAATAGCTGAATTCAAGAGAGATAGTTTAGCAAATGAAGCTGTTAGGGCTGCAGGATGAGGCTGCTCCCGGGGACACACCATCCCCACCTGGCAGCACCTTCGGGGGGTGGGGGGCAGAGTTTGGGTACCCCAGGCCTGGAGCAGGCACTCCCCCAGGAATTCGGGACAGGGATGCTCCGTGAAGGTCAGGGACCCAGCCCCATCCAACCCCCCAAGGCAGCCTGCTCTCCTCTTCACAGCCCCAGCACTTGCAGAGAAACTACTCTCTCCAGCCATTCTTTCTCATCCTGCTAATTTTTCCAAGCATCCTCCTATTAAACTATACAAATATATTCATTTAGTAAACATCCCATTAACCAGGTCAGCATGCAGTGTTCACAACTTATTATGGAGCAGCACCAAATCAGTCACAGAAGCAATTATGCAATTTTAGAGCAGACAACTCACTTTAATCTTCATATGGGGCTGGGGATGTACATGCCAATGTTCATTCACAGGACTCATTCATTTCCAAGTATTGTATTCCATTTGTTTCACCCTCACTTACACGGCACTCGTGTCTTTTGATTTGTAGTTTTGTGGGCTGTCAGAAAATATGAGCTCAGTGCTCCACCCTTCATGTCAGGGATTTTTTAATTGAATTTAAGGGTATTTCTAAGCTTCTAGTGCCTAGGGGCAGTGGGAGAAACTGGGCTAGATATTTAGAATCAAGACTTAAATTAGCATTTAAAAATGAAAAAAATACCCAGTAACAAACATTAAAGGACTGAAGATCTTTCCAGAAATATTTAAAATAGGTGGTTGTAGAGAAGAGAAATCAGAGATAAGAATCTGGGATGCTACAGTTACAACACAGGGGGAAAAAATGCCTGTTAAAATCCCAGCTTTATCCGAAGACATGCATTTATTGAAGCGTCTTGGGAAAACGGGATGCCATATAATATTAACAAACAAGAACATGCTCTGTCAACCACATGCAGCACCACAGACATTTTGAAGACCTAAATAAATAATGTATCAGAAAACCTAGCCTAGGCTGAATTAATTCAGACTCCAACGATATAAATGAACAGCAGTAGTGGAATTATTTCCCTGGGACTTAAGTCATATATAGCATTAAAAGTAAAGGCCTTAAGATACTTATTGATGGGCAAGAAAGTGCTGTCCTTAGATCTATGCATGCCCAGGGAGCACTCTGCCCAGCTTAGAGTCTCAGAGATTCCAAGGGAGTTACCAAATCACTCAGCTTTATTTGCAAACGCCATGAAATAGAACAAAACACCCTCTTGGCTCCAGTCCCCCCTGACACAGCACTAAGTGTGCAACAAACAGCACTGTCTTGGTGTTGAACTTGGGAAATCTGCTGAAGTCGGGGCAGGGGGGCGATGGGAATGCTCTATCTGGCCACAAAAAAATGGAATTTGAACTTACAGGGTCATCTTGGTTTCTACAATATACTGTGGGCAGCCAAGACCCACCTGGTTGCTCTGATTTTCTGATATTCATGGAGATTCGTGGAAGCTCGCAGGGAAGTCAGGCAGGCAGCACCAAGATGGCGAAAAGAGAAACTTTATTTACAAGAACTTCTTTATATATCCATTAATAGTCTGATAATTATTGGTCGATAGTTTTTCCACCCCCTATAATGATTGGTTACAATGCTGAAGTGTCCAGTACCAAAACAATGAGATTAGAAAGCACAAGAATGCAACTTATCTCTATTCTCCACGAGAAAGAAGAGAAAGACTTTAAAACAGTGCAACTACACCACCTCGCCCCTGCTTCAAGCACATATGGAGCCCTTTTTTACAGAACTGCCCAGCACTGATGAAGTTCATGAGGACTCACCAGCTCTGCTGCATTTTCACTACAAAAATGATGTGGTAGTTTATATCACAGCCACATTTGTCAGTAATGAGTGGAAACAGCCCCCAAATCAGGGACAGACCTAGGAGGTGTGGAAAGGGCCCAGGTGGACCTCACACCACCTGAAAGTGACTTTGGGCCTCCAGCAAAGCACCCTGGGCTCACCCAGACCCAGCAAATTCCCTGCTCATGTGCTATGGCAGATAGATTGTCCCTCCTTCCAGAAAAGTCACTTTTCAAACCACAACCATCTCCCTCCAGATGCAGTGCCTGAATCCCCATGGACACCACCAGCCACAAGACCAATCCAAGAACTAACCTTGTGGGATTGTTTTTCCTTCTCAGGAATATCGAAAGAAAAAGCAGCGTTGTCTCTGTGCTACTCCCCCAGCCCACACGTGTGTTTTGGCTCGTTCTTATCAGTTTTTTCTCTTTCTGGTCTTGATAATCACCAGGTCAGTGCAAGGGTTCATTGGTAACAACACCATCAGGCAATTGATGGCAAAATACAGACCACAGTGGTCAGAATGGAGCTGAGCTGCCAGTCCACATCTCCACGGGAATTTTTTAATAATGCATCTGTTTTAAGAACCAAGACAAAAGGATACGCTAAAATTACACAGTAGGGGAAGACCAGGCTTCAAACTGTAAAATGCATCCCACCAATCCAGGATGATTCAGTTTCTAAGGAAACTCCATCTCATGTATCTCTGTTCTCCCCACAAACTTGGCTCTGATATCTGCAAGCTGCCTAAAGATACAAACTGAACAAGCTGTTTATTTAGAAAGGTACTATGAAATAGCTTATCCTATTGCTTGTTTAACTCTCCTAAACAAAGGCAGTGCCTAATTTGAGGCAATTACAGCCACACTTCATACAGACAGAAAGAAAAACACCGTACAATGGAATTTTAAATTGTTCTCAATCTCCTCATAGAGCTAATCTTTCTCGACTCACTAATTCACATTCACTTCAGCACTTCACAAAAGCTCCCATTTATTAAATGCTAGATTCAATTCACAGATAAACAATTCAATAATGTAATCTACACTTAAAATAATAGCTTGGCTTCAAAGTTTGGGGGGGAATTAGGAGTTTTCCCTTTTCACAGCTGTTCTTAGCATCATTTCTTGTCACAACTTCAGAGCTCAAGCCCTGTAATCAAGGTCCTCTGAACCTGTGTTTCCACACGAGGCAGGATCTCTGTGAGGATGGAATCCTGTCCCACAGAACTCACTGAATTCAGTGGGAAATCTGCCAGCAGGAGGATGTTGAAGAGCATTTAGGAGTCACACCTTACGGCTGTTTTCCCTGCTCTCCAATTTCTCTGCTACTTCATCACATGTTTTTCTCTTCCCATTACTACCACCTGACTAATCACAAATTGCTGCCTAATGAAGAGTGCTGGCATTGCAATGCTTAATTAGAATTAAGAGGAAGATTTACTTTAAAAACCTGACCGACCAATATGCCCCAGAGCCAATCTCAGCAGTGCAGAACTACCCCAAAATTTCCATGTCCCAAATTCTTAATTAAAAGTTTGTCAAAACTTCTTATTTTACGGGGGGAGCCTTCCCCTCCAGCATCCATTAACCTCAAAACAAGTGACTAAATTGTTTTTAAATCAGCACTACTTCATAAACAGCTTGATAAAAAGAAACTCAAAGAAAGTACAAGACTTATCTTTCATTTCCACTCAACAGCCTTCAGAACTACTGTACAAAGGTGGCTCTCGCAATCACTCCTGTCCAGCACCGAAGGAATTTCAGCTACAGAAAAAGCTTTCTGTAGGGCCACCCAGCAGGGAAGGATTAAATTACACAAAAAAAGCCCTGCTTTTCTCCCTCCACTAAAGGGCTGTGGTCAGAGATCAATGTGAGAAGCTGTCTATTGAAGTTGCTGGAATTATTCCCTCATTTAAGCCTCGGGAGAAGGTTGATGCTGACACCCAGAGCACAGCACAGAGCCAGAGCCCAGTGCAGCTCCTGCCTGAACAGGGAGCACTGAGAGCTCCTGGCTGCTCCCAGCCCTTCCTCCCACCCAGCTCCTCACATCCTCCTCTCCCTCACCCCAGCCCCACACTTGTCACACATATTCACCACCAGGTCTCAGTCTCCTCTCTGCAGAATCAGGTTCAGTTTATTCCTACTTCATACAGAACTCAACTGGCTTATTTTGAAACATTCTCATTGCCATGAGTCATATCATATGATTTGTACTCCATCCCACTGAGGCTCACACACAGAATGCAATAAAAAACAGCCTTACTTCTTTACCCTAATGATCTCCTGTTTAATTTAAGCCTTTTACACTGTTTTGACTATTTCTCTTAGGAAAAAAAGTCTTGGCTAAAATAATTTTGAACTGCGAATTGGACAATTTTCTCTCTATTAAGAATTTGAAAAATATCACATGAGCCAAATACGATATTCTGGCTTGTTTCAGCCTGGCAACCTAAGAAAATGAGAATTTGCCACTGTACAGTTTATTCATCAGCTGAAAGCCAGAAAATTTTGATACCTTTTATTCACGTAAGCAAAATGCCTTAGAGACTCCACTTGGGATGAGGAGGATAAAAAGATGACATAAAGCACCCCCATTTCTTTTATTCTGCAAGAAGCTGCAAGTTTTAAAGTCTTAACACAAATGTTACCAAATCACGATCAAGGAGTGAGGTTTGCCATCTATTATAGCTATGTATGATAAACACTTCCTTCACCAGCAGAAAACCCCTTTTGGAACCCACTTAACCCAAAAAACCACAAGCCTTGTGGATGAGATGAACCCTCCCTGGCACACCTTCCACCTGCTCCTCCCGGAACCTTCAGCCACATTTAGGTCACAGATGCAGAATTTTGTCATTAGTGATATTTTTCTAATGGATCCTTCCAACCTCCTTCCTCTTTCATCCACTTAGCTAATTTCAGAACTTGTCATCAGCCTGCCTTTTTAACACGGTTCTAGAACAATCCTATTTTGCTCACATCTCTTTCTGAATCAGAGTTGCCTAAGAAATACAATAACTCTCCAAAAAGAATACAAACCACATGTATGTGAAGTTCTGCTTAAAGAAAAACTTTAAAGAGAACAGCCAAGCAGGTATTTTATCCCTCATTTCACTGAGAAAACAGGAATTGCTGTTGGTACTTAGAGGTATTTTTCTCGTTTCTTACTGAAAAAACTTGGGGGTTTTGTCTACAATAGAAGCAAAACCAAATAAAACTATTATACGATTTCTTTTTCAGACTTAAAAGATTAGCTATAAATACTTCTGCAGTTACAAAATACCACACAAGAACCTTATTTCAGTCTCACAATTGAAAGGTTAGAAAGCATCAGACTCAATAAAGACTTCCTAGACATTAAAAGCAGTTTATAAATAAATGGTTTTAAACTCTACATATGCACTTGTTTGGTGTATAAATGCTAATCCTTCTGTGCAGTTTCCTCAAAGCACCTCCACCAAAGTAACAGAGCTACAGGTCACACACACACCCCCTGCTCTTCAGGTAACCTTTACCACAAGCTCAGATCAAAGCAGGTCAAACTTATTCCTTAACATTTAAAACAGAAAGGGCAATACAGATCTTGCCATATTAAGTGATGTTTATATTTTTCTTAATGTTATAGCTCCTGTTTCTGAAAGGGCTACCTCGAACCTTTGTTCCTAACTTACAAGTGTTTGAGGCTCAGGTTAATTTTTAAAAACATCAGCAGCTGTTGCTCCCTCTCACCAGTGCCAGTGGGAGCTGGGTATTTGAAAATTCATCTCCTCTCTGCTGAAACAGCCATAGGGAAGAAACAGCCTTTGCCCTCACCATTTTAGCACTGCTCTGAAGTCTTGTAAAACATCTCTTGGAGACAGAGGGTATCAAAAAGGAGCACTAGATAGTGAAAAGAATCATGGTTTTGCATAGCAATTCATCTGAGGGCATTCTGCACTGACCAGGAGCTCGCACTCAGCTGGCACAGGAAGCCCTGAGTTCACAGGTGGCTGTAATACCTTATCCTGACAGCACAGCGAGGATGAAAGCTGGCTGTATTCCTAATAAACTCCACTGGATCTCCATCAGCCAAATACGAGGAGCTAAAATTACCACTGGATCCCAACTGGAGCTGCCTTCTGGATGACTGACACGAGACACAGCCCCAGCATTTGAAAAAGCACAGTCACAGCTTAGCCAGAAATCACGTAACATATTTGCATTCAGAGATAAAGAAAATGAATCAGAGTATGCTTGAGTTTAACCTCTCAGTTCGAGCCCACAGCCTGCCACCTGCCCAGCAGTAGATATTTCAGCTGCACTTCAGTGAAATATTCCTGACTGCAAGACAGTTATTTACACAAACGTAGCTGCTACAAGAATCATTTACAGACTTTTCCATTTCTGTCTGCCTTGCCTGGTGGGCCACATGTTTGCTGTAATCTTGAATGAAGTAAAACTGTTAAAGTGTGACTAAGCACAGAAAGCTCTAACTTTCCTGCAGCTTACCTTAAAATTAACCTGAAGCTGATCTTCTGCTTCTTTTGCAGACATCAATTTCAGCAGAGGATTGAAAGACAGTAAATTCTCCTGAACTCCCGGCAGTGTCTGTCTGTGCACCAGTCCCAGAGCAGGGCACAATCTGCATTTTGGCTTTTTGAATGTTTCCAGCAGGAGACATCAAATATTTGGCATGATACCAGCTGCTGGGAGGTAAGGCTTGATGCAGGTAACTAAATCCACTCCACCTGGCTCGTTAACAACCAGCCTGCTCAAAGAGAACATCAATCTTTATGACTACAAGAATCACAGCTCCCAAATCTACTGAGCAACTCACACACCATACTTGAGGACTCCTCAAACCCTCATAATACTCAGCCCTGCTACTAAACTACAACATCCTCCTTCCACCATGGCTGCTAATGAGAAATATGGATCTTATCTAATTGTTAGAAAGCTTTGCACGTTGCCTTTTAGAATCTGTGTTTTCTAAAAGTCAGGAAAACACACTGGTTTGGGATCAGCATCTCCAGGGGCAGGGCACAGAGGGATACACTCAGGAACCAAAAGAACTTATTTCAACCTTATTTGCAATAAGTGGAACATGGCAAATCTTTTCTCTGAGAAATTAAACAGAATCTGCAAATTAATTCTGTATCATCAATCCACTGCAAAATGAAGAACAGCAACTCTTGGGGACTGCAGGACATGCTGGGACTGACCTGGAAGCACAGACAGGCAACTGAGCACACCACTGTTAATATTCTGCCCCCAACGAGTGCAGAGCCTCACTGTCAACCCCTGGCAGAACGTAATATTGCCTCTTAAAATAACACTGCTTTGATTACCTTACTTCCCTTTACTCCTCACTTCCATTCCAACAGGATTTCAGTGTCTGCTCTGGCAATTGAGTTGTGTGAATAATGGATTTCTGTTTGGGCACTGAATCAAAAAAAAAAAAAAAAAAAAAAGAAAGAAAAGGAAAGGGGTAAGGAAGAAAAAGTTAATGCTTAAAGTAGCACTGAAGAGAGACTGGGGGAGGATTTAGGAAAAAAGTAATTTCAAGATAAGGAAAAATGTTTGTTTTATCTGAAAGGAATATTTTGCCTTTGTTAACAACCTCTTTTAAAAATATTCTGAATTTTTAATTTTAAGACTAGTTCATTTCCAAAAAAAAACCAAACCCAAAACATTAATCATGTAATCTAAAAAATGCTGAAAGAAAATATTTTGTCTCTGAAATACTGTTCTCCAGTTTTACAAATAAAACTGCCAGATGGAACAGAAACTTGGAAATAGATGTATTTCAACCCAAACATGTATTTTCTCAGTGAACTTATTAACTCTTACAAACAACCCTCTTATCTTCTTGGCAAGTGCCAGGTTCTGCACTCCAACTGCCTAGAACCAAAGAGATGGCACAGGGAAACAAAACAAAACTGCCGTGCTGAAGTTCCTCTCAGCAGCACTGCCAGAACACCTCTGGCAGCACTGTTTTACCCCTGAGCTGCCATGGTCCCTAGCAGGGAGCTCACTCCTCACTGCCCTGAGAGCTGCAGCTGGGACGGATCTGTGTGCCAGGGGAGGCTGGGCAGGGGCAGGGAGCTCCAGCTGGGATCTGTGTGCAGGGGAGGCTGGGCAGGGGCAGGGAGCTCCAGCTGGGATCTGTGTGCAGGTGAGGCTGGGCAGGGGCAGGGAGCTCCAGCTGGGATGGATTCCTGTGCCAGGGGAGGCTGGGCAGGGGCAGGGAGCTCCAGCTGGGATGGATTCCTGTGCCAGGGGAGGCTGGGCAGGGGCACAGACACCCCCGGGGTGCCTGCAGGAGAGGGGAAGCACAAGGTGCGGAGGATGGCGCTTGTGTGACAGATCCCAGGATCCCCCATTTCCTAGAGGGGAAAGAGAGAGAACAGCACCCTGGGCCCCTGTGACTCTGCCCCCCGGCATCTCCCCAGCACTGCATGAACTGTGCCTGGATAAGGAACAGAGAGGTCATTCAGGACTGTTATAAATGTTGTCCTCAAAATGAAGATGGCATCAATAACGAGCCTGGATGGCATCCCTGCCCATGGCAGAGGGGACTGGAATGAGATGATCTTTAAAGCCCCTTCCAACTCAAACCATTCTCTGATTCCATTCACTTTAATTCTCACAAACCAAAAAAACCCTTACACCCAAGTAGACAGTACAGAAAGGCAAATACTCAGCAGCTTTTGAGCCGTGCTTAAATTCGTTAACCAGGAGTAGAAGAGCCTGAATCCAACAAAATCAAATGACCTTTGCATCAATCCTTGTTGTTGAGCTAATAATTTCTGATTAAAACAATTAAGCCTTTGGGTATTACTTACTTAATCTATTTGATTACTTAGACACCACGCTGTTCACTGTCACAGAGAAATCCTCTTTGCTACTAATAGTTCTTCTGGTAGGAATCTGAACAAGCAGAAGCAAATTAATAAATGATGACATGGGAATTCCAGCAGAATAGATTGATGACTTGTGGGTATGATTCTGAATAATAACATTTTACAATCTACTCAAGAGCACTGCTAATAGGCGAGAATTCGTTTATGGCATTGTCAGAAACATTTATAAAATGCTGGGAAAATGAATTGTTACTTTTATGAGTCATACTTGTTATTTCATGAATTTATTGGTATAGTTCCTTTTTCGTATGTTCTCAGGTTGTACTCCTTACCATAATGACTACTCTGCACAAGCTGCATAATGGCCATTTCTAAAAACACCGTTTGGTTCCACATTTGTCTTCTTTCAATCTGATTTTCTATTATTAGCACAGCCTAAAATACATATGGAAAATAACAATAAAAAGGGTGCCCAAATTCCTTCATCAGACCGAGTCCAACATGTTTATGTTCTCTTAGCACCTAAATCAACAACTGTGAAATTACCTCTGAAGGCACAACTGCTCCTGTCTGGACTGAAGCTGTCCCTGCTGACCCTGACCAAGCCCTGCTGTCTGAATGTCCCTGACTCACCACACTCAAAGTGCTTGCACCTCTTAAAAAGACAAAAGGAGCAAAGCACACAAAAGATGATTTTGGTCACTGTCTTCAAAAAATGAAATGTAATGTGCTTTGGCCACTGCACAATTGCATCTGAAAATGAGAAAGTTTTGAGCATGTTTTGTGAACGGGAAAGTTTTCAGGGAGTTCCTTTCATCTGGTCAATGCACAGTAATGTTTGTTGGTTCTATAATCAAGATTGTCCAAAATCAAACATCAGACACTTGCAGCGATCTGCCCAAGAATACGTTAGTAACAGGCAATTATTCAATTCCTTGTTGAACAACTGAAAACAACCACTTGAGAAAAATCACAAATAGCTCCTGAGGTGTCTGTAAATACAGAGTTTTCAAATAAATTCTTTTAACTGACTTATAGATCAATGTAGCCAATGACACACTTACACAATCCAATTTTTAGTACAATCATCAATTTTCCTATACTACTCTTTTGGCTTCACAGACTTGCCCAAAAATATCCGTTGACCTTCACTAGCTAAACAAATAAACACCTTCCTGAAAAAATCTATTTAGAAAAAGCATACAAAAGAAATCTTTCTGCATTCTATGCATTACTTCATATTATTTAATTTAATTTGACTTATTACACTACTGTGTTTTGTTGATACAGAAGAGAAGCACTCAAGGGATATGGACCAGACACTAAGAGTATCTTGCACATGTCATATACGTGTTCAGTAACTTATTAACAGAGATTAGAGACACTTCTAGGTGGGAGCAGACACTTAATAATGACAAAGTAATGAGATTACTATTGCCTTCTCATTACTCCTCATCTATGCTAAAGTACAGCAAATCACAAATTAGAGACTCCAGCTACTACATAAAACCCTGCTGCCATAGTATGAGCTCTGTGGAGCCACTTCACTGCTAGAGATTAACCTATTTAGGAAACAAAAAGCCATTTCCGTACCTCTAGGCTGAGCACAGGTGTTGCATCACTGAACTTCATGCAAGCCCTTACACAGAGATGTTGTTTTGACAGGAAAGTCTCCAGAGCAGCCCTGCAAATCAGAGCTTGCCCCAACTGAGACTCACTTCTGAATTGCCCAAGCTCCAGCTCAGGCCAGCGGTGATTTGTTACCTGGGTCAGTGCCCCAAAGTCCCACTAGAAAGGACGGTGAGAGGCTTTTTAACGTGGAAAGAAAGGACACTACAAGGGATTCAAAGGTGAAGTTTTAGTTGGAGAAAGATTCTTTAGCCCCTGCTCACCTCTCTCATGGCCTGGGCTGGCACCATGGACGTGACATGGCAGAAGGAAAATGTGGCCACCCAAAGCTCCTTTTTGGGGAGTGGACAAACAGATTCCACACGGAAAAGGCCTTCTGTCCCTGAACTGTGGACAGCCCAGAGTTCCACAGCCAAACACTGGCAAAGGACAAGGGTCCAGCCCCTGAGGATGGAGAGGACAAGGTAGGAAAGGACAAGAATCCTCATTCCAAACTCCTGTGCAGCACAGCTGACACCAACAGCAGCAAGAGAGGAGCTGCATGTGAAGAGAAGTGAGCACAGCGCAGCAGAGGAGAGGAGAGCATCACGTCACAGAGTCTGGCATTCATATGAAAATGAAGGCGTCTTGCCAGCAGGGATAGAGACAACCCAAAGTACCCTAATCAACACACTCCAGGCCCAAATGAACTGTTAAGATGATGATACACTGGATTTTGGCATTTAACAGGGTCCAAAATTTTTTTTTCATCCCTTCAGGCATTCAGTAGCAATACTGAGCAATAACGCCAGGCACGGATGACAGAATGACTGGATAAATCACAGGATTTTAGGCGATGAAGCTGAATTCTACAAAACATGCTTAAGTTAATGAAAATAGCAGCACACAATACAGCTTTCAGCAGGGCTGTTGCTGGCACAGAATACTGAACATGTGTACAATGCTAAGCATGGACACAGGCCTTATGCTACTTCACCTGTAAATGACACATCTCAGTTTAACACAACTCCCTCCCGACCTCCTACTGCCAGCTAACCAGCTATTCCAGGTAAAACACATTAACCAAAGCTGACACTTACTCCAACTTTTATTTTAAAAAAAAAATTACTTCTAGCAAAGGAAATGTAGGTAAGAGAATATTACAGAAAGAAATAAATAAGGTTATGAACAAAGCAGCTCTGCTAGTGAATTGAAAGAAGGAGAAATAATTTGACTCTTTTTCCAGCTCCTCCTGACTCTTCCAAACTTTTCATACTCAATTAAAACTTCAGAAAGGCTTAAGAGTCGTATTAAGCAGTGATTCCAACCCACCTGGTGACCTGGTGAAACCTCAGTTTTAAGTGGACACTGATCACATCTAGTGACAATGTTTGCCTCAGGCTGGCAGGCTGGGAAGAGTGTCCCAACATTTTTTTTGTTTGGTAACGAGAACATGCACAGAATAACTGAAATGAAAAGGGTATTGTGAGACTTCCAACACCTTGTTGAACAGCTGAGTGAAGAAGAGACACTTCAAAGGCCTGGCTTCTGAAGGATCATAGCCCCAGAGAACAGTTTGATCCGAGATCAGTTGTATCTGCCATGGAACACACTCTGGTCCCCGGCACACGTTGGTGCTCAGGGATGGATGCTGGCACAGGGGGAAGCACACGGTGCTCCTCAGCAGCAGCAGCCTCCATCTGCACACATCCTGCTGGCCTGGAGCCGCAGTGATCATCACACACCAGCATAGACCACTCAGGCAACACCCACAGCCAGCTCTTTGCTCTCCTCTCTATTCCGGCTGTGTGATTTTGTAACAGTCAAAGATTTCTTGTTCCCCACCCCCACCCCCCATTCTTACAAACTTACAAGAGAACCACACAGATTCAAATATATTTCAGGAGAATCCGTGCCCTTCAGATAAAGCAGCTCTAATTTCTTTCTGCCAGGTTCTAATGCCTTGTAAACAAGCCACAATTTTAACCACTTGCCAATTAACCACTCTTGTTACCACCTTGAAATTGTTTCCTGTGATCGGTCTCAGCACCACAAAAGAGAGGAATTCTCCATTTCAGATACAACATCAGGCTCTAAGGCTGCACAGTTTTGCCACTTTTGAGATGATAGCACAGTCTCGCTGTGACTAAGGACTGCAAAATTGTGCTCCATGTAATTGAATCTAAAGATCTGACAACAGTGACCTTATCAAGAAATGAAACTTTTGGCTGAGGTTCAAACCATACACAAGAAATAACATCTTGCTGGCTGTTTGTAAACGTCACATAAAAATGTACTTATTCATTATTAGCAACTTGTACACTGAACACTCTGCAGGTCTCAAACTGCTGCCAAGGGAAGGATTACTTGGTACAATCATTTCATTTACATCTTAGTCTTGAATTAATTTTGGCAGCACAAGCGAGCATCCCTGCTCGTGACTGTAACAGTTATCCCAATGAGAGAAATATTCACACCATGGGCTGAAAACTGAGGAGAGAAGTCATTCTGGGGGCTGGATTGGTATTTAGTGCTGCTGACCTCAGCAAGGGCCTACTTTAGTACAAACATCCCACTTTTGTAAGAATAAAGCCAGCAACAACAACACAGGATCAGCATTGGTGAGCCACCCCCTTTTGGATAAAATGGAAGAAAAGGCTTCAGGCAAAATCTCAGGTCCTATCAGCCTCAGGCTTTCAGAAGCAGCACAGCCAACTCAAAAATCTGAAAGTCTCATAAAAAAACCCAGTATGGAGCCATTGCATATAATCACACTCCTTCTGCAAAAAATGTCAATTGAGGAGGCACAAAAACCCAGGGGGCTTTTAAGAGCCGAGCCCAGCTCACCTGTCCTGCTCTTGCAGACAGCCTTCAGGATGCGGTGGCCAGGCCCACATTTGCCACGGTCAGGCACACACACTCCCTCTGAAACCTCCCACTCGTGGCACACAGGATCTTCACAGGGAATGGATTCCACCAAATGAGGACAGCCTGCCAGGGTGCCCACAGGATCCACCACCACTTGCCTCTGCCTCATCCTAAAGCCTGGAAAAAGCAGAGGTGGATTAACTGGACAGCGGCAAAAATATTCATGCAATAATCTAGCAGCAAGAGGACTGTATGGGGCACCTGCAGCTGGGGGATTTAAAGACAAACGAGAGAAGTTTTACAAATTGGATTGATTGGGACAGCACTCAGCCCAGGCATGCAAAATCTTACCGTGTGCAAAGAATTCCAGCAACCCACATTTCTCACATTTCTTTTTCCCTTTCATCAGCATTAGACAGAAATGCACAGGTCAGAATACAGCAATTTACCAGTGATGCATATATTAATGTTATAACAGCATTAAGATAAGAAGAGGGGAACAGTTAAGGAACTGAAGGTATAAATGACATCTATATTCTGCCTGGGAATCCACTAACGAAAGGACTTGTTTTGAGACACAGCAGAGCAGTTTACTAAGAAATTAGTATTCTGCTTTATGAAAGTGTAAGGTTTTCTGATACATAATGCATGTCAGACCTCTTTGAAATGACATCCTATTAAACTGAAAGATTCAAATGTAAAGTGGAAGAAAAAGGTTACAGAAATAATCATAGAATTGATTATATAATCTACCTCCTTCTGAATAAAACCAAAAGTCATGTTGTTATATACAATGCAGAACTAATACACAAGTAACTTTCAGTGTGTTCTATTATGTAAATGACACATAGAATTCTAAGAAAAAGGCAGAAAAAAATACATGGGGGTCTTTCCTGCAACAGTCTTGAAGCAGGATAAATACACAGCATTAGTAGAGGCCACATGGAAATGACCATGTTAATGGTCATGAAAGAGAAAAGAAAATTAAAAATAAAACATCCCAGAGAACATAACAGATCAAACTTCCACAGTTCTCAAATGAGCAAAAAGAAATTATTCAAAACAATTTAAACATGAAATGCTTTTGCAAACATTTGTATTTTTTATTATTTCTCTTTTTGTTTGAAAATTTTTGACCCATTCAAACCATTTCACAAACTTCAGCAGCTTTCAGAGAGGTGTAATTTCCAAACATACACTCCAAGAGTCATCTCTGCAACTTCGAGCCTTAGGAAAGGCCCTGCAAGGAATCTCAACGTCACAGCAACAAACATGTACAGCAGACAATTAAAATCCAGGGGAGGTTGAATCACATTTGCACATTCTTCTTCCTGGAATTTGAATCAAACCCAAATTTAAACCAAACTCAATGAGAACAACCTCTTGGGTCCACCTGAGCCTGGATTTCAGGGCTGGGGGATGCACCTTTCAGGGCTGGGGGATGGGAGAGCTCCACATATCCTCCTGCACCAGTCCAGTGCAGGATAAAAGGACCTGAATCAGCTTGAAAAATATTTTTTCTTCTCACGCGAATAATGGCAAAAAGCTTTTAAAGGTCATATTCCACTACACACATCCAAGAGCTTCACCCTGTGTTAGATTAATTTTTTTTAATCACATTAAGCTCCCAATGTCGAATGGGACAGCAGTGCTTTTGCAGGGTTTTGCAGGATCCCACTCCCCGCTCACCTCTCCCTCCGTGGCGGTGCTGGCAGCTCTCGGGCAGGCAGGGCCCCCACGGTGACCACGAGGACACCACGCACTGGGCTGGGCATGGCAGGTGACACAGCTGGGAGCTGGGGGGAGCAGGACCCTGGCAGAGCTTCCCATCCACCGGTCTGGCAACTAAGAACAACAAAAAAAAGGAAAAAAGAAAGTCGAGACTGTAACTCTGCCCTGGAGTTTACTGCTGGCCTTAGTTTTCCATAATGCACCAAAATCCAGTCATTTCTCAGGGTCTTATCTCCCAGGGCAAAAAGTTAATCCTGTGCTCAGAAAGGCACTTACAATTTTATCTGAATCACCCATATTCAGCAAGTCAGTTAAGACTATGCTTAGAGGTAGCAAAATCTAGATTCAACGCTGATTTTCAACACTCCTGGAGCAACAAAATGGGATCTAATCACTTATTTGAGTTGCCTGCACCCACGGATCTCCAATCCTCTTTATCCCAAACTCTGCCAAGTACCAGTTTAGTTGATACCGACAGTAGATTTGGAAAGTTGACTTTCTTTGTATTTTCATTTATCATAAGAGATTTCTAGATTCAATTAACTTCTCTCACCTTTTTATTTGGGGCAGAGGGAGGAAGGAAAAGAAGGGGAAAGACTCTTAAATCCGTCCTCTGAATCATTATATGATATTGCATTTTAATTACATTATAGGCTGAATTTGGCTGTCTCTTTAGATAAATCAATATCAAAGCAGTCTTTCAAAAGGCAAAGGCTTGTTTGAGTTTACTCTGCCATGGCATTACCAAGACTTCATTAATTTTTATAGCTACTGAGTTTGTTTTATCCTCATTTTTATTTTTAATGTCTGTTTTTCTTTGCTTCCATGCATGGAATTGATTTGAAAAGAATTTATAAAAACATGCCCAATATATGAGTAATCTTTCCTTTTTCTGATATTACACCATTTTCTTTAAAATGAATCATTTGAAGGAAAACACAACTTTTTTTTTTTTTTAAACACAAGACTTTAGTGCTCAAAATCTCAATAAATTTTGGTTTGCACCCATCAAATTTTGAGTTTAGACCCATCAGTCTGAACTGATATTCAGACCAATATCAGTGCTTATGATTCCAACTCCAGAATAACAGGATTAAACACTGTGTGATTTAATTCTAAGCTCAAAGATAATATATTAGTAAAAAAGAAAATCTTGAATGATTTCTGAGGCACTGTAAGGTCTCTGACATAATCATTTAAAGATTAGAACGAGGTGGCATAAATCCAATTCCCCTGAACGCTCACATAAAGAGACCTTTTCCAGAGGCCTTGTGAGCAAAGTGACAGACAGAATGAGATAAATATTAGAGTTTTAAGGATAAGAATATTTATTTTACCAAGAAGTCTCATGCATGGCTTAACCTGCCTCTCAGCATCAAGCCCTGCAAAACTGTGTCAGTTTTCTGAGAGTTCACCTGAAGAAATGAAATAAAACTGAGTGCAGGTGGTCAACCCAAGGAATAAAGTCCAGTCCTGCTTTGCTCCAACTCCAGGTGTCATTGCTGGGAATGGCTCTTCCCTCCTCACTGATTTTTAGGTTGTTTCTGAGTTTAACTATTTAAACGTGGAAGCCACTAGACACAGCAGGAGGAATCTCCTTCCTTGAAAAACAACCAGCATGCCCAACACTATTTTAAACGGATTTTGGATAAAAGAAAACCAAGCAAATTTGATTACAAAACGTTAAAGGGGCTATCAGCCATCCCAGACTCATGGATGACCTCTTCCCATTCTGATGGAAACCTCTGCCTTCCTCTCCCTGCTCCTCTTCCTCCCCTGGGCTGATGCCCTGTTTAATTCTAGCACTGGGAGCTCTTTTCCAGGACCTACATCCCATTTGTCACTGGAATGAAACTGTTTGTTTGCTCACTTCCTTAAGTAGTTCTTTGCATTCTACAAAAGGTAAATCAGAAAATTACTGGTCTAATCAAATATCCAAACACATCCCAAGTCTGTGCCAGCTTACACTCACTCTACACTGACTGCAATCCTCCAGTCAGTCTTCAGGAATAAGACCAGAACAAAAAACACAAAAAACCCAAAAATCCCCAAGCTGTAATGATAAATGTATATACAAGACTTGTCTTTTTTCAATATCTGGCATGTATAGAGAGCCACAGCAACAGGATGGACCAGTAGGACCAATTTGAAACAGAATTTCATTCCTTCTACAGCCATGTCACTAAAAACTCTGATTTCCATCTGGTTTATTTCAAAGTTTTATGTGATTTTCTACTGTCTGTCTTTATACTCTAACAAATTTATCATAAAGGAATAATAAGGGGGACTTTTTCTATGAACCTTTTAAATGCCAAAATTCTCACACACTGCAGCCTCCAAACGGCACAGGTGGATGGCCTGGCTGGGGATGTCCTATCCAGGAAAAAACCTGACATTATGCCTATGATAAATGAACACAGCTGCCAGGAATGTTTTTAGGAATGGGCCAGCCTTCTGATTTCGCTCAATAATTGACTCTCTAATGGCATTTCCCTGCATTCAGATAGAAAAAGTGCTTTGTGTGTAATTATTTTGCTTGGAACAGTATTAGCCACGTTTTTGGAGGAAGGTGAAAGGCAGAAGCCAGGGAAGCAAAGAGTGGCAGGGGGAGGCAACATCTCTGATTCAAGCAGCAGCTTATTTATGACGCTTGTTTGTACCTTTTAAAATCCTGTGTTCGTCCCAATCTATAGAACAAACTTGAAAAAGCAATCAAGTACTAATCTGGGAGCCTCTGAAACATTGCACATTTCTATAGCTGTTATATTGAATCTATCCTTTATAAATGTGACTGCAGCTGTTCCCAGCACCAGAGTCTTGCCTCAAGTTTGAATTTTACTATTTGCTGTTATTTTCAGGTTATTGCTACCAGCAGGAGATAATAAATTGGGTTCTAAAGTGTCTTGTTTCCCTATATATTTTTACTGAGGTAATGATTTGGAGGAAGAGTAGAAGAGGAAATCAGCTCTGATATGATTATTTCCATAATGTAATTTTAAGCCAATAAATAAATTATCTTTGAATACAGTCGTGGGGACAGATACTTGCAGGCACACAGCAATACTATGTTAAAAGCAGTGCTGACCAGACAGAGGCAAAAATGCATAAGATGGCATTTTTTTTCACAGAGGGCCCTTTCCAATATGGGTTTTCAACTCCTCAGGAGGTAAATAACACTTTTTTTCCTGGACTTTAACTACATTTCCCTTTTACAATGAAAACACAAGTATTTTTCATACTGAAACCAAAATGAGACTTTTCTAAATATCACTAATATATCTGGAATACACACAAAGATTGTCAGGTCTGCCTCTTACATATTTTAGGTAATATTCAATTCTCAAGGAAATAAATCCAAATGTTTACCATATGGCAAAACTAATCCAAATTAATTGCCAGGATACAAGGCAGGTATGAGAAAGAAATGGCATATCCTTGTGAAAGTTCTTACTGCCTTTGCTGGGACTTATAAACCAAAGACACTTGGATCAATACAAAGGGAAATTACTTGAGAAAACCACAAAGGAGAGAGTTATGTTACAAAAACACCTTCACGTATGAAAACACAATAGGGGTAAATGCAGCACAACATTTGTAAGTAATTTCCCTCACCTGAAAGACATTTTTATAGCAAAAACAAAACATTACTCAAGGGAGAAGTGGTGAATGCAGTCTGACCAGCCAGGAAATGGCACCAACATGGAGCCTAATGCACCCCATGTCTGATAGAAAGGGTTCCTTTATGCTTTGAGGAAGAATCAATTAGTTTTGAAGCCACTAAGCACAAAGTTGGAGGCCTATTTTCAATTAAAATCTATTTAATAGACAAGGAACGACATCTGAATGGAAGGCTAATCACAGCATGAAAGAGGGTTAATAGTGGATTGCCAAGAGCAACAATGGTTTAATGTATTTCAGAACAATAAAAATCCTCACAGTTTTATTAAAGTGACACGGACAAAAAGTATCCCTGTGTCCTCCCTCTGCTGTGCAACAGGACTGTGATCCAGCTGGGATACTGAATGTTTTGCTACAGCAGAATTTTTGGAGATTAACAGACTCCACATATCTGGCAAAAATTCAGAGTGAACATGGGGCTCCCCACCAGCAGCCACAGGACTGAGCAGATCAGAGGTGACAATTCATTAAGAGTGTCCAGGAAAAACAGCGGAGGCAACAGGGATGCCAGTGAAGGCAGTGATGGGAAGGAAAAAAGGATTCTGCAGGATATTTGAGCCTTTTGGCTGTTCTCCAGGAGAGGCTGGAAACCACTGAGGCAGACCACCAGAGAGGGTGAGAGAAAAAACAAGGAAAGCAGGGGAAAAAAACCTATGAAACAGGGAAGAAAATCCACAAAAACTTCATGAAAGCCTCATAAGAATGTGAGCTTTGCCCACCACTGAGTTCAGCGTTCCGTGATCAGGAAGGAGAAAGTTCTGTGAGTGCCAAAAGCACCACCGTGGGTGTGTGTGGATGTGTCCAGATGTGTCTGGGACACCAGGACGTGGCACAGGTGGCCCAAAGTGACACACTCATCGTGGATCCCAGGAGCAGCAGGGCAGACCCTGCGAGCAGCCAGGCTGCACCACCCTGGCACACAAATTTCATTTATCTCCAGTGTCTGCTGCTCCAGACACCTCTGGCTTTGCTCTTCCCCCAGAGTCATAGTTTGGGGTGCAGCCTCGTACACACAAATCCTTTTAATTTTCCATCTGACTCCATGTTATTGTCTGAACACAATGCAGCTCCCCAGCCTCAGAACAGCAATGGGACAAAATTACACAGAACAAACCATCACTGTCTTGAAGGGAACGAATCCAGTTTCAGTGGCAGGAAATAATTACAAAAATACAGATGCAATTAAAATCTTCGCTTTCAAAGATAAAAGCCTGGACTAAAACCTAGTATCTCACGTGAGCTAACTGGGCAGCATATTATTTGCTGCACACCACAGCCAGCTAAACAAATTAATTTATAAAAGAATAACTATTCACGGTCAGAACAAATAGCTTGCTGAATAAAAGGCGTATTATTTATAAGGCACCTCTTTAAAGGCACACTTCGTTCACTGTCTTTTTAAACATTACTCTCTTCATTTTAATTTAATTAGTTTCAAGATACGAAAGAACTGAAAATATTACACCTCTGAAAGACATTAGGGAAAATGTTTTTTTCCTTAATGGATTCAAACTGAAATTTTTGAAATGCACATTTAAACACTACTGTCAAGCACTACAACTATCTGAATAAAACCATTTCCTCTCCTGCTTCTACAGGGTTTCCCCTGAAGAAGCCAGCTGTTACATATTTATTTTTCCATTATGTGAGTTGTATCTCATAAATTCTGCTCAGCATTTGGTGAGCTTACAGATCAATAACTTGCCATCCCAGCAATATAAATCTAATACAGACTTCCCTGAATATATTTCACCCTTCAGAGGTGTATTTCTCATCTTTTCAAGCCAGTACAGTCATCCCAGTGATAAATAACTAGTTTGGGATGAGAGGAATCCTTGGGGGGGAGAGGTTCCACCTGAGAATGCGTTTCCTGTGATTCAGGTCAGCTGAGCCCCAGGCTGGATGCTCCTCTTGCTGTACCAAGAGCAGCTCAACAAAGTTTTTTTCACACCACTGACCATCATTTCTCGCCCTCCTACGGTCCTAGCCAAGTTTTCTCATTACTAATATATTCTAACCTATTCCTTTTCAATTTCATAAACCCGACAAGGACAACAGGATTTAAACATCAAAGTTCTAAAATTCTAATTTCCGTGGAGTAAATTAATCTTCTCGTTCCTGCAGCTTCACCAGCATAAATTTACAAAACCAGAAAAAAAAGTGCATTTAATATAAGGCTCACACTCCACACAGGGTTCATATTCACTCCACCAGTGCATAACCTGCATCAGCCCCTGTGGGCAGCTTATCTCCATCAGTCCCCTCCCGATAAAAATGCAGGATGGCAACAGCCACCAACGACAACAACAACCTGCACAACCAATTCAGCTCCCACACAGCCAGACCTGGTGGCTCACAGGACCCCAGGGGATGGTGGCACCTTCTAATTGGACTTTCTGTTGGTATTTTCCCAAAAACACTTCCGTAGTTTACTGAGCAGATGCCACACACACCGATTTGAAGCACTAATCCCCCAGGAGACACACACAGGAAGGTCACAATTCAAAGCAGAATAAAGAACTTGCAGGGAAAAAAAACGTGGCACCCACGTTAGGAAATGGAGCGTACAGAGCAAGGGAGGTACAACAGCAATTTGGGAGCTAAACAAGGCTATAGGGCAGAAAGAAAGGGAGGAGGATAAATAAGGAAGAATACAAGATATGAATGAAAGGACTTCTCAAATTAATCTCTGTGCAACTCGAAAGAGGCACCAATTTCTGGAAAACAAAAGACAATGCCAAAATATTTCCCATATGGGAATCAAGAAGAGTCTGAAAAATTCACTCATCAGATAAGAAAGGAATAGGCATTTTTGTCTATCAGCAGTAGGGAGAAAGCTCAATATTTTGAGGAAAACAAGAATGTATAAAGGCCATAAAATAATCATTTTGAGACTCGTGGAAGCAGGACTTAGATGAAAGTGCAGGGGACCAGTTTCAGCTTCAGACCACTTTGTGATTCTGTCAGTAAAGGGCTTGTAAGACAAAACTACCCAAGGGAATACACACAGGGATGGATCAGAGAGCAACCATTAGACCTCAAAAGGTACTTGAGTATTTTCCAAGTCCTCAGCTGTAAACAGACTAAAGGAGGCTTTGCTGCTACAGCTGGTGTCACACAAGTTTATATTAAAAAAAAACCTGATGTAAAATGAAGCAGGTGGAACTGCATCCTAAAAATAAAGCAAAAATTAGGATAGTCTGGGGAACTACAGGAGGTAAGCCAGGCAAGGTATTATGTGTACTAACAGGTGAGGGCTGAATCTCTCTCAAAGGAAAGAGGAGTATAAAAATAATAGAGACTCCTGTAAGAAATACTTTTGCAGGGTAACACTAAAATCTGTCCAAAAATAACGAAGGCACAACTATGTCACATACCTGCATTTGAAGTTCAAGCTCAAATAAAAATAAATATATGGAGCCAAATATGATAGAGACACTCATTAAGCAAAAATAATGTAAACAAAACTTTAGAACCTTGCACAGGCATGAGAATTTTATGTGGATTTTCAGATGTAAAACAACAAAGATTAAGGAGATAGGAACCTGCAATGATTTCTGGTGAGAAGGTAATACGAGATACATTTTATTAGCCAAATTTACTATGCTGAGTAAACAATAAAGAGGGCTCAAGGAAGCACAGCATTTCACAGAGGTCTTTTCAGTCCTATAATTAAAACTTAAGCAGACAGGCTCCAAAAGACACTATAAGAAAATTTGGAAAGTGAGAGGTAAATTGGATCTCATTCAAACAAGTAAAAAAAGAAAAAATGTCAAGATCTATAAGGCAAAAATTTTATGAAAGAATGACAGAGCAGACAGATCCCTGGGTAGAAAACTACAGAAAATGTGGAGAGAGCAGCAATCCCAGTCACTAGAGACCGCAGGTAACTAGATCAGAGAAGAGAGGAAATACTTCTGGAGTATTTTATAAAGACTGCCATCTCCCAGACTAGGGATAAAGAGATACAGTTTCTAGATAAATCCAAAAAGGAAAAGTAATTGGAAAACAGAAGGATACTCCCTGGTCTTCAGAAAAGGAAGTAAAAAAATCCTGGGGTAGAAGATAACATCTAGGCACTACATATATTTATTAACGGAACTTACACACAGGTACCATTCCCAGATTCTAAGAGAAATTTTAATTCACAAATCACTGGAATCATTTACTGTGATTGAGAGGAGAGCTCTACTGCCAAACCAGGGCACGTTTCATAAACTGATCATTGCATAATATTCTTCCCTACCTTTTCCAGATGCATTTTTTCTTGGTACACTGGGGAGTGCAAGTTAGTGATGTTCACCCATGTAAATAAAATTTTTTACAGGGAAACGCATTGCAGATGAAATTTCGTAAAACCACCAAAATCTTCTCTTTTTCTAAGCCCACTTACAGAAGAGAAGAGAACATGAGTGTCCCATGGTAGCAGCGTCTGGCTTTGAAAATGAATTGAGAATCTGCATTTCTGCTTTGCTTAAAAGAGTTTCCACACGAGTGAACAGAATTACTTTTAAAAAGAGGTACAAAGAAGGGAAACCATCACCATTCCTAAAGTTTGTTCCAGGCATGGAACAAAGGCAAGGATCAGGCACAGGGATCAGGGAGAATCCAGAGCTGAGGGGCAGAAAGTTCACTTGCATATTCCTATGCTACTTTTTGTGCAAAATGTGCCTCCTCCTCAAAAGCAACATCATTTCAAACATGCAGATCTGCCACTTCCATCTGCAGTTATCAAAAGAAAAATGATAAATTTGAATTACTAGACAACAACCTCTCTGTGAAAATTAAGCATTATAAATTTAAACATGTTAAAATTCAATGGGATACTTAAAACCACAAGGATGTGTTGAAAGGTAATCATGGTAAAGTTCAGTCTAAAATAACAAAAGTCTCACAAGTGAGGAGGGATGGGGACCCCTTGGACCGAACAGCTAACACAAAAACCAGCACAGTCTCTTCAATTAGGTTTCCTACATACACAGGAACACAGATGTCTGAATTAAGCATCACTTCACACATTTGCCAATGAAAATTTGGACGCAACAGCCTCAGAATGCAAGAATATTACCAAGGACTTCAAAGACTGCAAGATCTTCTGCCTCCAAATACTCATCACCCATATTAAAAGTACGGACTTCCTCCTCAAGGCTTAAAAAACATATAACTTCACTTGGATCAAGACAGGGATTTCTTAGGTAGGTCACCTCTTGGGGGAGGAAAATATGAAATCTTATCAATGCATTTCTCAAAGTAATACCTGAGTGAGAGTTTTCTATTTTCACTATCTTCAAGTTGGGACCTTATAATCAAAATACAGAAGATTTCGGTAGACTTAACCTTCTGAACAACTGATATACAGGGACTCAAGAAAACAGGTGCCTCCCTTCCAAACACACACATTTTAATAAAAGAAGAAATAGATGGGAAGACTAAGCAAATAAAAAATGGGAGAGATATCCTCGGGGGATGAAAGAGCTTTGAGCAGTATGTATAAACACATCACAGATGGTACCTGTCTCCAACTAGGATTCAACAGATTTTGTCCCAGAATGCTGCTGGAGAGACCACGGGACAAAATCTTCTTTCACATATGTCATTGGGCCCAGGTCCAAATTCTCTTTGGAAGTAACCAGAAGAATAACAACTGTGATGGATGCTAATATCCCATTAGACTCGCCTGTTTGATTCCTGAATGATCTTTTTAAGGACACTCAGGAGGTGAAGAAAGAAAAATTACTGTGCTTTTGATGGTAGCAATTAGACACTATATTTGCTTATACATTGAGGATTAACTTCCTCATCTTCTCCTCATCACTGAAAACTTGGTACAGTAAAATATGAGATGCCCTAGTGATGAATAAAAGTATTCTGACAGCTCTGATTGCCAGAAGAAAAAAGCCAAAAACCATGTCATTCCTTATTTTTCCAAAGAACAAAAATTAGTCAGCTAGTAAATGAGACACACTGAATATTATGGATGAGGAGGGATAACAGGGAAGGCTTTCCCTGTTTCCATTTGCATGTACTGTGCTGGCAGTAGATGGGATTTTCACTTTCCAAGCATTACAGTCCATCTGCAATGCTGCTTTGAAATTACAGCAATACTTTACATTTTGTACAATTCCTCCGCACATTTGGGCTTTTTCAGCTGCCTATATGATTTTTTTTAATTTTTTTTTTAAGAAAAAAAGGCTAGAAGTGTAAATACAAGGAAGAGGTATCCCAGGGAGTTATTTTTTTAGTCAAGGAGAGGGCTTGCAACTTTTAAGGTAAGCTGAACTTTGAGCAAGGGAAAAACCTGCAGGTGGGTCACACACTGGATATGGAGCTGTCATGAGATATATAAATGTGTAAGGAATTCAGAGGCATGCCTCTAATCTTCTTGAGAAATTCACAATTCTGACAAAGGATGAAGTGTGAATGAAGTCAGTTCAAGCTCTCTGCTCACCAACCTGCCTCACAGTGGCTGCAAGGACTGCAGGAGTGCTCAGAAGGATGCAGAAAGTCAATAAATGCCACACACCTTTCATCAACAGCACTCTTCCAACTCTGAAAGTCCCCTGCATCACACATTTGTGTGGAACAACAGACGGGAGCTGTGTTGGGAGAGCAAAGTAGTGCCTGATGTCTGGGAGAGGTGAATCAGCCACTGCACATGGACTGAGCTGAGATTAAAACAGGTCTGGTTTTCTGTAACCTCAGAGTCTGTGCTGGATGCTGGACACACACTGGGCATCCAGGAAACACTTGCTTTGCCTCTGTAAGCAAATAAATCTAAGATACAATATTGTCTTGTTATTATCTTACATCTCTGCTCAAAAACACACTCTGCAAGAGCACCACACCGAGTAAATAAAACAGCCTATGATGAATTATTCATTGCGAATCTGTAACTACTTATTATTCTTCTAAAAGAAACATAACTCATTTCCAGAGTCCAAAACCCATCTGCCTGTTCAAAAGTTGTGACAATATTATTTTTGCTTTCCCCTTCAAATCACAAGAAAGATTGTGTATCAATGTGAAGCAGAGGCTAAAGCCAAATCTGGAATGGTGTGTGACAAGCTGCTTTATATTCCAAACTAAGACTACACTAGATAAGCACGTTCAGCTACCAAGGGGCTGGGTTTCCTGATATATGGCAGAGGAAGAAAAGTCAACTCCAAGCAAAATTCAGTTCCTTCATCCTTTGTAACCCTCCCAAGACAAGCGAACAGCAGAACTGGCAGCAATTCATCCCAGGAGGTTGTGGCTCCTGGCAGTTCTCAGGACTTCCCCCAATGCCGAGCATGGATTCAAGGAGGGCACCAGCAAGCCAAAGGCTACCAATGGCTCCACATTATCTAATTCTCTTCTTCCCCTTTCTCTCACTCAGATCTGCTCAGGCCAGCACTTCAGAGTGGCCCTACACACACACCTTCCTTCAGCCGGTGCGTCCCAAACTCCACGAGGATCTGCACGCAGTAGACCACCCGGGTTTGGATCCCACCTCCACAGAGCCCTGCCTGCTTCTGCTGGCGAGGGTCCTGCTGGTCAAGGAGCAGAGACACTTGGCAAGCTTTCCATTCTGAAGTCCTCCAGGCAAACCTTTGGGAATAAAAAGAGAACAGGGAAAATGAGTTTTTGAAAGACTACAGGTGAGGGAGAGGTACTTTATGAGATGACAAAATATTACTGGTTAAATCTTTATAGCAGCACTTCCCTACCCAAAACAGGGAATGTTTGGAAACATTTTGAGTGTTAAATTTACATAGGTTAAGTATGTGCTATTTGTCTGGAGCACTTGTGTAAAACTTTTGACAGAGCACCAATCTCTAAAGTGACCTGAAACACTACATCATCCTGACAGCACCTTTCAGCACGGTGTAAAACACGAGCAAAGATTAAGAGGTTTGATTAAGTGTGAACAGTAGTTTTCAAACATGTGTCTCAAATCACTAAACCACCCCTCTCCGCCAAGAGCTGAACGCCTTGTTCTGAAATGCACTCAACAGCTGAAATCCTGCATACATCCACAGAGCTCCGAGCACTCGCAGCTTTTCTGCAGGGGACAGCTTTCGGAGTGCCTACGGTACTGCCAGATCCTTCAAGGGATTGGCTAAAGCATCTCAGTTAATTCCAGTTTCCACAAGTCGTGATGCACAGCAAGCTCTAGATAAAAACTGCTTTCATTCTGTATTCCATTTGCACCTAAAGAGCATTAAAGGTTTTCAAGGAATTACAACGTTTTGGGGCACAGGTAGGTGAATGTTGTACAGACAACAGTTGTTGGTATGTACCAGCTTAAATACCAGGAAGAACTTATTAAAACCACAGGGAAAACAGTGCTGTGTATCCATGGAAAGCAGAAGTTATTTCCCCATCATGACTGAAAATGTAGAGCATATTTCTAACACAACTGTTTCCACAGGCAGAGCTCGCTTTGATTCACAGGTCACAGCACGAGGGGAGTAAATAAGAGCCCAAAGTCTTCCTGAGCTTCCCGAACGCAAATCTTAGGCAATATTGTTTTTATAACCAATCTGTTCACACTTGTGCTGCTTTATGCCTCCACTCCTCTAAATTTCCTAGTTTACTT
This sequence comes from Acanthiza pusilla, assembly GCA_036630365.1. Classification (NCBI taxonomy): domain Eukaryota; kingdom Metazoa; phylum Chordata; class Aves; order Passeriformes; family Acanthizidae; genus Acanthiza; species Acanthiza pusilla. The sequence continues at coordinate 6,135,895 of JAXCHO010000039.1, forward strand.
TTACCACAGAATCTTTGGGGTTTGTGTAATGTAAACTACGTAAAATAATTTCCTTCCTCCATTCTCAAGACAAATGCTCTCTGCTTTTACAGCAGATCCACAGTTGTTAAAACTACATATGTTCCTAACTGCTGACTGATCACTGTAAACTCAAACACAGTGGGGTGTCTCTGCAGAAAAAGCCTTTCACATCATAATTCCACATATTCTCCATGGTGAGTATCTGATCCTTACTACAGCTACGGCAAGCAAACATGCATCTCAAAATAATATGGAAAATAAACACATTAATTTGAGCATACATCAATGTTCTCTTAACTTCTTATGCTGTAAATGATTTCTAGCCACAAAGCACTTCCAAATTTTGTAACATATTCACAGAAAATATTTGTGAATCCTGCCAATCCTTGCATTTACAGGTACTGTTCAGATGAGCTGCCGTGCTCCCTTAAATAACTCACAGCATCACATGCAAATCTGGATACACTCACAGGCTTCATTACCCCCAGAGAAAATAATAAAGAACACACTTTTCACATGACAGGTATCAAATAACTAACTCCCACAACATATAAAGCACAGCCGTGAATTCTTCTTGTTAGCTTATTCTGGGGATTCCTAATCCCATTTCTTGGGTCTGCAGTGTTAAATGCAACCAGGAAGGCAATGAAAAGTACTCTTCATCAAAGTCTGGGTGAAGAGGATTCCTCCTCCACATCCCTTCAGAGCATTGTGCTTTTCAGGTCTACAATTTCAAAATTAAAATCTTAAATATAGAACACACGCATCTTTCTGCAACCATGGAAATGGTTGTTTTAAGGAAGTATTTCTTAAAACAAAAATTGACTAAGGAAAAACTCATTATCGATATCTGGCTTAGGAAGTCAGCTGTGAACTCTGGATCCTAAAGACTCATTTCCAGAGGTGTGAGCATCTGCTTCTCCTATTCAGCGTGAGCTGCGGGAGTTAACACCTATGAAAATTAGGCCATCGGTGATTAAAATTATGCAAAATAACTAAATCTGAGCTCAGAGATAATTAAACTTCATCAGCTCCTGAATCTAAAAAAAAAAAAAAAAAAAAAAATCCCTTTCTCTATTCTGCCAGAGTAAGCTGTGTGTGAGCAGTGTGCAAGGACAGCTCTCGGCGCTCTGCCAGCGCCTGTGCCATCCCCAGCTCCAAGCCTCAGCCCTGAACACTTTCACCTGCACATATCCTCAGCTGTGCAGTGCTCCAAAAACAAATCCTGACCTCCAAGAATTCAAAGGGACACATTTGCACAGCCATTAACAAGCCCACTACCCCAGGAGGTCAAAGGGCTGGGAGCTGTGTTGCTGCCACTCCCAAGGTCTAACTCCAGAGCCCAAGAGCACAGCTCACTGCCTTTCCTCTCCAGACTTTACTGCTTCACACTAACGCCTTATCTTCAATTTGGGCATAATGAACCTCATTTACTAAGTGATACCATCACACCTGTATCTCAGCAGTAACCTCAAGCCTTTTTAAAAAAAATCCAGTCTTAAAGTATTCCTATTTTTCATCATTTAACTTCTGAAAAGCTTTGAATTCCCAACAAAGCAAAGGGAGTTTTTTGCTGTATCCCTGTCTTGTAACATAGCAACCACAACCAAAATGAATGATATGAAGACATAATCATAATTCTGGAAAATCTACCTATTCCCAGCGAACATGAAAGCTACACATCAAGGATAAAAAAGATATAATACATTGTTTTAAAACTGATGACTCAGTGACAGTTATGGAACAAACAAGGGCTCAGTATCTTTCCAATTTATAGTAACCTCTTGGTCTCTTTAGTCTATAGGACTTACCTCTTAGTGCTTCCACCAGTTTTATACCTGTATATACCCATTCACTTTAATTGAACTATCCCAAATTTATATCACAATAAAAGAAAGTAGAATCACCTCCTATGTGTTTAAGCTTTTTAAGCACTTAATCCTTTCAGAACAAATAACCAAAAGGAAAACAAAGTGCAAAGCTCTGGAGTCTTACAAGCAGTTAAAGTGTTTTATTTTCTTGCATTTAAACTATTGATTATAGAAGTTATTGTAAACTTCAGTCATAAAATTAAAAGCCCTTCCAATTTAACAGCAAATTTATACCTTCGCCACCTACCTGTGATGGGACCTTTAGTTTGTAGCTTTGCCATGGGCATAGAGGTGATACTTAACAGGGCAGTTCTGAGGCTTAAGGCATTTTTGTCACCTCTGGTGACAAATCCTTTTACGAGAATGGAATATAACTTCACCCACCTCTCTCTGTGAAGTACAGCTCTGCAAGTGCTACCTCTTCAGCTGCTGCTATTCCACGTCAGGGGATGTACCCACACTATGTACCTTCATTCAGTCATGGGGTGCTCTCTGCCCCTGCATCGAAAAGCAGCCTCTAGCCAATCAAAAAATCACAGATTGGGTTGGGCTGGAAAGGACCTTGAAGATCAACTTATTCCACCTCCTGCCATGGGCAGGGACACCTTCCACTGCCCCGGGCTGCTCCAAGCCCTGTCCAACCTGGCCTTGGACACTTCCAGGGATGGAGCACCCACACCTTTGCTGGGCAATGTGTGCCAGTGACTCACCACCCTCACAATGAAGAATTTCTTCCTAATCTTCTTCTAAATACAATAATAAGTTCTTCCTTATCTTCTTCCTTCTGCTCAGAGACCTGTTCTCTTTCTGGTCTATATCCTAGCCCATCTTCTTTGCTGTGGCCAGAACATGCTTTGGAAAATTCTTGCCCTAAAAATAAAGCTAAAGGAAAGACTACTTGTCTCCAAATCAACCTAAAAATAGTGATTTCTAGGAACTGGGAAAGTAAATAGGAGTCTTACCTTAAAGGATTTTAAAACTAATCTGATTAGGCAAACAGAAAAAAAAGAGAGGTTTGTGTTGAGACCAGACACATTTTATTACTGCTACTGAAGCTCCTTAAATTCATCATCTTCTTGTAAGGGGAAGAAAGAAAAGATAATTGTCTGGTAAGCCTCAGCAAACCACAGATGAAGTGGCATATATATGAGGGGAAAAAAGGCATAATCTGTCTAGGTATTACCCTGCAAACAGAATGTGGTCAAATAAGGAGAATAGGAGCATCTCCGGTTTCTTATATTATTTCACAGGGATTAACACTACATCTCTTCTTTGTGTGAAAGCTGCTGCTTTCCCATCTGAGCTATTTCCAGCAGCTCAGTCACCAATTCCCAAGGACCAACACCAAATCACCAGGCCGGAAACTGAAACATGGACCAATAGTATCCTTTACCAGTTGCTGAAACTTAAATAAACATCCATTTTTGACTTCTGCTCATTAATTCTTGGTCCCTACATCCTTACATCCAGCAGACCCACAGCACATACTGCAGTATTATGGATTTTCATTCTCACTTGTTTCTTTATACTGAGTGAATCAATCAAAGTCTAGTAATCAGGCACTACCGTAAAATTTTTCTGCACAGAGAAGGTCATAGCCTACCACCTGCATTTTGAGATATTACATCCCTAGAAATAACAATTAACTAAATACCAGAGTTGTACTTTTTAATATTTTCAGTTAAGTGGCTCTATTAACCTGCAGGTTCAATGTTTTTTTTGTGAGCACATTTTTTCTCTGCACATTAGGCAGTTCATCCTCGCTCATGCAGATACTGCCCTGCAGGTGCTGCCTCAAGGTAGGGAGGCATAACAGGATGGGGAAGGTTTCAGAGTTCACAGACTCATGAAAACCTGGGCAGAGCAGCAATACACTGGAAGAACAACAGATTTTCTTCTATAGAGAGAGAGGCACCTCCAAAAAATTATCAGCGTTATGCAGGTTCTCACCTGTTGGGCTCTCCTGGCTCTACACAACCGTTTGCCCTTCAGTACAGTGCAAGGTCAAAAAGTAAAAGTGAGAAACCAGGGACAGACCCACGTCTGTTCATTCCCTGATTAACTTCCAGCCAGTCTCCCCCAATCAGGTGTCACCTGTACCCACGCTCCTGTACAAAATCAGCAAGACAATGTGTTAATCTATTGTCTTTGAAATTGATGTGCGCTTGGGCAGGAGCAGAAATCACTCTGTAAGAGCCTTCTCGAAGGATGTAATCAAGCAACAGAATATTTTTTTTTATACTTCCTCTCTTCTGCTAGCAGGGTGCATAAAAACGATCAGCATTTGATTTTGAATGAGCCCAATGATACAGAGGCACTTTTACAGGTGACGCCTTCCTAGAAATGTATCTTGCAAAGGCTTTATGGAAGGTTTTGGCAGTATCTGGCAAAAGCCCCAGAAACTCACGACTTGAGCACTGAAGAGATCTCCTATTAAACACACTCACTCACAGACAAGGAGATTTGTCTGCATATTTTACAGTCAATCTCAGAACATGTCACATGAAAAATCAAGCAATATTTTATTTTCTTTGCAAAGCACGCTATCAACCTCCTCTGCTAGCCTGGCCAAGCCTAATGGCATGGGTTTGGAGACCAGAAAGGTGAGATCCTCTCCTTCTATCAGAACAAAGATTGCCACAAACCAGGCAAGCTCTCAGGAACTGCAAATTTCCTATTCCAAGAAGTACCCAGAGGGAAGCTGAGTAAAGTCCAAGCTATCACCTCTGAGCAGTTCCCATTTTCCTCAAGCAGGACTGGGATTTTTTTATGGGGAGATGAAGAAGAATCATTAAATCTTATGTAAAAATTACAATTTCAAAGCCAATAAAAGCCCAGCCATGGAGACCTGCCCAGCCTCTGTGCAGCTGAGGAAATTCTCTGAAACAGCAATCAGTACAAAAGCCCTTTCAGAGAACAAGAGCAACTGTCTTGGCTTGTAAAATATGAAAATGTAAACTGTAGTGGGTGTAATTCAAATTTATTTCTATATATAACTGTAATTAATGTAATGGGAATAACGAAAATAGCAACAATTAAAGGAGTATTAGTGGCAATAAATAATACCACTAACCACAGTTAACAATGACCAAATCGATGATCTCTCAAACGCAGAGAGAGCACAACACAACACCCTCTCCACACACAAACCGAGCAAGGAGGATCTGCAGGGCCTCCTTTAGCTCCACGAACCAGGCTAGAAGCTCTGGCCATACCTGGGGCAGGGCTGCAGCAGTGCCTTCCCTCCTGAGCCGCACGCTTCCCTCTCCTCCAGCTGCGGGCACGGCTTCCCGGCGCCCACGGCCACGCTGCGCACGCGGCGCTGGCGGCTCCGGAACGCCGCGGCGAGGCTCCCCCAGCCGCAGGTGCGCCTGCAGGGGCTCCATGGGGACCACTCGGACGTGGCGCAGTCCTTGGGGATGACACACGACCTGGAGGTCAGGGGGAATGGGTCCAGCAGGCAGAGGCTGCGGTGAGAACACAGGACAACAGCTGAGGAGGACTTGATTAATAAATTTCTTTTTCTTTTTCAAGCCGAAGTCACCAAGAAGAAAACCGTGGTCATTCCAGGCAAATCGGAAGATCTACACCAACACCAATGCAATGGAAATAAGAGGAGTTCTAATGCAGGGCACATAACACATTTCCAACGAGCTCTGGGTGCAAACTTGCATGCTGAGTAGTTTGTAAATAACATATCTCATTTATTTCAAGCTAAAACAGATGCAAAAGGCATTATATTTGATCCCATGTAGTTAGAATTTCACTGTTTATCCTGCACAAATTAAATCCACGCCCAAGAGAAATTCTGCCACTGGTAAACATTCCCACACCATGCACACAGGACTAAATGTCTGCTATCCATCCATCCATTAGCACATCCTGCTGAGTAACTCTGCTCTTTCAAAAAGTAATTAGTCCCAAACTAATAAGAAAGGTGTCGCTTCCGTGAGGCTGTTTTCAAACATGTGCTGTCAAACAAAGTCAGAGGGTTTTCCAACCTGACAAACCACCAGAGACCCGGGAATGCTGCACCAGGGGCTGGATTTTGGGACTCAGTCACTCCTGCTGACATCAGGACATGACTTCACTCATTCTCTAACACCCAAGGCCAAATTCAAGGGGAAACTAAATTCTTAGGGCTACCAACTGCTGAGATTTGGTATCCAGATACAAAGCCTCAGAATAACATTTTGAAGAGTTCCAAAGCTACAACAGCTTTACAAAACATAGGAAATAGGGCAAATGCAGCAAATACTTCTGGGAGAAGACAAACCTTCAGCCTAAGGCCACCATCCTTCCCTGCTCCTCCACTTCTGTCTCAGCCAGCTGATGGCTCTCCTGCTCAGAAAACCGTTCAGGTGGAAGGTGTCCCTGCCCATGGCAGTGGGGCTGGAACTAGATCATATACTAGGTCCTTTCCAACCCAAACCATTCTGAGATTCTAGAAGATCACCTCTCCTCCCCCAAAAAGGGAGAAAAGCCTTTCTTGTCTCAAAAACCTCGGATTTTCTTGTCTCAAAAACCATGGATAGGTGAGATAACAGAGCAGAAATGATTCATTGAAAGAGGACTGAGGGATGTATGAACAGAGGTAACACTGAAGCATCATGAAAGACAGGATGGGGCAAAAAAAAAATCCAGAAAAAAGTATTCAGGAGAAAAGAAGATTTTCTGGCTTCTGCATAGTGTTCTATGGATGATGCAAACTGGCCTCTGAAATTAAGACCACACCTGAGGAACTCAGTGTGAATTCTAATTTTTATTCTCCAGCCTCCAATCGCTTGTGGTCAGGCTTTTGCCAACTGTGAGGAGCAAGCACAGGTACACTTAAAAGCTGTGAAATGCAGAGCTGCTGCCAGGGAAGCTGCCATTACCTCTCCTGCTGTTACTTACAGCACAGTTTGACCAAGCTACCTCCCTCTAAAGAAAACAGAGTGGGGCAATCATGCCAGGATTGCTGGGCAGCTTCGTGGGGAGCAGACAAGATGAACATTCACTCACTTCTCCAGTCTAGAAACTCATCCCCTTTTCACAAAGGCCAACAAAAATATTCCCATTGATGCACACCAAGTTTGACTAGGCCCTCAAGCACTAGAAAAATAGAGCATTTAGTGGCCTCTGCTCTTACTTCAAGGTAAAACCAAAAAAAAGTGTAACAACTTTTTCTCTCAATTTTTTCACCCAGAATAAAACCAAGCAATCTCACAGGTGCTGTGAGGATGAATTTACTGAGGTATATTTAAACAGCTTCATAAAGTACAAACAGTCTGTGATGCAGCCCTCTCTATATAAAACTATTCTTGTTTACAATTTAAAAACATGACTCCTTTCTCAATTACAAGTCAAATGCAGCTGATTGCAAAGCTGTCTCTGGTACAAAATGTCAGTACTGTTGAAGCAAGGTCTGAAAAGTAATAATCATTATATATGTACTTACTGACCCAGGGATTTTGAATCTTTTTTGGAACACTAGGTTAGGTACAGACACATTATTTCACTTTATTTCCCTTTTAATACTTTTTCCACAGGGGAGCCACCCATGCCACAACATTAACAAGAAAGAACAATTCCTGATTTAGAGTAGATAACGCAGTAGCACATAAAAGACATTGCCCTAACTGATTGTATCAGAAAACTCGAGTTTATCTAAGAACACAGAAAGGAGAGCTAACTGATCTTATGTTTAAAAAAGTGACCAAAACTCCCCATTCAGATACAGCGCAACATCCATTTGTGGGGTTGCTCCACTGCAAAAGAAATTTAAGTCCTGTCTGATCCTTACCGAAACACCAAACAAAATGTAGCCTTTAAAAATCTGGTTTGGAGTCTTTTTGCCAGTCCCAGTTCTGAGCCAGACAATGCCTCCAATCCCTCCCCTAATGGATTCTCCAAACCTGCGCCAACTCTCTGGCTGAGAAAGCCATCCCTGCCCAGAAATCACCCTGGCACTGGCAAAAGCCTTTGCCAAAGGCTGAAGAGCTGCTTCTTTCCCTGAAAATTCCCTCACTGCTCCTGCAATAAAAGGCAAGATGCTAACTTTGTTGACCTCAAGGTGAATGAGACATGGAGCTGGCAATTTCCATCCTGTTCAAGTAGGCTTTTGAGGAGAATTACAAGCAACTGCTGAACAGAAAGAAAATTAATTAACTTGTACCTACTCACTCAGAGCCTCCAAGTCAAATTAATTGTGACACCGAGCAACACAAAGACAAATGTAAAAACACTCTTTTGCATGAAATTCAGACACAGCCTTTCATGTCGCAGATGTATTTAGGACGATCTAATACAGATAAAGCCCAGACCTGTGAGACACTTGCTAATCAGAGGCTGCAAACCAGACACAGATTTGTGCTGCTGTGGCTGTATCCAAGCCAGTAGGGACAGGAAAGAGGTCTTGGGGACAGGAGGTACTACATCAGCCCTGTTTTAAAACTGATTTTCGACATATTAATGACCCTGGTTAGATCTCCTACTTGGGGGTCGATCTGGTAACTGTGATATAGTAGAGTACTTACACAACAGATGTTTTTTTCTATGTTACATGCTTGGATTGACACTGTGAAACCACAGGAATTGTTTCCCAGCCCACGCGGCGGTGCCGGCGGCGTGGGATGGATCCATTAGTGAGCAGCCAGCAGCAGCACGGCTCAAGTGGCACCGTGCCCTCTGAGCCTCTCGTGTGCCGAAGGGCAATAACCACTTATTAAAGAAACACAAAACACTAAACCAAGGGAAACCTACTCGTGCCTCTTTTACACTCCTGGAGCAGAACAGCAGAGGAGGAGGACGGAATGCAGCCCTGGGTGCCACCCAGACTGTGCAGCTCCACATCCCCGTGGCTGTGTCACTTCAGGCTGCTGCCCACAGAGCAGCAGTGCTCGTCTCCTCCATCTCAGCCACACAACACTGGAATTGTGCGGCCCCAAGCTGAACCACACCACCTTCCTGCTCTGGACAAAAGTACCTCACCAAAAATATCACATTTCCCAACAGCTCGGTGCCTGTGCTGCATGCCCTGCAGCCACAGAGCCATCACATCCACTGCACAGCAATGAGTGGGAACAGCTCTATCAGCTGGAAACAGGAGCAACACCACCCGGGAGCCATGCCCCAGTAAATCAGGGTGGGCACAGCACAGGAGTCACCCCTGGCTCCCCTTCCCACCTGTACCACAGGTGAATGCATTTCCTCACAGCACACGATGAGACAGGTGCTCATTGTTAAACCCTTCACACTGAAAGGATCATTTGCAAAGAAAGTGGGCACACGAGGAAGCTGTCCCCATGGCCATGCTGGTACAAAGGGGGACAGGGTACCACTGCTGCAGCCAGGCTCTCCCCCAGCAGCTCGGGAATGCTCCTGGGAAGTGCCACACCTGACCAGGGAACTCATGTTCAAACCCACATGCTGCAAAGCAAGATAATCCTGAAGTGAGCTAAGCCACACTGTTAACAACCCATTGCCATTTTTTTCTCTTTTTTAGCATCGTTCCCCATTCTGTAAGCCATTCCAGGCTGCTGGAATACACACTACCTGCTGTTTGCACTTGGCCAGTAATATTAAGGTCTCATTGTAGACAGAGCCTTGCCATGTTTTTAACAGCATCAAAGCACTTATTTCCCTTAGAAACTGGCAATCAGTGTTAACAGGCACACTTTTGAGAATTCCTAATGTATTTTTAGGGTCCTCAGGGGCTGCCAGGGCTATTTTGGATACCTTATAATCAATCTGTGCAGCACAGGTTTCTTTGGCAGAAGAAACATCAGTCCCTTCTGCACCAGGGTGTTAAAGATGGGGAATATTTTCCTCCCATACAACTCACCTAAGGGAAAGGCAACTGGGAGACCTATAATCCAAACAAGCATCAGCAAAGATGTCTAGGTTTTGGAGTTTTCAAAACTTAAGGCAGCAGATCCTTTGTTTTAATTAAAAATAAATGCTGGCTTACATTTGCACTACCTTGGCAGACTCGCAGATCTTGGGGCTACAGAGGCAGCTGCCTCCCAGCACATTTTGGGAACAGGAGAAAAAACAAAGTTATTATTGGACTCTTCTTCTAAAATCATCGAACCATAGAATTGTTAAGGTTGGAAAAGATCTCTGAGATCATCAAGTCCAACTCTTAACTCAACAATGTCAGGTCCACCACTAAACCATGTCCCCAAGTGCCACATCCACACACCTTCTGAACCATTCCTTCTGGGGATCTTGATTCCACCATTTCCCCCCGCAGCTTATTCCACCAAAAAGTGGGATTCATGGAAATTAAAAAAGCCATCACTGCACCCTTGTTTCTTGTGCTTTTAAATAAAAGCAAAGGAAATGAGAGACAAAACTTCTGAAAAGAACATTAGAAAATAAAATATCCTTCTTCTCCAACAGCTCAGGGATTTGTTTTCAAGCCTGAGCACTGATGCTTGATTCCTGCATCTGCCAGGAGGAATGTGAACATACAATTCCTCTCCCAGATCGGAATCACAACCATCAAATAGCATTTTACAGCACAGCATTTTCACCTCCGGACTGCAGAGTTTTGTATTCATCCAGAGAACAGAAGAATGTCAACACTGAAACTGCAAATATTTTTTTCCTAAAAACGTACAACAGCGAAGTGGTTAAGCACAATCCACTAGGAAATGGATAATGGAAATTTAAATTACAGAGGCAAACAAAAGAGCTGAATGCTGCTCCACCTCCGCCTTGACAGATGGGTTGTCCCTTGACTGAGTTTGACCTGAATTTTCACTTACAAAGGCAAAGTAAACAGAAACCCAAATCCAACTCTATTATATCACTGTTGTCATCTTACACATGGAATGAAGAGTTTAAGAAATATGTACATAAAAGACTCCTAATCCAAACAATAATAATAAAAAAACACCTTATAACTGTTTGCTCCTGACTTTAACTTCTCAGTAAGCTTAGTGAACACACACATCAGGTTAGAAAATCAGGTTAAATTTATTTAGGATTTCAATGTCTAACTATGCATATTTATTTTACTGAACGGCAATTTAGTGTCTAACCTAAACAATCTTTTTTAAAATAAAAAAAAAGAAAGGAACTCAAGTTCCTTGTCTCATTATTCAGTAGATTTTTACAACCGTGACAAAACAGGGAACCAAAAAGAGCAGAAGTTCTGGCACATTCATTTCTTGCTAGTTTTTCAGAGATTTATTTTTTCTTAATGCATGGAAGTGCCTATGTTTGAATTTGTTATTGGATATAAGACTTAAGGCAAAACTGAAGCATTTTTCTGAACAAAAATGAAAGCTGAATTCTATCTGAAATAGTATGAAAAGAAATCCAACTTTTTAAATGAAGTCTATAAAAGGCTCAAATCAGATCCATAACATCACTCTATTTTGATGTTATTCCTTTTATTTTTATTAATATAACATTTCTACACCAAAATCATTTTTGAGCAAAAGTGGATCTTTCTTGAAGCCTACTGATGTTCTGCTGCTCAATTGTTATCATTTCAGGTGTTTTCAAAAAGGTCTGTCCCTTCCTTTCCCTTTCCTTTGTCCCTTTTGAGAAATATGGAACCCAGACTGAAAAAGTATTTTATCAAAAAATCCTCAGTTCCATTTCCCTGACACAACACATCCAGTCCTCCACACGCTCCTCTCCAAGTAATTCCGATTTACAGCCCTGAGAGCAGACACCAGTAAATTAAACACCCTTGGCAATAAATTGGGCATCTTTGCCATTTCACTATAAATTAGGGGGCAGGATGAGGACATGGCCCCTCTCCTCCAGTGGCCCTTGTGGCGCTGAGCTGACCACTCCTGTACCTGCAAGGACTGGGCAGGGTTGGAAGGCAGGTGATGGCAAAGCCCTCCAGAGCAGCAGCTCAGAGCTCACTCAGAGCACATCTTGGGATATTCCAGTGTCTTGCCTCAGTTTTCCAGAAGTTTAATTGACGCTGGTGCTCGCTTAGCAGTGTTAGTAGAACTGGGAAACGCTGGCCAGAAAAATGCAGGAGCACAAATAAAGCACTTCTTTCCTGGTTTACAGCAGACACTTGGCTGCCTGCCAGTCCCCACTACAGGGTTATGCAAATGCATTTACTCTTCTTTATCAGTAGCCAAAATACCATTGCTGTTGTAAAGCAACATCTGTAAGATCAGGCCTGCTCTTCAGAAGAACGGCAGCAAATCTGCAGCACAACAAAACGAGGAGGACACTACCAGGGGATGCTTAAAGGGAGTCATTGTCAGGAGTCTTTGATATCTGTGACACTCCAGCCCTGGAACTAAACACAGATTGGATTTTGGGCTGGATTTTTAGCTTTGAGTTTTAGGTCCAAAAGGAGAAAGGAAAAGTGTGTGTGACTGTCTGGATGCTGTAACATGACATGACCTTTTCCCCTCTACTCAATCAATGGGCTTTGCTCTTGCATTTGGAGTAAGAGGAAAGGATGGGTCAGGTTCAGCTCTGCAGTAAATCAGACACAACCTCAGCAGAAAAAGACTGCCAGGAGGTGGCTAATGGAGCTCTACACTCCCAAAAAGGGGCTAGATCAGCAAAAAACCCAGAAAGCAACAACGAACAAGACAGCTCGATCAGGGATAGTCACTAAAACTAAAGCTCCCAGCACCCTCTGCACTGTCATCCAGAAATTCAGTGTATCACAGCAGAGAAAACATTTACAGAAAGTTTCCATTTCCATTCTTAGAGCAAATACAGCAGTGAGTGTGCGAGGGCAGAGCAAGTGAAATTTTAACAAAATCAGGATCCCCCTCCCAGAGCCTCAGATAAGGAATGAGATACAAGAGGCAGAAGAAAGCTCACAAGTGTTAACAGACATAAACCTGCTGCTGGTCGCACTGTGGAATAAATCACAAGTGACTCCATTAAAGTCAAGCAGCTACATGAGCATAAAATCTGTGTATTTAGAATCAGCATATATTTAGAGGCAAGTAATAAAGTCAAGATGCTAGAAACTGCTGGAACAGGTCACAAAGCCTGACTTTTTTCCAACTGATAAAAAAATACTCCATACTCGGCTATGGGTGTAATAGGAGTGGGTAAGAAAAAAGGTCAGAATGCGTATTTTCACCTCAGTGTCTGTGCAAAAACACTGCAGAAATTAACAGGGTAGAGAATTGGATGTAAAACAACCCCTTCTCTCTGCCATTTGAGTTTGTGCAGGCGCCAGCAGCTATGGATTACTGAGAAACAGATTGATTTCTGCAAAATTCAAGAGCAGGATTTTTCAAGAACTTCTAATATCCTTGAAAAACAGAACACAGTAATATCTCCAGAAATTCTAACTTTTTCAGAAGTCAATCAATTTATCAGTCATCTGTAGCTACTGGCACCTGCCCAAATCCAACCTGAAGTCAAACAGCAGAGCTCAGCTTAAATTTAAATGTGGGAAATTGAAAGAATAAATCGTTCCATTATTTGCTGCACATTACTGTAACCTTCACATCTGAATTACAGCAAAGCAATCCATATAGACAAAAAGAAATCATTAGATGAGACACTAGATAAGGGCAGAACTCAACAACCTCTACCAAAGATGGGACATGCCAAGTCACCCACCCTGCACCAGCACCCAAGAGTTACACCTTCGTGCTTGGTTACAGGAAGGCTTCTCAATAAGGTTGACACGTCCAGGTTTACTCACGGATTTCTTTCCAAAATATACCTTCTAGCATATTGACGAGGCCAAACTTTTATCCTGTATTGATTTGTAAGAATGAAGGAGTTTAAGCTCCTGCAATCTTAGATTCTCCTACTGAATATATGCAGTACAAGACTGAGAACGAAACCTCCCTCTCCCACAGCCAGGGCCCAGAAATAGCACAAAGTGATATATAATTCCATTTCGTCAAAACAACAACCAAAAAAAAAGAAAAAATACAGAAGAGAGTTATTAAAAGCATAAAATGAATTAACCAGTCGCAAACTGTAGAAAAATGCAAAATCTTCAACATATGCTAGAAAGGAATTAAATCAAGAAAAGATTCATAAAGAAAACACATTAAAAAGTTCCATTTAAAACTCAAGAATGGGACTCGTTCAATGTGGTGCTGCCAGGCAGAGCCAGCACCGCACCACACAAATGCAGTGGGGATGAAAGAGAGCAGGAATCGCCCTTACCTCAGCTCCACATGCTTTCCATTGCTCCGCACACACCTGACCTGCCTGGTTTGGTACCCAATCTCCACCTCCCCGGCACGGTGGTGGGGATGAGCGCCGGCAAGTCCGGATGTGCTTCGCTCTGCAGAGTCCGAGCCCAAATCCAGCATAGTCCTCCCCGGCAGCTCCGCGTCTTTAGGATGGGGCAGCTGGCATTCGCCCCACGGGCCCACGCGGAGGCTGTAGGTGTGCTCCTCCTCGCCGAGGGGACAGGCAGGAGCCGCACAGGCTCTGGATTCCGTCAGGTTGGGGCACGGGGCTCCCCCGTAGAGCGGAGGAGCGATGACAGCCCGCGTGCGGTGCTGCAGGCGCTGGGCGCAGCCCACGGCGCACGGGGACCAGCCGGAGAAGCGCGACACGACGCAGTCCCGCGGGCAGGGCACCAGGCAGGCCTGCTCGGCGGGCGGCCGGGGGGTGAAATACTCACAGATGTCGCCGGACACCACGGTCCCGTTCAGTCTGTGCAGGCAGCGCACGCTGCGGCGCTGCAGCCCGTGCTGAGCGGTCACACAGCCCTCGGCCGCCGCCTCAGCGCCCGCAGCGCGCACCAGCCCGCACCTGTCCCATCCCGAAACCTCCCACTCGAACAGCTCCAGGTGCCAGTCGCACACTTTGAAACACCTCCGCTGGCTCTCGGGCTTGTCCTGCTGGTCGCAGTTGGCGTGGAACGTGGTCCAGCCCTCGGCGTGGGTGCACCAGACGGCGCGGCTGCGGACGCCCCCCGAGCCGCAGTCCCCGATGCAGCGGCCCCAGTGACCTGCAAGAGAGGGGCTGGTGAGAAATGCCATGCACTGCTCCCCCATGGAACTGTCCTGGCACCCGACAGAACATCATACAACCATAAAACATGGCATGGTTTGGGTTGGAAGGGACCTTAAATATTAGCTTCTTCCACCCCCTGTTATGAGCAGGGACACCTTCCACTATTCCCAGGTTGCTCCAAGCCCTGTCCAACCTGGCCTTGGACACCTCCAGGGATGGAGCAGCCACAGCTTCTCCGGGCAACCTCTGCCAGTGCCTCACCACCTCTGACTAAAGTATTTCTTCCTAACTTCTCACCTAAATTCCTCTTAATTTAAATACATTCCCCCTTGTCCTATCACTATCTGCCCATATTAAAAAATATAAATCATATATAAAATATAAGCCATATCCTGTCGTGTATTGAAAAGCAAATAACTACCAGCTGGTCCCTAAAATTGGTTAAATGCTTCCTGAAGGCTGCGAGTCGCTTCTCCCAATGTACTCACATCACGGAATCACTTGGAGAAATTCGGAGAAAAAAGAGAATGCCTCACAGTGCTTCAAATTAAAGGCAAGCCTTTAATTTCTGCAGCAGTAAAATTCATCCCAAATGAATATTTAATTTCATTTGTACAAATTAATATAAAAATGATCATAAAAGAACAATAATCTAATAGGAAAAGAAAGTCAAGCTAGATAAGAGGAAAACAGTCTTAATAGAGCAATTAGTCAATGGAATAAACTGCTCTGGGAAGCAGCAGAATCATCATCCAAAGGGATAAAACAGTGAGGAAAAATACACGAAAATAACAGCCCTCAAGGTATACCAAGGAAGTAGTTTCCATTTGCAGCACGTGGCACTATGAAAGGTGGCAAAGCCATCACTCAGGAGGAGAAATTGAACCAAAATAAAACCCAGCAATGTCATTTTCAGTTCTGGAGCACACCAACATACCTATGTAATTGTATGAATCTTACTTGAGGATTTGCAAGTGAATGCAATCAGACAAGGCTAAATAGAAAGACTTGCCTGTGAAAATATTATTCAATAAAAATCCACCAAATCAAAAAAATAATGAGGGCTATAAAGCACAAAATTGCTGGCAAACTGAAGAGCGAAGGTAGAGAAAAGCACTCAGGCCGAATCTTAACTATTAAAGGGATTTTGATGATCATCTCAAGGGGGTGTTATCTCATTCCTAAGTTTAAAAACTTTCCAATACCTCATAAAAGAGCCATTTTGTTCAGTACAAACATTGCATACGTAATTCTTGCTTGAAAAGACACTGCAACTGCCCTATCTTTTCCACTTTTTCAAGGCAGAAAATGAACTTGCAACAAATAAGTCGATTTATATTAAGCAATGCTACTGCAGTCAATTTTTTTAACAATTGATTTTAAAACTACCGGAATCAGTTACATGCTCATACTACAAAACCAAACACGCATAAAAACCAAAACCAGTCCCATAATAGCTGCAATTATAATCCCAGGTATTTCATTCAGGCGATGGCGGTTTCGTTGGCAATGCCATTGTTCTTTCTCCGTGAATAGAGGAGTTGATCCTCCAGAGAGAGGGGCTTGACACTGGGTAATGAAAAATGAAAATAAATAAATAAAAATTCCTGATCTTTTCTTATTCTTAGGAAAGGAGGGAAAGCAGACAGGAGCTAGATATAACAGAGCTTCTTTTCCAGTAGATCCCAGGTTTTTCCTGTGGGTATTCCTCCTGCCCCATCCTCCCAGCCAGGTCTTCTCCAGGTGGACAGGCTGGTGCCAGAGGGGATCGCAGGGTCCTTGGGGTTTAGACAACTCCAGCTTTTGCTGAATCCCCTCAGGCTATGTGCAAAACTCTTTGTCCTTTTTATGCCTCTGTTTCACACCAGAAGGCATCAGCCCAAGGTAAGGACTCAGTCATGACAGGTATCTTGAATGGGAAAGGGCAGCATCAAACTGCAGTGTGCTCTACAAGCTGTCCTACACTAATGACAGGCTTTCAACAGAATCCAGCGTGCTTAAAAACTGAATAATAAAAGAAAAAATTAATCTTTAAATATGCTTTTGAAGTTCAGTTACAGGGAAGAGGTCCATTGACGACTTAAACATTCGTCCTTGATACTTCACCTTGATCTAACAGAATATTCTTTTCTAATGCCACCGAGATTTGAAACCAGACGTCAGATTATGTAAATACTGTCATCTAAAAATAACAGTCAAAATTCAGACCACAGGTTCTGGGTGGCTTTTTATTAACAGAGAAAAGTAACAATGATTAAGCATCGCAACAGAATTGTGTCTTGAGCGTATTTATTTCTGTGCAGCACTTCAGGAAAGGCAGTTTAGTTTTTCGAGATGTGAAAGTTTCAATACAGGAAAAGTTCAGTTTTCACCAGTTTTCTTGAAAGCAAAAATTCAAGAAAAAAAACTATTTCCCTTCAGCATTGAGCAGATCAGTATTTTACTCATCAATGGGACCTTGAAACACATTACACCAATCAGGGATTTACTGCCTATTTCTTACGATAGTGAATTGCATTAAAAATAGCATTAACCCCCCATGGAGAAACGCAAAGCAGTTGTAGCAGAGGGAATCACTCAAACTCACCACTGTTCTTTCCCTACTGCACAGACCTCGTCTCTTTACTACTTTTTATACATTCCTGGGTGCTGCTCATGAACTACCCTACTCATGAACAGCAGAATTACCACTCCTCACATTAACCAGATAGAGAGATGCTCAGCTGAAGCCAGAAGCAAGAACTCGCCATTATTTAATGCCAGATGTGAATTTAGAATGAAAAATTACAAAAAAAAAAAATAGTAAGCAAGGACTCGTAAGTAATTACACTGTCGTTAGACACATTACAATTTGCAATTATTCTCTGGCAAACATGCTAAAAACAGAGCCTGCTCTTGGCATACCAGAAAAGGATGCATGAAAAATAAGGTTAAAAATCAGATGCAAAACCCATTACTATGGATTTTTTTCACTTCCTGACAATCTCCTCAGGACGTGGCAGTAAACTTATCCACAATGTTTCACTGCTTAGTTAAATATCCTGTTCAGTAGCTTAAATGAGGAGAAAGCTGTAAATACTTCCTAGTCAATAGTCCGCTTTGTAATTAGAATTCAATTATTTTTAGAAGGCTCATGTTAAATTTCCACTTTTCTCGAAATATATCAGAGTCAATTAAAAGAAACATCTCAGCACAATGTATAATATTAACTCCATTATACACCCACTGGAATTTAGGCATCAAAATCCTGAACTTCAGAAACATGCTCTTCAACTCCCCATCTAAAATGGAAAGCCACTGGTAAATAAAGCAGAAGACTAAATAAAATTAAATTAATTTCACAGTGATCTGTCTATAGAAAGCACAAAAATATGAAGAGAAAGGATTGATTGTCTGGTTCCTATCTATTGTGACCTAATCAGAGACTGGATGGATGTTTGATCTCATCACAGCAGGACACAGATGGGAGAAAGAGACTGTGGATGGGAACAGGGAGAGTCCAAGGTGGGCATAAAGAAAACCTCATGGCTGTGAGGATACCCCCGGGAATAGGCTGCCCCAAAGGATAAGAGAACTTCATCCTTGGGGCTTTTCAAGATCTGACTGAAAATCCCTGACAAACCTGGTGTGGATTCAGTGCTGGACCTGGTCTGCAATGAGGTTCAGCCAAATGGCCTCTCCTGGTCCTTTTCACCCTGGATTTCTCTGTGTAGGAGCATCCAACTGAAAGCAAGGCTTTCTCCAGCAGGATGCCAAAAAAAAGCTTTTTACTAATAAATTCCACTGAGATCTGCCAAGTATCAATAAACATGCAACAGCACAAATAAATCCATTAGTCAACCAAGCTAAAGAGAAGTTCAACCAAATCACTATTTCCAAAAACGAGAAGTCAGACAAAACTTGCTTGGTTTGCACAAAGATTGGAACAGACAGCGGGGTGCCTTTGTTTACAAACAACTGTGAACAAAGACATCCCACTGTTCCTTACAGGGCATCTGTAACACTACAAGCAATGACACAAAAGGGATTAATAAGTCAAGACAATCTATTAAAGCAAAATTACACATTGTTCTGTTTGCCATCTTTCATCAGCCAGAAAGAGCACTGCACTGTCACCCCACACAGCTTCTCTGACCCCTCTCAAAACATGCAGTAACACAGCAACTCTTGTTTATTTGATGCACTGTGCGCTGATTTGCTTTTCCTGCCTGCAAGACCTACCTAGAACTGCACCATAATTGTGTCTGAAAGGATGCAGTGACATCTGCTCTCTGACACACAGGTCACGCACACATAAGGCAAGCAGGTTGTACAGACAATAATTACACTTTGCAGACAAAATAAAACACCACTGAACAACAAACTTAGAAGAGGAATCCCAGTAAGGGCTGCTTAGTAGTATGTTATTGCTTAATAAGAATTGCTAGAATAATTATGCTCTGTTTATTGTGACATTTTAGCTTAATTGAAACCATTTCACCATCAGAGAATTCAGTCAATAATAAGCATCTCCAACAATGACTCTGTCCCTGTTGCTATGCACTGATTTGCAAACTTAGCAGAAGATGAGCAATCAGTAAAATAGAATATTGTGTTAGTAATTTGTATCAGATAATAGATACGTTTCAGTGAAGGAACAGTGAAAAAATTAATGGACAACCACTGGAATAGTCCTATTTTCTACTCATTTTTACCTCCTCTTTCAGTTGAAGTATCAAATTTAGGGGCAATTGGTCTAGACCTTAACAACTTGCTTTTTAACAGAATCTCCTAATTTTTATGCATCATAACAGAGACATTCAACTCATTAATGCCTGCCTGAGGAGTAACTCCACCAGACGTGACGCAAATCCCCAAAATCCCTGCGGTGTCCACCTTAATGGAATACTTCTGCTTGAAAATCCCATAACCCCTCTGGATGTCATCCTTCCACCAGAGCATGGCTACGGGAAATGCAAATCTCCAACTCAGCCTGTGAATTCTGAGAACAGGTAACAACAGACTCAGAGAGAACATGAGCCTTTGTCCTAATGGCACTACAGCTAATTAATCCTCACTATTATTAAGGGACAAATGATAAATTCCACTGAACACGTTTCCTCAGAATAAGCGGTTGTTTTATGAGAAGTTTTTATGAGATTTATGTAATTTTAATGTAATTTTATGAGAATTATGCATGTTTTATGAGACTTGGACATATATTTATTTCTCCCAAGCCAAAGCTGTTGAAGATCATACAAACTACAACACAGTTTCTCCCTAATATTTTTTTTTTTCTTGGCATGATACAAAGGCGTTATGGTTTTTGGTGTACTGTGCCAAGAAAAGTAATTCTAAAGATTTAGATAAAGATCCTACAGTCACATCTTTTCATGCAGACTAAACAAGCTAAAATCTTTGGAGGGTAGGACACCAGATCTGGGATGTTTCAGTATTTTACAGTACAAAATAATGTCAGTACAGCTCTGTCATTGGCAGAACTGCCCATTCCTTTGCTTTCTGAAAGAGCCCTGCTGTCTCCTTGCCCTGCATCTCCTGCCACATCTCAGCCAAAATACAGACTATTTTCCTTGCCTATTCTTAACTTTTTATTATTAACAGCAAGTCATTAAATCCTTTTGTACTATAATCTGTATGAAAGATTCTACACAAAAAGACTATTGTTATATTTGCAATGTGTCACACAGGGCATAAAAAATTCCTCTGATTCCTCGGATTCATTTTAAATGTCTGCAGTACTTTTTTAAACTTTCATGACCTACACAAATGAGCAATTCAGCAGCTTAGTTATTCATCTTATTTTAGATCTGAATAAACGTGAAGTTTAGTGACTTACAGCCATGCAGCAGTTTGTTCCAATTTTACATTTCAGGTTTTTCCCTTATTATCCACATGCTCTAACACTCAAGACACACTCGAGCAAGAAAGGCATTCTGCAGCAGAATGTAATGAACACGGCTGTTTATGAAAATGCAGTGATTTACTAACCCCTTGGCACTGCAAGACAGGACTTCCCAATATTAAGAACTAATGTAAACGGTATTAGCTGAGCTACTCAATCATGTGCCCACACCCCAGAGACAGCCCAGGGAAAAATATTCTTTCCTTTCAACTCTCAGTTAAAAAATAGAAAAATAAAAAATACCCTCACACATTCCAAAACATTTCTGTAATCCTCATCCGACACATTTTGAGGGTCTGTGGGAACAGATTTCTGGCCTTGACAGCAGTGGATATTAGGAGATGAGACTACAATGTATATGAGCTGATGTATTCAAAATCAAAAAGAATAAATAGATGCTATCAACAGATTACAACTGTAAATTGTTTACTGCACATGAGATTAAAACCACCTCAATACTGGATTATAAATAGCTATAACCAAACTCTGGCCCTTCTGGAATTCCAAACATCTATAAAAACCAATTCTGTTTAAAACATAATCGTCTTTATAAGGTGTTCGAAATGTAACCCTCAGAGCAAAAGAAATATTTCTTCAGTCGTTTCACCTTGACTTTGGGGTTTGTAATCCCCAACAGGAACTGCTATTTCCCAGTGGAAAAAAACCAAACCAGAATCAACACAAGACAGGTTACAGAGCATCTCCTGTAACACAAACCACCAGTGGGGCCACGGGGAAATCATGGGCATTGCTGGACACCATCTCAGCAGCACCTTCTTCTGAGCCCCCAGACACACTTAAATCTCTTCTCCAGTCCACAGGAAATCTCTGATCCCGTCAAGCACAACCAAACAAGAAGCTGAGGAGGGCCACTCTGATACTGGAAGGGAAGCAGAAGGAAGAGAGAGGTATTTGTGGATGGGGTTATTTCTCACTTGCCTGCAGGACCTGGGTGATCCAGAAGCCTTTCCAGTTGGATACAGCTCTTTACACCACTGCCTTCACACAGAATTTTTTCTGCTTTTCCCATACTTCCCCTCAGTGCCCTTCACACAGACAGTCACTCTGAGGGATTTTCCAAGCCTGCAAAGCCCAGCTTTCAGCCACGTCCATGCTCTGCTAACAGCCCAGCTGGGGTGCACTCAGATCTGGACAGTTCACCTCATCTGCATCTCCACAAGGAACCTCAGCAAACACCACCAGATCATAAAATCACGGAATGGTGTGGGTTGGAAGGGACCATAAAGACCATCTCATTCCAATTTCCTGCCATGGGCAGGGACACCTTCCAGGGAACACCAAGCCCTGTCCAGCCTGGCCTTGGACACTTCCATGGAAATGGGGCAGCCACAGCTGCTCTGGGCACCTGTGCCAGGGCCTGCCCACCCTGCCAGGCAAGAACCAATGAAGATAAGATCAGAGAAGACTGGCACTGATGGACTCCTGAGGGAACCACAGCAGGAAACTTTCTGTCAAAGGTTCACTGCTCTGAGACAAGGCCTCGGTGCAACAGCTGGGGGGAGGCACTGGCAGCAGTTCAACATCTGCTCATTCGAGCTCCAAGACACACAGAGAATTCTTATTTTAGTTCCGTAATAATTCATTACCTGGCAAACACCAAAGATAGAACCCAACCCCTCTTCCACATTGTGACAAGTGCAGTTTCTAATTTTCTTACTCTTTCATGAAGCTTAAATTATGTTTGTTCGTTGAAATAACAGCAAAATTAAAAAATTGTTTCAGAGAAAAAGTTGTGAGATAATACAGCAATCTGCACACCTGCAAAACCTTTCTGAAGTATCCAAATTTACTTCACAAGCACATTATCACAGAAATACATGCATCCCCCTCCAGACATCATTTTAAGAGAGAACTGTAATTTTTCTGCTCAGCTTCATCCTATTTCCAACTTACATATTTTATAACCCACTACAGCCCAGAAGCCCACATACATTTCCAGCTGCTACGGCGATCAATACGCGATGGGAAAGGAATCAAAATCAGAGCTGCACATCGAGGTGCTCCCAAATCTGGCTGGGGTGAAACAGGAACTGCTTTAGCTGTCCCTCAGCCTCCTGCAGAGCTGATGTGCACACCCTTACATATGTCCTCCTGGGGAAGTTCTCCGGGTGGGACCTCTGGTGAGCCCCACCTGGAGCAGACCTGTCCCTTGCTCTGGAGCAGAAGTGGGGCTGCCCACAGCACTTGGAACGGAAAAGGTAAAATGTCATGTTCTCCCACAGAAATACCTTCTCAACCAAATGGGCCACTCATTATTCCTAATAAACATTAGGGAAGAGCTATACAATGGGCAGGAGTCCCATGGAGCCCAAGTGCTGCTAATTAGTATTTCTGCAAAGATGGAGAACACCTATAATAACAATTCCCTGGCAACAGCATAATTAATTCATGTGGAAAGTACTATTTTTAAACATGTGCATGATCAATTCTATAAAAACTGGACAAAGGTTATTGTCAAACTCTGCAAACTGCTTTTACTGGGAATTTTCATTTTATTTACAGTCCATATTTAATTATCCTCTTTCAATTATTAATAATTAAATTTCCATTTACTCTAGGCACTCCATAGCCTCCACATTCTCGAGGAAAAGCATTTCGGAAAAGCACAACTCGCTGTGCTGTTTGGAAATAGCTGTGCAGGAATAAACCAAATGAGCAGCTCTGCCAAAATTTGGAATGATAAGTGATCTCCAGCACTAAATCAATCTCCTTGTCCCACAGACACTGGGAGCAGTGGCTGCTGACAGGAAGGATGGCTGAGCAATCTAAGAGGGACAAAGAGCTCTAGTTTCCAGTGCATTGCAGGGTGAAAGACTTTAAGATGCCAGCGGTTTTCCCTTCAGGGAAGAAGGACAGGCACATAGCAAAAACTAAAAAAAAACCTCAAAAACAAAAACAGAAAAAAAGCCCACACAAAAAAACCCAGGGAAAAAAAAAAAAACAACAAACAAACAAAGAGAAAAAGCTAAATCCAGTTTGCAAAAGTTCAGTTTGGAGGGGGGAAAAATAATTAATGTAATAGGAAAGCAAGGACAAAGACATTCATGTTCTAATTGAAATAAACCTCCATCACATCATAAATTCTGCTTCTTGACAGCAGAACAGAATAAATAAAATGCTTCAGTTTGCACTCAGGGAACATGATCACATTACCTCGTTCAAACTTGCAGGTGTTAAGATAAGAAAAATCTTGGGAATCTTGTGCCAAGAATTACAAAATATAACTAAGTACATCATATCTGGATGAGTATGTGAAGAAAGAAAAATCTCCATCCCATCTGGAGGCAGATTTTGCCAGGCATCATTCCAAATGACTGCATACACAGGTAAAATGAGAGTAAAATACGGTCAGATTAAGAGCTGAACATCAGGCCAGACTGAGATCCAGGGATCTTATGAAGAGGTTGTATTATCCCATGAAATTTTCTAAGACTTCTACTTTTTAATTTAGTTTTTTCCTCCTCCAGCTGAGATTGATTCCATGAGCAAAAGCCAGTAACACCCAAAGGATAATAAGAGAAGAGAGTGCCACAGTTTGTGCCATAAATCTGTGTCAGGCCCTTACCAGAAGCCCAAGAGCTGCAAATCCTGCAGGGTTTAACCCATGGTGCAGGCTGGGAATGAGCACATTTAGGGGAAGAGGCAAAATTTGGGGTGCTTTTTTTCAATATCTACACTTCTGAAGTAAAGAAAGCTGAAAGCAGAACATCAGTTCCAGTAAGTTAAAGACAGAAGTGTTCAAACATCAAACTGCACCCTAAAATTACTTAGGGGTCAGCCTTGCCAGGCTGGTAGATCTTCGCTACGTTTTTGGCAGGCGTTTTGCTCACATTATTCTGAATTTATAGTGGTTACATATTTCTGAATAGTCTTCATCTATCACTGAAATCCTAACAGATGGACACCTTTACTTACATTTTCACAAGCTTCAGCACAAGGGATAAAACCACCTCCTCTGAGATGTTCAAACAACTGAGAGTAATCCATCCTGAGGATGGTTTTGCAAGCACAGCCCCACATTTCTTTCAAAAACCACTACCAGATGTGGCAGGCAGCATTCAGGTATTCTGCTGGAGCTGTTTGCTGAGCAGAGATGAACAATTTTGAACTTGGAAATCTGGTCACTGTTGCCATAAAAGATCTCACGCCCTGACTTTTTGAAATAAAAGAAGGGTGACACGGAAAAATATCAGTTACAGATGCACACGTGCTGTGCGTGTATTTGACACCCAAACACAAGCATCTGCCTTCACAATGTTAGCCCACACTTTGCAACTGAAGATTTTTCAGAAACAGACGTTCTTACACATAAGTAATCATTTAACAAGGCCTCAGAAAACGCAGCCCTTAATAGATTTAATTAACAGGTTAATGATGTGCATAGCATGCATGCTCTCAAAAGCAAAGATTTTCACATTAAGCTTGTTTCTGTTTCACAGAAGCAGCTTTCTGTAGAATATCTGTGCTAATGTAATTACACATCTGGCACTTCTGCTGCTTTCAATTGCAGAGATATTTACAAACAGTGCTAGTAATTTGCACAAGAGCACCTATCTGTTCTACTGTTTTACACTACAAATAAAGATATTTGCATGAAAATCCAACTGCAAAGAGGTCTCTTTTGTACTCCTCAGCGGTTCTATTGAATATATAAAACGATAATTCAGCCTGCACAATAAATCTAACACTTACACTAATGCCATGACTGCCTGAGATACCTGCATAAACTAAGCCTGCCTCAGGTTGGCCTTGATAAAAAGGGGTCAACTACAAATTTATAGATAATTTTAAATTAAATATCAGCCCTGGTAACCATCTTTGGTCCACTGTGCCACCACATGGCAAAACTAATGATTTAAAATATAATTTGTTGGTGATGTTCATTCATCATCCTCACTGTAACTGGGAAATGATCAAAAACCAGGCCAGAATAATGGAAATCCCACATTATCTCCACCAGTGTTGTCAAGATAATGCAGTGGTTATTAATTTAAATACGCCTCAAAGAACTATCACAACTTCAAACACGATTCAAGAAGATAAAAAGCCATTTCTGCCTCAAGCTGCTTTCAGTTCAATTTAGGTCACATTTGGGTTCATCATGATAGCACCTGAAATCCCTCAACTTACTAAATATTGACAGATGTTGCTGCCCTGGTGTTTAATCAAAGGAGTGGATGAGCCCAAAGTCCTGATGGGTGTTACTGAGAGGAGATGCTATCAAAGGAACCTTCCAACACCTGCTCGAGCTTAGAAATGGCAGAAAAGATAAGCCAAGACAAATACCCCTTTCTCCTTCATATGGTAAGGCATATCTGATTGAGAAAAATCATAAAATATTCAATAAAAGGAAAAGAATATATGTGTGAAAGTGCACAATGTATATACTGATGTCAAATATGTATGTACACAAACATATATACATGCCGTGAGATACTTATATCCAAATGATCCCATTTTGCTCACATTTTGGAATCAATCAGTGTTTTTGGGCTCAGTCCGTATCCAACGCACCAGAAGCACATGTAAAATGTCATGATTGCCATACCATGGGTTCTGAAATAGTGGAGCCAGCTCCTAGCCCTTCCCACAGGAGACACTTCCAGGGCCTTGGAGGTCACAATGCAGGCTGTGGATACTTCTGAAGATCAGATTAGGACAGGCAATTGGCAAAACACTGAAATCCAGTAATCTAATTATTCCAAATCCCCTGGGAGTAATCCAGACAGGCAGAATGAGAAGTGATTTTGGGGAACAGGGTAATAAAAACACTCAGCTAATAATCCTGAACCACAGATTTCAAATGGCTTTTAGTTTTGTGCTCTTATATGAATAAGCTGTTTCCATATGAACCAGCTCATTAGCACGTCCCAGCTGGTTCATTAACCAGTACATGAAGATTCAGTATCACCAAGAAAACAATAAACTGCTACAGAAAGAGCTTTCTTAGGAGATGGAGAGGGCTATCTGGGCTCTTCCAGAAGGAAATCCAGCTCTCGGTCTTCTCCCTTGGTTTAAAGAATTACACAATTCACAGCAAAGTTCATGGAACCATCTGAGTACAGGAAATCTGTCTACACCCTCAGCGGATGGAGAACACTCAGCTGCAGATAAATCAGACTGGTACTGCTGTGAAATAAGAAAAATTGGCTTTCTCGCTAAGGATACTGCTGTCTCACTGACATAACTGCTCTTAATTGAATTTTAATTCCACCGGGAATTCTTTAATTCAATCAAACCACTTGGAAACAGTATTCTATTACAAATGTCTATTCCCTTCTTTTGAGTCCCATAATAAACTTTATTCAGTGTTCTGAGGTAAATAAAGCCAATTTGATTTGGGATCCTTCCAACAGTAAGCCATATATTTTACATATACAAAGAGAAATGACTGGTCAAATGCAAAAATCAATGAAGAAAAGGGAGCTAGAAAATGCAATCCATATTCATTACATGTTTAAAACATTTAGAGTCTACCCCATCTGAAGTTTAGAAATTCAAGATATTCATCATCTTTGAAAATTGATCTTAAATAACCTGTATTCCTTCTGCGATGATGCAGAAAGATTTTTAGCTTATATCTAATCTCGATACTGCTGCACATATAGAAAGTGTGTTCCAGAAAGCATAAACAGAAAGCATGTATATGGCTAATAATCTGCATAAACTTCAGGCCTTTTTAAAACAAAGAGAAACCCTGATTTCTTTAAACAGTATTTACCATTCGCAGGACGTGTTTTTTAAAAATCCTTTCTTCCACTGAAGCTGGTATGCTAAATTTAAACTGTTTCTACTTTACTGCCTTCAGAATAAAGGAGAATACCTCCTGAGCTTGATCACTATAAAGCAATGTAGGCTGCATTGGCATAGGCTCTTTTACTTAAAGCCCAGTTAGTTTTGTTGTCCCATCACTCTTCCCAAAACACTTCACTGTACCATATTCCCATTCTCTCAAGTATTCTAACTTGAACCAATAAAACAATCTTGACAGGCAAACTAAGCAACTAAATACTTTTCCTCATTCATGTTTACTCATGCAAAAACACAGTATTAATGACTACTCGGTCACCATTTCCATTTATCTAAATTTGCCTGGTTATAATAGTTGCTGCCCAAAGAATTTTCCCCAATAATGACGGATGTGTGATCACACAGCATATCCACAGATAACCTTATTTATTTCCTCAAGCCATCAGTTTCCATCAGACTACGAAAGCAGAAGCTTCCCACCGTGGGTCCAGAAACCTCACACCAAACTTTGCAATAAAGTGAGAGAATAAAATAATGTATGCACTCCTACATTTCCCTGTATCTCCTCGGCCCTTCAGGACAGCTTCCAACAGGATCCTGGAGAAGAAACCATCAACGTAAGCATCTCACTCCTTCCGGGAAAAGACTCCAGATGCTGACAAGCCACCACCTCCCCAGGGTGACACCCCAGCCTTAGGATGCATGAGAGCAAGGTGACAGTGACAGGAAAGGTGCGGGAGGTGGAAATGTTTAAATGTATTCATCTTCTCCTCTGTAATGATCAAATCTGGGCAATGATGTCCTCTTACAGCTTCAGCCACACTGCCATTAATTAACTGCCTTTACTTATCTCTTCCTCCTTGCCCAAGAGCAAGAGGGGAAAAAATTTACCATACAACACTTTGACTCATGTTAGAGATGGACTCTCCTCAGTCCATACAGATCTGTGCATTTTCATTCCTGCAACCACAATCCCAAATCCTGCCAGGACTGCAAGGAAACAGGGCAGGGAACCACGTTCTCCCAGAGGAGCCCCAGCAGAGCTCTGTGCCAGAACGCTGCTAAACACACAAGTGCCTGCTGTAATGCAACAGATTCAAATCCTGAGCCTGGGGAACAAATCAGCCTCAGTAAGTAGAAATAAAGATGTTTTGCATCAGCCCTGACAGACTCTTCACATTTATTGGGTTCTCCAATGCCTTGGAAAAACAAGTGACTATGGCTCCCTGACTACAAAGTTCAGAGTCTTGGGTATTGCAACAGACCTTAATCTTTTCAAATAATTCATTTCATCTCACATGCAATAGCTGAAGAACACTATGCATAACAAAGACACTTACGATAGAAACTGATTTAATTTTTTTTAAATACCAACAAATCAGAACATTTTATAAACTCTTCCTTAGATTAAGGCTGCCCTTCTCAAGTTTCATATGCAAATAAACCCATCCATAACAACAAGTCTGTAGGGCTTTCTATATTCATAATTTATGGTAAAACAGATTTTCCCCATAGAAACTTTGGTGAAGCTTGAAAACACCTTTTTATGGTCACCCTAAAAAACCCTCCAAAATCATGCAATTATAATGATACTGCTTATACAAGCTCCATTCAAATATTAACTGAACATCAAGAATATAGATAAAGGGCACACAGCAGTAACAGCAGCATATGTCATTGGGCCAACAGGGATTACAACATTCAACAGCTGGACCATTAGAAGAAGTCACTGGGTGCCAATCACAGTGATAAAAAATAGGAGGGGGTCTACTGATCACCATGCCCCAGGGAGGAGGAAGAACAGCTGCTATTTCCTGCAGAATCCATCACATTTCCTCTCTTCAGGGAATTCAAGCCCCACACAAATGAATTGGTTGGGCAGGCACAACAATTCTTTTTTTTCCAGTCTATTTTTAAGTATGTGTTTGCCAGCTCAAGGACAAAAACACTTTTACAGCATGACTAAATATCTCTCCCTACAACATCCATGTTCTTCACTCAGGGGTTTTCAGTGTCAGGACCAGCAGACACTTGACAGAGGCATCCATGGCATCATCTTCCAAAGGAAAGGAGGGACAAACTCTGGTCTCCATTATGTCGGCACCAATTTGAGGTGAGCAGAGTCCACTCTCCTACTCCGTTCTTCATTTATCTCTGTCCTGCATTTGGGATGCCAAGCTAATTGCTAAGTTTCATTGATGAACCTCAGCTTGCCAAGAAACATTTCACAACGACGTTTTTGAATATCCCAATGGGTATCAGACAGTTATATAATTTCTTGTAAGATGTCACAGGAAAGTACTCCATATTGACTCAGACTCGCTTCCCACTGATGCCTAATCCATATTACAATAATAATGTAAATTATCTCTAAGGAGTGGTTAGCCGTTGTGGTCAGATCACATTGCAGGCAGACAAGCTCAACCAATATGTAAACTGTGAGAGAGAAAGGCAAATGTGCTGATTATGTAAATGGAATTGTTTGAAGTCAAAGATGCGGGCCTGTATTTCACTGATAAAATGTGTAAAATAGAAAAAAAAACACTGTGTAAGCAATTAAATTTAACTTTTTAATCAATGAAAGGGAAACTGGGACCTAAATCCATTTTATGGGATTTAGGAATCAAAGTCTTCCTGCAACTCAAAGACAGCTGTGATGCCCATTTAACTAGAGGGGAACTTACTGTAAGACAAAAATGACACATTCTATCTTGATACACACAGGAGAGTCATGTGTCATTAGATTAAGATAATTTGGCATAATGATGCTCCTGATCTTTAGTTCTGGCTGGCATTCTTTGTAAATAAAGCTGTGCTCTCAACACTTTTGATGGCAGCACCTCACAGGAGTCTGAGCGATGAGCCCACCTGTCCTTGTTAACGCTTCAGATTTGTTTTTTGTAGGTCCAGTATTTCTCCAAGGACTTCAGAGGTAGGAAGCATATTGTGTCTTTAAAGTTGCACTTCACTTCAAAAATCCCCGTGTTGGCAGAGCTTGGGTTTGTACCAATGTGCCCAGAGCTGCAAAGCATCAATTGTGCCACCTTGTCCTGGGAGGAGGCTGCACCAAAACCAAATGCAGTGGTCCAGCACTGAGTCAGAGCACAGTTTTCATTTCACTGCTGGTTGCCAAATACAGACTCCATTCTTTCTCTCCTCATTCATTAATTACATACAATCATATTATAGTTTGGGTTGCAAGGACTTTAAGAGCATCTCATTCCATGGGCACAGACACCTTCCACCAGACCAGGTTGCTCCAGCCTAGCCTAAAACACTTCCAGGGGCATCCACAACTTCTCTGGCAACCTGTTCCAGGGCCTCACCACCCTCACAGGGAAGAAATCCCATTTTCCTATGTTGCCACTCAAACATGGCACCATCTGCCACAAAACACGACCTTCTCCTCTTCACGGAACTCCAACAATTCAGCAGTTTCTACAGACACTGCTTGTGCCAAACTTCTTCCTTTTCCATTACACACCTGTGAATTGCTGTTCTGTACTTTAGCTGACATGAACTGCAGCTTTATCCATTTCTCTGCTTTGTAAAGTACCGTGCAGGGTCACAGTCTTATTAAAACAGCAAATACCCTTCCTGATGATATTTCCTCATATGAAAAACAACTGGCAACACACACATAACACATGCATATAAACACACATTGAGAGTTTATATGAATATAAACTTCGGAGGTGGTTACTGATGCAGGAATAACTGAAAGACAAATTTACAACACGCAGTTGGGGCTGAGATGGTCAGGCTTCAGTCTGAAAAGCACCAAACGATTACCATCTGCAAGGCCTCTGATAGTTCACTAATTAATGATCAAGACTGCATTTGCTTCAGCATAATTTTGTGCTTTTACATGGATATCTTATTTGATTATAATTATCACAGACTGTAGAAGTTTATTAGGGCCAATCATTTCTTAATGCAATTAAAACCCCAGGGGAACAATACAAAGTAATTTTTATTGGTGAAAGTGATGAGAGCTTATAGCCAAAAGGGAGCCTACTTATCGATCACAATTATTCCAAATTATAAAATTAAAACAAATTGCATTAATTTCTCAATGGTTTTTCTGTGAATACCTGAGTTAAAACAACCCATTTGTGTTAAGAGTGGCATAATGAGCTGATCTTTGGGCTCCTTCTGGCTCCTCTGCATTCACCTCTTTGGGGGAGGGATTATGCAGCTTTTTCTCCTCCTGGAGTCTCAAAATCGCTCTCTGGGCTATTGCCTCTGCTTCCCAACCCTGTTAACACAACACCTCTAATTCTTTCTCTTCCACAACACTGTGACACTTCCCATTAAAATGAGTCCAAAAACCATTTCTCCACAGCACAAATAATTATTTATTCTTTCACCCAAAGATATTAACATGGAGATTGGAGGGTAAAAACAATAAGAAGTCTCTATGAATGGATTCTATGTACATACACCTTATCCTGTTCTTTTATACATTTTTAGAATCCCTCCACCTCGGTGCTGGTAAAACAAATTATTCCCTTTCCCATTCTGTCATTCCCTCTCTATTGTCATCCTAAAGGTGTTCCTTTTCTTTCTCTGCCCAGACAAGAGCCTTTCAGGGTTTAGTATGCTCCTTACTCCAAGACCTGCTTAAGAAAAGCAATACATAGCACAATGATGGGTGCCAGAATGTGATTTATTTCCATTTCACAGTTTCCCCACAGTTTCCCCTGAGAACCCAAGTAATCACTGTGAGAACATCTCATCACTGCCACTGGTTTAGCCTCATTTGCTTCCCCTTAAGAGAGCCTTTTGATTTAACATCATGCATTTAACCAAGATAATATTATAGCGTGTTCCAAATTCCGCTATAGTATTCTCCAAAATATTCAATTTTGAGAAATAACATTTAGCTAGTCAATCTGCACTGGATGGCTGTCTGTTTCCAATGAATACAGACAAGATTCCACTATTCCTTACACCACACTATTTAAGCGTTCTGTAGTTCTCATGAATGAGACCGAGCATGTGATATGCCACACAAAAACTGGAAATTACACTAAAATAAAATTTTTTTTTAAAGTTCTAAAGAAGATATTTTACATTTTCTTAGCAAAAACAGACCTAAGAAAATAGTCCATACATGAATAAAAGGCAGATCAGGGAAATACCAACCAGCATTATCTAAGTGAATAACCTTTCTCCGGGCACCCACAGCCTTCTGCTGGGATATTTACACCAGGACAGGCTCTCCCCCAGCAGCTGTGACAGTGGCACCCAGAGCCAGGACATTACACCAGGAAAGGCTTTCCACCTGCAGATACAAGCAGTGGCAGCCGGAGCCAGGACACCTTCACTGCCATCACCTCACGGGAAGCAAGGAGAGCCACAGAGGCACAGTGGAAAAAGGCTGACTTCAGGCTGATATAAATCAGCTTCCTCGGATTGTTCTTATGAATTACATGAGAAATATCACAAGAACCAACTGTGACTGGCACTGAACAATTTTCCTAAGTGTGCTTAATAGCACAGAATACAGGCATTTCTTCCTGCGTCAATATTCCACTGCAAAAGCTTTTCTCCTGAGGCTTAGAGAAATCCTTGCTCCTCTAATCCTGTTTTCCAGTGACAACTTAAGAACTGAAATGGCAATAATTTCCCATCTCCAGTGCTAATTCACAAACTGCCAAACCCTTTTTTCCCCCTCTGCTGTTCTACTCATCCAGCAGGGCTCCGTATCCTCACGGAGTGAGAGGTTCAACAGTTTCGTTCAGTGAGGAGTAGCACGGATGGGTAGAGAAGGATAGGGAACCACTTCTTCTGAAATCATACATTTGCTGACTTTTCATTTCTACTCTTTGGAAAGAATTCCAAAATCATCTTGGATCAAGGCCAGTTAGCTCAAGGCAGTGATGCTTAAACTCTCCAGCCACAGCAGCCACCCAAGACTGGGCACCTTGTGTCATAGAACAGGAGTTTATAGCCATTTTCAATATACAGAATACCTATCAATTTCAAATACTTACTAAAGAAAAACTTCCTCTAATAAATCAGCACCGCCTGTGTTTGTCAATTTATTTGCAGCTGCTCATACGCCCATCGAGCTGTGCACTGGCACCAGCATCTGGATTAACCACTGTTGTGCTGTTAATCACACTTGTCCATTATGAACCACAACAATTATAATGCTGCTTGATCTTTAAACATTTCAGAACTAATAAATTATATATTTTTAATATATATGTAACATGTATTATATATATTATATATATTTTTGTATATTAGATATATTTTATATGTTTATATATATATTTTCTATATATAATATTTACTCAGACTTCAAGTCTCAGATAATTCAGCACAGCAGACACTTTAAGGGCAGGTTAAGTACTTTCTTTTTTTTTTTTTTTTTTTAAATGACTGGTGCCAGTTCTGAACCAGAATACTATTTCATCCAAAAATGGAACACTGTACAACCTGAGTCAATGCCTGTGAAAGTCACTGGAATGCTTAGATACATTTGTTCTGTATTTGTACGATAAAAGAAGAAAAAAAAGATTCTATGCCTGCAGTGTGACTCAACACCTCAGGCATTTTCCTTCTGGTTTGATACTCAACTCCACAAATGTTCAAAGGGAAGAGTTTTTCCAAGCCCACATTTGGGCTTATCATGTGTTCCCTATGAAATGGAAATCACCTTGTATTAGTGGCTAGTGTAGAAACAAAAATGAACCAGTGTTTTCAAAGGGCAAACTATTATATTTAAATGTCCTATATAGATATTAGGGAATTTGCAGCCAACTACAGCAATTTCACTTTTGTCATGTATTTTCTGTGAACTGGCTCAAATGAGAGTGCAGATGGAGGAAGAATCACACATAACTAATTTTTATTGATGAGATGTCAGGACTTAGAGACAAGCCCATAATAGATACATGAGATTTTCTTGTAAGAGCAAAACACCAGTGCTGAGAGGCTGGGGTGGGCATGAACATGCACTGACTGGACATAAAGGGCTCTCAAGGGAACAGACCCCACGGTTAATGGAGAGCAATCAGTCTCTCCAGCAGCAAACTGGGAGCCCCCAGGTCACAGCCACATGTGGACCTTCTGTCCAGAGCAGCTCCTCTTTCAGCTCGACAGACACAGCTGAGGTTAAAGCTTGTCTTTCCATACAGCTCAAAATCCTCCTGCTGCTTCAGCAGGAATATATACACTTAAGTGACTTCTCAAAAGGTATTTTGTAGGTATTTCGCTTGGAAATCCTTACTTCTACGAGGCAAATCCCATTAATTACCTGGGATGATTTTAAGCCTCTAACTATCAGTAAGATGTAGATGCTGAAATGCCACAAAATGCTGAAAACTGGGCAGGTTCATGGGGGTAGATGGGGAAAGGCTTGAATCACTACGAGATGGTAAATCAGTGTAAAAAGGAAAAGGAAAAGCATGCACATGCCTTCCGTTGTGATCAGCTTTCTGAGCAGAAACCAAACTGTGAGAGCTCCTTGAATTTGGGTCTAAACTCTGATTTTCGCTTCCGCAGTCTCTCCACCACCCATCCACACCAAACATTAAGCTTCTAATTAAACAGATTTCATCCACAGTTCTGCCCTAGCTGTGTAATTCTCAGTCTCTCTTAGCCCCTCAAAAAAAGTGCATTAACATTCAGCTGTTTCTAACTTAACTGTCCCAATCTTGCAAGAAATATTACACCATCACAGATCTGCTGTGTGCACCAGTTTAACAAAATCCCTGACTCTCCATCTTAAATTGATTCTTTTCTCCTTCATACATATAATCTCTTAAGCCCTACATTCAATATTTTTGCACAGCCTATAATGTGTTCCTAAGACACACACAGCAGCTCCCAACTCATTCCCTGCTCTTCACCACGAAGTGCATCTCAATACAGAGCAACAAATGTCTCATTTAACTGGAGACCCAGGGAAGGAGGTCCCACATGGCCATGCCTGCCTGAAACAGTGCAAACCTCCCCGCCTGCCTCAACATAAAAATTCAACCATCCACATTTTTTGTGGTTTTGTACCCACTCCTCTTAGCTGGAGAAAGTACACAACGTTTGCAACCAATCTGAGACAGAAATCCTACAAAATATTTATGACAAAGTAATACTTGTGTTGCTCAACCAAATTTAGGGTTATAACAAAGGAAGAGATCAGAGAATATTCAGCCTTATTTTGACTGCTGTTTAACCTTTTCTGACCAGTGCACAGCAGGAAATAACTCCACCCCCAAGAAGGTTGGTACTCTTTTCTAAAATTCATTTTCCTCTGATTCCACTCAATTCCAAATTCTCCTGCAGTGACAAGTTCCTCACAAGGGGAAACAGGAACTTTTTTTAATTGGTCCTCTCAGCCTAACAGGAATTTTCAGGGTGCAGGGAGCTTTTTTCAGACAGCATTTTTATGTACTATATTTTCGTCATTTAAGGTCTGGAATGTTGCAAGGATCATTATCACATGACGAAGAATGTTAGGCAAAGCTTTTTATCTTAGTTGCTATTAAGTGCCCTTTTATTGCTGTATCAATCAAGTAAATGATTTCCAAAGTCTGGTGTAAAACAGCATGTTGGTGGAGCAGGCAAAGCTGACAGTGGTGAAACTCTAATCTGTTTACATCTTTGGATTTGATGGCTTATGCTGCTGGTGAGGCATTTCCTATATCTTTCATTATTGTAATGACTGGAAGACAAAATGAAAATGAGTAAGAGGTTGTCTGGTGTGCAGGCGACTCCTTGAAAGCTTTGAAAACCAAAAATAGTGCCCATAAAAACAGTACTAAAAGAACTCTCTATGTTTTAACTGTAGGTATGGGGAAGCAAGAGAGGGAGACCAGACCAACTTAGGAAATAAATGGAGCAAAACTGTGATGATGCAGATGGGAGGGAACTGAAAAGTAGATGGAAGGAGGATTCCCCATGTGGTTTTCATAAATTAGGTGGGGAAAAAAAATGGATTTTGAGCTAAGAAGTTCAGACTTCAAATTCAACAAACATAATTATGGTTTTCCATGCTAATAGCAAGGCCCAGCGCTGTTCCCTTCAAGCAGTT
Source organism: Acanthiza pusilla (assembly GCA_036630365.1). Classification (NCBI taxonomy): domain Eukaryota; kingdom Metazoa; phylum Chordata; class Aves; order Passeriformes; family Acanthizidae; genus Acanthiza; species Acanthiza pusilla. The sequence goes on from JAXCHO010000039.1 coordinate 6,172,424, forward strand.
CAGCACTGCTGTCACGACTGCGAGATGAAGCACAATCAGTTGCTTTTATTAGACATGGTTGCTTTCTTCCCCAAAAACTGAATGTTCAGCAAAAAGGAACAAAATACTATTTATTAGTACACTCCATGAAACATTACAGTGCAGGGGGAAAAAACAAACCCAGCAAGTCAGGCGCACTTCTTTAACAAACTGCATCATGCAAAACACTGAATTTATAAAAGCACAAGTGTATTGGCTCTGGCTGAGATGCAGCAGTTTGAAAGTTTCAAAGCAGCAGTTTGAGACAGATGGGTCACTGGTTATAAAAGTTTGCTACAGATGGAGAATTACTGCAAATATTTTACCATTTTACACTTGGATCCAAACTTTGCATAAAATACAAATAATTTTCTCTCGCAACATTGCTCTGTTCTTAAAAAGAGACATTTTTGCAATTATTTTGCAATGTCAGAGAACTTTAATTCTCCAAAGAAATGCCCTGCATATACTAAAAATACACACCTCTGTTCGAAGCTTCCCTTTCCAAGAAGGGAAGAATGTCCAGGATTTTCCATACCTGCCCATGCATCACCTATTTCCCACCACACTCGTGTGAGCACAAGCCCTTCCCTACAGCAAGAGCTTGCAGAAGCTTAAAGCAGCTGCTGCAGCTCAAGTAAAAATAATCTCCTGCTGTTCCAGCGCTGCTCCTACAGCCAGAACTCACTCACAGCAGCAGAGTGCAGACCTGGGGATGTCTGGGAAGGTTTCACCACCAGCCCCAAGGTCTACGTTGTGGGAGAACCCCATCCCAAAAGGGGAAAAGCCTCAGGATGCTGCCATTCCGGAGCTGGATTTCTCCAAAGGCTATTCCCTCGATCTAAAGCTCTGAGCAGGATGATTAGGAGCCCTGAAGCGTGCAAAGCCCAGCTGTTCCTCACAATGCAGGGAAAGCCCTCCTCAGACTATTTTACAAGCTACCATTTTTTTATCTCTTTCCCTCATATATATCAGAGACTACATGTTGCTTTTCATCAACTGCCTTTTATTAAGCCTACCACCAGCTTTATCAGTAAATTTCACTGTATATAAAAGTTTCCTGTACTTCACTGTACAGCTATTTTGTATTTGATTTTATCTTTGACTAGATGGGCTGTTCAGAAAATATCAGACGGGACACCTGCTTTACAAATGAATTAACAAATAGCAATAGCTTTGGAAGATCACAGGTAAAACAGTATAATGAGACTCAGAGGTTCAGTTATTTTACTGCTCCTAAAGGCAACTCATTCTCACCAGGCAGACTGTTCTTACCCCTCTGAAGGATGAAGGACTAAATGCCTGCCTTTATTTCCTGGGCTTAAATGTCATGGGAACAGAGACAGAAATGATAGGATGTGCTTTCATTATTAAATTTTTGCAAAATTGCTGTACTACAGGTTATATCAAAAGAAACTGCTCCCCAGCAGGTGCATCCTGCTGTAGCCATCTCCATCACCTCCTTACATTTGTGATAAAACAATTTTACAAGAGCTTGTAACGCTGTAATATTGGTATTAAAACACCTGGAGTACACAGAAGCACACAGTACTCTCCTGAAAGGTCAAAAACCAAAATTTTCAAAGCCAAATTTTACTATCCATCAGCTCCAAATTGTTCCACAACCTGAGAGAGCATAGCATGAGTAAATTCAGAGATGTGCTGCTATCACAGGTGGGGTTATACACAGAGGCTCTCTCCCCCTCACTCCTCCAAGCAAACAAAGAAAGGTAACTCCCAAAGGCTCAGAATAACATTAACCTCCTGAATCACATGGAACAGCAGTGAGCACAGGAAAACCCCAAAACACCCTGTCACCCAGCCCAGCAGGGCATGAGGTGAGATGCGCTCTGACACTAAAAAAGTCCTGCACAATGTGCACGAAAAGATTATTTTTTCGGTGTAATATATGAATGTCTAACACTAATGGCAGTAAATCAGTAAATGTTATTTAAATTGCCAGGCTCTAACAACCTTCATGCCCTAAAAGTGTACTTCAAAGCCCTGGCTGCACAAATTAACCAGGGCAAGGGTACAATGATGCATTGGTGAACCTGCAGTGGGATGAGTAAACACGGTAAGAGAGTCTAAATATGAAAATACTTTCCATAATAGTGTTTGAATTACAGGGTAATTAGGTGGTTTTTTAATGTATCTTGTCAAACTTCTGGCTCAGGCTAACATACAACTGCGGCCTTGGTAAAAATAATTCATTCACCATAGACTTCAGCTTCGAATGAGGAAGAGTCTAAAGTTTCAGCTTAATAATTCATTTGCAATTTTTAAATACTGCATATATAGTATCAATATTTTAGCACTTTAATCATTGGAAACTGAACACATGCTTAATTTGAAGTTACAGAAGGAATGATGCGAGGCACACGATGGGGGGTACCCCTGGAGAACATTTCACTTGCAGGAAGGGCTATCGAGATCTGCTGGGGTGAGATGCTCAAAGGATTTGCAGCCTGCCTTCAACTCACACAGCTTCATGAAACAACCTGTGAGGCATTTAAATACGTATTTGTGAGACCGGGCGGTTATAAAGCTACAGTTTTAATGAAATATTCTCAAAGTCACTGCACATCAAGCATAAATGTTGTTTGGCTTATGAAACAAAGGTAGCACAGATTCTGGAGTATGCAACTGCACAGCTTTCAGTTCCAGCTTCTGAAATGCTTTGGGTCATAAAAGGTGCTTTTGGTAAAAGCCAGTGAAGGCTTCCCCAAGACAACAGCTTCAGCACATGTTGGGCATCTCCCTCTGCCCAACCAGGGGAGCTTTGAGTATAAAACTGCTAACAGATGGCAAGGCTTCACTTTATAAAGTTGACTCCAGTAATTACGAAGTGAATTTTTCCACTTCACTTCTGCTGATTCAAATCCATTAGAAACCTTGATATACAAAAGAAGCCCACTTCTTGTGACAATTTAAGTGTGACTGCTCCAAATTTGTCACAGACATAACAAGTGTCATCTGGGCTTCACCCAACCTCAATCAGATTTGCTGAAAGAGCTTAACATCACTTCAACCCACACTGCGGCTCTTCTTCAAACAAAAACAGACAAGGCTCAGGAGAAGAAAGCTCATATGACACCATTGTATCTTATTCTCCATTAACTGCTCTGAGGGGATAACATCAGTTAAGCAGAACCCACGTGCGAGCGAAGTGTCAAAATGAGGCTTTTTAACACATGTGCTATAAATAGTACCTTCACATTTATGTGTCTGTTCTGTGACACACCATACACAGAAAAGAAATTTTCTTTATTACAACAGCGCTACACATCAGTCACAAATTATTAACCAGTATTTTCTGACAATTCAGTCCGTTTCAATTATTTATTATTTGGTACGTGCTTTACATTTTTTCTTAGATTGTACTTTTCCTGTCTTGTCAATAGGAATTCATATTTGCTATTCAATTTACATAATGTGTAGGCTCTCCTGAATCATCAAAATAAGCTGAAGTAGTAGGGAAGTGACTTACATGAATATCAACAACTCCTATTTTTCACTCCTAGCGACATCCACACAGAAGCCAAAGTATTGAAAAATAATACCAAAAAGAACAGGGAAGAAAGGCCAGAGGGCAGGCAGCACGATAGGAAAAGCATCTGGTATCAGGTAAAACAGGGTAAGAAAATGGAAATTAATAGAGGAGAGGGTTTTCCTTGGGGCACACACATAGGCACGTGCTCACCAGTACTGTATCCAGCCAGATGGGCTCCTAAACATGATTTAATTTGGACCACAGAGCACTTCTGCTGATCAGCAAAGGAATCCTAACCCAGCTCCAAACAGCTGCAAAGAACAGACACTGCAGCCATGGTGCCAGAAAATAAAACTAAAGTGTCAAAACCAGCCAAAGCACTGGGCAGCAGCTGAAACAGATGAGTCAGCCCAAAGAGGTGTCCCATTGTCACTAAAATTACACAGGTGATCACCACGGGAAAAGCCAACAAAGTAAAAAGTACTTTATCAACCACTTCTCTGAAAGAGATGCTGAACCTCATCATTCTTGCCCCAGTTTTTATTATAAGAAATATATTTAGGCACAGAAAGACAAGTTCAATATTCCTGGTAGGAATAAAAAAAACTTTTTATGTTTCTCCAAATTTATCAGGAAATAATTTTTTTATGCAATGATAAAAGGCACTGTTATCTATGCTGAAGTGTAAAGCAGTACCAGACAAAGCACATCTTCACTGGGAAAGGAGAGTGTGTTCCACTTTTCTGCACAACTCATTACTGACAAAACCCCAAGAAAATCTTTATAATGTTCTGTTTCTCATTTCATGAATTTTTACAGCTAATGTGCTTTCAGTCAAGAATAATGTAGTGATTAGAACAGAGCAGGGTAAGAATATCTGGCAATGTAATACCTATAGAATTTAATGAATTTCTCTCTGCCTAGAAGAAATTTATTGATCACCAATTTTTTTTCCCAGCTTTAGATCAATTTTTACATCATTTAGCATAAAGTTTCTAGAATTAATTCATGAGAAGGTACAGATAACAAGCTTTGAAGGTAACAAGATATTGATTTGTGCGACTTTCTATGCTAATTTTAGGATTTGATCACAGCTAATTTAATTTGACTGGTGCTTTTTTACTTTTAGATATCTACAAAATAACTTGAGGATGAAGATTCCCTTTGACAGTAACTTCAGAAGACTCCATCAGAAAATAAAATCAGGAAAACTTGAAGGGTTTTGTACTCACTTGTGCACACACACTCAGGCATGAATCCACACACCAGTAACAAAAAACTACCTGAAGTCATCTGCCAAGACATGAGGCCAGGGAGGTCTCAACCTTTTGATTAAGAGTTTCCACCGAAATGATAATTTTTAAAATATCAGGAGTAAAATGCCTTTTGCTTGGGCAGTGTTTAGCACTACCTCATGTCAAATCGCTTCGTGTGTTAAGCATTATGTGCCAAATTAATGCAATTTCCACACTGAAATAGTTTAAGCCATGGTTTTACACACTGGAGCTTTCACGTTCCTTGGCATGAGCTCTGTGTTTCCTGCGACCCCACAGCACTGGACAAGCCTCTCGGACAGGGATTTGTTAAAAGCACAATTCCTGATCTAGGGTAGTAACTGTTTGGCAGCCAAATTAAATAAAATCTAGAAACCATCTGTTTTTGAAACTTTAATGATTAATTTTAGGAAGATGTTCTAAAAATGAGATTATTTTTGGCATAGCATTTATTTGTAAGACATATCACCAGCAATCCAGCATTTTTCATACCAGGCTTATAACTACATTTTCCAGTTATCCATCTGGGCCCTTTTCAATTCAGTGGTTTAATTAAAACTCAATGGTATTATCAATCTGTTGCATTTTTCATTTTGATGGTTATTACATTTACAGTACAGCAGGAGTACAAATTAGAGTAAGAAGATAAATCTCATCTTAAAATTTCATTTCTCTATCTTCAGTAACTTTCCTTGTCATAATATTTTCTAGCTCATTCACGTTCATAAAGCAGTTTTAATGATCTATTTTTTTTATTACAATAAGGGGAAACAGGAAAAAATTATTTTTCAATAGCTTGACACATCTCACAGAGTATCTCTCATCATTCATTTCATCAGTCTGGTCAACAGATGGGCATTACACAGCAAGGTTGGGAAAAGGTCCATGATGGGGCTGATATTAAGTTTTCACCTCTTAAACATGTAATTTGGCAGCAGGCAGCCAAGTACATATTTAAGAGACAGAAGCAGGGAGAGAGACATAGGGAAAATGTAACAGATTCCCCAAAGAAGAGAATGGTGAAACAAAAATTGCAACATTGCAAGTTGCCAGAAGATTCAATTAATATTTAAGAAGAGCATAGCTGTGCTTCCAAACAACTACACAGTCCTGGAGGACTTCAGCTTTAGGCTGCAATACCCAGGACCTTAAGGAGTCTATTTATCATCTTTCCTTTGGCTTGGTGCAGCGTTCCCAGAGCATCCTCTGTGTCCTGGGGAGACAATGCCCCTTTTCATTTCCCAGCTCCAAGCCTTGCTGCAGAGCTCCCACCACGCCAGAGCTGCTTGCCTGGCTCTGAAAATGGCAGAGCATTTGGAGCAACACATTAAAGACTTATTAAACCGAATTTTAGAGCTGGCCTTGGTACTTTGGATTGCTATGGCAGTTACACAAAAGGGCGAAAAACCATCGCAGCATGCCATGTTCAGTGCCACTGAATCCTTCAGGTTTGCAGGATGAAACATTTCAAATACTGCCTATGGTATGCAATATGAGAATCAACAAGAGGAGAGGAAAAAAAGGAAACGAATATTCACCTTGTATCACTAGCTGATAGGCAGCAGTCTTAAAACCTTATAAAAATGTATGGCATAATTCAGTTAAAAAGCAAGAACTCTAAGGAAAAGGAATATGATTTATTAGACCAAAGGATACAGTTAGCAAAACCAAACACTCTTTCAGCATCTGCCATAGCAGGGAGGTGATGAATTAGACTTTGGGCCTCGCTGCTCTAAGACGCTTGGATGTCAGAGGTACAAATTGTTTCAAGAGTCATTTAGACATTCATGGCAAAGAGCTCATCAAGCCTATGAAGGTTATTATCCCTCATGGTGGTGCAGCCCGGGGCTCCCATCTCCAGCTCAGGGCTTCCTAAAGCTCCAGGCTGCCAAAAGCGAAAGGACACACCAAAAAGTCTCTATATTCTCCCCTTTTCAGAGTGTGCCAGGCAGCACCGGCAGTGCTGGGGACAGGGCAGCCCCAGGGGCACTGGGGGCTGTCCCCTGAACTCTTTGAAAGAAGGGGAAACCAAGGTTTGCCGAAGGTCAGGGAGAAACACACCTTTATTCTCTCACACATCATCTTCTGGCCTTACACCAACAAAGAAACGACTAAGAAGCATTTATCTGATGAATGTTTCCCAGCAATCAACCTGTCTGCTGGGACACCATTTGTCAGAAGTTGTGCCTGGATTTGTGGTGTTCATCATTTTGCTTCCGCAGACTTCACACAAAGTCAGTGGAAATTCCTGCTGACTCAAACGTTGGACCAGAGCCAGAGTTTCCACAAAAAGGAGCAGTTTTTACAGCTTAAAGGAGGAAAAATTATTTAACTGCTTGGTCAAATGAGATTCCAGCTTGGATGCTGATCTTCATTACTGAGGGAGAGCAAAGAACAACACAGTAAACTCTGACAGGCATCATGAAATCATGAAGTCCAAAAAACAGCCTGTGTCATCTAAGGCTTAAAGTCTGGCTTTTCCTTTTACTGTCAGCAGAGGGTTCCTTTGGCTGAATCTTTATAACACCGCTATTTAAAAAAAAATAAAAAGAAGTTTAGGTAACACTATTTTTCAAGAAACACACACAAATAGCAAATCTGCAGCTGATGGGTTTTGACACACCTGGCTATCAAAATGTACAGCCTTCTATGAAAAGCCTGTAGTTAGCTGAGAGGAGCTACCAAGAGCATGTCTTCAAGCTGACATTCCCAAGAAGGATTCTAAAAGCACCTTGGCAGTACTGACTGTACCCACCGCCCCCAGCCACCGCCCACGAGACACGTCTTGCTCCACACACACACAAGTGCCACTCACTTCAGCCAACTCTTGTATATTTAACTTGGAAAAAATGCTAAAAAACCAAAATAGAAATTAATCTTAAATGTACACATAACTGTTTCTGGGTCATACAGTGGGAGCACTGACTCGTTATCTTTCTGTATGAGGTATTCAGAGGCACGAAAAGGCCTTGGCACTCAACTTGCATTAACTTTTGATATGAGTCAGACACCCAATTATCCTTTGTGCTGGTGAAAAATCCACCCTCGTCTCTAATTCTTCTATTTGCATAGGAGTTGACATCTATTAAAACATCATTAGGTATGCAGTCAAAACAACATAACACTTCAAAAAATTATTGGTAGTCACAGTTAATTGCCTGTAAAATATTTCTTTAAAAATTCAGTAATTGGGTTCAATATTTCAGATATCTCTTCCATAGATTTTGGGGTTGGATATTTACCAGGAGAGCCTCAGCTATTGGTATTTGCACCAGAAAGAATAGAAGAAAACTACAACACAGCAGTAGCCTATGTTTTATGAGTAGCTCTGACTTAATTTCAAAGTTATAATTAAAAGAACTGAAGTGCCTACCAATTCAATATCTCTTTACAGTGTTGTTAAAGCGGTGATGAAGTCTATGAACTTGAAACAATTTTGAGCCCAAACCAAACAGAAGAAAATCTTTAAAAGAGGTGTAAATGATCATTGCAAAGTACCTTAGGAAAAAGCTAGAAAGAAGCACAAGCTTGTTAACATGGGATCACAGAAATCCAAACATGCAAGCCATAAAATGATTAAAAAATATTAAAAATTAATACAGATTAGCCTTTGGAACTTATCACAAAATGTAAAGAAAAAGATAGGAAAGCTGGCTAGCATGAAGGCTAAGAAATAGATGAGGTTTCAAGAATATGAGGAGCTAAAGGAATCATGCCACCAATATGATGAAGTGCCTCCTGGGTCCTGTGAAGTGGCCATTAGACAAACTCACCCCATCCCTGTGGGACACCGAGTGATCCATTCCCTGCCCGGGATCGAACGCTTTGGTGTCACCGTGCCCTGCAGGACACCCGAGTGGCCAGAACACACACAGACACAAAGCACTCCCGAGCAGTGCCCAGCTGCTGCCTGTGCTCCACACACAGTTCTCCTTGGAAAACCCACACAGGCCTGCACCAAAGGCTTGTTGAAAAGGTATTTTTTCCCTACCGTCATTTCTGATGTGGTCATGTTTCAAACAGCCCTGTGAATGCACAAAGTGCAGCACTGGCAGAGACTGTGAGAGTTGCAGTTCCACACTGCCTTCCCATCAGCAACAACTCTGAGCACAGAGCTGTGCTGCACAGTGAACGTGGAGAATAAAAGGGAAGCAAAGATAAATTGGCAACAGATCAATAACCTGCAAAGAAATGATCTGTTTCTTTAATAAGCCAGAAATATAAACTGATACCCAGAATAATATTTTGGCTTGAAACTGAGTGAGAGACTGGAGATTACACCACCTGAATGAAACAAAATACCAGAAATTTATCTGAGTGCTGCATCACTCTGAAATTACTGCAGACAAATTGCCTATTTACTCAGAGGAAGCCAGCTATGGACATGAGTAAGTATTTCTTCTTTGTTAAAATGAAAATAGTATTTGGTCTCTTAAAGCAAGGTATAATACAGCGAAAACGGCAAGTGTTTTCTCATCTATCCTTGAATCCCTTTATAAATGGAAAGGCCACTTAGCAAATAACAGAAATGGATGCAGCTGCAAAGTGAATGGAGATAAGTGGGGAGATGAGCAGCCCCGGCTGTATCACGCTGTTTAGTACATTAAGTTAAGGTAATCCCATGACTGGGATTTGAATATCATCTGCAGAAAAAGCATTTCTAAGAACCACTCCAAGATTCAGTTTAGCACCGTTTTGTATGGCAGTGGGGGCACCTATAACTCCAAAAAAGGTGCCTGTCCAGCCTGAAGAGGATGACCATGAGCCATCAGATCAAACAGCAACCAAAGAATTACACAGACTTCTGAAATAAAGGAAGAAATCAGCTTGAAAAGTACTTTGAGGCACGATTTTTTTTTTTTTCTTATAGCAGAGGAGAGAGAGCAGTGGGAGGCAGACCTCACAGGGCACAACATCCACATCACCTGTAGGAGAGGATCCCCCCACAACCAGGAGCTGGGATGATGATTAGAAACTTTTGGGGATTATAACTTGAAGGGTGCTTATAAAGTCATATTAAACCTCTTATACTGCAGCTCATCTGGTGCATTACCAACACTGGCCCTGAACACACAGTTCACTGCTTGTTGGTTAATTATGTCCCATTAATAAATCAATGAAGCGCTTTGATCCTGATTTGATTCATGTTAGATTATGTGAGCAGCTCCTCGCTGCAGCAGGAAGGTGTCACAGCCTTCCCTGCCTGTCTGTATGACAAATTGAGAAACAACAGGCTTCACAAAATTCTCAAACATTTTATCACTAATTCAGCCCCTTGAAGGAAATTACTGATCCATTTGAGAACTTACCAGGGAGAAAAGGATTTGCCATGATTTTAGAGGGACCAAAACGTCTTTATACGAGCAAAAATAATGCCATGCTGACTTTAGGCAAGCCTGACCACTCTTCAGATACATAAAAGTCCACTGTGGTTTTGGGCAGCTGATGAGTTTAATATCAAGTTTATTATTTCTTCCAATAAAGAATTTATTTTACAATAAGCAGAGGCCTGAAACAAGCATTAAAACCACAGATATTCTCCACTGTCTCAGTCTGTTCACTGAACTGTTTTCCCCCAAAGCAGACAGGCACTCTCAACAGCACAAAGAACAACTGGCAGGTCACGGCGCAGGAGGACACCTGCTACAGCAGCAGCAGTTAGCAACTCCCAATTTGTTATGTTGGATTACATTGTTAGTTTTCTGCTGTAAATTGTGTTTTCCTGCAATTCCGCTAAGCCTAGGTGAACTATATACCATTCACTGGAGTTTAACTCTCTGCTGACTGGTCCCAATAAACAGCATTTGTTGTCACAGCTATGAGTTTAGAGAAATGGGAAAAACAATCCAAGGGAAAATATTGTAAAGGGAAAGTGACAATTACATTTCCTTTTATTGATGACCCTGAGCACAGTAACATGCTGGCAAACATCCTTCTTCCCACTCTATCACAGCCCTCAGCACAGTGTGTCCTACATGACCACTAACCTTCATTTCACCTTTTTTTTTTCCTCTTTTCCTGATGGATGCAAAGCTGCACAAGGATGGGACAGATCCACACAAAAGCAGGCAGGAAACAGGGCTTGAGTTGGCAGTGCAGGGGCAAAAGAGAGAAAGAGATCACAGCTCTAGGCCACTCTCCTTCACTTTCTTTAAAAGCATCAAAAAGCTACATGATTGCATCTAAATTAGGAAGGATGCCCACCTGCCCTCAGTAGTCAGTATCACTCCAAGGAGCCACTAAAGCCTTTTGGGAGAGATGTCCTTCTGGAAACAAGAGCCACAGGAGTCTGTATGCTTAAGAACATGGAGCCTGACCTGAATGGAGAGAAGTTGACTGGCAAAAGGGATTTCCTGGAAGGTAAATGTATTTATTCATTCTACAGCCTTTCCACCTTCTGTTAAATTTATGAGCTTTTATGTTCTGTTATATTTTCAGCATTCAGCTCAAAAAACCACAGCCATGGCACAGAAGGAAAAAAATCCCATAAAGTCAAAAAGCATAAAGAGAGATTTAACTGCCTTCTCTTAATTTTTTTTCAGCTCTGGGATAAATCTTTGATCCAGGCTGAATGTCTCACCTACTCTCCAGCAGGGGCAGAGGAAAGGCACACCTAGAACACCTCCCAGAACTGCTGCACTGCTCCTGGGCTCTCCCCACAGCCCAGTCCAAACACCCAAGGGTCAGATGCCAGGGCTGGTGCCTGGATCACCCCGCCAGGATCTCCACAGGTGACAGCAGCAGGGCTTCCCCAGAGCTTCTCCCCTGCCTGTGCTGCTGCCACCCAGAAATTCCCACGTGAGCTCTCTACCCAAACACATCAGCTCTGTCTGATCTGCCTTCAGTGGCTGCAAAATGCTGAGCTCTAATATGTGACAGCAAGGGAATCTAAACCATTCCACTGCTGAGCTGTCACACACAGACACATGCAAGTTTTGGATGATGCCAGGCTGGTCTGCCAAACAAAATCTGCTGCAAAATCTTCTCAAATTAGGAAGAAAAAAAAGCAAACAACCTGCTTTGTTTAGCTTTGGTTGTTCTCTTCATCTCCCAAAACTGTGAGCTATAAATCTCCTCAGAACAGAGCCCACTAACACGATTTCTAACAACCAGTAACACCACTGGTACCAGGCAGCTGTCACCACTGTCCCTGCTCAGGCTTCAGAGATTGCTCATGGGAAAAAGCTGGAATAGTACCTGGGTTTTGGTTTTGCATCAGAAGAATACAAGGCTGAAAGGTAATTATTATATTTAGAAGAGGATACAGGAGCTACCCAGCAGATATTTTATCTGTGATCCCACCTGGTTTCCAACGGAAGGGAAATCAGCCAGCCTTAAGAAAGTGCCTCCAGGATGGGTCACAATAAACTGAACAGGAGAAAATGAAGCTCAGAAAATTAAGCTTTAGAAGTTTGTAATCTTCATCCACGAGCCCAAACGTCATCCTTCCTTACTGCCACAATTTTAGTCTAAGCAGCTGTGATATTTGCAGCAACTCCTTTAATACACCTGAAGCCAGGCTCATTTTAAGAATATACATTTCCCTGGGGATTTTTTATATGTAGCTTGCAGTATCTAGAGAATATACATTTCACTTGGGTTTGAGGAGAAACGAGAAAACAATGTCAGTATTACATTTCAATGTCACCAAGCAAAATTCTCTTTCAGGGTGCTTTTCAGAAACTCAATTCCTGCTCTTTGAGAGCAGAAAACTTGGAAAAGTAGTTTCAACTTCCAAAACTCCATTCTTATCCTCCTCACCACCTGCACATGGAATCATTTCATTTGGTGGTACAGGAAATGCTGCTACTCTCAATTCTGAACAGAATCACTAAAATACTGATTAGCCATAAGGTTCTAAACTGAAAGCATGTTTTAAACAAGATGGACTATGCACAAGCATAGCCCAAAAGAGTGGATTTTTTTGGTTTTTCCTATTTATTTTTTTTTCTCCTCCTCACAAGAACCTATCCAATCTCCTGGTGCTGTGCACAGTCCAGTTCAGCTCTTCCTCCCTGACTGTGAATGAAGTTGGGCCAAGAGCATGTCAGGTGTGCAGTGCTAATGCAGTGAGGGCTTTACTCCTGCACAGCAAATAGGAAGCAACGTTTGAATGCTCCTGACTCTTCTAATGTCACCCAGCAATACAGATAATGGCATGAAATGCACAGTCCTCGAGGTTGGCAGAACAGATGGAGCCTTAACCTTTATGGGAGACTCTGGTTACACAGCTTCTGCATCTTAAATAATTTATAGGATCTGATCATATGGGAGCTTCAGCTGTGGAAACAGATGATGCTGAAACAAGATCCGATCCAATCTGTTCATTTGCCACTGCTCAAAACCTGGGAAGGGTGAACAGGTCGCCCTGAAGCCCACGGCGCTTGGAGGAATGGGATTTCCAGCCCCATACACTTGTTTATTCCTGTTTATTGCTTTTAACACAACCCAGCATCAGTTTGTGGCACACCACGTTTGCCCTAGCTAATCAACTTTAATCCAATTTTGCTCTGAAACCAAGCAACTTTTCCTCAAATTACAGTTCAGATGCACTGCAGGTGAAAATTAGGCAATCACTGCACATGTTATCAGACAAATGTTTAAGTAAAAAATAGAAGCTAATTCTTAAGGTAGAAGGTACAAATGGGTACAGGGTTGAAATGGTAAACAGGACCTCAATTTTAGATACACTGAGAAGAAACTTTAGCCAGAGAGCAGCATTTGTGCTGACCCCAGGACAGGCAATGCTGGCACAGGGACACTCCAGGGGCTGTGGACACAACACAGAGCAGAGCAAGCACAGAAATGTACACATCTGCCCTTCCACAGAGCAGGGAGAGGCAAATGAGGGAGCAGCATGAGCACTGGTACCCAGGTCAGAAACACACATAACTGCCCGTATTCAGTATGCCTTGTCAAACAGCTGGGGCAGTCTGAAAGCTCCCCAAAACCATTTAGGAGAAGCATATTAAATCAAACCAGCCCCAGTTCAGATGACTTTAAAATTCCAGGCTAAAAACTGCTTTATAAAAGCTGATTCATGAACAGACTAAATATTGCTGTTCTGGGATGCACAACAAAAAGTGGGGCAGATGGTCTGGGGTGGCAGCAGCTTCACTCATCTGATTTTAATCCATCACCACAACCCTGTCAGAGCCTCAGTCACGTGTGTTTCACTTAACTCACTCGTTCGGGTTCACTCAAGGCATCCAGAAAAAGCCCACTGAACAAGATGTACAGCTCATATTTACTACTCAGCCCTGCCAGCATTCCTGCTTTTTTCAACAAGATTGGAGAAATAAATTTGCTCTTGGCTGCGAGAACCTCTGCCAGGTTTTCCATCCTAACTGTGTTTTAATCGGATCAGCGCTTAAACTTTTCAAAAAACAGTATTTAATGAAAACAAACAGATGTACAACTGCCGAACGTCACCGGGAGACTGTTAACATGTGTCATCACCGAGTTTTAATAGCAAAACTAAAAAAAAACGAAGATTGAGAGTTGTGACAGGGAAATATGGTTGCTATAGAAGTCCAGCTTCCACCAGACAACATTCCCAGCAGAGAGGAGCTCCCACGCACAGCCTGAGTTGGTGTGCACATTTCAGCCCCACAGCCCCTCCTGCCCTCCCACTGCTCACCCTCAAGGCTGCTGCAGGGCAGGCCACTCCTCAGACTGCTCATTCAACAGGAAATCCTTCCAGATATAGGCGGAAAATATAGTTTTCTTGACGTCAGGCTTCAGATGGACTCCTCCAGCAGCGTGATCCACCCAGAGGCACTGAGCAGTGGGAAATGGGCAGAAACCTCTGCCCAAGGGAGCACACATCTCCTTTTGGCAGCAGCTCTACACTGCAACCTCCTGCACAAGTGCACCCACCTGAGCAGGTTCTGAGTTACCAGCCAAGGCAGCTTCTCCAGAGGGTAATTCCACTAGCAGCACGCTTAAAAATACCCCCATCCACATTTATGACTCCTATTTCTAAGAATAAAGCTGAATAAAATGGTTTCTCCCTCTACTTCCCACAGGAAAGCAAAGCAAAGAGCCCATCTAAACTTTCTTTCCTTTCTTAATGAAACTCTTATTGATTTTTCATCCTAGTGAATCATTGCCTTGGAGCAACTTCTTTTAGCCGCAGGTCCTCACATTTAATTTGTATGTATGCTTAAGGGAAAGTTTATCAACAGAGTCTCCAGAAAGATACTAAAAAGGGTTTTATGAAAAAGCTATGAAATTTTACATACAGCATTTACCAGCCTAGTTTAACGACAACAACAAAATCCAGAATAATGCATGACATTAACAACCAGCAGATTCCTGTGACATCCTTTGCCACCTCCATGCAGCTGTCAGTGCACAAAGCATACAGAAGCCAGGATGAATAAATTTGTGCTGATAAAGAGAAAAAATAAAAAAGCACCACAACAGACATTAATTCACATGTATGGATCTTCCACGTGTTAAAAGCTACCCAAAGATAAGGAGAACTGAACACGTGTGTGTGTGTCCATAGGATAACAGGACAGTTTCTGGCACTGAAATGTGTATTTGGGTTGGGCATAAAGAAACTGCTAGGATTTAGTGAATAAATAAATGAAAATCCATCAGCAATGGATTAACAGACAAGACAGCTTTGCCAATACCAAAGACATAAAAAGGAACAAATCTCTGATAATTTACTCTTAAGCTAAAATTTTCCAGCTGCTTCAATTGCTATTTACATGGGAAAACAACTAAAATGCTACAGACCTTTTAGTTCTCATTCATGCAAAATACACTCATTTTACGGGTCTAGGGAGGGAACAAATTTATGGGCCAACAGGCAGCATCCAGGAGACAGTAATTCAAGTAACTATTAATCAGATTTGTCTCTAAGAAAAGGAGATACCCTTTTGCTTAAAAGTTAATCTTTTGCATCGTGACTAATATTGTCTAAATGGCACTGTCCACAAGTAAAGTATTGACTAGAATTGGTTCCACAAGACCTGAAAATAAGGATCTTTCACAAAGTATATAAATTTCTGGGGACAAAAAATTTAGAAAAAACAAATCCTACCCTATAAAACTTTTAGAAAAGAAGTTAAGAACTTGAATCATCTGTCACTTTTATCAGTTCAACACCTGTTAACCTTGAGAGGTGAAGCAAAAGCAAAGTTTGATGGAAACCTTTTCCCCATTCTCTCAGGTCTGTCTTTTCATTAAAGTATCAACTCACTAGAACTGTCCTAATGATGATAACACAATTGTCCTTAACTACTTCCCAAATTACCTGATTAAGGAAGGAATTCAATAGTGTTTCCTAGGTGGTATCTATTAATACCCACCAGCAGAGATCTATAGCAGAGCCTGCAGCGCTGCCCACACAGCCGGGAGCGAAGCAGGGAGAGCATCCACTGCTGCTCACAGGAATGACAAACAACAAACTCAGAGGCAGCTTGGATTGTCCAAGGGAAGAGAGGTCCTTGAACTGCACAGGAACAAGTGCAGGATGAAGCCAGATGAGATCACCTATGCAGGACTCTTATTCCACTGAAAACGATGTGGCAACACCAGCACCAGGAGCAAGAAGGAGATTTCACAAACACAAACAGATTGATAAAAAAATCATCTGTTTGTTGCTTGTGACAATTAGGTCGTCTACTCCAAAAAGGTTTAAGAACTGTAAAAAGTGATGGGGATAAGAAAAGGTTAGGGAACTTCATAACTCTCACTAAACAAGGCACACCAAAACACTGAGATTAAAAGAAAGAACATTTATAAAATCCTACATGAAGCAAACATGAAAAGGTTGCTCAGCTGCAAGATAACTGAGTAATGTAACCTTTCAAAGCAGCAACAAAAAGCGATTAGACCATCCCCTGGATTGAAAATGATTGATTATGCTGCTGGTATTGGGATTGAAGTTGACTGTAATGCTTTTTATGTAATTGTTTTATTGAATGCTGCATAGCTTTTTTGGCAATATAGTCAGAACTCTGCAAGTTTCACCAGTTCTTCAGCTCCTGATACACTACAGACACAGTTACAATGTATTTATCCCAATGACACTGGATTAAATGGCACATACTAAGGTTGCCTCCTGACCTTTCAGTTAAGGTCTGTGGGGAATCTTCTGCCTGCAGAATCATCTACTTGATTTGAGTACCAGCAGCTTTCCATCCTCTGCATCTGTTCACTGGTTTATTCCATAAGCTATATCAAAAATCTTAAATCTGATTTGGGGCCCTGTGTGCTGTAATAATTAAATCATTCTGAGGACTTGGAAAGCTGGCTTATCCATTAAAAAAATCAATCAAGGACAAGTAAATCACAGTGAAGAAGATGAGTAAGTAAAACTTTTTTTATATTGGAGCACATTAAAATATCAATGGGAAAAGCAGTGGGGACGGGGAGTTGCTTGATTTTAACCTTTGTTTTTATCTAAATAAACCAGCTTCAAAATTTAAATGTAACTGCACAGAATTACCTTTTCTCACCTGCTTTTCAATTTCTTTGATTTACTATCCCCTGGTATCACTCTCTGCTCTTTGAAGAGAGTCCTGGCAAAGGTCAGCAGTCAATTAGCCATCAATAAATACCCAACATGAGAGTGACAATTTCAGGCTGCCGGAGCTCCCATTACTAAACCAAGCAACATGTTTGAAAGCTCATAACAAAAGGCATAAAGTACTTTGGAGTGTTCCGAACATAAATACAATGTTACCTTTAAAGCAGTAAGTATGAAAAATATCAAAGGAGGTATGTAATACCAAGTTTTATCATCTATTGCACACGTATATTGATTTAACCAAGACACGCTCACTTATCTACAAAGCAAAAAATTGGGTTTTAAGTACTGTACTTTGCAAGACCCTTAGGGCACAATAACATTACTGTCATCATTTACTCTGACTTCCCTGTCTCTCATTTGATCCGTCCCCAGTCTTTTCAAAACATTGCAGCTCTGTTTCTATTTCTATTTCCCAGTGTCCTTGGCTGGATGGCAGCACTGTAATTACACACGGGTGACATAAAACACGGGCAAAAATTAATGCATAAACACACACAGGCACTGACATCTAAGCAACACATTTAACACTCAGGCACATGGATAATTTTCCCACTGCTGTGCATACAAGGATGTACTCGGGGTTTTGGGAAGGCTGTTTTGCACACTTTCTCATGTTTGAAATTGTTTGGGGACAATCCTGAAAGTAAGATCATCTTGGCATTTTGCAGAGGCATGCAGAAGATGGAGGATTGGTATTTCCTTAAGAGAAAAGTGGGATCAATAACAGTTAAAAGTTTGGATAAACCCTCATTATCAGATTCCTACAACTTCAAAACAATTCTGTGTGAGCCTCCTGTTAAATGCAGAAAAACCTCAAATGTGCAGAATCACAAATTTCATGCTAACAATGTTTTAAATCAAGATACAGCTATAGAAGGGTTATGAAATATTTAATGCCAATTGAAAAACAGATGTACTGAATTAGTTTAACTGAAAATACTAAAGTTTATATAACTTATTCTAGTGATACCCCACACGCATTTATCACATAGAGCTGCAAGCAATTTACTGAAATTCATTTTCACTTCTGCTTGAACACAGCATTACTTCATTAATGCAACCAGGAATATTAAGGGAATAGCAATAAAAATATGAGTGCTACCTTATGAGCACTATAGTTAATAACAACTTCTCAAAAGTTTCTGGTGTTTAATCATTAAAGCCTCCTTTTAATCCTTGTCTGTAAAAACTCTAATTCACTACCCCATCCAGACCGCTGCTTCAAAACTCTGCAGCTAATACACATCTAAATTTATTAAATGCATAGAAAAGTACAGAAATAATTTTTTCTGTATCCAGTGTCTCCACTGTTAAGATCTCCAACTGACAGAGGAAAAGTGCTTATTTTGCTTAAGAGCAGATGAGTGATATAAAAGTAACTAATGGGTCAAAAGATGTTAAAGATGTCACAAGCACTGAAGTTTTCCTTTCATCAGCTTCAGACCTGTGAAAGTCATGATTAGAAATGTCATCATGTAGAGAAGTAAAACATGCCTCACGTAGAGGCGGACATTATTACTACTGAAATTTGAAGGTCTTTGGATCTCAGGGGTGATAAAATAAACCTCAAAGGACACCAAACAGTGAAAAATTTCAGGCGGTAACACAAAAAACACCAAATATCCCTCGGATTTAATCACGTGGTTGGCACAAGTCATGTTTCATGCTTCTGTTGACTTGTTCAGTGGGTCAATCAAGTCCTGATGAAGACTTAAAGAAGTACCTACCTCGCACATTTACTTTTCAAGCATATTGAAAATCCGATATTTGAAATGTCAGAATTTTTCAGGAGTCATACAGCGTGAACTGTTCTTGCAAATGAAGCGTAGGAACACTTTTAAAGCTGCTGTTGACTAAGCCAGGGAATACGAACCCTTCATTACCACTTAATTCTGTACAGGGTATAAACACAACCCTGAGCTCGCTCGCAGTTCCTTGGGCTGTGCCGGTGACACCAGCCCCTCCTCAGAGCTCAAAGCCTGACAGCACTGCTTTAAGAGCCATGAAGAGCTTTTAAACCAGATCCTTGGGAAATAACACAAAATCCAAGCAGCAAATATACTGCTTAAGGTAACTAAGGGAGGCTGCCTGGTCCTTTCCCCGGGATCAGCTGGGCACCACAGCACACGCTCGGCGGCGTGGGCTCCGCGTTGGAGGCGCTGGGCTGGCTCCTCTTTGAACATATGCCCTTTCAAGTGAAATTAATCACTCTCTTTATCACTCCTGCAGCATCTGGAGCCATAATCATTACCCAACTGCTGGGAAAGAAATGAAACCACTAATCGCACGGGGAGCAGGGCTTAGCGTTCAGAGCAGGAAAGTTTTTATTAAGTTCTCATTTGAAAAGTGATTTTTCATGGCTGGCCTTCCAGGACATGTCACACAAAAGCTGGATCTGCTTCAGCAAGTGTCTACAACTCACCCCCAGCATACAGAACCAATGTATTTAGAAGCACAATAATGAGGGTTTAACACGCTTTTCCAAACTTAGCTCTATAATCCTAAATCGCTATTACACGCAAGTACTGCACGGAGACACATTCAACCACAAGCTTTAAAAGGTCTCTGGAAGAAGGAACTGCAGAATTCTGCAGATGTCACCAGGCAGTGACATCAAGAGCACCAGGCAGTGCCTCTGGAATCACACCCTGCACTTAGATTGTCTCAGCCCAGGCAAACCGAAGCTCCTACATTCAGAACTCCTGTATTAAGTGATCATTTCATCACATCTATCCACCAGCCGAGGGTGATTGAATTAAACAGTGGCAACACTGTGGAAATAACCTGGATTACCATGAAATATCCCTTCTAACTTCTCTATTTTTGTTTTCCTGGGTTTTGCCATTCAAATCTTTTGAAACTAAGAAAGAATACAAAGAAATTCTTTTTTTCTTTTTGGAAAGAAAAAAGAATAGATTGTTGACAGCAGGTATTTATTCTCATAAATACCCAAAGAAAAAAAATCTAGGGAGTAAGGCTATCAGAGGGCGGACTACCCAAACCTCACGAAGAGTCCCTAGAAAGAGTCAGCAGCATTACCTGCAGACTGAGAACGATATGTATTTTAGGGATTACTAAGACAATTTTGTGTATTTTCCCCCATAATTGTGCTCTACACAAGAGCTGAATGAGGAAGTGATTACCCCTATATACTGAAACCATTCAACTAAATGGCAAAGTAAAACTCTTAAGATGTAATTATTTTTTAAAAAAAACCTGCAGAGTTCTGAACAAGGGCAGCAGAATAATTAAACCTAGCACTCCACTAAAACAGACTGAAAATGTGATCATCCATTTTTAATGCTCCGCCTATACGTAACAACAGAAATCTCTCCAACAGCTGCATTCAATTAAAAAAATATTAACCCCAAGGAAAAACTACAAAAACATCCCCATCTGTTTTTCTTGCCACTCACTGTGCTTCTTTTGTGACTGAAATACGTACAACAATAAAATCCAACAAAGTTGAATGAAAAGTACCACAATTCCAATAATAAGCTATCTTTTTATTTTTTAAAATGAACAATTTAAAAGAAACCACTTTTGCAGATTTTCCCCTGTGACCCCCAGCTCTGTTCCCATAGTAACTATTGAGGAAAGAAAAGGATAAGAAGCCTAACATATTTTCCCAATACCAACAAAATACAGAAAAAAGCACCTTATTCTTAAAAACTATTATTCTCAAGAAGAGAAGAGGGACATTAAAAGATTAGTGTGAATCTCCTGTGTAATCTAGTTTAAACCACCACCTACTGAACATCTGATGCTGGTGAGACAAAGCGGTTTGTTAAAGGGGGCAGCCTTGTTGGAAAAGAAGTGCTGAAATAGTTTTGTAAGCCCAACAACAACAAAATGACCAAGCACACGCTGTAAAAGCTCCCCCCTGAAGGCAGCAGCCCACAGCCAGGCTCAGCAGTCACCTCTGCCAAAGAACTTGTATTCCAAGCACAGCAAGTGTTAATTTTAGTATTTATTTCTGGGTTATTTCAGTTCCTCCTCTGCTTGCTTTTTTAATTGGGCTGGTACCCTGCACTGCCTGTACTGCTGCTGGAGTGCATTTCCAGGAAATTTAAAAAATCCAGGGATTCCTTCCTCAAGCAGTGCCACCAAGAACCTCCCTCTGCTGCAGGCAGGTCCCCACAGGACACCAGAGCTAATAAACACGCTGAGCTTCACAGACAAGGAAAAACAGCACCAGTGAAGCATTTCTGTGTCTCTAAGCAGCATCCCAAACTCCTCCAGCAGCATTCCAACATCTCTGCCGCTGGCTGGCACTGACTGTGCCACGGCTCCTTCAGCCATGGCCCATCCACTGAGCTTTGAGCCCATGGGACAAGGACAGGACCCAGGTGGGTGTGCGATGGCTGCCATGGCATTTATCCAACCCAGCAGCAGAGCTCGAGCACCTGGAGGAAAGATCAGGCTGGGAAATGGTGTTCCAGCATAAGGAAGTTTCTCCGGTTTTTATGGAACTCTTCAGGAGGACATTTGTGTGGTTCTCTGACAAACTCTCCAGCATTTACTGTCTGAGCACACCAACTTTGAAATGCCTCACCCACCTAAACACGAATTGAACAGCCACTGAAAAAGGTTATAAATTAAGGCAACACATGCATTCCACAGTTCCAAGTGGGATTCAGTGTTGATCATTCCAAGATGAACACAGCTCATCTCCACTGAATCCAAGCTGGATTGAGTGTTAAGAAAACAAGAGCAGATGACGACACCAATATCAGAAGTAGAGTAAGATGGGAGAAGTGAAGCAGCAGAACCATATGTAATAAAATCTAAAGATTCATGGAACAGAAGGGTAAAACTGTGGATAGGAAATGGTAAGGAACAAAGAAGAAAGAAAACCAAATATTTATCAATCTGAAACAGCTGCACTTCTGTCTGAGGAAACATGAGATTAGCTTTGAGGCCACCCTTAAAGCTTCTCAAATATCACTGACTAATATCAACCAGCATATTAAATTTTGCTCCTAATGAAATTCTGCAAAACAACTTCCTTTGAATCTTCAAATATTATTGTTTTTCAAAAATGTTTTGTAGAAATGGAAGCATAATTTATACTGTCTCATAAAATGTTCTTTGTAAATAATTTTTTAGACAAATTCAGAACTAAAGTACTATTTTTTAATTTAAATCACTTTTTTAATGCTTACATAATGAAACTACGCCAACACATTAAAAACAACTAAACTGCTTCAAATGAAACTGTTCATTATAAAATACTTCTTTTTTAATTATTCTGAGATATTTTAAGCCAGACATTTCTAATTACAATTGTAAAATATCAGTAGGTGAAATCTTAATTGAGATTTGATAGAATTCTGAGGAGCAATGCTAAGAAAAGATTTCAATTGACCAACCAGTGTTAAGCAAATATGTTTACTCACAGGGGTGCAGAAGCTTGGAATCCTCAATTCATAAATACATTAGCAGCAGTGACCAAAAGAGAATTACTTAAATTAAAAAGCAGTCTGGCTCAGGAGCAGAGGCATAAACTGATCATGAACAAAGTTAAAGGTAAAAATAAAAATAAGATTTATCATTTCAGAGAGACTTTTCATTATCAGGTTTATGGCAATGTTCTGGTTAGTTTGAGAACAGACCTTAATGGGTTTTTTTAAAAGCCATTAATTTTCAATAACTACTAATGCTGTCAATACTACACGATTGCAATCTATAACCCGAGAGCATAACTGCTGTCCCAACCTCTTAGCACAGTGAAGATCCTTTGAATCGCAGAAAATTTGATTATATCAAGGCTAAATTTCCACTTTGAAGTTTCAACATTTAAAATTCCATCCACCGAGGCAGCGTAAGAACAACCCACAATTAGAACATTCGCCACACAATGAGAAGTTTGGAAGCATCAGTCAGATATATCATAAACCTCCCAGCCACCACACAAAGATCACTAAAAAGCCATTTGTGCTTCATTCATGAGCTGCTGTCCCATCGAATAAAGGAACCACTTCATCCGGGACAGATAATCACTCTTCATTTTGTCCAGCTTTCGGAAAAACCTCACTTGTTGCAGAGCTATTTTTGAGTCTCCTTTCAGCAGGTTTGAGCTCTACTGTCCTTTGAAGACCTGCGCTCCTTTTAACATGTGGTGTACGTAGGTAAAAGCTTGTCTTTTTAAGACAGAAGGTCAAAGGCACTTCCAAACCAGCACTTGACCTTCCTGAAATTACGATCTTGAGAAAGGGCACTTTATGGTGGCATTATCCGAGCACAGAGAACAAAAGACCTTTTTCTTCGTAGCCAGGGCTGCCTCACCCACACTCACGGGTGGTTCAAAGGTTCCTCCGCATTAGAAGTTGTTCTCTGAAAAGTTCATTTCGTCCCTTTTCCATCAGGGATTGTTTCTGAAGAATGACTAAAGATCAAAACCCATTTGCTAACCCTGCTTTAAGGATGACTTTCAAATACGGGTAGTAACTCCAAATTAAAGTTTTTATATGTTCACTTCGGGCAAGAGCACTTACGGCTCACGCACCTGGCTCCCAAAAGCTCATGAACTCCAGAGGTTTAATGGTTTCTTCCTCAGGTAAAAATCTCTCTGCTGTGATCAGAATCATTACAAACCCATTTCCCAGTCTGATACCTCACTTTCAGTGCTCTTCCACTCATATCAGGGAGCACGTCCCTGCTGGGCTCAATAGCCATCCTGATTCATTTTTTGTAGAGATGGAAAATTCACTGGGACCCCACATCTGGGTTTCTAACAATCCCCTTCTTCCCTTCCATAGCTGACAGAGGATTATTTCCATGACAGCATTTTTACCATGATTAAAGAACCATTTTTCCTAAAAATCAGAGCATTTTCATCCTACAAAAAACATTTTTACAGTATTTCCCTTATTAAAGAATAAAGTCACATCATCGCTTTAGCTCTGAGAGCCACTTTTATGAGCTGTGTCCCTCATCCCTTTCATTCTGTTTGTACTTTGGGGGAAAGAGCCCATGCCTGAGGTGTCATTTCTGGAGGAGCTCATAGTGATGGGGAAACAAACCTGC
Organism: Acanthiza pusilla; assembly: GCA_036630365.1. NCBI lineage: Eukaryota > Metazoa > Chordata > Aves > Passeriformes > Acanthizidae > Acanthiza > Acanthiza pusilla. The sequence continues at coordinate 6,196,788 of JAXCHO010000039.1, forward strand.
CCAAGAGCAACAGCAAGAATCTCTGGGAAGAGACACTTCAGCATTTTGTAATCCTAATTATCAGCCCCTCTCCTGTAAAACACCCAAAACACTTCCTGTGTTGAACATATCTTACACTTAATTCTGACTTCAGAACTAAACTAAATTTTAGAGCCTTACCAAAAAAAACACACACAAAAAAAAAAAAACCCACCACAAAACAAAACAAAAAACAAACAAACAAAAAAAAAAAAAACAAACAAAAAAAAACCCAAAAAAACAAAAAAACCCCCACTAGAATTATGTTGTGGACTCGTGTGTGTATGTCAACACTCTATACACAGTTTTAAAAGCCTGTATGGCCATCACTAAAACACAGCCATACTGGTTCCAAATTCCAGGAACTCTTAGGACTACTCAAGTGTTGGAGAAAATTAACATGGTGAAATATGCAAATTGCTAATTGGCAACTGCATTAAATACTATTAATTTACAAGAATTTAGGTCCAATTAAATTTAGCAAGTGTGAGAAAATTATTCAGCTATTTGATGTTGCTGAGTAATTTAGCTGATATGATTATTGCTTTCATGTTTAGTGGCCACTAAATGAGTATCTGACAAGCAATGTCTGGAAAACAGAAGATACAGTGTACAGATATTCATTTATAACTTCTAGGAGCCAAATGCTCAAAACAAATGGTTTTAAGACAGGCCACAAATAAGCACCATGAAAGTGATAGCCCTCCGAATAGCTGAGGGGAAAGTGTGGATAAAATTACTTCACACTGCCAAATTCTCATGTTTTAGAATTACAGAGCCTGGAGTTTTTTTGTAGATGTAGTGATTTCAATACCGTTATTTACCCCTAGACCAAGACCCCCAAGCCCAGCATGAAAATGTAGGAGTCTTCATTAGATAGAGCCAAGGATTTAGCTGAAAAGAAGTCTACATTATAAACTGCAGTGATTATATGAGTTGGGTTTTTTCTTTTTTTTCAGCCCCATCCATATTAAGGATGCCTCCCTGGACTTCTGTGTGCTAGGAAAATTTATTTCAGTACATATAAATTCATTTTCATAAAGTCAGAGCTTTCAGTAGCATAATCTTATTTAATTATAAAGCATGACATTTCAATAAGAAGTTGAATTTCTCTCCAGCAGGTAAGTAACTTGCCATGCTTACAACAGACAATTCAAGATTTAAAAACAGAACAGATCATCCCTTTCCCATTATGGATTGCTCACTTCTCATCAGATGGTTTTATTGAAAAAAAAGGACACCAGCTGCAGGTTTTCTTTTATTGGAATGGATCTGCTCAGTTTTGACATTAAAAGTTACTTCTTTTTAGGTGCACAATGCTGTGCTTTTATTTACTTTTTATTATTTTGTATTGGGCACAAAAGTCCTCAAACTATGGGATGATTTTTTTATAATTATTATTATTACACAAACCACAGACATCAACAGGTCAAGATCTCCATGATCTACATGCCAGAGTGATTTTAATATCTTGCTACAACAGGTTACATTAACCCTTCTACCTCTCCAGATCCACCTACTGCACTTAAGTTACCACTCCTCTCTTGCCAAAATATTTCCTTTTAATCATCTGAAAGACCCCTGTGATTTAATCATCACCCCTGTGATTAACCATACCTGAAAAACCTTTTCAGTTAAGGTAGGAAAATGGAGACAAAAGCAAGCCACATATGCCACCCTGACAGCAGACTGCCATTTACTGCCCATTGTGCTATTTCTTAGAACAACTGCAAAAAAACAGGATTTGGGATTTAGAAATGCTGCTGCTTCACTGCTACTGCAGAGAAATAGGGGCTTCACAAATTATAGCTTGTTTGTCAGCAAAACAAAATATTTTGGGTGAATATACTGGAACATTTCAACCTGGAGCTAAACATCTGGGGGTTAGATGTAACTTTTCTCTAACTTTCAACAAAATACTACAATGGGAAGAAAGGGGGATGTTTACAAATATTGGAGGAAAATCTTCTCTCGATCAGGACAATACATTTGGCTGAAGCTCACAAGTTATTTTCATTTGGAAAACATATCACTCAAAGTTGTTTTCTACCTCATGTCACTCCATAAGCAGAGAAAGTACATCAAAATACTCTGAGGATTTGAGGTTTTTAAAGTGACTCTCGAGAGCTCAGATATTTTTAATCCACTGTGGGAGTCACAAGAACTGACAATTTTCTTGTGCATCTGGAAACAAACCTTTACAACAAGCCCATTGTGGGGCTTTCAGAGCAGGGTGCCCACACAATCTTCTTAGTTCTAAATACATCTGCCCCAGATGCCTCTGAAGCAGTGAAAACTCCTTATTTTCAGCTGGAATCATCAAGTCAAATGAAAGTTTGATGACTTCCAATGCAAAGCCCTAAAGACTGACGGTACAACATGCTTTGGAACTGAAGAGAAGATAGACAGCACTGAAGGCTCTAATTTGTCTTAAGAAAACAACTCTACCTTTCAAAGCTTGTTCAAAAATCATGTAAATAACAGCGAACTGGAGAAAAGAAAGTTGTTGTTTATTTCCTCCTCATTTCACATGCCAGACAGTGTAAAAAAAAAAGTCTTTAGAAATAGAGTATCACATTGTACTTTACCAGCCCTTCCCCGGCACTCAGCCTCCCAGCCTGGCAAGAAGCTGGTGTTGATTCTATCAGGACAGGAGATGTCCCAGAAAAATTGCTTCATTATTCCACTAATTCAGTCTATTACCTTCCAAAGAAATGTAATTAAAAAACAAATAACCAAAACACCAAAGAACCTCTCAAAAAAAAAAAAAAAAAGGAGGGAAATTATTTTTCCATCACATTTAATCGCTCTCTTGCTCAGTCAAAAAAGGCCAAACCTCAAAGGGATCCTGGGCAATGAAACCCCTGGTTCAGTTGGGTATTTTTGATTAAGCATTTTAAATAAACATTTCCCAAATGTATGGTGGTTTCCACACCTTGTGCACGCCTGGCTTTGCACATTCAACCACTGCATGTATCCAACCTGACTGAGGGACAGAAATCATTCACTAAATGCACCAATGAAAATAGATCAACTGAGAGCATTGACTTCTGACTCAGCTCATCCTGAGAGATGCTGGTGTGCCCCTTGCATTCAAAAATTAAAATTATTAAATATTTCAAAGAAAGCAGCATTAAGATGATGTAAAAATACCCTTAGATGAAAAGCATTAAGGAGTCCAGGATTATGTTCTGGGTGCATAATTGCAACAGACATGGAGATTACGAATGTGAAATACAGATTAACCCCTTCCATTTTTCAGAATGAAAACAAAATAGAATAGAAAGCATCAGACTTTTTTAATTCATTATTGAGCTAAAACAGAATGGAAAAAGGGTGATCACTCCATCCTTGAATACAGCAAGTACCTAGTAGAGAAGCTACCATATCTTTTTCCTACCTGTTTTCCAGACAAACTGGTGACCTCTCCTGGCTTCCAGATCAGCTGTTTGCAACATTAAGAAAACAAACAAAAGGAAGGGCTTCCCCAGGCTCTGCCATGCCCAATGAGGAGAAAACCAGTTCTGTTGTAGAAGCATAATTCAGATGATTCAGTCTCTTGTCTTCTTTGGTCCTAGAATTAACAAAAAAAAAATGCTTGCTAAAATATTTAAACCAGCAAGGCAACAGGCTCAGCCTAGGGGTAACCTGGCGGCCTCTGTGCATTTCCCAGTCCCCATGTGCCTGATTTGATGAGGACAAGTCTGTTACAGGTGCTTCACTTGGAGAGAGAGAAATAAAAAGAAGGAGGGGAAGAGCAAGAGGAAGGGCCAGCTCCCAGAGGAGCCACAGTCCCATCCTACAAAGCCACTGGAAAAGCTTTTAGCAGGTTCTTCAGAAGAAATCTGCCAGTGCAAATAAATAGCAAGGGATCCAGTGGCACTGAGTGCTGTGTCCCTTTTCTCTATTTAGCTTTAGTAGGAATATTATCATGATACAGGCACACTAAACCAAAGTGAGAATGGACTCCAGGTGCCAAATTCAGCCCCAGATACAGACCCCACGCCCTACACTTAAGATCCCTGAGAAATGAAATACCAGGCCTGGAATGCTTTAGCTCTGTGCTCTGTGTAAATATGGAATACACGAGAGCAACAGCAGAAACACAGCAGGAAAGCAGGGAAACAGGGGGTGCTTATTAGCACATGATGAACCAGCATGAAAAGGAAAACCAGACACTACTCAGGCATTTCTGTGCAATTTGGGACTCTCATTCAAGCTCCCTTTGCATCTTTGAGCTCCAAATCAGCAACCAGTTCCTCCAGAGAGGTCTCTCTGACTAAGGGATTTTAATTAAGCTCCCCAACACTTCAGACAAACACCAGAGGAACATTGAGAATGAGATAGGAGTGGATCAAGTCCTGCTGCTGTGGCAGTTTTAGACCACACAATTCATTAAAAGAATCACTGTGTGGTGCTGGAAGCAAGGAGGAAAGTTTCTCTGGGTCTGCCATACAAAGCAGGAGACAAACTCCTAAATGCCAGCTTCAGCTAACATTGTTTATGCACTACAGAAAAGCTCCAGACAACAGAGATTAAGAAACTCATACAACAAAAAAAAACCATCTTGAAAATTCCAATTCAGTCTAGTAATTCCAATCTCTGCATCTCTCATTCCACAAGATGGCCAACTAGACACTTAGGCAGATTTTACACGAGTTTCAGGGTATTTTGGATTTATCTATATTCAGGTGGGAACAATGTGGAAGACTCAAAAAACATCCATGGTACTTCCACATCAAACAAGTTTCTGATGTAAATTTACATATTAATTTTTCTGATGCAACAGTTTTTGTATTTACACCATGTATTTATACCATGCTTAAATTCTCCCCAGAGTTCTACTTATTAGTGATTAATCCTACTTTTATAGGTAAAAATGTCACATCCGTACTTGCTTAAGAATGGAGATAACACCTGTCTTCGAGATTTGTCTTCATGGGCATAATCTTGGCGATTTTCATTAAAATTATCAGTTATTAGAAGTTTAGTCCAGAAAATTCCATTACATTCCTAACCTTATAAAAAGCAACATTGTCATAGCACATAATACACAGCATCATTCTTGATAAGAAACTGAAGATAAATCTGGAAATTGTGCACACTGAATATACAGTAAAGCTTTTAATTTCGGGCTGTATTCAAATTACTTTGAAACAGTTTCCATCATGATAAATTCATGCAATTATATTTAATCAGATATTGACTACTACAGTGGGAGACACAATGTAATATCTGTTATCTGGTTAAGCTCATTCTTGTGTTTCATATGAATGGCATCTCATGTACAATCTGAAAACCCACAAACCTGACCAAATGCAAGGGGGCAAGGGCCTGATTTATGCTCTGCCTGTGTCTTCTGGATTAATTTTATTCAGAATTGACATTTAATTCGGAATGCAGCCCACAAGTCCCAACACCCAGGCAGTGTAACACAGACCACAAGTGGCCTCGTAGGAAGCCCACGTGAAGCTCAGAAACCTTGAGCATCACTGAGAAATCCAACACACAGCAAAGCCCTGGGGTGTGGGGAAGAAGGGCCCTCAGACAGCCTGAAATTCAGGGATTTTCCCCTCAGGATGGCTGCTCACCTCACACAGAAGGGCTGAGGAGGAGCGACTGGCGCAGTGCCTTCAGCATCGCAGTCACCATCTAGGACGGTCGGAAAACAGAGTCACCAACTTCCTGCCAAGGGAAAGAGTGACACTGAATTAGTGACACTGGCTCCATTCACACACAGAAACACCAAACCAAGAAAGAAATTAGTCAGATGCTCAGATTTCAGTGCTGCAGGGGAGCCAAGCACCCAGCCCTGCACAGACAGCACTCACTGGACTTGCAGGGCACTCTCCAGGGCCTGAAAATGCCATAAAAACAACACAACTTCAACAGGCAGGGGCGTGAAATGGGCAAACCCGAGGAAACCTCAGAGAAAGATGCTGAGATTTTTAATGAAGCACCAGTAGTGTTCATGAGCTGCTTTCTCAATGCACTGCCTCCATCTCAGCATTCCAAGGGTCAGGAGCAGCAGCACGTCCCTGGGAGCAGCAGTCTCCTGCCCAAAACAAGAGGTTTCACATCTGCTCGTTCTCTGGGCAGGACTACAGAGATAACTGGCTGCTGCTCCCCACGGAGCCAGAGCACAGATTACATTAAGTCAGAAAAAACAGAAATAAATTAGGCGCCATGGCACTGATTCTAATCTTCCCCACCCCAGCAGAGCTCAATAGATTCCACTGATTTACACCCCAGCAGAGCACAATAAAAATTTGCCTGTGTATCTAGGTTTGTGTAACACAATTTGGAACAGTAGCTGTTCTGTCCTGATACGATAAAAAATTATTGCACAGGCAACATATGCTATCTACAGAAACATGAATAAATTACATTATGAAGGCCACCAACACTTCACATCAAATTTAGTTACATGGTATCTCAGCTCCCAAATGTGTCAGCATGGCTAGCTGTAAACTGGCAAATAAAGACAAAAAAGGAGGGAAAAAAATGAGATTAACATTTAAAAAATTTATTTCACTGAGACTAATCTTGATTAAATTCATGCAATTGCTTAAATATCATAAAACCGTAAAATGGTTTGGGTTGGAAGGGACCTTAAAATTCATCTCATTTCAAACCCCTGCCATAGGCAGGGACACCTTCCACTGGACCAGGGTGCTCCAAACCCCATCCAGCCTGGCCTTGAACACTCCCAGGGATGGGGAATCCACAGCTTCTCTGGGCAACTGTGCCAGGGCCTCACCACCTTCACATTAACGAATTATTTCCTAAATATGTTCAAGATATGTACTTTAGTCTGAAAATATGTCTTGCTCTTCCAAAATTCTCTTTAGTCAATATCCTTTACAACACAGGCCTGGCCAGTTAATAGTTTGCACTAATGGATTCTCTTGAAATTAAATAATGAGGTGTTGTTTTGATATTTGCAGGATTAGTTACAAGCATCTTCGTTATTTCGTTTGGTTTGTATGGAATCTTGTTTAGACAAACAAGGATATCATCCCTTAGCTGTAACGGCTGGGAATACACAGGCAGTCTTGAAAAAGCCACGTGAAAGTTTTCTAATGATCATAACAACACATTTACATTTTCTAATCCACTGCTAATTCTCTTAATGACAGGATTGAATAAAACTAGTTTTGAAAAGCAGACTTATTTTAGAAACTTACATTTCTGCTGCAAGTGTGGCATTGCAGCGTCAAAATGTTAGAAATAAATAAATATGCACAGAGCTGACAAGTATCTCATTTCTGAAGTGATCAAAATTTAATTTCATTTTCAGCCTCAATGGAATATCCAGCAGCCAAATCCCAGTCTAATTCCTGTTTAGCTAGGGAGGGAAAAAAGCCTCTGGGAAAGTTTTACCATTTTCCAGCCACTGCTGAGCACTCGGAGGAAGGTTTTTCCAAGTGACAGGCACTGTGCTAGTCAAAGGCACATGAGAGTCCCCAAAACCATCCAACACGGAAAAATAAAAGACTCATGGCCCAATTTTGACACTCTACTCTCACACACTGCACTGGTAGGAAAGAGACCAGCTCCTCCTTCTCCAAGTTTCCACAGGACAAAGCTTTCTCCAGTCCTTCTGCACCATTTCTGTGGCTTAGGCAAATTCAGCCTGGCTCTGCTCCAACATGGATTTACAACATATTCAATACTGAATTCAGAAAAAGATCAGCTTAAACTGATCCAAACCTGAGACATGATTTCAGCCTTGTCATACATCAGTTCAATTCCCCCTGACTTCACCGGGAGCTGTGACCTTTCCCATCACGGGTAAATCTGACCTACTTTTTGGTATGAGATGGGAATGCTGACAAGGACACCTGGGTAGCTCTCTCCATTTAAAACACATGATGCAATTAGAATAATCCCAAACACTTTAAATAGCAACAACAACAACAAAAAAGAGCAATTACAGATGATATGTGCGGCTATAAATCATTTGGCAGGTGTCTAGCACAAAGATAAGCATCATTAATCATGAATAAATTTTCTTAATACAAATGTAAGCAGTAACTGTGCAACTGTTTGCCTATTACACACAAATCCATCGTGTGTGATATCCCAAGATAATCTGGATGTTTATATCATACCCTTTATACTCAGATAAAGTCTGCCTTGCCTGCTCAGAAAGCTGTTATCCAAAAAGCTAATTCTCTTCTGTCCTAAAGCAGCAGAATGCCTGGCTTGGAGCAGCAAAGGCTGATCACCACAGACAAGAACTGCTGACCATTCCCTGGGGGAGCGATTTCCAAAAAAACACTAATGCTAGTGCTACAGGTATGGAGTTAAATAAAATAAAAGTGTTTGGACAGTCACATATGTCAAACTAGGAACAAGCACTCAAATGTCAGTACCTATGTGCCCAGTCTTTTATTTCATGATGAATGTAGTTACACTAAACTTCTCTCATATTTCCATACCTAAAACAAACCCTATACATTTTTCCACTTACACATTTGGAGGGAGACAATCTCCTGGTTAAAGCAAAGTTCACTCCACTTCCAGCTCTGTCAGAAACTTCCTGTGCAAAAAGTCACCCAAGGTCACGCTCTGACACTAATACTCCATTCTGCAAGCGCTCCCCGTGATTTCAGCAGAGTGACTTTGCATATATGAGAATGGTCGCTTGATTTGCTATACCTCTACTGCCTCACCTCCAAACCTGAGCTGAGAATATTTGCTCTTCTTCCAGGAGCATTTGAGAAAATCCTAGATAAAAGCACACAGAGCAAATGAGTGAGATTTATACTTCAGGTTGACAACTGCCTGACAGCATTTTTGTCCTAAGTGGTCACTCATTGGGAATCCAAACATTAATCTCCACAGTTCTCTGGTAATTTGCTACAAAAACTCTAAGGGTAAATAATGCCTGGAAAAGTATGTGGTGCTCTCATATCTGCATAGGGAAGATAACTCCAAAAAATGACAGTGTAAAGCAGCCTGCTTTGGGTGGGAGGAAGCATCACAACCTCCAAACCAACAAAGCTCAACACACATTTCACCCTGGTCCATCTTCAGGTACAAACTTAAACAACCTTCCCCAACACTCCGCTGCTGGAAAGCTCAGAAAGTCATCACCATCTTTACCAGTTATATTTGAAAGTCTGGGTATTTTGGAGACGCTTATAGTCAAAACAGTAAGAATCTATTAATTATTTTCATTTTATTCTATTTAATTGTATCCAATTCTTGTTCCACAATTATGAAAGTTCCCGGGGATTAAAAGCAAGAATATGAAATTACTGCCAACGAATTTCTTCTTAACTTACATCAATTTGTTTGGGGCAAAAAACACGAATCTAAGTTTTCCTGCCTCAGTCTCTGTATATCCTAAAAATGTAACAAAAGCAGGTTTGAATTTAGAAGCTTAATTATAAACTTAGCTAAGTGGATTATAATGAAAGATGTTCCAGCAAGGGAGCTCAGACTGATGCATTATGACTACATTAAAGAAAACACCAGAGAATAGACTTTCCATCAGTAGAACGACTTTAATTACAACAGTGCTGGAGCAGAACTGTTCTGTGAAACAATGCTGCTCTTACTTCTCCTTCACTCTGAGTACTTCCAATGGACTCCACGGGAACACACTTGACTTTCAAGAACACAAAATGAATGGGATTTGCTGACTCTTCCAAGGAATCCATTCAGGAGACCAGCGAAATACAGCTGAGGCAAAACTCGCTTCATTTGCACACCAACACGGATGGTTTACACTCCCTCAGAAGGGCAGGAGATTCGAAGTGGAGGATCCAGGACACTGTGCAAGGCTGTCCTGATGCTCCCCAGCTGCCCTGGCACAGCCCCAGGCCCACTGAGAGCAGAAGGAACGATGCTTAACCACCAAGGAGCTCCCCAACACCTCCCCCTACAAACTGCATTCAGTGTGACCCAGCGCCAAGTGCCCAAGGGAAATCCAAGCCTGGACTTCTCAATGGGATACAACAGCCATGGACCTTTTGGTGTTGCATCTTAGCACTCCAAGTAGGGTAATTTACCTTCACAAATGTTCTTCAAGCCATTATCATATCCCTTCCAGCAGGAACAAGTACAGAGCAATTAAGATCAAAATGCTCAAGATTGTCAATAGGATTCTCTCATGAACTCTGGCATTGATTTTTATCTGAGCAGCAGAAAACAGAAAGTGTCCAACAACTTTTAAGTAACCTTTTCAGGCTGCTCATGCACTTTCATATATTTAATTAAATACCAAAAAAAAGGCTGTAGAAACTCAAACCAAACATCTCATCAACAAGCCAACAGTCACTTTATAAACTGATGGAGTCTCATTTTTGACCTACATCATTTTGGTGGGTATTTTATATAGGTTATATATACAACATTACAGCTGAGTGCCTCATGCCAGGCTTCTCAGCCAGCACAGCAGAACAGAGACTGGAAAAAGCTCAGTGATTTCTTCACATTATAGCACATCCTTTCTGTAACAACAAAACTTCATAGCTTTGAGGGACAAAAAAGTTTCTTTTTGTTTATTTTTCAATGGATAGAGAAAAGTTTGAGTCTATTATCAATATGCTGCTCTGCTTTAGCTTTTATCATTGGCAATGGATGAACTGAGGGTCCTTTGAAACTCAGCTATATCTAAGAATTGCTGTCACAGTTCCACAGATCTTGGATTACTGTTAAATTGCAATTAAACAAAGGCAAAGGGAGCTGGCACTACTTCCAACACCATTTCAGTAAATGCTATTGCAACGTTTTGTTCAAAGAGGATTATTCTCACTTCACTGGCAAACTATCACATATAATGCACATTTAGCAGTATAATACTATTTGAAAACTAGTGTTTGAAATTCCTTTCCTTTAAAAGGCAAACCTGGAAATAGACTCAGTAGAGAGCAAAGTCCCTACTTTAGCAGCAGGACCATTCACATGGAAAACAACAGAAAGGTTCAAAGTCACCAATTACAAGGCAGCAGAGTTTCAGAAAGAGAATAAACAACCTCATAACCTCTGGTGCTGGAACAACAGCAGATTTCCTGAGTATTCCCATTAAAGTGCTTTCAGTTCAGAAATTAAATTGCTTTACTGCAGTGATTTTCTTCTGCATTCTGATATTACTTTATATTATTTGACATTAGTACAGCATCACAGGCTGTAGGTCAGGGATTTTTTCTCTCCTCACTGGAATATGGCCACCATGTAGAGTTTATCAATCTTAAACACAAGGTCAAAATAATACAATCAAGTACCACCAGGCATATGAGCTCAGCAAAGACTTGGGCTCTGCCTAGCAGGGAAGGACCATCTGCTTCGCTGCCACAGGACTGGAGTAGCTGAAGCTTATCTCCCATCTAAATTGTTATACTCTACAGTTCCACACATGACCCAGAGCAACTGGTTCAACCAAACCCCTGACCAAAAAATAACTGCAAATAGGCAAGAAAATCTTACAGTTTTCACCTGTTAATCAGTTCTGGGGAGAGTATGTGGGGTTCAGTTTTGAACTCCTAAAAACTGGTGAGCTTGGCTGAAATCTCCAGTCTGGTACACACAAACATGCAGAGGCCAACTTCAATACTTCCTATAAATGTGTAATTTTCCTTCTGCTGTTACATACACACTAAGAATAAATTTTTTTGCCACAAGATCTGTACCTCTATTTGTAGGTAGTCATTATTATTTTGTCATTTGTACTACCTAGCTGTAGCCTAAACCCAAACGAGCTAATAAGAGGAGACACACACACACACACATCCACAAGATAGATCCCATTTCAAAAAACTCATTTCCAAAGTGCTGAAATAAACATTTATTCCAATGCATCCTCTGCCATCAGCTGTTTATTTCAGTGCCCCCAAGTACAAACTCATAGGAAAGGAGAAAATAAAGAGCACAAAGCACAGCAAACACTAAAGCACTCCAGGAACACACAGGCTCCACAGAGGAGCACAGTTCATCAAGCACTGACACTGTAGTTCTCAATTTCCCATCAAACATCATCCATGGAGTCCTGTGATAAAGTCTCCTACAACTGAGGCTTCACCATTTTTACAGAATAAAATCCTGTATAACTCAGGTCCCATGTCAGAATGTATATTTTAAATAATTACAGCTAGAGTTGTCAAAAATCAATTAATCAAAGACATTTTGTGACTCCTGAACACCAATTCATTCATTTCCCTTTTATTTACTTTGCAACAGTGATGCCAACTGGCCCAGGCAGACAGCGTAACAAAAGGGTCAAGGAAAAACTGTATTGCTTAAATGAAAAAATAAAGGTACAGTGAAGGCTAAAAACAGAGGAAAACCCCCAATATTGGCATAAGGAATCTCTAAAAACTGCTTCCTGAGCACAGACAGACACCAAAGCGCACACACTGCACTCTGAATTGAGCTTTTACTAATTGCCACACAGACTTACTCCAACGCACCAAGAGCAGCACAGTGCAGTGAGACGAGGCTTGTACTGAGTAACAGCATCTGCTTTGTAGCTGGAATTCATTTCCAGGAAGGCACGAGCCGCTCCTTGTACCAAACTCCCTCGTGCTGCCGCGCAAGGGACTCCGGGGAAGGTGTCCAGACCTCCTCTCCCTGCCATGGCAGTACCCAGGAAGAATGGGACTCTCCAGAGCACACACACAGCAGCCCAGCACCACACCAGCACACACCATGCCTTCCTCCAGAGCAGGAAAAACACCAGGCACGCACTGCAGCTCCGTACCTGACACTGGGATGTGTGCCTGAAACTCAGGCATGCCCAGGCACTTGGCAAGAGACACAGAATCAGGTGTGAAAATGTGTTTTTCTGTATCAAAACCCATTCATAATATCTGCACATTTACTTAAAAGTGAACTTGCTTTCAACCCAAGATTAACTAAGCAGCAAAAACTCCAAATTGCCATACAGGCAGTTAGAAAGAATGACTCTGCCCTTTAAGCAGCTGGAGCAAGCAGCTGAGTAAAACCACAGATCTAGTGAAGAATTCTGTGATTCTGTTACCTTTTCCATTCCCATTTCTTTTTCCCTGTTGCTGGCTATAGTCCCTCACTATATTTTATCACGTTGGAAATTCTAATCTCTTTAGGGTGAAAAATACATTTGCCCTGAACACAATATAATGATTCACACAGGGGTCCCTGACACTGCCGCAGTATTGATACACAAAAATAATCATAATTAGATGAACCGCTAAAAGACCTCATTGTAATATTATTTAAGCAAGGTCAATTGCCCGTGCAGGTTGTTCTTACCGGAGTTCACGTTACATCACTGCTCCCATCATCCTGACCTTCCCTGCTGTCATCCCCATCACAGTTCAATTAACAGAGGAGTCCTGCAGTGGCTTGATGAGCATCTGCTGCCTCTACCCGGCAGTAATTCAATAAGGATATGCCATAGGAAGAGATAATGAGAAGTCAGCCCAGTTGTTCTGTCTCCCTCCAGGAGAGCAGATGAGTTTGGTTTATGGGAAAGAGCATGACCTATGAAAATTATCAGTTAATTTTATATTTCAGAGCCTCAACATGCAACTTAAAGTGTTCTCTAGTTTCTCTGGTGGTGCTGCCCACTAGGACCCAGAACCATTTTTCCTGGTGAGTCCCTGATTAACAACCCTTCCTACATTGAAAGGATTCATCTTTTCAAATTTTCTCACCGCCAGTTCTTCCAAAGGAATGGTTTCTACTCATGCATTCAGCAGCAGTCGGTCTGAATTAAAAAATTAAACACCTGAGCATAGAAAACAGGCCAAAACTACCACTGGAGTAATTCAGGCAGAATAAAATTCACACATACATCAAACCTGGATGAAACACTTCCACGAAACCAAAATCTCCTACGTTGCAGAAAGTGTCAGCCTGGGACTTCTCTCCCTGCCCCAGAACACACTCCTCACTGATCCCCGAATTTTGTTTCTCCCTCCATTTCCTTCTGCACCTTTCCAGCAGAGGCTTCCCTAAACTCCCACCTATACTCTAACTCTCTCCTGTTGCTTTAGGAATATCTATTTCATCTTAAAAACTCAGAGCCACCTACAGACCCATCATCTACTCCACCACTGGATGTCACAGGGGTTGTGTCTGAGGGATATGGCTCTGTGTGGATTTATTTTTGCCTTGTGACTGTGGTGTCCTTATCAGTTTTGCAGCTTTATTTCAACAATCTTATTCACTGAAATAGGAAATTAACTTGATTTCAAATATAATTTTCTATTTTATGTCTCCTTAATAGCATTAAGGCACAGATTTACTGAAGATGATGGGCATGAGAGGAGAAAAAAGGAAGATACATTTCCTCCCTGAGTTCTGCAACATGATCCGTGAACCACAGTGAATTTACACAGCTGCCCATTCCCACAGCCCCCCATTCACAGCTTCATTTCCCTCAAGATCAGCTTCATTTGAGCCACGTCCTTTCCCATCACACAATTATCTGCACTGCCTGCTCTGACCACTCTTTTCAATGAGTACAGTCACCAGGGCAGTTCATTCCTCATTCACAGGACAGGAGAGCTTGGCAGGTCCCTGCCTCAGCCCAACCTTCTGCTCAGAGCAGCACCAGACAGCTGTGAATCACACAAGGCATTCAACATTGTCCCCAAATTTTTTTGTTTGCTTCTGTTGCCACCAGAGAGCTCAGTCTGCCAAGCTCACACAAACTGACATGAGATCTGAAGTTGTGGCTCACCTCTCCCCAGTCCCACAACCAGCACTTGTCCCCATCTCAATACCCTTCTCCTCTCTCCATTCAGTTCTGCCATCTCGTAACTCACCACTTTAATCACCTGCAGCAGCAGATCCCCTCCTGGATACCTTGTGCTCAATCCTCAAATCCTTCCTCTCCTTTGCCCCCCATTCTTTCCCATACTAAACTAGCTGATGTCTTCCAAAAAGCAACAGATGAAATTTTATTACATTTACCACCAGCTTGGTTTCTTAACCCCTTTTCTCACCCTACAGTATTGTGTTCCTTCTCCTAACTAGCCCTTTGCTCACTTGCATTTCCCTTCTACTTTCTGATTCCCTGGGGATCATTTTCATGACTCCCACATATTCTCTTCTATTGTTTTCCACCTTTCTTTGGTTTTTTTTCCCTTGGAAAAGCTTGAGGAGGAAACACTAGACACACTACATTATATCCAAAAGAGGATACTATAACAATTTTAGAGTTACAAATAATCAGCATTTAAGAAATGCTAGAATTAAGGCTGCCTTGCAGGAATGTATTAAGACAGTCAGGTTTCATGATTACATCTATTTTTACCATATTACTAAAGTCTATATTAAAATGCAATTTAAATCTATCTTTGACTTCATTTGCTTTTATCTATTCATCGCACTTGCTTTCAACTCTCTCTTAAAGCCTTACTCATACTTCTCTTTGAAACAGGCAGAAAGTACCTGTAAATCCAATAACTGCATAACCGCAATCACAGAAAATGTTATTTACTTCACTCTTAGCAGTTATGTGCACCATTAAAAAAGAAAACATTTATCTAAATGTATTAGGTTAAATAACTCAAAATTTGATAACCACAGTATGGACTAGCTTCCACGAGAAAGAATAGACAAAGCCTATGCAACACATGTGTCACACTAGTCAAGGCAAACTCATCAGACTTCTGCAGGTTAATATATTTCTCTGCTCATTTTTTCCACTTTTCCCAATTAGCTGAATTAATAAGTCAATTAATGCAAAAATGCTTCTGTAAGAGCACACCCAGATGGATGTTTACCAGCCTTCAGCCTTCTTTTCCATGTGTTTCAGAATTTAAATAAAAATTGAACCAACCTTCAGGAGAAATCAGCGCTGGCAGACGTTCTCTTTGTGGGTTCACACTAAGAGACATTAACAGCTTCTGCAGTAAAAGAGCTGTACTTAAACCTGAATAAAATCTTCTTGCTAGCTGAAAGTATTCAGTACTTCTTTCACAAATACTTTCACTTTTAAAATGTGCGTCCACTCCCAGAGGTTTGTATTCCACATTATTTGGGGAGGGACTATTTTACCCTCCTCTAGCATTTTCTTCCTCCAGAAAGATGGGAATGTGAACCAAATACAGGACTTGATATCAGCAGTAATCCAATATATCTGATTACACAAACAAATCTAAAATTAAATTGGAATTTAAACGGCAGAAATAAATATATTGCAAGTCCCAGGCATTTCTTTAAAAATTGGCCTACCAGGCAATATTTGACAGAGGCAGTGCAAGAGCTGGGTCATAATTCTATGGATATTTTTTTCCTTATGTGGTAAAAGTAGAGGGGAACTGGGTTACTACTAGAGTTAAAACTCCATTTACTATGTAATTTTTACTCAGTACACGAGTCCTTTTTTAAAGCACTGCAATTGCTTTGAGTTATACAAAAAGATTGATCTGTAGAAAGTGGAAAATGTCTCCTGCCCTACTTTCAAGAGTGGGATTTTGTCATGCCAGCAATTGTTTCACAGGATCATTCCAACTCTAAGATAAAGGAAAAGGAAAACAGAGAATTTTTGTCCTGTGGGAAGAATCTCCTCTGAATTACAGGAAAACACACATTTGCAAATATAAATACGCTTAAAATCACAGGCTCTGCTTTTCCTCTATTTGTTACTTTTCCTGCTAAACAAAATTAGCAGTGATTTGGATTTGGTGTTAATGAACGCCGAAAGCAACTCGGCTTTCCCTCGCCCAGGGCCTCTGTAAACTGCAGTTCAGCAAAACAAGACAATCTTCTTATCGTGTGTAAGAGCTCAATTAAATCATCATTTTAATGTAATCCTATTTAGTAGCTCTCACATTTTCTGTCCTGATGCTAGTGGTGTTAATGGCTTAAAAAAACAAGGAAAGCAAAAAAACAGAGGTAGAAGGGAAGAAGGCAGGAAAATGCAAATTCTGTTTCACTGCAGATCATTTGATGGGGGAAAAAACAGAACAGCAAATCAGAACCAAAGAACCCCAAACTCAGAAACATGTAACATAAAATCCAACAGTCTTCCTGGACCCCAATCCAATCTTTCAAACACCATATGATTGTGAGTTGAGAAAAACTGGTTCAACCAAAGACTTCCAAGCAATTTTCAAAAGTTTGCCTGCTTCAATCAGCAATACACACTTAGAGGTCAACACCTTGCTGAAGAAATCAATGATTATTACAACAAACACTCAAAAAACCACACAAGAGGGCTCTAGAACACCCCTGAAATGCACACAGCTCTTTATGCAGAAGCGACTAATCTCCCAGAGTACTATGTAAATTGGCTGAGCTTAAAAGTTGCATTTAAAATTATCCTCAATATCCATTACAAAAGAGAGGTACCTACCCACTGATAAATTAGCAATTGTAATAAGGAACTGTAAGGCTAAGGGTAAATTGATTGTTGTTCCTAATTTTCCCTTTATTTTAATCCAAAACTCTCCAAATTGCAAGAAATAAAAGTACAGGCGAGAGGGTGAGCAAAAAGCTTTTGACTGCATATAAAACATCTAAAAATAGTGCTTCAGTGTATTTCCATATGCTGGAAGTAGCAGTGAATACCATCTATATAAATCCATTCCTAGCAGAGGTTTTCAGCAGCATCCAAGACTTGAGAATCAATTGTAAATTTGTATTTTAGATTAATCAATAAGAAAAGGCACAAGACACACTTTAAACAATACACAGCATTTAGCAGGCAGACACAGCTAGGCATCATCTCATACAAAATAGATACAGGCGTTATTAGAAGCCATATATTTTTAATCTCGAGGAATTTATTTGGGAAGAACTTAAAAAACTGCTTTTAAGAAACGACTTGAGGAGGTTTGTTGGTGATGTAGGACCTGCCAAGGCAGTGGGGGCAGAATGCCCCAGGTGATGGGGCTGGTGCCAGCAGCTCCACGGGCAGGGACAGAACCCACACACACATTGGGGAGGGCTTCCCGCAGATCCCTGAGAAGTGCCCACACCTCCAGCAGCTGCAGGGCTGCACTGGAATATCAATGCACACCCCACCTTCAGATGAACGAGCTGGCAGCACGAGGCACAGAAAAGGCAGGTTCATCCCTATAGTAGAACATAGAGGAGCTGCAGATGCCTTTGCCAAGCCCACCTCGAGAGAAGGTCACCCCACCAAAGCCATGAGGGCTCTCCAAGCTCAGATCAGTGCTGTCAGACTCACTGAAGCAGCTGTCACTCTCGACACTCCATAGCCCACAAATCCCACAGGAATAAGTGACAGATGTCACATCTCCCAGGAGTGAAATGATGATAGTATATACTCAGGAACTGATGGCCAGCTCAGAGGTGTT
Source organism: Acanthiza pusilla (assembly GCA_036630365.1). Taxonomy (NCBI): domain Eukaryota; kingdom Metazoa; phylum Chordata; class Aves; order Passeriformes; family Acanthizidae; genus Acanthiza; species Acanthiza pusilla. Next base: position 6,215,069 of record JAXCHO010000039.1, read on the forward strand.
TCTTTTCTTTGCTGGCAGGATTGATGTCTGGTCTATCAGCTGGGGAACAGCACTCAATCCATGAGGGAACATTATAAAGACACTGATAGACTATCTCACACCAACAAGGGGAAAAAAAAAAAAAGGAGTTTTTCTTCTCTATTTCTAGACTAGGCCAATTATTATCAGATATTTGAGTGATGACCCTGGGAAATGACTCCATCTCGAACAAAACTTGTACCAGCATCAGAACTAGGTTGAGCAAAACCATCTTGTCCTAATGCCAGTTTGTCAGATTGTTGAAGCACTACACCAGGATCAGGGAGCCACCAAAACCCCAAAACACAACAGTGGCAGTGCTCCAGGCAAGGGAAGATCTTTGGATTAGAGACCTCTAGAAAGTGCATCACTTGAGATGAAACCTCAGAAGGCCTCTCAGGGATAAAAGTGGCAGTAAATAGTAATGCACCAGCTCCAGTGAATGCCCTAAACATTTAACTGCACAGTTTTGTTATCTCTTGGCAGCCTAGCACAATCTTGCCATGCCATGCACACTCCACCAGCAAACAGTGAACCTTAACATTATCAGCGATTTGATACAGCACAAATGCTTCCCCTTTTTGGGGGATTTCAGTGGACACTTTACACACCCAAACTGATAGACAGACACTGGAACACAGGGGAAACACTGTTCCTTTGCCTCACTTCACGCATTTGCTGTGCTAAATATCATTGTTTATTAATGCAAAACAACTCATAGAGAGAAGTAAGCCAAAAGTACAGACTTTCCCTTTTTTCTCATATAGCATTTCCCATTTTCCCATCAGAGAAGAGGCAGGAGTTGCTCTTAGAGCTAAAAATAAACATATTATCCTATGAAAACAGGTTAATTAGGAACGAAGTTACAGCAATATAATTCTTTCTGCTTTTGTACCTACAAAGTGCACCCTCATACAAGCCTATACCTCAACATCTGTTCAAACACACCCACCAGAATCTGCTCAACATTTCCATTCCAATACAGAGAGGTTTCTGTAAATTCAAAATAAATTCAAAGGTTGCTTGTTACTGTTTAATTAACTTCTGAACATATTAAGAGATACCTGTTTTCTTCCAAAAACTGTAATTTTATTTTTTCTAATAAACACTGACACCATTTAAGGAGATCACTGTGTACATCCAGTCTCACTTCCTGCATTAAACAGACCAAAGACCCCTCCTGAAAATACCCGCATCCAGGCCATAACTTTTACTGAAGCTATGATATGGACTTTAAATATGGATATCGCCTTGCTTTGAAAGTGTTAAAAGTTGGGAAATAAAAAATTGTGTATTTATGGAAATTCTTCTTGCAGTTAAGCACCATTTATGGCTATAAATTTGGATTTTGAAGTACTAAACTAACAAACGAAGAGGAATGTAAGCAGTGGACCCTGTCTCTTCTGTGCCTTTCCATTCCAATACAGCAGTCAGAGTCTGACTGATGGAAAAAAATGACTGGGGAGGGGAAAAAAAAAAAATCATTCTAACCTTTTTAGCAATACCCTCAAATGTGCCCAGTGATTTCAGGTGCCCCTTACAGGACACAGTAAATGGGCTGGGATTGCAGAAAGCAGGTGATGAGAAGCTCCAGAAGCCAGACTCTTTTACAGGCACCTTAGAGAAATGAAAAAGAAATGTATCCAAAATTATTCGCATTACATACACTATTGCAAGTTCTCTTCTGATTGCCTTAGGGGGGTTAAAACAGCAGCCTGTGAAAAATAAGTATCCATCAGGCTCCTTGTGATTTCCAGACATGCTCAAAAAAAGGTTATGCTTCTATATAATCCTGACATGCCAAGTGTTATTTGGGGATTTAAAAAGACATTGTAAGGATCTTAATAAAAGCCATTATATATTGCTATAGGATATGAAAAATATTAAGATAGATTAAAAATGTTTAAGAAACCCCAGCTTGTGCAAGAGCCTAAGCTTTTGTAAAGAAGTGACTCCATTCTGAAAGGATCCAGTTCAAAAAGTCTGCACTAGAGAAAAGAGAGGATGAAGAGAAAGGAGAAAAAACCACACAGAAAGTTATGTCTAGACAAATCTAGTGCTTACACTTCTTAATTAGTGTAGCATATATGAATTTTTCATGGCAAAAAATTCGATTTCTTTTAAAAAAGAAAATCAGTATGAATTGAAAGCTCTAACTCTTTCTTTAAAAGACTGCAAAGAGCATTAGATAAACCCTGTATCAAAGGAATTTATGCCATTTGATATGAAGTATTACAATACTGGACCCGAGTCTGCTGTCACTGAACTCAAATGAAATTTGTTAGCAACTTAATCCCCTCCAAAAACAAGCTCCTTGGTCAAAGCTCACTTTATTTCATTTCCAGAAGGAAAACTGTCTTTTTGGATAAAGCCCTGGAACATGTAATGTATGCACATGAGCAGTCATAGACATAAAATACACTCATTAATGTACTTCCTAAATGTGTTCATTAATAATATCCCATTTCCCACAGCCTCTTAGAAATACCACAGCAAGAAAACACATATGTATTGCAGCTAAATGCAAAGATGGAAAAAAAATCCATCAGAAATCAAGTTCACTCATTTATTTAGCATGACTCCTCAGTGCTTCAGTGCCTCAAACAAAAAAGTGGCCTCTTGTATCTCTCAAGTTCAGTTTCTGATGTAAAGCAAAATATTAAGAAAATTACTAAAATGAAATCTGAACAGTAGCTGCCCATTCCCCATAAGCTAAAAGTTATGGTCTCATTTTAAAAGCAATTAACTCAAGTACAACCCCATCAGAGAGAAAAATGTAAATCTTTATTTCCTTTATGGTTTTACCTAATTAAGAAGGTGTCTCATGGATTGTTCTGAAGCCTGGATTTGCATGGATGCTCCTCAAGGCTTCCCCCCTGTTTCCAACACAACCTCAGCTGTTTCATCATCTCACTGCTGCTTCTCTCACCTCCGCTCTCCACACAGTGACAGCAGTGGATGGGATGCCCATCACACATGGAATGCTCACCACACTGGGGATGCTGGAGCCCTCCCACCCATGGCAGCACTGAGTTCGTGTGTACTCCAGGCAGACACAAGCTGCCATTCCACACACAGAAACAGAATTGCCTTTGACACACCTACCACCGTGAAACTTGGTTTAGGCCATGCAGCAGAACAGAGGCACGCACAGTCCAGGCTAAAAATAAAATTTAATAATACATTACACACAAGCTCATAATCAATTAGCATATATAATTTGGCAACACATTCTATATTATTTGATATGGAATTGATTGTCTGCAACTGGCATGGTACAAGACCTACAATTAAAATTAATCACTCCTGCTACAACAGAAAAAAAAGGCCTCCATAAATATTCCTCTTACAGTCCACCACTACTTTGTTTCTTTCCCTTAAGGACCAGATTTATACATTGTGCTATTATATCAGAATCTCCTTTATCTCAGAAGAGGAAGTTTTGTGTCTTTCATGGTGGCAACATAAAATCTGCAGACATCACCTTGAATGCATCCTAAGGGATGCTCAGAAACCCAACAGAAAATTAAAAGCACCTCAACACATCTTAGTGCTTTAAAAGAGAACAATGGGGGGGAGGGGGGAAATCACCTGATGCTTTGCATTAAAATACCCACTAAAAACTGCAACACAGGACTATGGCAACGAACCCCGAATGAGCACCAGGCCAAGGTCCAGAGTCAAACGGGCATGGACAGTTTGAAATATCATCCCCTTCTGGACCTGCTGGTCCAGGTGAAGCTCAACAGAGAAACAACCAAAGCTGGACACTGCTAGGGCACTGAGGGAGGCAGCAGCAAGAGCCCTGTTCTCAGACACCAATTATGGGGTGGATGGGGGAGCTCCCCGAGCTGTCACCTGGACACCCTGGAGCCACCACACTAACAGCACTGCACAGATGCTGCTGCCACCCCCGAGCAGGAGCTCCACGTGTGAGCATAGCCCAGGTTTTGTCTCTGCCAGCCCCAGCAGCACTCTCGGGGTGCCCAGGCACAACCTGTGTTCTGCAGCAACTCTCCTGCATGGCCGCACCACATCGCTTTCTCCTCACAGCAGTTAAGCAGCACACAGAAAATTGAATCACAAGGGTAGACAAATAATACATCACACACCGCAGCGCTAGGAAATCTTCCTGTCCTTTGGAAGAAACTTACTGCTGAAGTCTTAATTTGTGGAAATTGAAAGCCTCGTAACAACTTACATTGGATTACGGCTCCTGCCCGGTTAAATGCCAATACTGACAGTCCTAGACAAGTTCCCATCTTATGAAGAACCATCAGCCACATGCTCACAGGCAACATGCCAGAGCACACTGCACTTCATCTGCCTTCCCTCACTGCAGATGATGTTCCTCAGGGGATGCAAAATCTCACAATCCAAGTACATCAGCTGAGAACTGTGCTGAATCTTCCAAGCACCTCCAGTAGCTGATGGGCACCTCCACTCCTCTCGAAGTCTTGAAGTGAGCACAGCAGTTTCTTTAACTGTGTGTTGGCGACTTGCATAGGGAAAACCAGCACCAATCTGGGGTTAGTCTTGAGAGTAACCCTTATCTTCCCACCAGCCAGCCCAACCAATTGCTGGAAGGCCAGTGGCTCACATCACCTGGAGCAGGCCTCCTTCAGTCTTCTCATCCATCCTCCCAAGTTCATAGAAAAGCTCTTCCAACCTTTGAGAGTCCATAACCTTGGAGTGAGATGTCACTCTCTGTGAAGAAAGAGTCCCCCTGCTCCCTGAGCAATGAGCCATCCCTGGCAGTACGATCTGCCCATCAGCACTCCATCTGCAGCCACAGGCAGGGAACGAAGTGTCAGGCTGACACTAGTAAAGGTTTCGTGTTTAATGGTCACATTTGAAATGTGTCACAAAGGAAAAATATCAAAGTGTACCTGAAATTTTAGTCCATCTTTAGCTGCAGATTCCTTTCACAGCATCTTCGAGCTCCCAGCTGCGAAGATGAATTCAGCAGCACTTCTGCCCTGCAGAGTTCCATTACCAAACCAATCCCTTCCCACCACCGTCCCGTCATGCACCATGTCTGAGCTGGAGACCAGGACATGGGGTAGTGTCAGGGCTGGGCAGCTGATGCTTCTTTCCTGGGGATGGAGCTGCTCAGAACAGTCCTGCCTTTTATCTCCACTGCCTCTTCCCGATCAAAGCAAGGCTCTTCATCCTCACCTGAGCCTGCTGCCAAGACAGCTGTGCCGATTAGGAACACCTCCCATCCCCCGTTCACAGAGCTGGATTACACAAATGCAAATGTTAGACAGAACAGCCTCTTCTCATGCACTCTCATAAACGTAGGTATCTCTCCCTTCCCTTCTAGCCTTCTTAATTTCCATTTTACTTTTAATTTGCATACTCCTTCCAGCCTGGTTTTAGCCCATTTACCACACTACAAATGATTTATAAAGTTTAACAGCAATCATGTATCATTGTCGACATACATATGTCTGACTAGACTCACAGCATAGAGCTTGTTTTAGCTACTCAAAAACTATTTGCTATATGACAACACAGATCATTCACTTGATACCAGTGTTTCTGATAATGTATTTTCTGCACTGAGAGTAAGGAAGCAGAAGACAAATCTGAAGCAAGATTCAGCTGCTTTCTGTGATTATTCACTGCTTTTCATTCTTGCAGAAGTCCTGACGTATTTTGTGTCCAATCTCTGTGTCACCTCTCAGATGTTCTGCCCAAGAAAGTCCTGATGGGCAGAACCTGCCCCCGAGAGCTCTCACCCATGTTCTCCTTTCTGCAACTAAACAATACAGACCATCCAAACGGGCACGGCCAAACTACGACACAAGTTTGCCAACAACAATCAGTTAGTCCTCGAGGGGACTCAGGCTGCTCTTGGGATAAAATTTCACTCCTGAAAATCTGCATCGCTGGGAAACACATTCATTTGTCTGAGTTGTGTTAAATCCTGAAGCTTATCATTTCTCATTTCAAGTTATCACAGTTGTGGAGAGCGCATGAAGCATCGAGAGCCATCACCTGCGCTCCTGCAATTCACATGTGTTACCACCTATCACACCACAGCACGGAGCAGCCATCTCCTGTGACCTTGACGTTACCTCTCCCTCCTGAAAGACACAGACCATCATTTTCATAAAGTGGAGGCAACTTCTGGAACCCCAAATGACATTGATTTTCTCATGTCTGTCTTCATACATCTGTAATCCCCAATGACTCCAACATCAGTACCAGACAGCACAAGCATTCATCTTTCAGTCTGCTGTCGAGTGAAACGCCAGCAGCTGACAGCCCTTGCTTCATGGGCATCTATCTGCAGTGTAACAGTGCTAAATAGAACCTGATCCTGAAGATTTCTCTGTTGGCATTTTTTTATTTTGACACCTTTTTCATTACTTTATTGGTAATACCTACTGAAAAACTGGATGCTCCAGATGTCTGGGCAGTCATGGACAGGAGCAGTTTGCATACCAAGCTTGGGAAGCACTTTTCAAGGAGACTCCATCAGCAATAACTAATTCATTTAGAGCTCTAGAGCAGCCTTTTCTTTCACAGGAGGGCAGGGCAGTGTTTGTTACACAGTCTGAAACTCAGCCTGATGGGCTGACCGTCAGTTTTTGTACATGTGCCTCACACACCACTGGTGGCCATGGTGCAGTTTCAGGTGTGTCTCATCCCTGATTTATGGGCTATGATGTGGCTCTAATACCCAACTCCTCAGCCCAAAGACACAGCACCTCTATTCCAGGATGGAGAGGGAGGAGGGCCAGGAGGAAGGACATACCTTTCTCACTTCTTACTCAGCCCACAGCCCAAAACCTTCTCCTCAGCAAAACCCACTCTTTTTACACAGGTTTGACAGCCGCAGCCTGAAGGCAAGAAATCCCTAAGGCACCATGCTCAGATCCATGTTTCAGAGGCCAGCCAGCACACAGACCCACCCATCATCTGGACTTCCAGAGCTGCCACTAGTGACGGGACACTGCTCCACGATTTCAAGGAGCTCACGTAAAAATTGATTCAGCAGGAGCACAGATATCTGTGTTTGTGCTGTCTATAAAAGATAAGCTGAATGATTTCTGATGACCATCTGTTAGGAGTGGCTACTTAACATTCCCATTTTGACTGTTATTTCCATCCATTATTCACCAGACCCTGAACAGTGTTTGCCAATGGTTAGAAACATTATTTAAATTACAACAGAGCATCACAACAACCACATTACAATGTGGCATTTTGTAACATGCAGGTTTGAAAGGAGAAGACAAATTCAAGCTTTAAAACTATTTTGTACTAAGGTACAGCATTAAGCATCTGACTCAGGGAGCACAGACTGACAAGTACGTGGGTGAACAACCATTCCTAAAGGGCTAAAAAACTGCCCAGCATCCAACTAGAAGCACAGGGCAAAACAAATCACAAAAAGGCACATCCTTCTCTTTCTTTTTTCTTATTTGTTGGCTTTCATCTAGTATTCCTCAAAATCCCATTCGTAAAGGTTTAAGTTCTGCCACATTGCTGCTTTTTCGTCTCTGCATATGTATTATTGCTTGCTCGCTATCTTCTACTCTCTTTCTTCCTAATTTCTTTGTAAAAATATTAGCAAATTTTCCAGGAAGAGGAATAACTGTCAGAACTGGAGTGTAATCCGACATATTCCCACCTATTAGGATTAAACTATGTTTGACCCCTGTGTGGTGTGTTTGACGTGGTTAAGATTAATGAGTCAATTATTTCTAGTTGAGGTACAAGGCCCCTAATTGTTTCACCATTTCAAAACTAACCACCACGCTCCTTCTGCAGTGTTTATTTCCCACAAAATAATTGTGGGCAATTTTTCTGTAAGATGAGTATTAGGCTTATTAAAAAAAAAAATTTAAAAATTCACTGAGATGAAAAAGAAACGGGGTAAGTGTACAGTTAGAGCTATTGGCCTTACAGCTTTTCACTTGACAAAGTTATGTTCCCACAAGACCTTGTGCAGTACAGCACCATCAATTGCTCGCTGTTCAGCTGCCCTCCCCAAGGGATCTGAGCTCACAGCTCCAAACACGGCACACTAAGGCACAGACAGTCCCCACAGACCCTCCCAGGGAAGAGAAAACCCACACACAGACAGACCTCTACGCAGTGAGCTCTTGCAAGGCTTGTAGGTCCCTATTCCAACAGACTTCTCAAAGCACAGTTCAGCATTTCTTAATATTGAATACTGAATAAAAATATGGCTATTTTAGAGCAGGTGCAGCCTCACAGAAGTACACAGGTGATGCTCTGCTCCACCACTCTCGAGCAAAGCTTAACAACTGGTCAAGGAGAAATGTACGTGCTGTGACATCTGTGCTCAGCAGAACAGAGAATGCAAAATTCCTGACTGGGGGAATTCAACCCTTTGCTTAAGGTTAAACCACAGTTTTTCAAAGCATTTCAATGCAGGGACAGTGACAAATTCCTCTGAGTAATGTGTGTCTGGGAAACTTCATATGAAACCTCTATCCGTGTCTGCAACAGAGGGTTTACACCATGCAAAAGCCTTGCAGCACTGTGTTCCTTTGGAGCCATTTAAGAGACAGGACTTCTGGTCCAGAAAGAGACCTGAAACAATGTGGAGATAGACATCTTTGGAATCTCCCCATCCTAAAAACACAGAGCATAATCTCACTTTAAGAGCTGGCTCAAATTTCTATTGAAAAAATCTTTTAACTTCTCAATATATAAGCTTATATAAGATGGATTTTAAATCAGCAGCTTTTATAATATGCACTTCAGTTGACCAGAGGTAATCAGAAGATATTTTTAACAAAGTTCATTATAAACCCTTTTAAACATGAACTACATTTGAACTTCCGTATCTTATAAGGCAATGATTCGCTTCAGTTATTCTCTTAATCCAAATAAAGAAAATGGATCAGCCATAAAGACCTCCGAACCAGGTAATCAGAGCAAATGCTTTAAATTGAGGCAGAGCTGCAGAAGTTAAACTTAAGGCTTTGGTCTGATTTGCGGGAGTTCGTTTGGCTGCTTTGTTCATTTTTAACTGGAAGTGTAAAATATAGAAGCATGGCTTGCTCTAGCTCTGCTCTCCAGTCCTGGAGCTGCTTGTCCCAGCTTCACTGACCACCACCACTGATGGGCACCACCAGCGCAGGAGCAGGACTCACCATCATGGGAGCACGTGGCTCCAGAGAAAAGGGTTGTTCCACCTCCCCAGCCACACCTGCACCAACAAAAGCACTGGGGGGAGATGCCGCACAGCCATCACGAGACTCCCAGCAGAGGCAAAGTTGCTCCCCAGGACAAGTCAGGCACACAGGTACAGCATCACCAGCTGCTGCACAGGAGCTCCCCCGGCCCTCTTTTATTTTTATGGCAAGTGAAAAGCAGCTCGGTGCCCTGCAAACCTCTGCCACGTCCAGCGGAGCACAGGGGTGATAAAAATGACAGAGCTGCTCAAGGGAAAGAGATTCAGAGAAGCCAAACACTGCTAAGGACTTCCGGGCATTACAGTGTGGGAGAGGGAATACAGCTCAAAGTCAACAAACCAAACCACCCTTCACAATCCTCTCCCCAATTTCAGGGGGAGAAGCCTCAGTTCTCTATAAAGCAGCAATCAAAGCAAATGCCACATGGCCCAGCTACAAGAACTGCTGCACTCTGGAAAGGTTTTGCTGTTTTCAATAACAACACGTTCTATCCTATCAGATGTAAACTCCCTGGCAGAGTAGGAACCAAAGGCTCCCTAACTGAAGTTGCACAAAACACTTCGCAGTAATCAAACTGTGAAAGTGAATAAAAATACTTTTAAAAGTTAACAACTTTTTCCTTTTACATCAGCAGTCTTCAAAAACACTGTGATTATTTTTTTAATATTAAAAGCCAATCAGATAGATATCACAAGGAGAAAATAGTTGGAGATTAGTTATCAAATTTCCTTAAGGGAAAGAGTTAGAGATTTTAATATTAATTTATCTCTGACTTTTAGCATCGAATTCAAGATTCAATCAAACAGAAAATAAAATGCAAGCTCCCTATTACTTCCATGGAAGCTTCAGTTAAAAGAAACAATCTTTAATATTTTAGAGAATATAAAACTAGCCAAGCTGGAAAGACACACATCTTGCCAGTGCTCTAGCAAGTGGTAGGTCCCTTCATTAAGCACAGTAATGACACATTTGTGAGGTCTCCGTGCCCACCACTAAGTATGAGCAAGTTAATCAGACTCTGCTGAGGGTTCAGCCTGCGGTGCAGCACAGCCTCTGTGGCCGATGCTGAGCTTGGCACCTTATCCCTTACTGCAGAAACATTCAGCAGGGAAAGGGAAGATGTACAAAAACTTCCCACAGCCACCTTTAGCTAGCAGGAACAAGGCAGAAGACACTACATTAGAGTTAATAATCAATTCTTCAGAATTGATATTTAATCAGTCAGGAAGTGATTGCGTTTGGTGTGACTGGGAGACCAAAGCCTGTCTGTACAAGGTTTGGTCAATGATAAAGAAGGCTTTAGGAAAAATTCCTGAAATCCTACTCCCTTGCTTAGCCTTACCAAAAAAGTGCATTTACTTGTTCTTTTGGATCAAAGGCAAAGAAGGAAGGGGAAACAACCAGCACAATGTGAAACATGGTGAGCAGAGGTGAGATGACACAGAGTGTGCAGGGGCAGAAGCACAGATCCACGCCAATCACCCCGAGAATAACCAAAAACTTCAATTAAAATTTCCATATCAATGAAAACTTAAATACATTTGCATCTATTCACACCTGTTACCTGCAAAATCTACTGCAAGTGTTTAACTTACCGCCCTGTTTATAACACGGCTTAATTGGGCCCCAAGGGTGACTTTTAATCTAATTTACACCCAATAAATCCTAAATTACCAGCACTCGCTCAGTTATACTCCAGAGTAAACAAGGTAAGAAGTTACACAAAATGCCTAACACAAACATTTTTGTTTCCTGGGTTTGTAGTTGCCAAAATCTTCTATAAAATCCTCTCAAACAAAGTTTTAAATCGTTTTTTCCTCTACAGACTCAATTCACCACTTTGCAGTGCAGTCTATAACCTGCTGGTTTAACCTACAAAAACTGCAGGTACAGGGCACTGCTGCTCTACAATCACAGAACTACCGACAAGAGGGAAAAATTAATCCATGCTGAGTGCCGTACTGCTGCTGACAGACTGCTAATGGTTCAGCTGGCTTAGGTTAAAGTTTGTGGAGCTGTTTCTGTGCCTGCGTGCAGCTGAACCAGCGCTGTCCCCCAGGACACCTCTGACACAGCCACGGCTCAGGTGCACAGGGCAGGGCACCCTCCTGGTGAGGCTTCATTCAAGAAATCAGTTCTTGCCCGATCTGAGCCACTTTAGGAATGATTCCCAGCTGCCAGGGGGATCAGAGCCCTGCCTTCTCTCCGTTTGCATTTTGCTTGGGGCAGATAAACGCTGCTGCAGGGGAGGCACAGGGATCCACAACCTCCTTCATCCCTGCTGTGCTTCCCTGTGAGGCACCAGCAAAGCCACAGCCTCCTCCAGTCCTGCTGCCAGCAGCGCTGTCTATCGCCTGCAAAGACAGGAGAAGGTGTCTGACATGCTCTTTTCCTGCGCCCACGAGAAATGCATTATCTGCCCAATAAACCTGGTTATCTATCGAACAGACAAGTCCGAGTCCTGCGAGCCTCCTCAAAATCAGGTTGGGTACGTCCTGGCAATTGTATTACACAATGCTGCCCAATTCATCTTTTTATTCAAAACCACTCTTTACAGAAGACAAATGAAAAGCTGAAACAACAGAATCCCTCATTGCTCCCAGCATTCTTCATTGCTAGCAAAACTGTTCCGGTAACAGCGGAAGACAAATGAGATTATTTCAAGGCTGCAGGCATAAATTATGAATATAAATGCTACGGAATAAGTTCCTTCACGCTGCCCCTTCTCACATGCGGTCAGGGAAGCAAACTGTGTGCAGGGAGATGAACAGGATAAAGCCAAACAGCATTTTAAGTCTTGCCCACAGCAACTTACACTTGGTGCATATATATATGTGTGTATTTATATATTATTGTGTTTATTTATTTATTTTTAAGATTGTGCACGGGCAAAACCCCTGCTTCCAAATTTGTTCTCATTTCTCGACACCTGGGCAATTAAAATTAAAGCAGTGGTTCACTTTACAGCACTATAGCCCTGGAGTCCCTCATTTTTTAAAAAGTTTGCTCTGTAAAGCCTGAAACACACAGTGCTTTGAGGTTTTTTCCCATTATCATTTTTCAAAGCTTGGCTCTGGGTTTGGTTTCGAGGGGTTTATTTGTCTTTAATTTCTATGCTAAAGTGCTGAGAGGTACAATAAGAATAGGTGCACACTGTTAATATTGCGACTTCTCAGTGGATTTATTTGAAAAACAGTAGAAAGGCTAAAATGAGTAAGGATTGTAGTTTTCCTCTTCATTAAACTTCTCCTCATCCATGCATAAACACCTAATTCTCCACTGAGCTTCCCAGAGTATTAAAGTCATTTGAGAAAAAACGCAGACAGCATCTTACTTACATTTTGTTTTACAAAAACACAGTTACAACTCTGCAGCAGGACGGCAGCAGCAACAGGCACTGCCACCACCCTGCTTGGAAAAGTCATCCAGCTGCCAATTAGGCTGGAAGGGTTCCAGAGGAGAAGACAAAACAACAGACGAGACAACAGACAGCCTTTGCCCAAGGAATCCAACCACACACTCACAGAAGGGTTTGGGTCAGCAGGGATTTAAAGCTCATGTTGTTCCAAACCCCTGCCAGAGGCAGGGACACCTTCCACTAGCCCAGGGTGCTCCAAACCCCATCCAACCTGGCCTTGGACACTTCCAGGGATGGGGCAGCCACAGCTGCTCTGGGCAAGCCCTTCCAGTAATCCTTGTTCCATCACTCCACCCCTCGTCCAAAGTCCCTCTCCAGCTCTCTTGGAGCACCTTTAGGCACTGGAAGGTGCTTTAGGGTGTCCCTGGAGACTTTTCTTCTCCAGGCTGAACAGTCCCAGCTCTTCCAGCCTGTATCCACAGCAGAGGGACTCCAGAACTCAGAGCATCTTCAGGGTCTCCTCTGGACTCCCTCCATGACCCCTCTACTCCCTCCAGGCAAAAGCAGCAGGGCAAGGAAGTTCATGAATCCTTGTTAGGACAGCACACACAGCCCTTTTGCAGGGCAGCTTCTGAATACTGAGCACACAGGGGAGGCTGGGGGAGGCACAAAACTCCAGTGAGTACAAGGACATGGCTCCAAGCCAGGGCACCAGGACAGAAATGTACACACAGCACCGAGGCTCTCCAGAGCTCACTCATGAACCCACCCTAGGGGACATCCTAACGCAGGAGGGGCTGGCTCCAAAAAAGGACATTTTTTATGGTTGCCAGTGCTTAAGCATAAGCTTCAGTTTATTTTTTTTAACTTGACCTGCTGCCAAGTTTTCCCCTCTCATTGATGAGCAGCAAAATCACCGCAATTACAAAGTTGTTTGAAAGTTGTAACTCACTTTGGAATGCACAAACTGCTTGGGTTCTGACAACCAGGGTAATCACAACTTTCTGCACTTAAAATGTATCCCTGGATTTAACATTGTATCTAGAAAAATACAACAATAGCTTAGAATTAGGTTTCATCCATCAGCCCTTTAGTTCAAGGCTGGCTGAACAAAATAATGAACATGTGGTTATGGAAAAAACAATGCACTGAATGATTATGGATTAAAACCTGAAAAAAGGAGTACTTTCAATAAAATATGGCTTCTTAAAATCTATCAGTTGCATTGATTATACAATCTCATAGCATTTTTTTTCCTACTTAAATATTAAAAATCACATTAGAAAGTTGAGGCATTAGTTATGGATGTTGATTGCTTTGTTCTAAAGTCAGCAACAGTTGCTCTGCTAAGCTTCTTGAGCCTCAGGAAACATTCACCCATTTGACTTTCACCACGCCATTTGCACAGAAAATAACAACTGCCATAGAAACAACTCTACAAAAATAAATTCTAAGAAATATTACATTTGAGAATTTTATATTTCATGTGACAGCTGGAGCACAGCAAAGTTTTGATTGGAAGCAACAGTCAGTGGCTTTTTCCAGATATTCTGCTCATGGATCGCAGCCTTTACTCAGATAAAAGGATTCCTGAGATTACGCTAAGCACGGACCATCATTAAGATAAACCAATAAAAGCCAATTAATGCCACAACATACCACACATGGTTTATATACAACATTTCTTTGATGGCTACACACAAACGTAAGCTGTTAGTTCTAGCAATTAGCAGTTTTCATGCTTTGTTAAGGTAATGGCACTAATCCAGAGAGAGGAAGGTAATTCATGAAGGAAGATCCCACCATGGCCATTAGCAGCCCAGCCAAAAAACTGCTGCTCTCCTAAAAAACCATCACAGCAGTGCACAAACCAGGGATGCTTTTTCAGGTAAAATTTAAGTGTCAGCAATCATATTTAAGATAATGAGGCCATCTCCACCATCCCACACCGCCTCCAGCTTCCAATAACCACATGAACTAGTCAAGCTTTGCTGCTACAGTTCATGATATTACCCCAGTATCTTGCTAAAATTAAACTTCTGTAACTCCGAGTGGCCTGTTTATCTAGATTTAATAATTTCAGTGCAGGTTCTGTCACCTAAGTTTTGCTGCTGTTTTAACCAAAAGTTAATAGCAGTGAAAATTCAACAGTCTCTGACTCACACTCAGTATTTAAATTCTGGGAGATCAACTTGGAATCACAAAATGGTTGTGTTGGATGGGACCTGAAAGATCATCTCATTCCAACCCTGCTGCCATGAGCAGGGATACCTTCAATTAGAGCAGGTTGATATAAGCCCCATCCAGCCTGGCCTTGAACACTTCCACAGCTCCCACAGCTTCTCTAGGAAACCTGTGATAGCCTCACCACCCTCAGAGGAAAGAATTTCTTCCCAAGGTCCCATCTAACCCTGCCCTCTGTCACTTTGAAACCATTCTCCCTCATCCTATCACCATATACCCTTGTCCAGAGTCCCTCTCCAGCTCTCTTGGAGCCCCTTGAGGTGCTGGAAGGAGCTCTAAGGTCTTTCCAGAGCCTGAGGATCAGTCATTGACCTTCTTCCCAACAGCTCAGCACTGGCTCAGCACAGCTGCCATGTGAGATGTTAACAGTCATGGTATCTTTGCTAAAGGTTAATCACATCAATTCCTTTTTTCTAACGCAGAGATAAAGATCTATTGGACTGTTCATTGCTCCTCTCTCAAAACAGAGGGGAGATTGCTGAGAAAAACCTTCAGTTAATCACCTGGAGGAATGAAAAAGCAGGGAATTTTACATTATTAATGAAAATCCAGGCAATTAGATAAGTAATAGCTTCCCTCCATTGCATAATACAGTTAAAGTTGCTTATAAGGCCTCCTGACGGACCACATTTCAAGCCAAATTAAAGCAGCTTTCCCAGTTATAAGTCTTGTCTTATGCACTCGGGAGCTGCAGGGTTCATCCGTGGCTGTCATTAAAACTGAACTGGAGTGGTTTATTTCATCCTGCAACTTTTTAATGTTCTGGCGGATTATGAAGGTTATCCTCCTCACATATATTTTACATCAAAAACATGAGAGAGATGCACCTCACCGCAGCTCCTTATTCAAAATACTCCGCCAAATCCCCGAATATTAATCCAAGTCCTAGATCTGAATGAAGCCAAGAAGAGTGGATCTGAATGCAGGCATCCTAAGTAAATCTCCACCCCCATCCTACCAGCTACAGACTCTCTGGTGAATTCCAGCAATTCCACTGGGAACATGAAAAAATTATTGAAGAACTTCAATCAAACCCAGAATATTTCATTAAGCTGTCTCAGTTGCAATTAGAGTTTTCAGATAAAAAAGTATTTTGCATAAGGATGTGGGAAAAAGTTTTAGACATTCAAACGATGGAATCTGTCCCTATGGGTGCACATATGCAAGTCAGAACTGGGGAGGAAGGATTCATCTTTTGTAAAGTCAGAGGAAGAATTGAAACTCACTCTTCAGTACAAACGATCTTCACAAAGTCACAGATCGCTCAACACAGTATCATGAAAATAAATATGGATCTCGGGTAGCCTTTCCCACTCAGTAGACTTCGGTTTCCTGCATGAGGAATGAGCACAATTTTCAGTTCACCATGTTAAATGTCTCCTATCTCACACACAATAATCTTCACTGACTATTCCCAGGTCTGTGCTATGCAGCCTTATTTCACTGTATGCAACAAAACTTAGATAATTTAAAATACAAAAACAATTATTACACACATACACACAGATAATCTTCAGAGCCTGGCTAAAAATAATAATTAAAAAAAAAAAAAAAAAAAAGAAGGCAAAAAAGAGCGTGCAAATCCCATACAGGAAGTGCCCTCAAAGTCACTGGTCTTTAACAAAAAGCATTTTATGAATTTCTCACTGATACTCTTTGCTCAGAAATTACCAACAAACAGAATAATGAAACTACAAATGTCAGGATGTGGCATACCGGCAGAATTTATAGCATGCTAGCACACTTGCACAGCATTATGCTCATTTTTAGTAAGTCTTGCTACTTTTTACAGTAATTCACACCTATTAAAAGATGTAGCTTTATGACATTCCAATGAAATCAGGAATCCTTTTTGGATTTCATTAATTCAGCCACAACATTTATTACAATAGTAATAAACAATAGCTCAACTTTTGAAAAAAACCAGCTAATATATTGAAGGAACGTAACAAAGGAAGAACTACCTGCATCACTGCGCTCAGCCCCACAGCCACAGAAAGGTGTGGTGAAGTTTAAGTCAAAGCTGAACCATAAAACATCTCTGCACATCTCCTCAAACACTACAAGCAACTTCACACCCCCAGGAACAAACCAAGCCCAGAGTAAAACACAGCAGCCAGGACAGCAGAGTGAAGCAGAAATACACAACAGACCATGGGCAGCACCATCCGTTGGGTCAAACACCCAAAGGATCCAGGAACGTGCATGACCCTGTGTGCTACAGAAGAAAGCCAAAATCTCAGCTGTCTTTGCTCAAGAAGAACCTGCTTTCCATTCCTTAAGCCTCATAAGCCAATTAACCCAAGCCCATGGACTCCAGCACATATCTGCTGTGACCCAACTTTAACACACTGCTGACAACACAATCAAACCCCATAAAAATCCATATACTTGAAGTTATATGCAAAAGAGTGAAACTCCCTTGGGTACAGCAGCAGAGAGAGAGACCCCAGATACACAATTCCTCAGACTGAGATGCCATTCCAGGATATCTCTCATTTACTGTTTAAACATTCAGTCTCCAGGCTAAAATAATTTTGGACAAACGTGTGCCCAGGTCAGCTGTTGTCAAATCATTCATCATGAAATGTGGAGTTGATCTTCCCTTCCCCAGTTGTTTATGGAGGGACAGGTCATAGGATGGCAGACGGAGGATAAGCAAATAGCGCAGAACCTACTCTGATGTATGGAACCATTCCCCTCTTGTGATGTCTGGAACGACACACCCACAGAGTTCCGACACACACATTCCTCAAAACATCTTAGGAACAACTGCTGAGGTTCATAATAAAGTTTCTGTCCCTGCTCACAATGGGGGATTTGGACCCAGGTGCCCTCTAAGGTCCCTTCCAACCCTAACCATTCTGTGATTACTGGGACACAGAACCTAAGCCTGAGAACACAACTCCAAACCCTACTGTGTTGGGCCAACCAATAACATAACACAGCTTCA
Organism: Acanthiza pusilla; assembly: GCA_036630365.1. Taxonomy (NCBI): domain Eukaryota; kingdom Metazoa; phylum Chordata; class Aves; order Passeriformes; family Acanthizidae; genus Acanthiza; species Acanthiza pusilla. The sequence goes on from JAXCHO010000039.1 coordinate 6,232,824, forward strand.
CACCACACTTACATTTTGATTTTCCCGAGGCATTACGGACCCATGATGATTTCACAGGTGTACTCCAACATTTCCATGTCTAAAGCCCTGCCCTGGCATCCTTTATAGTGCAGTTACCTGTTCTGAACTAAATATATGGAGTGTTCAAAACAGACATGAGTGTTTGGTCTCATACATCCCTTTCACTTTTACATTTTCTCTTCAACATACAAGGACTACTTCACACATTGTGAAAGAGCATCTTCACTTCTTCTGGTAACCACCTGCTTCAAAGTAGTCTGTAAAACTGACAAAGATTCTATCCACCTGAACCATTTCAATTTGCATGGCTTTAATACCAATTTTCATACAGACTTAACACACAGAAAGAGTGTTTCCTGCTTTTCCCCACAGGCCTTACAGGCTTTCCAAACTTCCAGGACTCCTTCTTCAGGAAAACCAGAAATCAGAAAAAGGTTCTCAGTGCACTTACACACAAAATGGCTCAGAAGAGCCCTGCTGTAGCCACATGATTATCACAGACCCTTTCCCTGGGCCAGCAGTGATGGGAACACACTAAAGGTATTTTTATTTAAGTCCCTTCCTTCCTTCCAATTCGTTTAGCAACAGGTCACTTAACTGCCCAGAAAGAGTCTTTAAGTGCAAACGCAGGGTTTTATCATTTCTCCACCACTCCACTGCAGTACAGCTGGCCAATTAAATATTTAATACAAAAGTCCTCAATATTTAATTAGGGACAAATAGCATTCTTTTGCACTTTCCTTGAATTTGAAAACAACCTTTCCTATTGTACCTACACGTGAACATTTAATATGACAAAGATGTATTTAAAGTTATTAGAAGTCTGTTGTTAACAATATTACAATGAATTAACATTCATTGTCAGGCTGCTACACATTACAGTCTCACTACTTTATCCAAAAATTGATTAAAATAATAATTTTGCTGGTCTCAATCAAGCAGTAAGGAAGATACACTTGAGTATTCGGGACTATATGGAAGAACTTTGAAACAAAACATTAAAGATGTCATTTAATCCCTCACAGCATGTTTATAGTGAAAGGTATCTAAATTTGTCATAGCACATTTATATTGAATGGTATCATTTAAAAGACTTTAAACACTTATTTAATAAGTTAATTAATTTAAAACATTATATAAAGTTGGTTATGTCACGGCTAGCTCCCTTTAGAGATTCCTACTGATTTTGATGACAGTGCCCAGGGCTCTAAGAGGAGGCAATTCCACCTAAACAGTGATAGCTTCCATCACACAAAGCTTTCACAACACAGACTGGACCTGTTAAGTGTCAGAATTTTTTGCTATTGGGCAAAACACTTCCAGAAATGTTGATTATGCAACTAACACAAGCAGACAGCAGTCCATGGTATTTCCACCCAGAATTAGAGGAAGCAGGAGTCATTTCAGCGCTGCTTCACCACCCTGAAATGCATTTCCAAGGATGAATACCTAAACCTTCCCTATCTTCTGTAAAATCAAACTCAAAAGAGTTTCTAGAGGCAACATATTTTTTATTCTAAAATGATAATCCTACACATTGAAAAAAGCAAGTAATTAGTAAATTATCTAGTACTGATTGCAAATAAATTATCTATTTTTCCCACACATTTTAATTTACATAAGTCTAAATGTAAAAAGATGATACAGGCACTTTGCAACTCGAAGAAATCCTGGGGGTTTTACTTGAAAGGCAAAAAAACTCCCAAACCACTCAGGTTTTGCTGTTTCTATGCTGTTCATGAGACATGTCCAATTTTGGTACTCCCACCCAGCAGTCTGCCAGGATGGTTTGCCACTGAAATGACAGCCAGGACACAACTGCAACCTGAGCTACCAGCAACTGTCAAGAACTTTGAAGACATCTTTTCAGCTCAAGAATCAATTATCCTCTCTGAATTCAACCTTCACAACATCAAAGACGACATTAATTTTAAGATGAAATACATGTCAAATAACATTAGTGCATCCATCACCATCATCATCATGGAGCAGTGTATTATCCTCACTCAATGTCAGGTTGTTTTGAGGGAAGGATCCCTGTCGGAGGTTACTGGGATGGAGCTGTGACAGAGTAGTGAGGGAATTAAGAAACACTTGAAGGTAGCACTAGGTCCTTGTCTGCAGCTCTTGTGGTGTCTTCTTCTCAGAACAAACCCTTGGGAAGCCAAAAAAGAACAGGTTTGGCAGCAGCACTCTGTAGCCAGAAGAAACCAGGGCAGGAGCAGCTTCTCTCCAAAGCCCCAGGAGAGGGATGTGTCCTCAAATCCATCTCCTGCACAGAGATCACCTAAGTCATCACTGCTGGCACTGAGCCCCAATTCCCTGTGCTCAACTGCTCCTCTTGGCTCCATTATCCATTTTCTTCCTTTCATCCTACTACTCACTGTATTGTTCCAAACAAGAACTATCTTGAAATCCTTGTCTGTAAAAACAAACAGCTTAAATATCAGGTGATGGGACACGGGTAAGACTTCCCAGGTCAAAGCAGACAGCTGTCTAACGTTTGGGTTGTTTATGTTCAGAGGATTTTTTTGGTTTGGGGGTTGTTGGGGGGAACTGGGAGATTTGTTTGTTTGTGGTTTAGTTTTCATTTGGTTTTGATTACGTGTATGAAGCAGAAAACACTCATGTTTTCCTTCAAAGGCCTTAATGCCTTTGAACAGAAATTGCCTTATAAGTCAACATATTGTTTATACTGTAAATTATTAACCTCTTCTACGCCTTTCTCCCCTTAATATGGTGAGACTACAGAAACAAAAACTTTGATTTTATTAAGTGTTAACATTTACACAGGGATTTCTGCCACCTGCCTTGCAGGAGTTGAAGACCAATCTTCCACACTGCTGAGTAGCTCTCATTTTCTTCCATATAATCAAAAACCATTCTTTAATCTCCAAAGCCCTATCATACAACCATTTACTTCTTCTATTAAAGAAGGCAAAGCCGAACAAATATTCCCAACAGTTGGTGGAGAGTTTTCCAATAATCCCGAGTTCCCCACGGGATCTATTCTAGGGGCAGCTCACTAAAACACTGCTCTCCTACACTGACAAGTCTCTCACAGAAGATGCTCCAATTCTCAAGTTCAAAGTCATGCGGGGCTTTTAAATTCTGTTTACTACCTCAGAAGATTTCTCTGAACAATTTTATAACCTGCTTCAAGATCTGAGATGGCATTTAGCCCATTCTGGACTTTTACAGCAATTTCCCCCTTGTTTTTAAACAGCCTAACATTACCTATACCTACAGCACAGCGTGTGATGTTCCTTGCCATGTAATTGTATGTGCAATTGCTTCTGCAGAGCTGAAGTTTCTTTCCTGTAAATACCTTATACATTATTTAATAGTATATATTGATACTGAAGTACCTATATATAGTATGCTTATAAATATATTATTAACTCCCTGCTTCACCAGGGCTGGCTTCAGTTCATTCTCATCTCTATAGCTGCTGCTGCTCAAGTATTGGAGTGGTCAAACTCTAAAGCAGTAGGAAGGAACCAGGAAGGAGAAGGTGAGGTGGAAACATGAGCAGACACATTCCTGAGTCAGGCAACCAACCCCTTTATGGTTGTCATTAAGCCTCTGTAGAAGACTAAGTATTTAGACATTAATTGTTTTGCATCCAAAACAATAGTAAAGCAGGGCAAATGATGACAAATTAAACTAAACACAGTAACAATTCGTATCTATTAAATAGATTATGCAAATTCAGTTGTATTTAATGTTATCACACCTCATTTGTTTTAGTTACTTCAAATACTCATGTTTTAACAGCATAATTACTCAGAAATTCTGGCACAAACACAGGCATGTATTTAAAAAAGCTAAAGATGCACAGAAAGAACCTTTTTGGACTAATGTGCAGCTTGCCACAGTCCCTGCTGGTGCTCTGCAGGAGAGCTGAGGATGTGGCAGTGTGTGCCATGTCAGCTTGGCACAGGGAGCACAGCTCCTCCAGGGAGCACCGATTCATCAATCTAGTCGGCAGTGACACCGGCAGCAATCCCAACACACAACAGCAGCCATCACTCCCCAGCAAATACAGAATATTGAGACATAAAAGAGCTAAATAAGTTAGAGACGCTCTGTTGAACACCGAGGGCAGTCTGCCTTGCAGGATCCTGCTCACTACCCACAGCATCCCTCACTGCTCTGGAATTGTTCCAAGGATAGTCCACAGATCAGACAGAATATGTCACTTTTTTTTTTTTCCTAACCAGAAAACCAGAAGTATTTCCTTACGGTTGTTTCAAGAGAACAGAATTTTAGAGTCATGCTGAAAAACAAAAAAATACCAAGTACTGTCAGAAAATGTATTCCTTACATTTCCTTACTTGCCCTCACTGTGATGTTGGCTGTATTTTTGGCAATGGAACTACTACTGAAAAAACCCACCTTCCAAGGCTAGTCAAACGAAACACTTTCTAATGTAAAAAACATTTCCCTCCTAGCAACAATAACTTCAGACCAACCTAACTGGGGCAATGTCAAAGTAGGAGAACACCACAGCGGAAGACCCACAGACTGCAAGAGGGGAAATAGAAGGATGAAAGTCTTTTCGTACGTTCCTTTGATTTGCTATCAGTTATCCTTGTAGTTTTGTCTGCCTCTGGAAAACAGATTTCATTTGTTATTTCTTATAAAGCTTACTAAATTTTGAAACAATTATAGAAGTCTGAACTGTGTTCCATTTTAAAAAGTGGATGATTTTCAAGAGATTTTTCTTTTTTTACTAATAAGCTGAAATGTTTAGCATCTTCACACCAGCAGTGCTTTTCCATTTTCTGAGATTATGGATAGGCTACAGAACATACACATGAGCTAACTTTGAAACCCAGAGGGGCACAAGTGTATACACACAGCTCTTCTCTTCACAGGAGTACCAACACGTGAGGGTAATTCCTCATACAGTGTAAGTCACAGAAATCAAAACTGCACATCAGAGAACTTGGTCCCTCCCAAGTACTTTTTAATATTAACACACAGAGCTCAGTCCCATCATGATGCACTTGCTATCCACCATTCAGTACTGCAAAGGATTTCAGGGTTTCCAATAAATGGGCTGTGGAGTAGAGAGGATATGGCATGGGATGGAGGCTCTCCATACTTTAAAAAAAAAAAAATTATTTAGTAGTATTTTCCATTATTCTGCAAAAGTGTTAAGCGCCTTTGCAAACTTAGCTTTTGCTGTTTTTTAAAGCTCCATTAGCACGAATGTCTCCATTCACCAGGGTGAATGGTTTTCCATCTCTAAGTACTTCGAGGTGCTAGGGAAGCTACATAACTCTGGACACTCCAACTCCAGGGCCTTAAAGAACTCAAGTTAACATAGTGGCGGAAAAAAAAAGACAAAGACTGAAGCACAACAAGTATTTCTACACTAAATCATAATTTATTTGCTTATGTCCACACTGCAAACCAGTAACAACAGACCAGTCTTGGCTCCAGAACCCACAGCTCCCAGCAATGTGCTTAACCCTGTTAGGCCACATTAACTCAGTTTTAAACCAGAAACGACTGCCTTCGAGTGCTGCAAAACTAAATCAATCACTGATTGACTAGTGAGAAGGTCCTGATTTATAGCATGCCTGAACTGACCTGAAGTAAGTGACAGCTCTGACTAAAAGAGAGGATCAGTGAAGCCAGAGATTAAGCTCTGTTTCAATAGAAACAGCCGACCAGAATACCTTCCGCAAGCAAGCAGATGTTTTAAAAACTCAGGCTGTGATCCTGGGAGTTATTTAAGGAAAGGATACCATGAAATTCTGGAATATCAAAATAATAACAATTAACAGCTGGAAGCAGTTGCTACTCTTGCTTTTTCATTTTTGCTTAAATTCTGCCAAGGCACATTGGCAGTCTATTTCCAGACAGCGCTTCTATACCACGGGAAATTTATTTAAAGCTAAGGACAGGATCACTAGCTTTTGCATTCCCATTTAAATCAAGAAAAAACCTCATACTGGCTTTGTCAGGCCTCAACATTTTCCCATTCTATGTTTCCTCTCTTGGACACATCCATGAAAAGAAGCAACAAGGGAAAATGGGGTGCAGAGAATGAGAACAGAGCAGAGAAGGTGTCAGCTCACTGAAAGGTCTCCCCTTGTGGTTATATTTCATACACATTTGTCTTACAGAAACTCAACTTTATTACCATAAAATTTCATTAGAATAAGGATAACCACGTGTTACAACTTCTTAGAGGTGACATGGACTGGGTCAGTCACACCACACCAGGTACCTGTCAGTGGGACATGGTCTCAATCAAGGATCAGTATTGAGCAATGTGCTTTTTAAATATTTGTATCTGTCACAGTTTCTACACAGCATGGCACAAGATTCAGTACAAGAGACTTCTTATACAAAGATAGTCAAGTCACCAAAGAGATGTAGCAGAAGGGTTTTATCCTTCATTAAGGCAAGGAGTAATTAAGTTATCAATTATATATAGGAAATGATACACATTTGGATCTGTAAAGAATATAGAATTGTCAATGCTGAAAGAGATCTTGAAGATCATCCAATCCAACTGTCAGCCCAGCACTGCCACTGAAACCCCAAGACCACTGAACCCCACCACCCAGCTCCACTCAAACACCTCCATGGGTGGTGACTCCACCACCTTCCTGGGCAGCCTCCTTCAATGCCTGACCACCCTAACACTGAAAACTTTGTCCATATGTCTCACCTGAATCTCCCCTATCTGAGCTCAAGGCCATTTCCTCGAGCCTTCTCACCTGCATGAATAAAAGGAAATAAAGCATCAGCTATTTTAGTTGACTGGTCAAGCTAACCCCTGGATAAGAAAAACTCGATTATGGTTAAGAGGTTAAATCTGTCTGCATCTTTAATCTTTAGAAGAGAGACTGGCCATAAACACCAGCACACTTAGGAATATTCTCCAGTTAACTCTATGGGCAGCATCAAGAATGCAAGTGGAACACTCGACCCCCATCACATCGAGAGAGGCTCCAACACATCACATAGACAAACCTTTCCAGTTTCGAAAACGAACAAGGAAGTGAAGATTTTTCTCTCATTTCTCCATCCAGGATTTTACTGTTTCAGATTTTGTAGATAAATGACTGTTTGCATTTTGCCTTAACTGCTTTGAACTAAGCACAATCTCTAGTTCATGTATTTCTCTTTCAGTATGGCAAATCTATGGAGTGAGGGCAGCCAAGACCTGGCAGAGGGTGCCCTAGCTCAGACCTGAGTTTTCCCGAGTGTGCAAAGGCTAAACACAGTCCCCTGCTGGAGCTGCCAAGGTTAGGGGATTCCTCCCAGCTTAAGGATCAGGATGAATAAAGAAATGCTGGTAACCAGAAAGGCTTTCTATTATAGAAAACAAAATACTGGAAAGCATATTTGACTCTTGAGCATCTCCAGGGAATTTATTTACAGCATCTTGTTGAAATGAAACATCAACAGTGGCATCCTGAAAAATGAACGGTTTTTTTTCCTGATCTCTTTGGATGTTTCTTGGACTTCTCTCACACAATTTTCCTATTGGAAACCCCACTTCAGTAAGTGAATCAAAGCCACCATCATCCCTTATTCAAGTATCTTGACCAACTGTGCTTGCTCTCATGGCACCTATGAAGTGTAATGTTAATGATTATGGGGAGATTGAGTTTATCTTTTGGTCTTCAAGCAGCTAGTTCATCATTCAAACTTTGTACGATTGGACTACAGCTAAATGTTATCTGAACTCCATAGTTCTCTCATTTACTTCCTTTTCTCTCTCTCCTCTTTCCCTGTGCATGGTTTTCTGTTAGAAAAATTGAAGCTCTTACAGATTAGTCTTCCCTACTTAAAACTGAACACAATAGTCTGGGTACTGCTCAAAGGCATAGCAAATATTCAAAAACAGAACAAAAAAAGGAAGTGAGCTAAAAAATATTTTTAATTTGTATTTTTGGGGCTGGATCCTTCTGGAGGGAAAATATTTCACTTCTCCTGCGGAGTGGTTGCAGGAAGCTAGAAACCAATGATGGTGCAAGTTTCCCCTAGCGCAATCCAGCAGCATATCTAAAGTCAAGGTTTCCTAACAATAGCTTTCTGTGAGAATTAAGACATTTTGGGATGTGAGCTATGTCTGCTGGTTAGGACTCGTCTTCTACAGGGATAAACAACGGAAGTTATTAGACTCCATATATCTTAAGCTGCCTCACACAAGCTATTTTTTCTCAGTCACAACTTTCTAGCAATTTTTAGATGTGTGTTCCCCCACACCAAATCCCAAGTGCAACATATCCCATTCACATACATCAGGAGATCACAGTCAGTGCTTTTCCCAAATACTCAAGGACTCGACACACCACTTATTATAACACAGACCTTTTGTTCTTCTCTTCCTTCCTCTTTTCCAAACTTTGGGCCTCACCACTGCCCTTACCCAGACTCTTAGCCGCAGTAATTCCCAAAGCTCCCCAAACCCCTGCAAGCCCACACAGCCTCCGTGCAGGAGTTCAAACTCAGCTCCCAGCCTTTCAAGCACCAGACACCAATCTGCTCTGTTGTTCAGCAATCTGTGCTTCCCTCAAGGCTGAATGCAGAAAAAAAGCTACATCCGTAATCCTTCCTTGCCGAAGCAGATGCCTCGGCACCTCAAAGCACAGAGGATTACATCAAGTGCACGACTCTCCACTGAAAAGCGTATGTACAGACAACTCAAAATATTCTGGTACAGGTTTTAGGGAGATCAAGAGCAACTGTGAAGATGGGAAGGACCCAAAAATGTCTAGTAACTTCTTTTCCATTCTGGTAACAGGAATTTTTTTTTTGTGAACCTACTTTCTTAGCACTGCTCCACAACTAATGAATGAGAATCTATCAAAGTCTTCTATAAAACCATGCAAAGCATTAAAAAACCACTGTATAAAAATGGCAAAAATGCCTTATAAATATAACCAGTAGCAACTTCCTCCAGTTACAGCACAGTCATTCAAAACTCAACTGCATTAGCCTTTATTTCATGCAAGAAAATTCTACTTGGAGAAGTCTGAACACTCTTTTCTACACTGATGGCCCCTGGACTACTGTGAGATATACACAGCATTGTTTAGTTTGGAAAAGTCCTTTAATTAAACTCAAGATGAAGAATTCATAAAGTAATCAGAATATGGAAGCCAGAAATGAGTATTTGTCATGTCAGTAGGATAAACAGGTATGTTTTATAAACATTTACAAGCTAATGACTGGAGATTCTGTAGTCTCTGCTTCCTCAGAAAGTTTCACACCTTTCAAGCACATAAGTCAGGTTTTACTCATTACTCTAAATTATCAGTTAGAAAGGAAACTGAAGTCTATTTTTTAATGTTCCTTTTCTTGATCTCAGAAGGGCTTATAAATGTGGCTTTACTAGAAGAATTTTGGGGTTAATCTCACATCAGATAAAACCTTTCTCTATTTCTCTCTGTACAATTTTGAGGAATAAAGACAAAAAGACAAAAGGAGAATGGTCAAATCAAAAATAATGCTGTCACAGCAAAAATAAAAAATTCATAATGAACTGCAAAGACCTATTGTGGCTCTTGGTGCTTAAACCCAGAAGGATTTTTTCATTTAGTAACACCCTGTCCTTGTTCAACAGCATACTAATGAAGTTAATCTAAAGGCTAAATTTCAATTATGAATCACAGAACCGCATCTCTGCTCCCTGATTGCTTAGATAATCTGAATTAAGCCTTCTCCTCTACAAAGCACAATGGCTGACTGCAGATAAAAGTTCCCAAACATCAAAAATATTCAGTCCAGAAGGTAAAAATCTGACAAACACCTGTTTTCACATCCATTCGATAACTCTCTGGCAAAGTAATGATTTCTAGTAACTTGACAGACTGCTCGCTCATTTAAAATATGCTGCACAGGTTTGAACAATAAAAGGAACTGCAAATGTTTAAATCTCTCAGGCTTACAGCCAAGACAAAGTCTTCAGCCAGAGTAAAAAAGGGTTTCCATTTGCTAAAATAATTTAGGAGAAAATGTTTTCCTCTTGAGTACCTACAATGTATTTGTCCTGGAACAAAACCTGGGAGAGCCACCACGGAAAACCAAGCTCAGTGAGAGGCCGTGCAGCATTGACTATTAATATGCACAACTACAGACCGAAATGTGGTGTTTCATGACGTGTCAACGCAGCTCAAATAAGGAGCTGAAGCTGCAGGACTGGAAAAAAACAAAATATGAGTAATAACGACGACCTGGATCATTTGCTTCCAATTGCTTCTGCAAACAGAAGAATGATGATGCTCACAGGAACACCAAGCCGTGCTGCTCTCCCATCTGAAAGACGGATAGGGAGGAGACACTGCATCTGCTTTTTAACAAGACAATAAAAGAAGCTGAAGAGCCAGCCTTTAGATTTTAGCTGAGGGTAAAGGACAGAAGGACTGTTGGCTTTTGGTGGGAGCCAAAGGAGCAAGAGGGAACCATAACAGGGAAAGCTGTGAGCTCCAACTTAGAGCAAACCTGGGTCAAAGAGACCAGAGCCTTCCAAATATCTCCTGGAAGTGTTTCCACCATAAAGTGCTTGTGATTTCCAGACAATATAGTCAATACACTCAATTCCTCCACTTCTCATGGGGAGGGAAACCTGGAAAGAGTAAATGCACCATAACCAACCAATATCTGACCACCTCCAGGAGTAAAAGTTGAGAGATTTTCTTCCAAACCTAGGACAAGACAGTGATAAACTCTTGTTCCACACACACCTATCAGCTCCTCCCCATTCTCCAAGAGTCGAGCTCCCAGACAGTCAAGCTCCCAGACAGCCAAGATGTGCTGCCATTCCATAGCACTAAAACACAGGTCAGGTATAGTCATCTACTTTTCACAGAGTAGGAAAGACTTTTTTTCCTCTTTCAAGTTAGATGAAGTCAAACATACACACCCACATCTTCACAGCAGCCACTGCACTGCGGAAGGTTTCCACTGTCCTAAACAAAAATATCAATCCCTGCAATTCTTCAGTTCTAGTTTTCTTCAGGACATGAGCACAAATAGTTAATATTCCACCTCCAGCCTCAGTCTACTGGTACTCCTTTTCACTGCCTTTATCCTTCCAATTGATGTCACCCAGTGGGAAGTTACCAGTGCCCAGATGATCCTGAGATCATGAAAATAAATCCATATCATTAAAAAAAAGTTAGATGTTTTCCCCAGATCGTCAAGATATTCATAATGCTATCTGTTTTGGCAATATTGACTACTAAAACACTGATACATCCACGGAAAATCATTTGGCAATTACATATCCTTCCCAAGCCTAAAATCTTTCCATTGTCAAACACCAAATGGGCGCTTTGCTTTTGTGTTTGACAGGATCCTGTGCAAGTTTTCCTCCGTGCCTCAGTCCTTAAATGAGCTGTTTCTCAGCAGCACACTCACAGTTGTCAGCCTGAGCAATAGGCACGGATGTGTATGCTTAGCAATATGCTTGGTGGACGTTGTCATTCATGGTTTCCACTGAAATACATCTTAATTGAGCAGCAGCATTACACCACAAATGAGCCAGAAAAAAAGGCCAACAATAATGACAGACCACTAGAAATAATCTGCTGCCTTCTGGGTAAACTGCTCAATGCTAAAACTTATTATGTGTAAAAGCACCTTTTGAATCACTTTTGTTTTGCCCTGTGGAATACTTTAATGTTTCCACTGGTAATAAAATTTCTGGCTTGCAATACTGCCCTGGTCTATAAGACCGCAAGAGAAGGCAAGGGAAACGATGAAAACAGCGAAACACACAACCGCTGTTATTATTAAACCTTTAAGTTACAGAGTTAATTCCAACTAAACACTTTTATCTGCTGCACTGCTTATATGAAGTGGATGTTTTTTTCTAGAAGGAAATCTAATTTTAGCAGCCGGGCATCAAACAACTCCGCGGCCATCCATATCTGCACTGACTCCACTTCTGCTACAAGTAATCTGTTAAGCAGCACATCCCCAGCTGGGGACTGTAATTAGGGTGCAAACTGCCATACAATCCCCTTGCCAGATTGATGAAGGAGACCTCTTACAAGGTGATCCAGAAGGCAGTGTTGAGATCATTAATCATTTATCCGTCGAGGAGAATACAAAAAGCTCCGCCACCAAGAGCATTACACTGCAAAAGTATCTTGACAAAACTAACTCCTAAAAAAAACTAGTGAACTTTTAATTAAAAGGTCAGACATTAGTTACTGTATTATTTTTTTAGAGTTTTGGATAAGTTCACACAAAAAGAAGCTTTATTCAGATGTCAGACAGAATTTGAAACTCCTACTTTACCACTCCTTTTAAGAGGTTGATAACAATCAGCTCAGAGGGTTTTTAGCTCTGCAAGCAGCATCCCCAGATAGTAAACAAATGTAATAGTTATCTACAATGCAAGCTTAAATACACTGCCAGGTTGCCAATATTTCAACCTGCAACTATTTGTTTTCAGGGATCTGAAGTCACAGAAAATGCAAGTATTTTCAGCAATGCATAACTGCAGACATCGTCAGTTTAAAAAAAAAAAAAAAAAAAAAAAGTCAGTCTACAGGGAGAACACCAGATCTTGAACACTTGCCTAACAGGGAAGGCTGTCCACTGTCCACCCTAAGCACGTAAGTCTTGCCTCTGCTAGATATCAACCACATTTTTTTAAATAAGCTTACTATAATGAAATACTTCAAGTATTTAAAGTGGAGTTTAAGCTTAAGTGTTTTCTTTCTTCACTGTTATTCAATCCAACAACCAAGCCCATACCATGCTGAGAGAACTCATGAAACTACAGAGATAAAATGCAAAAATCAAGAACACTTAGGTACTTTAAGGGTGTGTTGAACGAGCTTGAAGTATTGGATACAGCTTTTTAACCATCTTTTGTGTGCAATCTCATGTTTTACTTGCCACACTCCATCCAAGATCAGCATCAGAAGATTCTTAGCTACACCCATCAGCCTCACACACATTTCACCTGAGCCCAGCCTGAGGAGAGCCTGGCAGGGTAAGGGGAGGAGGTGAACTCCTCTCCCTCCCCTCCCTTGAATTACCTGGAATTTAATAGAATTGCCTAGGAGACTTCTGCTGTTTCAGAAGCAATCAAAATCTATCCGATACAACCATCTAACCATAGCAGACTAACAGAAAATACATTTTCCTGAAGAATGTGCGATAGGGAGGAAACTTAATCCAAACACATCATTACATAGTCCAACAGGATTTGCTTACAAAATCTAAAATCTATCCTAGCGAATGCAAGCTCCTAGAAGTTAAACAAAAAATAGTCAGCAGGCAAGTATTTTTTCCTTATTTTAACTGAAAAAGCCAAACCTAAATCCTTTCCAACAGATCATCAAGAAGAATATACGAAATCAAGAGAACAAAAAAATTCTGCCACCTGTGGCTATGAAGTTAAACCAATTTAAATGTTTAAAAAGCATTCTTGTTTGTAAATTATGATAATTTCCCCTCAACTCTCCTCATTTCCCAGAGATAAAAGGATTTTTCCTAAAGGATGCAGCAAGGGATGCACAGAGTTGGGAAGGCATCTCCAGAGTAAGGAAAACCCAACAACATTTTTAGCATCAAGTGCTTTTACAACAAGGACTCTTTTGCAAATCTAACTGTAGATACAACAAAGCTTTTTATTTGTTTCTTCAACATGGAGAAGTCCTGATTTCCAAAACCCTTCCTTACATGAATAAGCATGTAAGTACCTTCCAAATATATGAGTGAGAGAAGGAAAGCAGAACAGCTTCATTATCATTATACAGAATCTTACAGGCAGCTGTGGAAACCCAAGTTCCTTAAAAATTCTTGCCATTATGAAAAAGCATAATCCATTTCAACAGCAAGTTCTATCATATATCACTGATTCCCTCAATATTTACATTTTTCCAACATAGCCTGAACTAATGATAAGAGCTCAGCAACAGCAGGAGTATGCATAAGATAATTTACTTATTCTAAGGCACCCCATCTTTTTTAATCAGAGTAGGTAACATTAAAACATCACCTAAGAGAATGGAGCACAACTCACAAAGACAACAATTCAAATCTGCAGATTACAAAGGTAGAAAATCGAGCATGGCATCATTTGCTGAAAGGCTGTGATAATAATCTTAGAAAATACCTAATGGTTTCAAGAAAGAAGAAAAGAAGTTCTCTACACTGGCTGGGCCAAGGCAATCTTGTGTGCACTGCAACATCTAATCCTGCTGGTAATTTTTCTTGCAGTGTGACCCTGCACAATGGAATAAAAAGTATTGAACAGATAACTGTTTAATACACACAACACACAACTGAAGCAGCACCACAATACCTCAGACTCTGAGGTTACACCCAAGTTAATTGTATGTTCATGTTATTTTGGAGTAACAGGGGAGAAAACCTGCCCCACCTTCCCTTTTTCAGTCTTGTTGTATCATCCCTTACTGACATGAATATTGCTCTCCTCCTTAGGCAAGCCCTGAAAGACTCTGATCCTTTATATCCTTTAAAGGGAGCAATTAATGCTGCTATTCAGAGTTTCTGACCTTTAACTCTCAGTCCCAGTAGTGTTATTCGGATTTTTCTTTTCAACTTTAGCAGAAAATAGTAACTATTTGTATCTTCCTACAGGCAGACAGGCATTAATTCTAACCTCAAATTGAAGTCCATTTTGGAAAAGTAATTGCCAAATTTTTCACCTCCAAATATGCTCCTCTGCAGGATCAGATGCTTCCCAAACTCTGCCCTTCCAAATTACTTCAGTTTAGGTTGTGCCTTCCAGAGGTATTTTGGCAAAAGGCTTTGAAAATGCTTTCCTAGCTGCATAAAGTTCTGCATCCCATACTGCATTCCCCCTCATCATCCTCTGCAGGAGGATGACTATTGCTGTGATTATTTTCAGCCAGGACACAGTGCCAAGTTCCATTTTCTTTATTCCTGCTAACGCCACTCCCCACTCAACCTTCCTGCCTCACATTTTTCCCCACAGCTTCTTACTCAGCTGCCCTGTTGCTTCTTTCAGGAATATTCATAAAGAGCATCCCAGAATCAAAATAATAAATCTACTATTTACTGTCTTCATCTAACTTGTATTTTTAAGCTGTTGAACACAGAGGTTGATTTGAAGACTAGGAAAAGCAAGAGAGAATGTCATGTTCGGAACTGCCCCACAAAGCATCTTCCATTTTCTTTTCAAAGAGTAATTAATGTATGTGGTCTTTTACAAGGTGCCAAACACCTCATGCACATACCCCAAAAGAAAAAATATATATATCCTATCCATTCTAACCCCTCTCTCAAATAAAATAAAATGAAATCTGATAATTCCAGCCCATCAATACCTTTCTGCTTTAAACCTTTCCTGATAAGAAAGTCGTTACAGCTCATCTGGAAGACTGACAAGCTGGTATTTCTCTAGACCCAGACAAAGGGTATTCCACAGCCAAGACTCTTCCAAACAGCCAGGGAAAAAAAGCTATACCTACTTAAACAGAGAGCAAGACAGGCTCAGCTAGAGCTGCACGGGGAAGGGGCAATCAACTTGACAGTAAATGTAATTAGTGTTATAATTCCTGCCAAAATTAGACATGATATAAGCAGATATAACAAATGAATTTGACATGATATATTACCATTGATGTTCCTAAATATATAAAGGCTTTTTGAAGGATGGGAGTAGGGTTTTACAGATTTTTAAGAGAAAAAACAAACCCTGACAAGCCTCCATCATGTCTGTCTCCATCCTCTTGTTCATTAAAGTTTCTCCTCTCCTTTCTGGCTCCCATTTCCATCACAGTCAGAGTGGCACAAAACATCCTTTTTTGTTGCAGCTAACTAAAATCAAAGTTGCATCATGTCTCCTTTTCATGTCTTTTCTTCCCTCCCTGCCAATCAGAGGCTTCGTGCCATTTGCTTTCTGAACACATTTACAGTCCAAATCCATTCCTGAACACAGCTCACTTGCTTGCCTCTCCTGTTTCCACAGGCAAAAAACTCCTGCCCAAAACTCCTTCCCATCGCATCACTGCTCCTTTCCAATTTGCCATCTTCCCCTGGCTGTCACTCACACATCCCTTTTCCTTGGTCCCAAAACCAAATTTTAATAGAATCATAGAGCCATGGAATGGTTTGGGTTGGAAGGGACCTTAAAGATGATCTCATTCCAATCCCCTGACATGGGCAGGGAGCTCCACTTGAGCAGGTTGCTCCAAGCCCTATCCAGCCTAGGCATAAAACCTAATTCACACCTGATACTGAAGAAGAATCAACCCCAGCTCAACCTCAAAGAGGAAGTAACAGGAAGACAGCAATCCTTAGTGCTCTCAGAGCTGGACATGATTTGGCTTTCCTGTTAAATGAAATACTTTTTTTAAAAAAATGTGTCACATGCCCCACACCTCCCTTCCCAAAAGAAAAAAGAACTGAACTAGAACTGAATGCTTATTTTGTTTTTGCCTCTGCTAGAAAACAACACTAAAGTTTTCATTTAGTCAGCCAAGTTTTATTACAGAAAAATTATGGCTTCATTTCAGGGAAGTTTAACCTTTTGCTCATTTTGTTTCTATTTCTATTTTGAATCAAAGCTTTACTTAAAAATATATTGCAAAGTCTAGACAAATTTTCCAAGCTCCCAAATCATTTGACTTCTGAAACCTTTCACGAGCATTATGCTCTCCAGGGAACAAAATTATGTCCTCCCCAACTGGAAGCTCTGCGCTGCTCCATTTCCTGCAGCACCTGAATTTGCCACCAAAGTACTTGAGATGGAAAAAAAAAATCTAGGCCAGGCAGAGGTGTTTAAGACTTTTTTATGATGGAAAGTTTAAAAATTACTTTACCCCAAGAAATAAGTCTTTAACTGGACTTGTCTTTGCTATTGCAGCAAACACTGAGCATATTGGCGTTCATCTCCTGACAAATTACTCTCCGGGAGAATACAAATCATCTGTGCTGAGCTTCAGAAAGGCCCTGGAAGAGAGCTCTGCTTCAACCCCCTGGAGACAAAAAGGCAGCCACAAAACAGACTCCATCCCAGTGGAGAGCCTCCCTCGCTCACAGACACGAGTTTTAATCCCATTCATTAACGCAGGATTGCGCTCACCTTTACTGTGCTACATCCTCAGCTTGCTCTTCCATCCATTACAGTTGCTGCTGTGGGTGTGTTCTGTGTTTTATTAACTGTAATTTAAGTCAATAGATATTCCTACACAGGACAGGTGATTTTTCTGACTGTTTCAAAACATTTCACAAGATGGAGCACAGATAAATTTTTAAATAGCAAACAAGACACACAGAGATGAAAAAAATTTAAGACAGTGGAAGAAAACCTATTGTGTGTTTCTGTTAGGATGGTTTTGTAAAATAAAGTTTGTCATGACTGTCAAGCCTCCCACCACCTAAGTTTTCTTTCCTGAATGAATACCCCACACTAAAAATTGATGTTCCATAAACTGCACATCATTGCCGGAGAAAGTGGCAATCACTTCAAGCTGCTTCCTCCTTTACCAAAGGTGTATATCGTGTTTACTACAGATACCTGAAATCAATTACAGAATCATAAATACTTGCAGCCTACAGTTGTCAGGAGTGTCTCAGAAGGCATATGTTAATGCCCAGGAGTCATTTCCCCCACACTGCAGTACCCTCAGGCTCTCTGCTCTGTTCTCTGCTATCTGCTGACATCAATTTTGCAATGAAAACCCTGCAATTCAGTTAAAAGAGGTGCTTAAGCAAAGACAAAAACATCCATCTAAAGACACAATACCACTGTGCTAATGCACCTGTCCAAAAAAATTATATATTTTTAAAGATATATATTTATATATCCCACAATGTGCTATGGCAACTTATGTTCTCCACAAATCCCTGTTGAACATGCAGCAGACAGAATTCCCCACTGCTGTCACCGTGTGCTGAAACAATGCCAATGTGAATTACAAGTTATTGTGGGAGATGGATCAGAAACAGCCACAATTATACCTAACGAGTGAAGAGATTGTTTCATTTATCTTTCTTTTGGAAGGCTATGCCAGTCTGACAGAGCCAAATGGCACACAGTGTCTTTCTGTCCATTCCTGGCAACCTGCAGACAGATAAGGAATCCCACCTCACACCTAACAAGGCTGGGACCAGAAGTTCGCCGCATTAAGTTATACTATCTCCAACCTTTCAAAAATATCCACACAGAATATCCCTCTCCTGCACAATCACAATTTCTGTTCAAATAACTGAGTCAGCAGAGTGACTTCTCCTCCACTTTCTAGTGGGTTTTTAAAAGCTTTAAATGGTCATTACACTTGTAAAACCCCTGTCCCTCTCTCCTGGTTCATGCTACCCTTTCAGGTCCCAGTGAGACACCTCACTGCACTGCAACTGCGTTTGCAGATTCTGCCTTTATCAACACGGAGTCGGCATGACCGAGGGACACCAGAGCCACCACAGGCATCGGGCAGCAGCTCATCTTGGGTGTCATTGCTTCTCCACCTGCCTGGGACATGCATGGACACCTCATCACACACACATTCTAGTCCTACATCGCTAACACAGCTTTTTGTTTGCTTTCTTGGTGGTCCTTGAACCTCCTTCCTTCCCCATTCCATAGACTTTCTCAAAACAGCTGCCTGTTCCGTGAGAGCAGGTGGTGTAGGGGAAATAAGCAACCTCCTTTTAAAGTAGTTACCTTATTTTCAGACACAAATATGAGCATCAGCTAGATGAGACTGAAAAGAAAAACCAAGACGCTTTTCCAAAAAAAATTAGCAGAAGATTTTGTTTCAATCAGAACAAAAGCTTAACAAATAAAAATCATAATAGAAAGGAAGCGCAACTAAAAGCATTCCCAACAAAAATGATGCAGCATGTCCTTAATACTCAAGTGTTTTAACTAAATACAGCAGAAGTACAAAAGAATGCCTACAGATGACTCAATAAAGAAGCATTCAAAGCAGAAAGAGCATTATCAGCACATTCATGGTAAGCCTGCTAGTCCAAAGCACAGTATTTTTTTGCTCTCATGTTCCAAACCAGACTGCAGACAGTGGGCACTTGTGCTTAGAAGCAGAAGTAAGGCAGAACAGGTCACCACTGACTCAGAGGTTGGGCCTCTGCAGCCTCACTGAAGGAGCAGAGAAACCTGCCTTCCTTACAGAGTTTCTGGTTCTAAATGACCCACACAGCTCTCATCCGCTGGCACAAATTCCTGGAATTGTTTTTTTCAAATAAATGGTACTTTATTTGGTCTGTGGTGCTTTTTCCCCTACCACAGCACCCACTTCATCACCACCTTAGAAGCTGCTTTGGATGAGGTGGGATGCCCAGACTCCAGGAGGAGTATGACAATGCTCAGCATCCCTCAGCACCATCCTGGCCTCACATGGCAATCACACTCCCGTTCCACGCCACACCTTCCCACTCACATTATTTCATATGATACTGGGGCAAATAAAAGGTGGAATGCTATCTCAGTAAAAAAATCAAGATTGTCAAAGTTCAGGCAAAGAGCTGAAGTGACATGTGGGCAAAATCCCAACAGTATGGAAGGATTCAGAACACACAAAAACACACCACAACTGCACGGAGTTTGGCCATGAAGTCTGATGCCACTGTAACATGAAACTCAAACATAACGAGGCATGACAGCCCATCCACAGCTTCTCAGCTTCTCTGCTTTAGAGAAAAAGCGCAGAAGCTCTCACCCCTAGGCAGCCCCAGCAGGACTCCCAATCCTCAGCCTCAGTGGTAACACCGGAGCCTGTGAACTGCCGCCAGAACCAGACAAATTTTCATTTTCTATTGCGTTAACAAACCACAGAGCAGCTCTGTCTCATGAAAACAGTGCTTTTGTCTCACCATACTGGAACAAGGCCCTCCCAAAATTCAATAAAGTTCCTGAAAACTGACAATCCAGACACATACTTCTTAAACACACTTCGAGGCAGTCCATCAGGACAGTTTCCCTCACCTACAAAATGCCTCGAGAAAACCAGCTCTGAGTCAGGTGGCTGGAGCAGACAGGTCCCTGCCTTCCCCCATCCAGCACATCAATAGCATCGAGCCCAGCACAGCACAACCCATTAAAGCACAGCATACACCTCGGATGGAGAATGAAGAACTTACCTCCCTCAACAACAGCCTGGGGGCATTTCCATCACCTCTTTAATCTGCAACAGCATCCCTGTTGCTCAGCTTTCATAATCCGCTTCAGTTAAGGTATGGGGGTGCCAGGAAGAGTGCAGGGCAAGGAAGCACAGCCCACACAAGTACTTGTGGTGTCCGCGCAGCACTGTCAACTCAGGGGAATTTATTTTTTGGTATTTTCTTATCCCACTCTTTGCTAACAACCTGCAAAGCCAGACAAGCTTAGTTGCCTTGGACACCTGGATGAAACCATTCACACCACAGCACATCTTCCACCACATCCCCTCTGCTCACCTACCAGCAGGGAATCAAAGCCTTCCAAAGTACAACCACCACCCGCGTTTTCCACTGCCCAGAACCACTCTCGCATCACTATCTTTGTGCTGTTATTCAGCACTGAACTTGGCACAGGGTACCTACAGCATCTGGCACGTTTCTCCTGCTCCAGCTCAGGCTCCTCAAGTGCTCCCCTCTGCTCTCAGCCACACTGGGGTAGCTGCTGCTGTGCCCAAACACAAAAGGAGAAAGTGCCTAAAACAGGCACGAGAGCTCAGCTCATCTGAGGGCACGTAGGACACCAAATACTGGTTAGGTAAAAGAAATTACATTAAGGAGCAAGGAGACCCATGGGAATCCCCAATCCTCATCACAAACCAGAAGTTCTGTGCCACTAAAGGCAGCTGAAGGCAGCAGCCCAGGCGCCTCTACCAGCGCAGCACGTCAGCAAACACGCGGCATGCGATCTTATCGGTGAGGCTTTCTAGTGAACAGACGTCCCTAGAAAGCAGTCACTACAAATACAGTTTTCCTGAATATCGTTACTGATCCAGAAGTAATGAAATAGCAGATAATATGGCCCCAGGGTACAAATCAACCACCTAACCTAATGCATACAGATGGAGCTTAACAGCTCTTTTGGTCTTCCATTACCAGACTGAAATGGGATCTTTGAAACACCATTGAGGCAAAGCAGAAGAAAAAGTTTACTAATGAGTGATGTTTACTTCTGATCCTTCACATAATGTTTTTCAATGCTGTATTCTGAAAAAATCCTGTTTTCATGTACGAAGATGCGTCGATACAGCTTCCCCTCACAGAACCATGATAAAAAAGCAGAGTGTACAATCTGCTCTTCCCTCGTGTTGCAGGAAAGACTTTGCTAAGAACAGTGTCTCGATACTTTTTGCAATAATTATCAATGAAACTTTATCCAGTCCCACCAAAGCAAGAAGCAAAACCATCACAACTTACAGCAGGGTCACCCTCCCCTTGCTGATACTCTCAGCAGTTAAAGCAGCAACTTCCACAATGCTCTAAAACCAGCTCAGCACTATGTAAGGTACAGGCAGGCAGAGAATCCCTCTGCTTCCATCCTCAGGGAAATTCAGCGCTCAGCACCGCGAGCCTGCCCCCACAAACACCCAACGTTGTGCATTCTGAGCTGGTCTCAGCCCCACGAACCAGCCAAGAACCTGCCAAGCCCGTGCACAGCTCCACACACACCTCACACACCCCGACAGCCATACCAATCTTCCTTGAGAAGTATCCCTGGACTCCAGCACCTCACTTTAACACCATCTCTTTCATCTCTGACATGGCATTACTTAAATTCCACTGGAATCTTTTCAGAAACTAAAGAGTTCACTACTTTTTCTAATCAGTTTCCTTAAAGTTTGAAGGTTTTACGACAGAAGTTGAGCAGCCATGCAAGGCACCTGTGTGACACAAGGCACAAACAACAGCCGCTGTCACCACGTCCTCTCACAGGCACTTTCAGTGGTACCCAGTTCTAACAGGTACATTATCCCACTCACCGTATCACACAGATATCCCCTGCACATCTTCTTCCAAAAATGGCATTCTCAGGCAATCAATTCCTTTAGCTGATTTTTTGTTTTCATTAGGGGAATTAACCAATACATTTCAATTATATTTCAAAAGAGCTGGAGGCAGTGGTCAGCAAGTACTTTTTATGACCCTCATCTATTCTTTTAAAAGCCTTCTACAGAAACGCTCAGGCAGGCACAGGAGTGGGAGGGAGAGGAGGAGGAGGAAAGGAACAGCACTACACAGTCCTCATCATATCTTCACATAAATAAAGTCCAAACTCTATACAGTTTGACCTTGAATGAATAATAATACAGAAAATAAATACAAGAACGAGCACAAATTAAGAATGAACGTTTGAAGTAATGAATGGTTAATGAAGAAGCGTATAAGCGTGCCTTGTTTAATAACACTGATTGAAGAATCGACGGAAGGAAAGAGAAAACCCGAACACATCGCGCTGCTGCGGCTGGGGGTGGGCGGGTAGGTAAAAAAGTAGGGGTTTAGAAGCCACCCGCACGACGAAGAGCCCAGACCGAGCCGCGACCGCCCTGCCCGCGGCAGCTGCGCTACTTTCAGCGGGGCTCGGCGGAGCGGAGTTGGCGGCGGTGCCCGCACCGAGCCCGCCGGGGCCGCGGCTGGCGCTGCCCGTGCCCATCCCAACTTCACCTGTCCCCGGCGGTGCCGCCGCTCCGCGCCCTGCGCCGCTCCGCCCGCGGCGGCAGGACCGGGGCGCTCCGAGCAGCCGGAGCGGCGCGGGGGATGCGGGCAGCTCCCGCCCAGCAGCGACACGGGAGATCCCGGCCGGAGCGCTCCCAAAACCGCGGCAACTTCTCCCGCGCGGAGCGGCGCGACCCGGCGGCTCCGTCCGTCCATCCATCCGCGCACCCGCACCCCGCCCGCGGAGCCGAGCCCCCGGACCCACCCTCTCCCCCGGCAGCGGGGCGGCCGCACCTCCTCGCATCCCTGAGCGCGGCATGGAGCCCGGCGCGGCGCGCTGCGGCGGGAGGTCTGCGGTGCCGGCGCCGCGGGCGAGCGGGGCGGGACGGGCGCGCAGTCCCCGCTCGGCCCCGCGGCGCGGAGGGGCCGCGGGCGGAGCGAAGATGGAGGAGGCGCGGCCCTGCCCCCGCCCAGCCCGCGCGGGAGCGGCGCGCGCGGCGCCCTCTGCCGGCCGGCGGCGGCACCGGGCTGAGGCTGAGGGGACGCCCGGGAAGTTGTTTGTGACTCGGAGTGCGGAGACAGAGGAGTTTCGCGTGTGTTGTTAAATACGCGGTAGCTCCGCAAAACTAGTCAAAACTGAATTTTAGTTGTGTGTTCAGCCTGCGCCGAATCCCCGACACCGCGTTGTCACCAACCTGCTCACCCTGGTTTGCCATGCAGCGCTGAGGGAGCTTACAGTGCTTCCGAAACAACTCCAGGTGATCACAGAATCGCTGAACCGACCGGGTTGGAAAAGCCCTTGAGGTCATCGAGTCCAATCCATGATTGAACACCACCTTGGCACCCAGACCATGGCACTGAGTGCCACGTCCAGGCCTTCCTTAAACACCTCCATGGACAGTGACTCCACCACTCTTGGGTCAGCCTGTTCCAAAGTCTAGTCACCGCTTCTGGGAAGATATTCTTCCTAACGCCGAACTTGAACGTCCTCTGGCCTTGTGACTTGTTACCGGGAGCAGAGCCCGACCCACACCTGGTGAGAGCCGTAGAGACTGAGGAGGGTCCCCCGAGCCTCATTTTCTCCAGGCCGAGCCATCCCAGCTGCTCCTCATCACACCTGTGCTGCAGAGCCTTCCCAGCTCCCTTCCCTTCTCTGGACACGCTCCAGCACCTCGGTGTCCATCCCGAACTGAAGGGTCCAGAACTGGACATAGAATCCCCATCTTTGCCCAAGGAACACCGTTTCCATTTACTTTCAAATTCATCTGAGTCATGTTTTTGATGGAAGTAATTAGTGAAAATGACAACCAAACTGGTGGAAGTCCTCCATTAAGGAGGGAGTATTTATTGACTGCAGGGAGGATACTAGATCCATCACTTTTAAAATACATGGAGTGAATTATCTCAGTTTACTTTATCTACCCTATTTAAAAATTCAAATAGGCATTATTCAGCAGAATTTTTTTTTTGAGACCCAGTCATTAAGTTTAGGTGTTATTTCAGAAAAAAATAATGCATATATCCAACTCAGCCAATAGCAGGTGACTATATGCACAATAAAATTACTACAGTTTCTATTCCTTCTTTTCACACAGTTCTTATTTCTGTGTTTTTAAAGAACCCAAGGGATAACCTATTTAGGTTTTGAAAATTAGTTCACTTGGACATTTTCCATTTAAAAAGAACAACATACATAATATTTTAATGGGCATAGTTGCATCATCTATGACCCTCAGTTTATTTTTTCTTTACAGAAATATTACATTTTCATACGAGGATTGTTCACATTGTTTACAAACCCAAAACAAAACCAGAACTTCGTTGTGCTAGATGCTGTGTAAAAAATCAGTGTTCCTACTTGCAGAGAGTCCTACCTTGCAAAGATGAGAGACAACAGAGTAGAAATGAAGGCAGAGAGATGTGATGATACGTATCATAATGAAATACAGATCAGATATTGAAACACAAACTCCCTGGCTCCAGGTTCAGCCTTTGCCATTGCTCTCATGAGCTATAAAATCCTGGACATTTGCTGGGGAAGGAGAGTCCACCAGAGATTGCACTGCAGCTGTTCCAGAATGTTCCAAACCAAGTTTTGTGAGAAAATTTATATTTGTCAAAGTGGAAACACTTGATCGAAGAGGACTGGTTTTAAGAAGGTTTTTTTTCTTTTCAGTCTCCCAGGTCAGAGAGCCCTACCCCCAATAGTGAGGGGCAGAAGGCTCCCACCAAGGCTGCCCCAGTCTCATGGCTCTCTTTTCTTCACTGAAAAGTTTTTAAAGGTCTCATTTTTGCCTGGTGCAGAATGGAAGACACCTCTTGAAATGTCAGGAGTTTTTCTCCAGTGACTCCTTTTCTCCTGACCTGACTCTGGGCTACAGGCAGGTTCACTCTCTTTGCCTCCCCACAGCCCTCATGGTGTTGTCTGCTAAGAATAGCTGCATTTTGCCCCTCATGGTTAATCTGGAGTTGAAGCATATGGGGAAGTGCAGTGCTGCAATTCTTCTCTTAATTTGCCAATGCAGAGTTTGCATTAATGCAGCTAATCCAGCATCTGGGTACGGGAGCCTGAACTCCTCCCTGCGGCCCCAAGAGTAGCACTGATGAAAAGAAGAGGCAGCACAAGAGGGCAAGAGAGTCCTTGCAGTCCTACAGCTAGCTGAGTGCCAGCTCCCTTCATCACACACATTTTGGCTTTGATTCTCTTCCTTAGGACTTTATCTTTCCTCAAAATGTTCATGGATGACAGCATATACCTAAAAGCTGTGTAGGAAATAAATACGGAGTGAATATGCAGGAGATACATTAAGTAAACCCACCTTTCTCTATTTGAGTAGAAAGGCTGAAGGATGAGACCAAGAAGCATCAACAGGAAAATAAAAACACAAACACAGAATGGAAAGAGCTTGTAACTCAGAGTAACCTGTTAGGCTGGGTTTTAGCCCAGATCACTCGCTGTTCCTACATGTTTCTGCTACTTGTGATCCTCTTGTTACATGGATCTCGCCTGCTTGGTGGGGCTCAAAGAAAGAAAAGCAGTACCCAAGTGCTGTGAGGGCTGGAGGGTTTAAGCCAGCTCTTGCTTATGGATGACTGGCTCAGCCTAAGAAGGGAATAACAAAGCCGCTTGAATGACAGCTTGGATCAAGTTTATAATGACCTGGTTTGTACAGGCCAGGTGTTATGTAGATTGGAGCTTGTTATTGTGAAAAATTTTGGCAAGGCTTGTGATGCAACAGCCAGTTCCAGCAGAGCTGGGCAGAACGCCACCGATTACAGGCAGGTCCATCTTCAGCAAGATGGGCAAAGCAGCCACCTCCTCCTGTACTCGGTGCCGTGGGGACCTGAACCAACCTGCCTGCACAGCATCTGGAGCAAAGCTTATGCAGGAGCAGAGAACAGTTTCAAAACATGGCATTCCAGGCTTAAAAACAAAGAGGTAATCTTGCATAAAAACGCGGCGCCAAGTTTTTTGTCTGTTTCTTAGGGAGCGGAAATTCAGAGCAAAGTGGTACAAGCCACCCACTGCAGCGTTAATGGAAAGTGAGCAAACTGTTGCAGAATGTCCCCATCTATATATTCTGCATTTGTTAGGAAGCCTTTCATAATACTTTCATAATTCATTTTTTATGTTATCTAAAAGTAGTTAGTAGAGTAATATGGATGAAGAGCTGTCGAAATTAGGGCTCACCTATGATTTGTTCTCTTGCTCCTTATCATTAATATGCACACTATGATTTGTTACTGAAGCTAGTTGGACTTAAATTTTATTCTTTCTTTAGATGGCCATTTTTTAAAAGAGGAAGATTAAAAAAAAACTTAGGGAAAATGTCTTGGGTGCAATTTTTGCAATAATAATTAATGCGGAATTCAGGAAATATGGACTCTTTTCACCAATACTCAGCATCTATTCCTGTGCCCCAAGTTAATGAAAGGGATTGTACAAATCAGAGCAAAGCCAGTTAGATGAACAGATCAGGTCTCTATTTTTCATATAGTGAAGACTTTGTAAGTGTGGTCATAGCAATGTTTTTACACTGTTACCACAAAAGCTAGGACAACTCAGGAGAAGAAATCTGAACTACGTAAGTTTTACCGGGATGTTCATAACTACAAATAAAAGACAGGTTTTTCCATATGGGAAGTATGGCATTTTTACCGTAGTTATATCAGTTTTCATACTGCCCCATGGAAAAGCAGCAGAAAGCCAAGCAGATAATGAAAGCCTGACACAATGGATTTGCAGCCCAAAGGCACAGCTTTAGATGAATGTTACACACAGGCCAGGGACAAAGTAGGAGTGGTTAGCTGGGCTTTAATGCTCCATGGAAAGGTGGGTTATGAGGAGTTTCATTAATTCCTCACTGTTCCAGAACTTACACTGAGGCTTAGAAGTTATTTTTAATAGTCTATTACAACCTGGGATCATGAGAAACTGAAAAAAGAAATTATCCTCTCATCCTTAGGGGCAGTGCCTCAGAAATCGATGCTAATGAACAGACTGCAGCAGAGGGAAGCTTGCATTTCCCCTGCTGCACCAATTTTGTGCATTCACAAGGGACACTGCAAGTGTCATCATGTGTAATTAGAATCAGGGAAGGGGAAAAAAGGATATCATTCATTCACACTTCGCATGGTGTCATTTCTTTGTGGCAGATTTAACAGAGATTAAACAGGCATTCAGTTTAATACTAGTCCTATTAAGGACCAAGCATAATTTATTTTTAATTATGGAGTTATCATAATTGATGGCAGCCCTGTTGTGAACATATCCTTAGGTGATGACTTCTTTAGCAACAGAAGAAATGCATTCAGGCAGGATATTTATTTTTACCAACATTCTAGTTAGGGCACACGTCTGTGAATAGACCCAGCCAGTCTTAATGTTGGATCCCAACCCATCAGCCATTAGTGAGTACAATACCCCGAATCCCAATGTGCCTGAACCTGAAATAACTTCCGAGCCAGGGGTTCAAATCAATCCTCCCTGCGGCATGGACCTGCAGGGGCTGATCAGCACAACAGCCCCTCTTCCCCACACCCCAACTGTCCCTTCCTATTCTTCTCCACCCAACTGTCCCACAAATGGTGGCAAGTGCTTCTCAAGGGACACAAAGCTCCTTTTTACATGACTTTATTGTACACCACAGTTCAAGGCACAAGTAGTAGAGGGTGTAAATTGGAATCATTTGTCCTGTTCAAATATCAAGATCACATTGAGTGTTATTTTTGAGAATGCAGGATCAGACCTTTTGATGCCAGTGATGGGTTGTAGAAGAAGGAACACTTACCGAATAAATAATCACTACAAATTAAAGCACAGAGCAGAACTCCTACAAAAGACCAATTATCTTGCTGGCTAGAGCCCCCGGAGCTTAAAACTGTGATACCCTTGTTAATGTCTGAGGAAACACGACAGTTGGATTTGTGTGTAAGAGAAAGTCCTTTTTAAGTAGCCTGGTGTGCAGGTTAAAGAAAAACATGAGTAGGGTGCAGCACGAAGCAATGCATCTGCCACCTATTCACCAGGCATGGCAGTGCAAGAAAAGCTGCGATGGAGGCTCTTCACAAGCTATTAACCTTTCCTGATTGGAGTCTTGCTTTACAGAAAGAGCAGCAAGCACCTACTCAAAGAAGGGCCTCCCTGCAAATAGTAACTGGCAATAATTTAGCAGCTGGGAACCTGTCAAGTGTTAAGGTTTTTTTGTCCCAACACACTGTCTTTAGTAGATAAAGTGATAATAAGAGATAAAGAAGACTCATGCTAGTGACTAATAATTAGATTTGAAATCTATTGATGACTATGGAGCAGAACACTAAAATTAAAGGTATTTTCTAATCATTATGGTTTTGCTTTAGGGTTTTTTTCTCTCTATTAGTGCTTCTATTCCACTGCTTTAATTAAGTGTTGAATACAAGGTAAGGGATTTGCTCAACACAATCAATAGTGGCATTCTGATGCCGATTTTAAATTGACTTGCTATTTTTAACATGCTGCTTAGTTATTGCCTATCATCCTTAGTCACGCCTTGGGCTCTGCAGATTCATGCCAGCACAGGAGGCTCCCAAGGAGGACTTTGTCTCAAGGAGTTTGAATCCTGTTGCATTCTTGTGGGGATCCATGGAGGAGATTAAAGGTCCCTCCAAACTTGGCAGTGGTGGTAGCATTTTATGCATATCTGCAGAGATCTGCTTTGACCCAGCCATGCTCATCATGAACAGCTTTCTCTTACTACCATACTTTACTGGACTTGGCTGCTTTTAGCTTGTGAATATTTTACAAAGGCAGTACACGTAAGTACTTTAACACTGCAAATAAAATCTGCCTTGATACAGATTCATAGAGTTATAGAATGGCCTGGGATGAAAGGGACCTTAAAGATCATCTCCTTCCAACTCTCTGATGTGGACAGGGACACCTTCCACTAAACCAGGTTGCTCAGAGCTCCATCCAGCCTGGCCTCAAACATTTACCGTGCTGCAATTTATTATTTAAATGAACTGCTGCTAAATTCCCTGTCATTCATGGAAAAAAAACCCCATGAAATAGGAAAGTGTTCACTCCATAAATGGGTACAATTTTTTAAGACAAAAAAAAAATTAAAATTACTGAACAGAAATGGGATGAAAGAATGAACAGAAATTCAGCCAACAGATTAACATTCAGCCATGTTTTTCAGAAGGTTTCTCTGATTTCACTTATACTAAAGAGCAGTCATCAGTTTTTGCCTAAAGAACCAAAGATGAGAGGGATGTTCTACTCAGCTAAGAGCTTTCCCTTCATACCAGGTCCCTTTCCTTCTCCAGGATCTACCTGTTTAATGACTAAACATCTCCAGAATTTGTATGCACCTAGTGTACCTTGGAAAAGCTCTTAGAATACCTGAGTATGCATCCTCTCTGTCTGTACATGCAACACAATAAATGCATTATGCACAATTTTCCATCACCTTATCAAGCTTTTCAGAACTTTCTAAAATTGCACTTTTCTGCAATTTTTAATAGAGAATAACATACTAAATTTAACCAGTTTCCATCAGTAAGGATTCAATTCAATAGTAAAAATTAAATTCAAACATCCTTCATGTCTATGTAAGTGGGACATATATAGAAAAGAGCTTAACTGAAGTTCAAGAACAGCCACAAAACAAGTTTGAAACTATTTTTGGTACATTTTTTTAAGAAGGCTTTAAAAATCATCCCCTATGTTTCTCTTCTTCTGTATTTAAGGGCGATAGTGAATTCACCTGACACTTCCAGGGAAGGCAGGCATTTAGGTTCATTTCTCCTGAAGGCTTGCCTACTGTGCACATCATTTCCCACCCAGGCTGTCCTGCCAGAAAAACACTGCAGCCTCCTAACGACATTCAGGACTTAGCTCAGAGTATTTGCTCCTCTTTTTCTCCATGACAAGTCATCTCCCACTTTAATAAATCCACCAAGCCATTCTGTGCTGCACATCCAGGAGCAGCAGCAGCATGGGGAGTAATGGACCCAAACCCTTCTAAAGGCAAAGATCCCGTGGTGTTGAGTGCCTTAATATTACTGACTGATGAAGGCAACAGTTACTGACTTCATTAATGTTTTCCTGCCTGTGAAATCCTCACCTAGTTATTTCTTTCTCTGCTTTGTAGTTATTTCTTTTCCATTTTCCATGCCTGTTGGAGTTGAAACAATTCACTTGAACCATGGTCTTACTGTTTTCAGTTAGTATTTCATATTTGAATGACATTTCTGAAATCAGTTTTTTTTTTTTTTAACAAAACTATTGTTAAAAGGCACATTGTAATCCTAGAACCTACATAGATATGCTGAAATATCCCTTCTTTCACTATTGCCTTGGTTTCCAGCACCATATCAGATGTATTTACTAAACAATGTGGGGTTTTTTCAGATGCCAAGAAACAATACAACTATTTTAGGCAAAATCTCATTGCTTCCTAAGGACATAGCTAACTGCTGGTGGAACTCTCTGAACTTTATATTAGTCTGTGTTGAAGCACTGCAGGATTAGTTATAATTAACTGTCATCATGTCATTTTTCTCCCAACGACTCAGATTAAGAAAAAAGGAAAAAAAAAAAAAACTTAGCAGCAACCATGATTAAAATGTCTCTGTTTCCCATCCCAAACTTCATTTTTAACTCCCAGGGGTCACAAGCTCTTCTCCACATACCCCTCAGTTTCCACACAGATACCTGTGCCTTGTCTACAACACAAAAATAAGCTTTTTTAACAGCAGATGGAGAGTCAGTTTTTCAGAAGTTCTAAGCAGCTTAAGACAAACATTTAATATTAAGTAAATGCTTCCTTCCTAAACCATTTACACCCCCCAGTGTAATAGCTTGGTGGGTACCTCTTGCCGATTTATTCATTTATATTGCTTCAAGGAGCCTGTTAGAGCCTGTAGGCACACATCCAAAAATAATTTAAAAGGACATGAATTCATCAGTGAGCCAATGACAACTAATGGTAGTTCACCAGTTGCAAGCTGTGCTAACTAAAAATAGCATAAAACTACCTCAAATTTAGGGTTTTCCTAGTCTAGCACTGATCTCTAAGCTCTGCAGCAGCATCTTGAGAGTCAACAGAATCCATATCTCCCATCTCTGTGATAGGAGATGGATTGCACCAAATATATCACCTATGACATGACAGTTTTCAGAAAACAGCAGTTAGTATAAAGGTACACTTAAATGGAATTATTATGAGCAATCACTAACTGTGGATGTTAAGAGACTAAAGGTTGTCACTTTTGTGTGGGCCACCCCAAAACCCTAGTGTTCACAATTCCCATGTGAACAGATTTCAATATTTTGGGATGGAAATGGATGGAATTGCAAAAAAGAATACAATATTAGGAGAGGAATGATCACATTAGAAGGGCAGGGTACCCATGCACTGCTGAATAGCATCTCCACTGCCACCAGCAAAGACAGAACAGGAGGCAGACCCCGGCTGGATCCAGTAAGACATCTCTTGTGCTCAGGACCAGAAAATACAAGCAGATACCACCCCAAGTGAAAAAGATTTATACTTCTCTCAGAGTTCCAAACTGAGGGACATGTTCCCCCACTACTTCTGTTTCATGTAACTCTGAGCTGGAGCTGGAGCATTCTGTGTAAGGTACAAGGATTTCACTGCCTTGTCCTGGAGGAAGCTCCTACCAAAGCCAAGGTTTCATTCTGCAGTGTGGGCAGGTGAGCCACACCATACACAAGCAACTTCATTTCTTTGGGATCACCTCTGGGACATGGCTTCATTCCCTCTCCCATTTATGCAACATAAGCCTTTCCTCACCAGTTTGAAGGGCAAAACATTCACTTTCTGCAGTCTCTCTGCAACCTTCTAAAACTCATTATTATGAAAACTTACACAATTAAAATATTATTTAAACAACATTTAATGAAAGATTCAATACCAAAATATTTTAACTGGATGTAAAGAAGTGGGGAAATGACACATTTGCTCAGTTTTTGTGCTGTACTTTTCATTTACCTTTACCAAGTAGATGAGGTAATACCTCTCACTGAGTGGTGATTTGCTGCTCTGAAGTTTAATGACATTTGCAACACATACATTATGGTAGTTCCTGAAAAAAAACCCACCAAAATACAGCTGCATCCACTGGGCAAAGCATCTGAAGAGGTGAACCAATGCTTCCGGTGCCAGTGTGCTTTACACGAGATAGATAAATGCATGTAAATCCTCATGTGCTTCCGGGACATGGAAAGGCATTGTACAGCTCCAATGCCACATCCCCGGGTGAATTGACAGGACAAGGGGGAATGTAAACTGACAGAGGACAGGGTTAGGTTTGAGATTAGAAAAAAATTCTTCCCTGTGAGGGTGGGGAGGCCCTGGCAGGGTGCCCAGAGAAGCTGTGGCTGCCCCTGGATCCCTGGAAGTGTCCAAGGCCAGGCTGGACAGGGCTTGGAGCAGCCTGGCACAGGGGAAGGTGTCCCTGCCCATGGCAGGGGTTTGGAATGAGACAGTCTTTAAAGTACCTTCCAACCCAAACCAGGCTGTGATTCTGCAGTTATCGGCAGTGGATCTGACTCCAGCATCTTAAAGGAGGAACATCGAGACCCTGCCTTTTATGATCAAATCAAAGCTATAAAAAGTTTCATCTATCAATAAAGAGAGAACAGGGTCAATGCTACTATTCATTCAGACATGAATGAGGGAAACTGAACTATATATTTAAATCTTAGTGGCAACTGATGAGGAATATCATACCTGCAATAAAATAATTGTTCATAGAAATCCCCAAAGGAAATCAGACAAGGTGGGTTGTTCCCAGCTGCTCCATAGAAGTAATGGTTTTCTTTACCATGTCAGACATTTTTTGTAGACTTCATTCCTCTGTGACTCCCTTAAACTTATTCCTAGTCTTCAGAAATCCTTCAAAACCAACTTTCTCTTTTCTGAGGTGTTGATTCAATTAAAAAATATTTGTTCCTTGATAAATACTTTTCCCATCTAGCACTTTAGACTGCCAGCAGCTGCAGGAAGCCCGAAATTGTTTTTATACCTTCAAACACTCTCAAGTGCCTGACAAAATTTAGAGCAGCCTCCACCATTCTGTGTCTCCCACAGTCATTTCTGAACCCTGTAGCCAGCAATGGGGTCTGACTTGCTTCACCTTGGCAAGGGAGTAAGAGAGTGATAGCAAAACACTGCATTTTGAAAGGGGTGATCCACGGCAAACCACCAAATTCCTTCTCACTTCACGTAATTTTCAGATATAATGCAAGAGTGTCAAAGGAATTCAAAACATTTTTCTTTTTCTTTTTCAATCTAGAACAACATGAGCCCAACTAAAAATAAATCAGAGGAAACTCAGTGCCCCCCTAACCCCTACAAAGGGCACATTGGCTTAAATGGACTCAAGGTTTAGAGAAAATCTGAGACTCAAGTGCAGATTTCATTCCTTCACTTTCAAGAGCAAACACGGTGAGGAGAAAGGGAAGAGGAAGAGGAAGTCACAGTTTACCCTAATTCCCAGCCACTAGCAGAGTTTCATTTGGAGAGGGCCAAAAAAAGTATTTTTTCCTTAGTCATTAAATGTTAGTCTAAATTCATTCATGCTCCTCTTAGCAGGCAGATCAAGTCCATATGATTGCCAACAAGTGCCCATAATTTGATTGATGTCTTTTCATCCATGTAGGAATCTGAAAAGAATCCTTGTAAATTATTAAATATTTGATTCCTGGCAGCAAAATGAATGAAAGAGAAAACCCTACATGGGTTTCTAAATGGCAAGCACACTGGGCTAGGGCCTGAGGTGGCTGCATTCCAGTGTCTCTACAAAGGAAAGCAGAACAAAGGTAGTTTTAAAATTTCATTTGTGCTCACAACCATAGTGGCAGTGAGAAGGCATTTTGACCCTCAGCACAGTAAATTATTTCCAGATCTGACAAGCTCCAGAGAACATTTCCCAGCCTGGCATCACTGCAGTGCTGGCTGCAGCAGCTACTGCAGAGGCCAGGACCTGTGCACAGCCAGTGATGAACTCCCTGGGCACTGAGGGAGGCAAAGAGGGACCTTGATATGGGGCAGGGATCATCTCTAGATTTAGAAAAAAAGGATTTCAGTGTTATATTCATAGTGAAAGCTAAATTCTTAACCACAGCACTGATCAAAGCGGGGCCATTTGTTCCTTTTGAGGGGTTAGTTGCACCCATGAATTTGAAAGAGGATGGTGGTTATTTAACCAGAGTCTTTTTAAAAGAAAATTGAGAAAAGACAGAAAAAATGAAGACTAATGAGACAACTTCAGAAGACCACTTTTTCTATAAATGATTTATTAGAAAAGAAATAACCTGGAAACCAGGATTCACAATCTCCCAACCAATCATCCATTTCATGTAAAGTTGCTGTCTTAACCTGCCAAAAGAAATCAAGTGTAAAAAAGTAATGAAAGAAATGGCACATTCCTCTTGGACTTAAAGATAGTGTTTAGCTTTAAAAGTATAATCTAAAAATAAACCCTGCTGCTCACTAGTCTCATTGTATACTCAGATTCATTCTTCTTCATTTAATAGGAAATCGATCTAATATCCATTTGGCATCAGCAAATCTTTTAGTTAGCGGAAATACACAATTTTAGTAATTGTTAGAAGTGTGGTTTTGCAATAAGGAACTAAAAAACATCTGGCAATTAACTAACATGCACAACCCATGTCTTCTTAGATTTGCCTTATTTCCACATCATCAGTGTTGCATATGCCAAACTTCCTCAGTGTGAGGCAAAACAATTGTTAAAATGAAACTATGAAATAACACAGACTTACAGGAACAGGCAATGTCAACTCCTGTGCCAAAAAGATGACACAATTAATGGTCTAATTATAGCATATTTATAAACCTTGCACTAAATCTCATTTTCTTCTGCGAGTGATACCTTTGAAGTTAACGTGACTCAATTATCTGCTCTGTGAGAAGTGGCTGCATAAGGTTTCTTGCTGCAGAATACCTGGAAGGTGAAGAGTCACCATCCTCTCAAGGGGTAAATGTCAGACATTTATTGGTCTGAATATCAATAATTCTGAGAACTCTTCTGTGTTTCACAGCATCCGAGGGCTTCCCTGCAATGCGTAACAGCGACTCCAGATTCAACACAGCTTTAATGTTCAAAACCCCTCCTTCCCTCTATGAAAATGTTTTGATGCCTGCACTTTTCCCAGAGTTTGAAGTTGAACTGCCAAGCATTTAAGGACTTAATCCCAAGGAAGATTGCACAGTTGAGTAATATCATACCAGAATTTAAATAATAGAAAAGATATACTATAAGAAATTTGTAGGCTGAAGTGGAAAAAAACCTCCACTTTTTGTCAGTGATATTATTACTGTGCCAAAGGTAGTAGCTCAGACCTGAGCACTGATCCTCAGAGAGCTAACTCTCCTGTTGGCATTCACTTCATAAATAATCCTGCAGAACAACCAGGCACATCTTGTCTCATAATAACAAAGATGATCCTTCATTTAGATTTCTCCAGGCAGGGAAGAAAAGAGAGAGGAAACCTCATTTATATCAGGTAGCTTCTCTGCTACTCCTAAGTCAGGCATGCATTGCTCATTTAAACGTGTAGGAGTACAAACAGGAGGAAGGGCTAAAAACAAAGGGTGCACCTTGCTGCCTCAGAATCTCTCCACATAAACCTAAATCTGCACTAGGCTGTCTGCATCCTGTCATCCAGGTAAAAGGAATGAAAAAAAAAAACCACCTTCTGCTCTTCAGACTGTTCTGGAAATGGTTGCGGGTCATATGAAAGAGCCTGACTTCTCAGCTCCCTGACAGAGTGCAAATTCAGCTGCTGTCTTCTGCAGGGGAGATAATGCCACAGCAGGACATTCTTGAAAAACCTCTTCTTTCTGTTCCTGTATATGTCACAGATTCTTCTTCTGCAAAGCACTAGCTCCCAGAGACAGGCTACTCAGCCCAGAAAAACCAAAAAGGAGCTCTTCCTCCAAATATAGTGATCAATAAGAGCTAATCATTAATCAAGGGCTATCATCCCAAAAGCAGATTTGCACTTAGTTAAAGGTTAACGGGAAAATATAGAGCTTACTGTGGCCCAAAAATTCCTTTATCAGTTTGTTACATTTCAGACTGTACCACGACAGTCCACAAATCAAATGAAGGCCAAGGAGATGGAAAATCCCTCTAACCTAATTATAGGCTTCAGCAGTGGCAAAAGCTCAACAGTCACACCCCAATAAAACAAAAGCCAGACTGGCCAGAAATAGACTTTCCCAGCTTGACAAGTGTCTTATGATCACATCCAAGAGAAAACACTATTTCTATTCATTTTCTTACAGTTTCTAGTTTGGCACTTTACTTGTAGGTAAAGTCACGTTGGGGGGATAATATTTTTCTCTGAAGTATCTCCCTTGTAAAGTGAGCTTTACAAGTGAGTACAGATATTAAATATTTGTCTACAGGAAAGAAAGGCTTTCACAAGTAGACCTAACTTACAGTATAATCTTCATCCAATAAAGATGTATTAGATCAAACAGTACTTGATGTTCTGGCAGCAAACTGATTTGGGTATCACAGCTAGCAATAAATTGAAGAAATTTTTGCATAGGATTAAATAATGTACAAATAATGTCTGTACCTACTTAAAAGATTGAGTTTAAATGCTGTTTAAAGTAAAAACAAATTGCTGAGACATGTTTAAGTGCTCCAGCCAGATGAATCACAGAACTCCCACTAAATCTATTTTATCCAAAGAGCTGCATGGATAAAACTGACAGAAAAATATGCTGCTAAAACTGATCACATCAGTTGTTTCCCAACCCTGATCACTCCTCCTTGCTGCATCCTAAAGATGTGTCTTGGATCACTAAATTCCTTTTAAATACTTGCTTTCAAGTACCTGTTCTACTTCAGAAATTACTGCATGTTAGTTTTAAATGAATTTAAAGGATAATTCAGGAGATAATTTTGTGTAATTCTGTAAAGCCCCTGTAGACTTCATCAGGAATGTTAAAGGCTGGAATCAATGGACCCAAGGTGGGTTTTGTCATCAAAACTTCAGCCACCTGGCAGAGTGGGCAGCAGCTGGTGGGCATCACCCTCACCTGGGTGGTCACTGATCAGCTGCCCAGGACCAAGGGTTTCACCCAGGGAGTGCCCTGGCACCACCAGCAAACTGTCCCTGCCAGGGGCTGCATTGCCATGCCATGAAGGGAAAACACAAATCCCTCCAAGTCACAACATTTATTTTGCAAAGCAGAATTATTTATTCTACCTTGCAGCTAAATGAAGGGAAGAGTGACTGGGATAGGAATATATGATGATGAAAATAAGGGCTTTTGCTTATTGTCCAGATTCTGTTGTCACACTGAGTTAATGAAGAGAATCTGCGTGCCTGCACCAGGGCACACTGTAACCCCAACTGCAATTAATGGTGTTGGGTTTTACACCTTCAGGGGTAGGCATAAAATAATAAAGAGTCTGGGGCTTGCCCACTGATCGCAGCAGAACACTTTCAAGGTGCAAGAGGGGATCATTAGTACTTGCAGTGCACGTGCACAATGGAAGAGAATTAACCTTGCCCACACAACCTTACCTTTGTCATCACTGGAACTTTGAACAGCTCATTTGTCATTCATCTAAGTGTTCTTTCATCACAATTTTCTAGCAGAGAATTTTATAATTATTTCCAATTACTGTCTATAATATATGCAACTTTCTGCTCTGCAGTTACATTTTACCACTGAACTTTAAAGCAAACATGTTAATTTAAAATATACTCTGCCAACTGCATGACACAGCTACTCTGAGATAGCTGTCGAAGAAATATCAAGCATAAATATTTACCTCATTATTAACAATAGAAAGATTGTAGTTAGGTAGGCATAATAAAAATTATCGTGAATCCTGTCAATGCCTATCTGCTTCAAAAGAACTCAGTCTTACAACAGTTTTAGAGCTACATGGAAAAGTATATGGAGCTGAACTCCATTCAGAACAGCTCCTCTTTTCTGCATAACACTGCAATAGCTCCTCGGGGTTTGTAGCAACCGGTGAAAGTCATTAAAGAAGCACTTCCTGCCAAAAGTGTTTATTTGCCATTGGACAGCCCAAAACGTTAGGTCTGCGATGGACCTGTTTACTCAAGCTGTGCTGTGTGTTGTAATTATGATCATCAGCCCAAAGGACTGCTAAATTAGCAGAGCCAATACAATCGATAGGATCAGGGGTACAAAGAGACTCAGGAAGGAAAGGATGTGCAAAGAAAACTGTTTAGTATGACACAGCCGCCCTCTGGCTCCCCACTTTGCTGACTCAGCAGCCGTAATGGACGTGCCTGATGGAGTGTCAGGGGCACACCTTCCCACAGCAATGGGCAGCGGTCAATGGCAAAGCTCTTGTCCTACAGCAGCCACAGCACTTCTGGGGAGGCTGAAAGCATTTGCCGCTCTGTTTTTCATGGCCTTGAATAGCCAAGGAATTCATAGTGGGGTTCAGAGAGGGTAGAAAGGGCATCACTTGTACAGTAAAAGGGCAGAAAAGCATCCCAAGCCATGTTTAAACACAGTAACTAAAATTAAACAACTGAAGCCTGTGACCAGCTCCACATCCTTAAACTTTTGCAAGCTTGTATACTTTGGTCTGAGGGAATGTGTTTGAATATACTTCTCTTTCTAATAAAAGGGGGGAGGACCCCCCAAAACTAGGATTAAACTGAAAATCTCTTGCCCAGAAGAAAGCAAGGGAGAGAGCAGCTGCTTTGCTCTTTATTTCTGTGGTGCTGCTGAGCTTCTCCTAATAGCCACCCTGCAATGGTAAGTAGAGAGGGGAGCATGTTTCCAAGAAAAGGGCACGAGGGTTTCTCACCTCAATATACACTCATTAACTCTGATTCCAACTCTCCAGGAAATAAAAGACCAGGCTGTAGTTAAAGAGATTTTTCTGTCAAAGGTCAATGAAAAGTTAGTTCCAATGAAATAGTGCAAAACCCCTGCATCGGTCTCCAATTCTCTCAGCTTTGTATGACAGAGAGAAATGTCTGGGGGTGCAGAGACATGGTTTAGACACTTTCCACAGCACAGCCACTAAAACCAAATCAATATCTGCCATTAAAAACACTAAAGATATAACACAGGATGGAGCTATAAAGCTTTACCCATGTACTAGAAATCAGTGGCTCGTGTACTTCTTATAGTGTCATATTCAGTGTCTTCATGCTATTTTGCTTTTTATTCTATACTTGCTTAAAAAACATTATGTGAACACAGGATACAAGAAAAATGCCCTGGTGTAACACAGACTGAAATCACCCTGAGGCTTTTAAATATTGTAATTTATTCACTTTTTATGAATTGTTGTATTTTTGAATCTATTGGGAAATCATGCACAATTAACTGCAGTGATTGAAATCACCATTTAGAGAATGATTACAATAAATAAGTCCCTCTTAAAAGTACACCAAAATTGTAAAATCTTTCCAGTATCGTTTCAGCTCCCATTAGGAAGGGACTGGAAGCTGCATCTGGATAATGCTGACCTTGAGTTGTGACTGGGTTTATCTGGATTAGCATTGTTATTTGCTGGAACTTTAAAAAAAACAAAGGGCTAATCAATACAAGGTCACAATAAAAGTGTCACAGATGGCTCTGGACGTTCCAAAAAGGTGACATCTGTCATCAAGAGTTACTGAGGGAGCTGGCACGATGCTGCAGCTGCTATTGCTGAGGCCATTTCTCTGGGAAGCTTCTGCAGGTGACATCCACAAGCCATTTCTCAGGCATATTTCATGCCCAGCAGTGGGTTACATGCACCAACGGGTCAGATGGATCAACAGAATGAAAAATATACCCAAAAAAACCAACAAACCCACGGAGCTCAGCCTTTTCAGCACACAAGGACCTGACCAGGCTGTGGACACGAAGAATTTTCCACAACACCTAGAAGCACATTCCCAAAGAAAGCCTTGAGGTACAGCAGCATTCAGACTTGAAATCCAAACTCACCCTGGGACCCTGTCAAGAGGACATCCAAGGCATTTGTAAAGCGTTACATTTTATATTACAAATACTGCAAAGCCACATCTGTTTATTGCAGAACCATTATGCAGATAAGGATTCAGGATGAACTTGACTGCCTTGGGGAAGGTCAACCTCAGACTTCGTTCTTTGCATTCTGCAGGAGGGGTTGTAGGCCAAAGAAACCCCATCAGGTATTTGTTCAAGGAACAAAGGAAACGGGCACGTTCATCTACACTCTGCTCCACCTTCTCACTCTGGGTATTTAGTAGCTAATGGAAGCTTTAGTAACCTACTTTGCACATTAAATTTATTTGCAGATAAGTTTCTATGAGTTTCTGCTCTCAGAAAATGTTTCATAAAGCCTTTGCTATTCATTTTTGTCATGGGGCAAGTAGGGAAGAATATGCTAATCACAGACCCTGGAACTACAGCTTCTATAATTGGCAGCTCAGTATTCTCTCGTAGCCTTAATTTATGCGTACTATTAAAAGGTTAAAGTTGGTCACAGGTCTCCTGTGACTGTCATCTGTGAAATAATGCTGTTGGAAATGCAGTTTGGGTTCTACCTCATTCCCGCCTGCAAATAAAACCACGCATATTCTGCACATCTTTCCCCTGAACACTGACACCTCCAGCGACATAAAATCCAGCAAGCGATGTGACAGCTGCCAAGGTCAATAAGAGTTATACTGAACTGCTGAGTAAGTGCTGGCCACACAAATCAAAGCTGTATAAGGGCAGCTGAACATACACAATCTGCAACTTATTCCAACTACTTTTTGGACTGAGACATTTTAATCATTTTTTCTCTTCCACACAAAATGTTATATAATGAAATGTGATAAAGTCAAGGGTATTTCGTGAAATCTTTGCTTTGTGTCCTTTGTGTCAAATTACTGATAGCAAAGGGTGTTGAAAAATACATTTCACATTTTTGAGAAGCGTAACACTTAAGGCCAATTGTGGGAGGGCAGTAATATGAATTGTAAAGTAAAAATAAAGTAGCAGGAAATTTTAAAGACACATTGGGCAATGCAATCTAGTTGTGACCTAGATTTGACTATTTAGATGAATTCCTAAATAAGGAAGTCGGCATTGGACATTTTCAGAGATACTTTCAGCCTTCTGCCTTTGCTATACATATCAAAAAGGATTCAGTATTCTTTTGCAACTCCCTGTTGACATTTAATTATCAAAACACTATCATTTCCCAAGATGTTGCCAATTGATTGGTAGAGATACTAATGTATTTGTGGCAGATCCAAGGGCTGGATTGGATTTTTTTTCCTGAACACTTCACTCAAAGTCATAGACATAGAAACTGTTGCAACACTTGTGTTTTTGTTGCAGTCATGAAATATTGAGATTTAGAACAATTGCATGGAAAAATCATTCTGAACTTTGTGCCTTTAGTAAGGCCTTGTGTGCCAGACGTTAGCAAGTATTTACAGC
The DNA here is from genome assembly GCA_036630365.1 of Acanthiza pusilla. Classification (NCBI taxonomy): domain Eukaryota; kingdom Metazoa; phylum Chordata; class Aves; order Passeriformes; family Acanthizidae; genus Acanthiza; species Acanthiza pusilla. The sequence goes on from JAXCHO010000039.1 coordinate 6,274,388, forward strand.
TGAGTTGAAAAGCCCTGGAAATAGAAACTGCTAATAGAAGAGCTGCTGCAGCTCTAACTGGATTGCTGTGACCAGTAACACTCCAGTAATTACAGTGAAGGAAGTGTTAAAAGGGAATGAGGACAGAAACCTCTCCATCATCTGTCAGGCTCTTGCTTACTCCTGGATTTTTCACTGAGAAGGAGAGCTACTGGCAGAAAGGCTCTGCAAGGGCTTCTGTCTTCCTTTATTCTATTTTTAAGGTTGCTAATTGATCCTCTGAGGGAAGGTTTAGTCCTTTTAATGCAATCCCTCCATTAATGAGGAGTCTGTGTGAGGGAAGCTGGGGGGTGTGGGTGTGGGAGCCATGCAACCTTTCATGCTGGTCTTCTCCGCAGTGACTCACTAGGAAGGGAACTTTGAGAACCTTCCTCACACGTCAAGAAATTGTCCCCATCCCCCGCAAACAGTGCGGGGGTTGTTATTGGGTTTGTTTTGCCTGAAGGGAGCCTGGCTGACCTGAATTTTCCAGGTGTGAGTATGATAATAGGTCAAGGAATAAAGGGATGGAGAAACGAAGGGACCAGATTGTGTTGGAATAGTCATTATCTTGACTGACACTTTCATCCATGTTACAGCAACAGGCAGTGGCTGCTCTGCTCTGCAGTAGGACATCTCGCTTCAGATAAGCAAAATAAATTCCAGGAGAAGCTTCCCTTTTGAGATATTGCCTCTGTGCTAGCATAAAAATAACTTTTCAACTGCGAACTTTCTCTTGTAATACAGAATAGCACAAGGAAAAGAAGTGATGAGGCTGCTGGCAGTCAATGAGGACCAACAGTCCCATCAGTGCAGAGGGCCTGACAGCCTGTCCTGGGCTGACTAATGGGTTAATTTTATCGAAGCACTACCAGACTAAAGAATGGTTTTATCAAGTATTTCACCATTTAAATATCGAGGCAGTTTGCCAAGCAAAATGGCCCATGGTTAAGTGAGAAGTGGTTCCATTTACTCATTCCTTGAGCAAAGCATAGTTTAATTTAGGTCTTAGGTGCTATCAAGGAACATTGCCATTCTTCTTACTCAAGGGTGCTGTAGTTACACCTACAAATACCACTATCTTGTGAAATGGAAAGAAGCTTTTTCCCCCTTTCATCCATGACTCTTTTTTACTTATCTGTTCTTTCTGCTATCAGCCAGGAAGCAACGCCTGCACACGTTTAGGTATGACAGAGCCCTTACGGCCAAGTGCCACTTCTAACAGAGCCTATGTAAAGATTTCTGCTCCATTTCCATTTGATGTCAGAGCTTCCATCTGAGTTGAGCAAGGGCTTCAGTTTTTAAGCTGAAGTTCTGATAAGATTTTCGTGTAGGATTTTCTGTCGTGGCTTATGATATCTGAATAGCTTTCTGTGACTCAATGCACGCGCAGCATCAGGGAAAAGACTCCATACAGCAGTTGTCACTGGGATCCTAGGAACTGCCCTCAGTGTTTAACAGGGAAAAAAGCTGGTTTCAAGCACTAATCTTGGCCATGTCTTAAGTCTACTCAAGGGACTTCGGTTTTATTTTGATCATTTTGACACATTTGAGGAAAACCCTAATAAATTCTTATTTAAAAAATCACTCAAATTTAAGAAAAATTCTCAAATCTTTATAAATTCTATTACTTCCCTTTTTTAACATAAGCTGAAGCATGAATAAATACCTATTTTGCACTAATCGTACATACATTTTTGATAAATCATTAGATTATTTTTTTTCACTTAAAATACTTTTTGATCAGCACAAGGCTCGCTTTCAAATGGTGTTTTAATGAGATGCATGAAGCTAATTTTAGAGTCTGAAGTGGAATATTAAGGGTTTGGGATTTTCTGCCATTTCCTTCAAATATTGTGCAAAGTCCAAAACCACAGTAAGACTTGTGTATAAGCAATCCCAGAAAGAAATTGAAAAGACTACTAAAATACTGCAGAGTGTGACCAAACACAGAAGTTTTCAATTCAGAGCCCCAGGAGGAAACAGAACAACCACAGAGGGCTGGATTGTATGGAAATTTTATGGATGTATTGTTGTTCTCCCTCCTGCCAATGCAGAAAGGGGTTTGTGTCACTCTGCCTCCAACTATTTTGTAGGTTTTCACAAAACTCCCACATAGAGCTCTTTGTGTGAAAATGAGGTGAAGCCCAGGAAAGAGAAAGCCCCAGGGCACTAGAACAATTAGTGGGACTAACTCCAAGTGGCTACACACCAAATTCCTTCCCAATCACAATCCGCCGTGCCAGAGGTCAGAAGTTGCTCCAAATGAGCACAGATGTCCAGTGGCTCCACCTTTCTCAATCAACTCCTGGTTACCAATCAGGATCACGTTCCCATCACTTTCAAAATGCCACAGGGATACTGAATCACATTTCTGGGGTGGAGTGGAGCCAGTTCAGCAGAGCCACTCGACTCGGTGGCTTCCTCACCTCCCTGAAGGGGCCTCGAGTGATCGGCTGTCACAGACCTAACCCGTGTCACCTTCTGCAATTATATTGGCAACTTCCTCAACAGAGCAAGGGCTCTTTGGCAGGATCAAGTGCCCTGCATTTCTAGATGTGCTACGAGCATTTGGCGCCTAAGAGAAGAGGAGTTATTGAATCACACCTCTCGAATTTGTTATCAGGAGATTCATTCAGTGCAGAGCTGGGTGTGCTGGCTGAACTGCTCAGCAGGCTAAGCTGGTGCAATTCCACTGAAGGCAATGGAATTACACAATCCATAGATATAAAGACATTACCATATTAATATTTTTACAGACACCCCCAATGAGCATCATCTCTCTGTATTTTTCTTTCATGGTCTTTGGTATGGCTTTGTTTGAAAAGAGATTTTATCCCTGGATTTCCTCTGTCAGACAAATCTGAGCTCCAGGGGTACCTCAATGTTTAACTGCTGCAGAACTACATTTAAGAAGCAGATTCTAGACACATACAGTAGTAATCATGTGTCTTTGGACTGGACTTTTTTTTACTTTTGCCCTGATTTTTTACAATTGTTTTAACAAAAATTCAGTGATTTGCCTAGTGTAGAACCCAAAGAGCTTGTTCTTGACCCTTTTCATGCCGTTCTCTGGGATTTTGTGGATAAACGACCTTGCAAACAGAATACACACACTGTTGCCCTTGCAGCACAAGCCAGACAAGAGTTATTGGCCAGGGGGCTGGGGGCTGCCCGAGGCTATGCAAGCAATTCTGGGTTTAGGTTTTGCCTGGTATATTCAGACACACATAATAAAATAGAGCTTTTATTTTAAAAATCAATAAAGTGGCTGATCTTAAGTCAGAAAACCGTTTTGTTTTACTTTTGCCATCATTGGTTTTTTATTGCATCTCACATTTGGTTTTTTTCCTTGTCTGTTTGCTGCCAGACAATCTGTCTCGACTTGTGTTTAGACAGCTTCCTACAGTACCCTATTTTTCTGAGGTGGTTCCTCCCCTCCTCTTGCTGATTTTGAATCTTTCTCACCCAGGTTTTCCTACCCCTTTCACCACCAGGCTGTTACAGCTAACTCTAATACATAAGGAATGGTACAGTGAACAATTACACCATTTAGAGACAAATTGCTTTTTTTTTTTTTCCCCACTCTGAGCTATGTGGACCAATAAAACAGGAAACCAGAGGAAGCAATGAAAGATGAGTTACACATTTAGTTCATGTGTGCCTAATTAATTACCCCAGGTCTGGACATACCAAGACTGGATCAAAATTAATCTAAGTTTCTACACTTCCACCCTGCTCTCAACTGTTCATTAGCATTTCTATTTCAATCTGCCACCAAACTGTAATGCCACTCCCCTCTGGTGCCACACTGCAGATCAGTAAAATTATCCAGGCTAAAACCTACCCCACCCAGATAATTTTATTGCTCTAATTTGTGCTGCTGCCTTGAACAATTGCAGGAACAACCACGGCACAGGTGGGAATTCACCAACCGAGACAAGAGGAGGCAGCTGGGTGCTCCTTAAGCTGGTGTAGCTGTTATACATCTCATGTTGCAAATCTAGTGTAAATAATTGCATTCTCACTCATCTGGCTTCTTTCACTGTGACTCATTAGTAAATCTTCCTAAATAGCTTAGTAGGACAGGCAGCAGCTTTTCTAACTTTCTTCATATTCCTCTCAAATATTATTTCAGAAATGACCTTGTGACTTCCAAGAAGAGAGAAAAAAAGAAACCAAAGTGATTCCTGACCGACCTCTTTGATATCTTGCAAAAATGGTGAGTATGACTATTTGTTACACTCCTGTGTTGTTAATACCAATAAATGTTAAAGATACAAAGATCAGTTCCTGTATAAATCTTGGTTCAAGGATGACGGGCAGGCAGCTAGAAAACATTTCTTCATGTCTTTTTCCCCTAATGTAAAACTCTCAGTACAAAAATGATAAGGATAAATGGCACCTATCCAAGTGATTCCATTACAGGAGCTGGTTTGTCTGCAGCAGATGATTCACTATTTATAGTGAATATAGTGCTGCCTCACAGTGCAGTCTCACAGTCAATCTCAAAGACGTTGTTTAGGCAGGGGAACGCACCTGCCTTCTATGAAAGACAGAAATTTCTGCAGACAAAGAGAAGAACATCTTCAGGGATAAATTACCTACAGCCATTTGAAACCTACACAGAGCTCGAGGATAACGGAGGAAGAAGACCTGTATAAAGCCAGGAGGACTTTGGGGAACTCCAAATGCTCCAAGGAGTGAGACGAGCCCGGAGCAAGGCTGTCGTTTCCTTCAGGAAACATTTAGACACTCCCAGCTGGAGCCACAAACCCAACAAACCCAGCTCTGATTTCTGCCAGTGCAAAGGGCTCCAGCTCTGACAGCCATCAAACAGCAAGGTGAGAAAATGCAACTCATGTTTTGTGACAGGCACTTACACCACAGACATTTCCACGCTGCAGCATTTAGGAGCTGTGTTCCAGCCCTTTCAAGCTCCTGGCCTGAGGGAAAGCTGCACAAATCTCCACAAAGACTGGAAAATACACGTATTTAAGACAATAGTTAGCAGAGGATGTACCCACGGTGATTTTAAGCCCAGCAGTATGAGGAAGCAGGTGTGTAATTGCAGCTCAGGTGAGTTTACAGCACTGCAGGGTAAGCTCTGGAAACTCACGGCATTACCATAGCCTGGGTGTGCACCAACAGCTGAAAAGCAGCTGTAGAATCTATTTCACTATACATGGGTGTACAACCAGTAGTTTAGTTGCCCAATGCAAAATTGCCCTTTTCATAGTAAAACCCAAGAATGAGTGTTTCCCCTTACCCATTCCAAAGAAAAATATCTGTTTAATACTGCAAATATTCATTCCCAAAAAATGTCTCTGGCCCCTACATGTTCAGTGCCTTTTATTCCCTAAACATTGTTATTAGACTACATAAACTGTAAACATGGAAACAATGACATACTTTTAAAGCAGTTTGGATAATAAAAAAATGAAGTGTTTCATTCTGAAAAAAATATCGTAATGGGTGTTTTCAACATCAAAGCATTTGTCAAGAATATAGACAGAACTATCACAGAACACTGCAGCCATTTTATTTTTCTTGTTTAACATTTCCAATTCACTGTCATCAAACACTACAAATAGAGGTTACAATACTTTGCTTTCCTTTGTTGTTTTGTTTTTTTAAAGCCTTCACACAGTGATACACCTCTTTAAAACACTGAGATAAACCATCATAAAGAAACATCTAAATTACCTCTGTGGCCTCATTCTCCACAAAGTACAAAAGCATTTTAAAAATGTATTATTCAGAATATTTCAGACCATGAGTAAACCTATTTTATGCTTAATACTCTGTATGAATGGCACATTTAAAATCTACATAACTGATGTCTGCTGGTTAAATGTGTCGCTGGTTTTGGATTGGGTTTTTTGCAGTACATTTACAGAAACTTTAAGAAAAAACATTAGCTGAAATCTGCATCACAGGTGAAAAAAAACATGAGTTGGAGTGACACCTGCAAATCCTGAAAACACTGGGTTTTAGCAGCTATTATCAAAGGGCAGCTGGAATTCCTGAGGGGACGCTGACATTTTTTCCAGCAATAAGTGCCAAATCTTCTCTTGTTGATTCTTACCCTGGACAGCCTCAGTTAATAGCTCTGGTGGGCTCACACGTGCTCCTCATCCTGGCTCCGCTTTCATAGATATCTCTGCAATAAACTGTTTCTGGGAGTGATTCATTGCAAATACAGCTTCTCACCTCATTTCTCTCTACTCCTTCCTCAAGGTAAAGATGAGTCTTGACAGTGTTTTCACTTGAGCTCCTCTCAAATAACATGAGAGCCCCGAGGATGGGGCTGGCTGTGCATATGAGAGCTGATGGAGTGCGCCAGCCCTGACTGCGCCAGGTCAGCAGTGCCACACCGGGACTGAGCTGTCATTGCAGCACTTCATTAAACCTTCCTGTCCTATCCATGGGCCCAAGCAGCAGCTTTCCTTTGACTCCACATTTACTGGGTTTTCTTCCTTTTAATCTAACTGAGACATCTGCCTCCAAGTCCATAAAACATGCCTGCCGAATGGCGGGGGAAGCAAGACACATACTACTCAATATGAGTTATAAGCAAGCTCCGAGTTTATTCTGCTCTTTACTCCTTAAATACTGTTACAGTTTATTATGCCTACTAGTCATAAAGTCATTGGTTATATGCAAAAAACTTAATTTACATATCTCCCCCAAATAGGGCCCCAACTCCAACACTCTCTTTCATACCTTTAACTATAAGTAACTCTTGGCCTGATCTGAAGGTGCTTTCCACAGAGCTTGAGGTCATGGTGACCCTCAGCCTGTCACGTACACCTCTCGGCCTACACCTTGCCTTGCTCGCACAAAGCCTCTTCTTGCAACAATTTTGCAACACATGCCAGCAAACTTTTACCAAAAAACAGTGCAGAAGGCTTCCACATTTTCCTCTCATTCTCGATGGAGGAGGGGATTTGACTTTTCTGACCCCCTGAGCCTGCTTCCTCCCAGAGCATCAGCAGCAGCCCATTGCTATGCAAGTCCCCTTTAAGGAACAGGTGTTAGCTTGCCCCTAACAAAAACAAATGTTTCCCACCAGGAAGCAGCACTTAGCCCTGGTGAAAAATCAAATCAAATCTGCTCGCAGCAAGGCAAGGCTCCAAGGATTTTCGACTAAGCCCAGTTGCTCGGAGCTTTATGACACTTGTATCCTTCACAGCTTTCCCTGTGTGCCACCTCTTCCTCTGTGCTCTGGGCTCTGTTTTGGTCAATGATGTGTGAAAATGCAGATCAGTGCCATTCGCTGCAACAATTAGTCACGGGTTCCACTGGTGTCGTTGACAGAAGAATTTGGGTAATATCTGCCTCTTCCACAAAGTAATAAAAATCAAAATTGAATGAACCAGATGTATTGGCAATCGATCATTCATCCATCATCAGACTGATGTAAAGATATTTCACTGACTAAAATGTTTTAATATGAAGAAAAAATTCACATTTCAGAACAAGAGTTTTATAATTGGCAATGAATCCTCAAGTGAATTTTATAGATCAGTTAATGTCTAGATGAGTTAAGGGTGAAAGGTAAACTTGACATTAAATGCTTAGTTAGGAGTGCCAGAGGATTCATTATTGTTGCAAAAAGGATATTGGGAAACTACATTACTCTTTTTTCTTGTTTGAAACACAAAAGGTTTGTAAGAACATTCATCATTGCTGGTGTCCGAGGAAAATAGTGCAAACTTTATGCAGCTGACACTCAGACCATTAAAATAGGTTATTCAGAGAGAAAACTTAGAGATTTAGCTCCATATTTTAGCCAATTTAATTTTAAACCTTGTTGACCATGTTCCTCACCAGCTCCCTATGCAAGACTTGGTTTTCTTCTATCCTTGATAAAAAGCTACTATCAAAGTAAGATTATTTTAGCCTTAGAATGTTTCAGTTTTCCAAAACACACAATTGATATTTTGGCTTTAACTACTTGGCACCCTCCCTTAATCTTAGCAGAGGATGCCAAGCGAGGCAAACTACACAAAGCAGGAAATCACAAGTCTCATGAACCATATCTTGTAGCAAGCAAATTCCCCTGACCTCTGTGCACAGCAGCAGCTAACAGGAGCTGTATCCATTTGCACTCAGACATCTTTCCTGCTTTCAATTCCAGAGGAAAGTCACTCACGGCATTATTTCCCACAGCATTATTGCAATAACAGGAGGCAACATGCCCAACGACAAGTCAGCTGTCCTTCACATCAGAACGGAAATTTCAGGGGGTTTGATTTGCTTCCCAGACTTTGAGACTTTGCATTTCACTTTTTCAAGTCTTCCATGTGACTTCCACTGCTAGAATTCTCCTCCTAAGCATTGCCTTCACAGTAGCAGTGTCACATTGGAAAAGCTCATCCAAGGGACTACAATTAGTATGTAAGTCCTACCAGTGCAACTAAAATTAATTAGATAATAAAGGATGAGTGACAGAATCAATATAGTCATAGACTGGAGAGAAATTCTGAGGCAAAGCAAAAAGGAGACGTTAACTGAAAGGAACTGCAATTTTAAGATTGATAGGAAATACAGAATACACATAAATGCTTTACAACAACTGAAGAACCTTACTATCAGAGCATTAAGTGGAATATGACACATCTGTCTATGAAACATAGGATATGTAACAGATATAAATATTTTAAGTCATTTTCAGTATCAAGATGCAAACCACACCTTTCCAGTGCATATTTAATTATACCTTCGACCTAAGAGATTGTGCTCATATGAATAAGATACTTAGTATGGTACCAATATCAGAAATTAATAAAAATGTGACATTAAGAAAATGAAATATAACCCCATTATAATATAGAGCAACATCAATACCTGATTCAAAAGCATATGAGAGATGATCTATAGCCTAGAGAACTGAATAGTCACTGTTCGAACTTCATATTGAGAAACTTATTATAACACTTCCATATGCACATGGAAATTTTAATAAGGCAGTTACAGCACAATAGGAGGATCTGGGAAACAGAAGGAAGCTGGTCAGCTTATAAAATCAAAACTCTGCTATAGAGTAGATTGGAAAGGACAAAGGTCATTTATGGATTGAGGGGTAAGAGAACAGAACAATACACTGAGACACACACCTGCCATCGAGCTCCCTGCTGATGGCACTCATTTTCTTTCCCCCTTAAAAGAACAGCTCCGTATCCAGCCCAAAGATGGATCAAATGAGCAAAAACTGGAATTGAGCTCCAGAGCGAGGAGTATTGCATAGGTCTGGGATAAATATTAAATAAGTCAGGGACTGTTATTTGCCTTGCTGTTCTGTACTGATGAGTTCTCTGCACATCAATCCTTCCTGAGCTGTGAAGAGTGACAAGGAGGCTGTGGGTGCCCGACTTGATATAGCAGTGCCACTGCTTTCTGTACCCGCAAGTTCAGCTCTCCTGTGACAGGAATGAGCATCTGGGAACAGAAGGAGGTGCTGGACAGAGAGAAGCTCAGTTCTGCTTTCTAGAATGGAAGGAGGCAGCTCTATTTTGTTTTCTGCAAGCAGCCAGCAAAGATACTTGTCAATGACCACAGATCAGCTCCCTGAGCAGGGCCATCAGTAGATCCTCCTGCCTCCCTCTCCTGTTCTCAAACCCAAGAGTGCCCTTTTACAAGCATTTGATTGTGCCTTTGCAGCTCCCACTCTCTGCCAATTCTTGCTTTTTCAGCTCATCACCACCACTTCACCGTTCCTTGCACAGCACTTTCCTTCCCCTTCTACAGGCTGAAGCTCCTTCAGGAGAAATATTTCTAATTAGGGACTTACAGAAGGTAAAAGCCATCCTTAGTTAACCCCTCTGAGGCCACAGGGCGCTTCCAGCCTGCTCACAGCCCATAGGCTCCACGGGAACGAGTCCAATCCCGAGCTGTGCTTGCCTCACTGCTCTCTTTGCTGCCAGACTGATTCCACCCAAGAACAGAGATGTTTAAGGCATTTTCTCCCTGCACTGGTTGCTGTTAATAGGCTGTGCAGCAATCCCTGCTTCACTGATCAACATAAACCATCATTTATGAAGCAGCTTCAGACACCTCCAAAAGGGATGAAAAACTCTGCCTGACCTTTCCCTGTGGACAGCAGCAGCAGCATGAGCAGTGTTGCGCTGGCTGTTCCCTTATCAGCATAATAAACCTAAACTTCAGTGTAACTTATGTCCAAAATACCTCCCCCTCTGCAGTGTTTCCTTGCACTTCCCCTTAGTGAAAGGCAGAACACTGCATGTCATCTTTATTCAGTTACATGAAGTTATGGCAAAATTAAGTATGCCTATTACAAAAAAAAAGTTTAAAATTAGAATTAATATATTTAATTATTGTTCCCTTAATTTAAAGTGAGAAGCTTCATGACTTCCAAGACCTGGCAGGTTTTCAAAGCAGACCTGTGAGCCTTGATATGCAAACGGCTCCTGATCTGAGACTTTTTGCCAAAAGGCAAACTCAGAAGAGCAATAAATGGAACAAATCTAGACTGTCTTTGGAGATTAGCCAAGTATTCATAAATGGCACATCTTGCAAAGACAGGCAAGTGAAGCATCAATAAACCAGTAAACCAATAAACACTGAAATCTCTCTGTTGTATTCATTATATATTCACAGTTCTTTCTAAACTTAGATAAGAACCAATAATAATCCATTCGATACCCTGAATCTGAGGCCTGGCAAAAAAAACCCCACAAAACATACAAACAGATTTGTTTCTGCTCTTGTTGTATAAACTTTTCCCTCTAACATGATTTGAAAATCAAATCATCCCTGCTGTTTCTTTCTTTTTGAAGGGTTTGAATTTTCCTTAAACGATACAGCTCCCAATTTCAAATCTTATCTTTATCCCCGAGGTGTGCTTGGACAGTCTCACTCCACAAAGAAAAACACTGTTAAAACAACTGGAGAAACACCCAGTTAGCACTAGCTAGGAATCTAAATGTGAACCCAAATGGAAAAGCTCTATGGAAATAAACCCCACAGGTTTAAGGTATTTAGGTACTATAGTCAAAGGCACTGATAGGCACAGGTTTAAGGTTTAAGGTATAGACACCATAGTCAAACGTGTGACAGCAGCCAGGGCAGGTGTCCTTGTCAGGGCTCTGGATCTGCAGCAGCCTCTTGCAGAGACAGGGAGAGTGCCCAGGCAGCTCTCAGCGCTGCTGAAAAGCTCTGTGAGCACGAGAATCTGCATCAAACATGTCAGGCCAAGTTAGTCACACAGACTGTGGCATAAAATAAGCCTTTAATGTGTGATTATGTCTGTCCCTAGTGACTGGATTTGAGACGGATGTCTTGCCCCAGAAGCATGAGATTCTGGGTCCGTTTCTCATCACAGTTTCAGCACACCCCATTTACAGCTCCAGATGCTCTCAAGGGACTCTGAAACTCCACTTGTAACTCTGTGCTTGCAGTCACAGAGGAAAGCTTGCCTTGCACTCTCCTTCCTCAAAGAACAAGGCTTTGCCACAATACAAGCCATGGGCTCGGCAGCCCAAAACAGTGGATTCAATCCTGTTCACACAAAATACACATCCCAAGTGAGACTGTGCTCAGGGAGAAGCTGTGACAAGTGCCACCGAGCGCTGTGCCACCTCGCTGGTGGCTGGTGTCCCATCAGCAATGGAAGTATTTCCCAGCCACTGTCCTTTCCTGCAGCAGGTTCCTCCCTCCTGCTGCAGCAGCGCAAACACTCAGCACAGCTTTGCCTGAGCTCAGTGTGCTGCTCACATTCCTTGTTACCAGCAGAGAAGGAGCAGAAAGTTTGGAGTTTCTTCTTTTTTTTTTTTTTTTTAATTAATATCCAATTTCAGTTTGAGCAGACGAATATATAGACCTCCATTAATATTTGAGATTAAAATCTTTATCCAGGCTATTTTCATTACTTTTAAATATTTCACAGCCAGTACATGATGAAGAAGCTGGGTTTTCTTTACTATTCATGCACCAAAAGCAATGCCCAGTTTAAGCTCCATCGTTACACATTTTAAAAACGTGGAATTGAGAACATACATTGAGATTTTTCATTTTCCCTTGCACAACACCCAATAAAATCTTAAGCCTTGCAACAAAAAATTACTACTATTGCTCCCACCACAGCAACCTCACAAATCACCCTTTAATTCTGGTGAAATGGGACAAGATCAGCTCAGAGCTGAAGTCTCCCAACAGTATTTCATCTAATAATGGCTATCAAAAACCTGATGCATTTCAACTCTGGAAAAACCTCACTTCAGCTATCAAAACTCTTACCAAGAAATATATTTTTGTTTCCTTTTAGCAGCAGTTTCAGATGGATTGATCAGCTCTACTCCAAAAATTTTCACCTTAGCAGCTCTAATGACTTCTTTGGATAAGTTATCAGAATTTTTTCAGTTCTTACCCGGAGCTCTCTGTGCAGACACAGCGTGGCACGAGGCTGGTGCTCAATAACAGTTTGCGGAATATTTCATTCGAGTTAGTGGCTGGATTGCACTTTATATGCTTGAGCAGCACTTCGCAATGCATGTTCTGTCATTTTGGTTTACTCAGAATATTACTTTTTATTTCTACAGTGGTGTCTCTCCGAGCCTTGCAAGTGACAGAAGTTAACATATTTTACATCTTGCCTCTGCTTTGATTTCCAGGATTTTATAACCCATTTGAAAGCTGTGCTGGCTACTGTCAGTGGCAGAAGTCCCATGGGTGACTCGGTGCCAGACATCTCTGCCCATTTGAACCCCATGCTCTGCTCCCACCTTTGAATTCTCCTGGAAAGTGCATGGACAAATTTGACTTCCACATGAACTTTCTCTTTATTTAAACCTGACAGCTGCATTATTTTTTTTCTTTCAAAAATCAATATTCTTATGAAAAATGTTCATGTTCATACAAAATAGCAAAATGTAAAGTTTTAAATGGTATTTAATGCAGCCATTATTGTCCCCAGCCCTGTGAACACCTGAGGTCACTCCAATCCATTTCATAAAAGCTCTAAATCTGCTGGGTGGGAATGTGTAAAAAATATAAAAGCACAGATTGTATATGAAGAATGGAGCTCAATGTAGTACAACCATGCAAAAAAAATTAATGCTGGGGGCATAATATCATGCTCAAAGAATCGAATTCAACATTACCTACAGCTTTTAGATCTACACTGCTGCTGCATGTTTTAAATTTTAATTCAGAAAACATGGGGAAAGATTCAATTTTCTCTCCTGGTATAGTCATATTGATATAAAAGCTTTGCTTCTGCATTATGATCACTATTAAGAGTCTACAAATTGTATTGCAGATTTACAACACCACAGACTATTTGAGAAACCCTCCAGGTTTAAGGTGAGAAGTGAAAGTTATTTTTCGGTACAAGTTCTCCTGAAAGCACACAGGGGGAAAAAAATCCTAGCCTATTAATCCAGCAGCTCCAGCGATTCAGTCTGCAGCACTTGGCAATCTGAATTCAACACGAAGCACCTATTCAAGCAGGCTCCACTGTGTTCCCATCCACTGCCCAAAGATGCCTAAACACAATTATGTGACAAATCAGAGGGTGTCAGAATGACAGTGAATAGGAAGGCTTAGAAGTTTCCTTTTCTTAGGGAAAAAACCTTCCCTCAATTTCAGTGTATTTTGAGGAAGAAAAAGACAATTGCTCACGCAGTAAGGAAAAATAGATAGACAAGTGTCTTAAGGTAAGACTGTTCATTTCATGCTTTATTAGCACAATCCTATTACATATATTTTCCCCCTTCGTTTTAATTAACAGAACTGCAATATAATGGAGCCATCCTGAAGGCCTCATAGTTAAAAGCTGGAACTTCTATTATAAACTCCATTTTTAGTGGTATACAATCTTAGCTAGGGAATTAAAAAACAGCTTAGACTGAAAACTGTCAGGTTTATCTTGAAGACAAACAGAAAAGAGGTTGAGGTCTATGTTTTGAAGACGATCTGGCAGTGTTGAGTCACAAGTCACTAACACTGCCTTAATTGCAAATGTTCTAACCCCGCCACAAAACTCATATCTGAACATTGCAGTACTTCATTTTTTCATATGCAAGGTATGCACAGTTTGTACACAGACTGCAAGATTCACATTTTGCATCTCGGTGCATTTACAGTTCATATTTGTGCGCACATGGCTCTCTCGACAGGGGCTCCTGCAAGGGGCAGTCCCAGGGAGAGCTCGGGGTAAGTCCCCATCTGCCAGCCCAAGGAGAGGGCTCTCCAAAGCCAAAGGAAAGAGGTCACCCAGCCCAGAACATAAAAAACTGCTGTCCTTCGGGCATTAGCAGCCCTGGGCTTGGGTCTAGAGCACCCAGCTGAACCCAACAGGCCCCTTCAGGCAGCTCTGGTGCAGCTCAGCTGTGCCTCCTCTCACTCCCATCAGTTGCTCATCCTGCCCTGGGGATAATTCTTGGCATATTTTTTTCCTCTCCATGCCCTTAGGGACTCCAATGAATTTATAAATTACACTTCCCACTTAACAAAGCCCTCATTTGAGTTAAAAACATACAAAGAGTGGCTCTTCTGGGAAGAACAAGGACTCTTGCACCAGCCTAACAAGAAGGTGCTGCTTAAACACCCCCATGACCCTGCTGGCCCCACAGGCAGGCAAGGAGGTGACCAGTGTGTCACGGCAGCTCTGCAGGCTGAGCAGCTGACTCTGTATCTGGGCAGAAGGCAGCTGCTGTTCCCAGCTCTGACCCTGGGGCAGAGCTCTCGGGATCACCACCTTGTCTGATGCTCAAGACAAGATTGAATTCCACTCTCCCCAGACACCCACACACCATTTAAGAAGTCCATAATATCTCCTCATCACAGCAGCAATCTACCTCGGAGCTCCATCTGTATAAAAGCACTATGATTTCCATCCCAACTCTTTGGGAGTGATAAGAAATTAAAACAAGAAACATTTATTTAACAGCAAATGCCTGTGCTCCAGTCATATTACTCTTCAGAAAAAAACAACCATATGGATGGTACAAATGTTCCCAAAAAGTTATGAGCCTCATCCACTGACTTTCTCTGAATAAAAATAAGGGTCTGCATCAGAAGGGCAGACTTTAAAGCTCAGCAAAGCAAAACTTATTTTGCATTAACCTGATATTTACTTTTTATGAAGTCCACATTGAGCTAAGAGAGGCAATTAGCATGGATTGGATCAGTGTTGCCTCAGGAAAGTGTGGCAAGATTCTGAATTGGAAACAAGAAGATTATTAGATGAGCATCTCCTGCTCTCTGCCTCATCACAGACCATTATAGAGATGAAGTTGCATTTTCTGGAGTGTATTATAGAGAAGAAAATTAAATAGGTTTTCCCCTTTTCTGTAGGGATATGTTTCATAAGGCAAAGACAACCCTGGACAGCCTAGACAGCAGAGGACAAGTGAGATGGTATCTCTAGCCCACAATCTGTTTTGCTGATTTTGGAGCCGTAAGAGATGGGAAGAGAGGTCTAAAGGAGCTTGTTTCATTTTCCAAAACAACTAATGGGCAAGATGATATTAGCAGCTCTTTTAAGCCTTCAACCTTCACTTACCAAAGAAGTAAGGAGATTTTTTTTTGTCATTGACTTCAAAAGAGGAGGATCATGCCTTAAGAAATGCAGTTTTTGTGGGAGTGAGATGAGCTGAAGAGCAGTTTGCCCTCCTTTGCCACTAATTTTACAATCTTAAACACTTTCATTTCTTTTACCTATAACATTCCCCTTTAATGTTTGTATCTACATCCCATATTTATTCAGCATTCATGTTCAACTCTACATTAAAATGTTGCCTTCCTTACGACACCGTGTGTGCATGACCATAAAATGTCAACCCCGCAAACATTCTTATTGCGAGCATAGGGAAAAATGGGGAAAAATACTCCGAGAACCATGGGTCAAAACCAGCAAAATAAGCACTGGGTGTGGTTCCCACGTGAAAACAGTCGGGGCTCCCTCTGTTCTGTGCGTGCTCACAGTCTCTGTCTGCACAGTGCACAGGGTGTGAGGGCTGCCAAGGACAGGCAGAGCAGTGCCTGAACTTGTGGGATCATCTGCAGAGGCTCCCTGGTTTGCTCTGCAGCCTGCTGGGGGCCCTGAGCAAGGCAGGGCATCTCCAGGCAGGAGGACAGGGACACAGCGAGGCTCCAGAAAAGCGGTGCTGCTGGAGCAGGTCCATCAATATCGCATTTCTCACACACAATCCATTTGCCATTTACAGCGGTTTGTTATCTCCCCATCAATGGATCAATGGAATTACAAGCTTATTATGCACAGTCAGGCTTGGATTATAGCACATATTAAGACAACATATGAGGTTTTTTAATACTGAAACAATGTTTTGCTTGTTTAATTTTTAAACACCTACTACTAGCAGAGCATAAATCCTATTATCAGCTTTTGAAGTTATTACCTCAAGGTCATCTTCAACAGTATTTACCATTATGCTACCAATTTCAAGAAACTGTCTTTAGAAGGGTTTTCTGTATTTACCAATTGCGAGTTTGGATTTTAAATCAGTCAAGTTACTTGATTTCGATGCAAACTGGGGGGAAAATGTATGAATTAATTTCAGTAGAGATTAAAATTACTCACCAGTATCTCTATTCAGAGAAGCACTGCAATCTATTGTGGAGTATTGGCAGCAGGACAAGACACATTACACTTGCAATGCATCAGGGGAAGGAAAGGAAGTAGGCTTGTCCATGAGGGATGGAAAAGCCAAGTTAAGTTGTCAGAGTACTCCTCCATCCCACAAGAAGCTCAGGGTGACAGCAATACTTTTGTTTATTGTTCAATCAGCTTTCTACAGTGTCCAGTCCTGTACAATAGAGGAAGGACAAAGAAAGTGGTCAGTAAAAATGAAAATGAAAGTGGGCACAGCAGATTTGATCCAGAACTTCATGGAATACAGAGGAAATGCTTCAGAGGTTCAGCATCTTCCCTGGTGGCTTCAGACTGGTGCCTCCTAATCAATATTCAACAAACCAGAGGTGGCCTTTCTCTGGGTGGCTATGATCCCGAGCTGGTGTTTACCAGATTGTTAATATTGGTGCTCAAAAGCCCAAGTGAGGACAGCAGGGCGAAAGAGTAATTTGGTCTGAACCAGTCACAAGCTGCTTTTCCCTCAGTAAAGCTGTGATAGCTATTTGTCATGCAGCTCTGCCTTATACAAGCAGAACAAAAATTAAAGGATTGTGATATTTTTAATATTACATTTATGAAGATGATTACCCAGCTGCTGTTTAATTTCCATCTGTGTTCTGCTGCATTTATACCATTAGTGCCACGCTGTGGTTAGACAGACAGACTCATATTTTGGAGAAAGAAGTGTGGCTGACAATTACCATTTAACTGTGTGGAGTAGCAACAAACAGGCCTTTCTGTACACTCCTACCTATAAATTATAATGACTGCTTGCTTTTTGATGGCTTTTCAAAGTCAAGTAAGAGACACAAAGGCTCGTGCAAGCCCCAGCTTGCATTCAAAGAAGTTGCCTCCATGATAAATTTGCAAAGCTTCAGTTTAAATAG
This sequence comes from Acanthiza pusilla, assembly GCA_036630365.1. Classification (NCBI taxonomy): domain Eukaryota; kingdom Metazoa; phylum Chordata; class Aves; order Passeriformes; family Acanthizidae; genus Acanthiza; species Acanthiza pusilla. Next base: position 6,291,911 of record JAXCHO010000039.1, read on the forward strand.
ACTAATAAAGTCCCTCCCAGCAGGGAGTATATTATAATTTTTATTCTAAGAAGAAAATTGCAATACATCTAATATCTATTTGCTTGCTTTTTTTTCTTAAGCCTTGTTTTTATATAATTCTACATTCATGCACCACAGAACTGTTCTTCATCTGTTACCCTATCCCAATAATACACTCCTCCTTTCCATGTGGGAAATTAAATTCTGTTTTCCAGAAACAGAATTTAGTCAGTCATAAAATGTGGGGCTACAGGATGCTCTCAATGTGCTTTAGATGTGATAAGGAACCTTGTGGCCCTCTTGAACAACTGTCTGGCATCCTGGGTCCTGAACAGGGCAGCAATTCTGCTCTCTCAGATTCCCAGTGCCATTAGCTGTGGAGCAGAGTCACAGAATCAATATTTACATCCATGGGCACACGGACATTTCCACGTGCCTGTGGGAAGCCGCTCTTTCCAGGTAGCCCCCTTTCCTCATCAGACCATCCCAGCTCCGTTCCCACTGCTCGTGTTCTTGCTCCCCTGCCTCTCAGATGGGCTCTGCCAGCACCTGCTATTTCCTTAGGCCAGCACTCTAAAAGTTTTATACCCCTGATCATCCTGGATATCGATTTGGAGAGGCTGCAGTTGATTCAGGCTGTTTGGACCCAGGCAGGAGGTGCTTCCCCATTGATGCACCTTTTTACCATTGCCTTACTCCCTGTGAAAATCTCACTTCAGCTGCCTTTGATTTCACTCTGTTCTGCTGCAGGGCAATGCGGTACAGGCAGCCACAAAGCAGAGAACATTTTGGGGGGTTTTGGTTTTTGGTTTTGGGGGTTTTTTTGTTTGTTTTTTTAATGACACACAATATAACTTGTTTTTGACAACAGGCTAGACAAACTGCACCAAAGCTCTTTCTTGAAGAGAAACAGAAATCAGCACCTCTGCTCTTACTCCTTTCCTTTACAAATCAGTACACCACACCGATTCTTTTTAGAAAGAGTCTCAGCTGTTTTCGAACCATCACTTAACCTCTACCTCTTCAGCCTGGAAACAAGCAGCTCCTTTTCTCCCACATATGACACATTTGATTGGAAATTTTCCTCTTCATAGCTGGTTCTTCACACTTAGAAGAGCTATAAATGGTAAAAAGGTACACAATCCTTATTTTCTGAAAAGCAGAGGACAATTGAGGGTTTGTTTGGGACTTTTTTCTCTTTTCTGTATTTTACTTCTTGATGTCTGTTTCTTGGTTTCATCTTTTACAAAAGGAAAACTACTTCCTTCTCCTCCTGGGCATTAGCTTTCAGAGATGCTGACCATTCAGACTTGGTATTGATTGCAGCATTAGTTTGGGGTATTCCTTAGATGTAAATATCAGGCCTATTACCTGCGTGCATAGGTTCTAAAAATACATTGTTCGAGCATAGACTTTGTGCTGTCTCAGGCAACTATCCATAAATCTCTTAAAGCACTAAAACTCAAGGACTTGAGCTCATCAAGAAACAGTTATCTTTCCCCATACATCAAGGCAGTTTTCATGTGACAAATGTGCAATTATTTACACATCTAATAGAGACCTGCATTCTGTCTCAGCTCATTGTGGCAAATCCCTCACAGTAAATTCAGAGTAACTGCACTGCTTTCAAAGACTTGGGCACAGCGTGTGTGGCCAGACACCGCTAATGAGAACAGGATTGTTGGCTTGCAGGCTCTGAATTCCTCCTCTTATAGACAATTAGAGCAATATAGATGAAAGAGTATTTATTTATTGGGTCAGTAGTCAAAAAAGTTGCAAAGTCATACAATGAGAGAAGAAAAGAGAAACCACAGGGAATACCACGAACCTCACTTGCACTTTTACCTTTGAAAGTCTCCTCTTCAGTTAATTAAAGACTGTATTACCCTAAACTGAAAATCAACTATTCTCATGAGGTTCAAATGCACCGTATCTTCTTCCTTCCTAAGAAATGTAATTTTTCCTGAGATAACTTGCTGCTTCTCAAAGCCAGAAAAAAAAAGTGGTAGCAAATCTGTCTCAGAAATAATAACTTACCCATTATATTGGAATAGTATTTAAGTGACAACAAGGCAATCAACAAAAGAGCAACATTATTTGTTCAGTCAATTTCTTTTAGAGAGATAAAACAATTCAAAGCCCAGGCCATTACAATGCTTATAAAAGAAGAGAGGCAGAAACCTGGGGAAAAAGAAGCATGGCAATATAAAATATTCAGAGTACTTACACATAATATAGTTTCAGAGACAGTGGACACAAAATAGGAAAACAATTGCAGTGTTTGAAAACTAGAGCTGGGCAAATCAATGATTGCTAGTCATCAGCCATGCCTCACACACATCATTTATTCAATCAGAATCCTTACTTCATCCTCCTTGACAGAAACAATAAAAAACTCCTCTATGCAGTTAAGCCTCAATCTGTATATCTGAGGAAGGCAGGAATCAGATAAATTCATTTTAAGGGAGAAATTCTTCTTCTAATTTTCCTCATAGGTAGTAGTTTTCCTGCTCTCTGGTGTCCTACCATGTGATTGTGAATCACGGTTATTGCAGAAGCACTCACATGGAAATAGTGGCGGTAATAGCAGCTGGGTTCAGCGGCGCCTTCTGCCAAATGAAACCAAAAAGCATTCACTATTGACGACCCTGGAGGTCATCACCTAACTGTGAGGGAAAAGTGGGAGTTATCGGTATCATAGATATCAAAAAACATGACTAAAACACAAGGAAAAATTGTTCTTCAATGTATTTTTTCCTATATTTTTGTCATTCTTACAAGCATAGTGTGCAAAAGCCTGGGAGTTAATCCCATTATAAACAAATAGTAAAAAGATGGATTAAGCCCCAAAATCAAAGAGGACTTAACATGGAGGAAGCCAGAAAAGGAATACAAGGAGACAGGTTCCATCGGGATGACAGGCCATGGTCTCCACACACAAAGAGCCTCATGTGTGCCTGCAGCCAGCATGAATTATGAGGAGAAATGTGAGGGATGGCAACAAAGACATTTCCAAGAGTTGTCTTCAGGCTGGGAAGGCAGTTTGGGAGAAGACCTTGTGTTTGTAAATGCAACAAAGCCAGGCTGGCGCCGTGGGATGATCTCACTTCTCTGCGAGATGATCCTTCGTGACCAAGGGGATGAGAAAGAAGTTGGCATTTGGCACAGCTACAGTTGTCAAGGTCAGAGAAAATTATCTGCAGTAGCCAAGGCACAAGTAATTAAAGTCTAGACAAGATTATTAGGGACTTCTCCATCCCACAGTCACTGGTGACAGTGCCCTTTCTCTCTTCTCTGTCCAGCCCTCCCATTTTCCTCTCTTGTGCCAACCCTTCCACCTCTTGCCCTGTCTTCCTTTGCTCTAAATTAAACCCAGGCTAAAAACAACAGAGGAAGCAGCTTCTGTCACAACTGACATCACACAGTGAGGATCATATTAGCTAATGCATTAAATAGACACTGAAAACCAGGGAAAGGGATAAATTACACCCTTGTCTGTTTGTTCAGCTGCTCTGCCCTGTCAGTCGTGGTGTTTGTTTGTTAAACTAAGAGCAATACCCCGAGAGCTCTGGTGCTGACAGTGCCAAGGCAGAGGACTCCCAGTCCCTTGCTAACAGAGCTCCCCCTTCCCTTCTGGGGTCTGCAGCTGCCACCTTCTAGGGCTCTCTTCTGATCTTTGTGATTCAGGAGGAAGTTTTGTACTCGTGGAATTGGTGTATTGATCTGGAGCAATGGAATGAAGATGGTTAAAAACCTGAACCATGTGTAGAACTTTGAGAAATTTGGAAATACATTAAGTAATCAGGCAATACATGCAGAAATCTATCCCAAAGCCCTAAGAAAAGGAAAATGATACTTCAGTTTTAGCTATCACTAACCAGGACAGCATCTTTTACCATTTTTTCCATTCTAAGGATAATTTGGGGAACAATAAGGCTTTGAACTGGTATTTCAAAGGAAGATCAAGCCATCTTGCAACTTCTTATTCTGAGTGATTGATGTGTCCGTGGCAAGTATTCATGTTCACAGATGAGAAATGACAAGCACCAAGCCATACTCTCACATAAAATCACCTGTAAAGCATTCCAGCTAAGCATCTACCAAGTCCTAAAGACATTCCTTGATATCATTCCCCACTTTCTCACTTGTTCTCCCTGACTTCTTGTCTTGAGCAATGACGAGTCCACAAAGACAGATGTGAGAAAAGGTGGCAGAAAATAGAGGAGAAAGAGGAAAAAACTAAGCTGTTAATTTTCAGAAATATCATTAGAGATTCTCAGGGATTTAAAACATTTATTTTTTCAATACTCAAAGCAGAGGCAACCCCAGCTATGCAAGACTAGAGCCACATAAGCAAGAATTAATATTAAAATGAATATTGGCCATTCTGCTTAACTCAGGCAGTTTATTCTTTTTGCTGGCTCTAGCTGCAAAGTACACTTATTCAAGGAAACTTGCCAGGACACACTAAGTTTGGGGATTATACTAAGGATTAAGGTCATAAGCATTACACAGCACTCTTTACAATAGTCCTTGGATATTCAAATTTTTCACAGATCACTTGCAAAAGGTAACCCGAGGTGAAGGATTCTCATATTAGGAGCATTGCAAATACAAATCCAGAAATTCATCCAAACTTGATTTTTCTCCCAAAAAAGCAGGAATGTCCTGGGGTATAAAACATCTGAAAGCATTTGGCCTCAGCTATTGGACAGAGGCACAAATAATGGGACTCAGGGGAATGAGTGGCAACCATCGACCCTGCATTCTGAGAGCTTCTGCTGTTGCAACATAGTTCCTCCCTTTCTAAAGGCACAGCCTCTATAAATCATCACCCTTCTAGACTTCAAAGCCACTGGGATATCCCTATCAATACATCACTCAAGTCAGAAATCAGCTTTAACATGCTACATGATCAGTAAATAGTCAGGGTCAGCAGGCAGAGAGCAAACGAGTGTTGATAGGTCCAGTCAATTATTATTTCCTGATAAAACAGTATCTCCAGGAGATCTCTTCCTTGTGTTTCTGAAGATAATACAAACTTGTGCTTCAAACCATGACCCTCGGATGCCATAAATTTCAAGGGTCTGCACCAGGACACTCACTTCAGACACTTAAAACTACAAAGCTTCAGAGGAGGCAGAACTAACATTAAAGTTGTCCAAAATAACATCTGCATCTGTACCAGCCACATGTGGAGGCAAACAGCTTGAGCTGCTCTCTCCTGCTGGGCTAAGTGACCTTAGCTTGAGTCTTCCTGAATTGCAGCTAATGACCCAGAACATCCATTGCAACTATTAAAGCAAATAAACAAACACCCTGACAGCTCCTGACAGCATCTGAACCTTCTCTTTCTCTCTGCCTGGTATCTCTGCAGATCATCTTGATACCAGCCATGAAAAACAGTTGCCAGATCTGTGAGAGCTCTTGAAATACAGGTTGACATAGTTTGCCAGAGGGGTTACCAGAATTCCAGGAGGTCTACAACAAACGGGAAAGAGTCACAGACATAGAGTCAGTCCAGCCAAACTGGGTAGATTTTACCCTCAGATGAAGAAAACTAATCAGATTTCAGAAGCAAGAAAACGGATAACAAACTAGTAGCTGTTACCCTGACAGGACAGGTGAGGAGGCTCCAAACTGCCCCTAAACGCTGGCACCCACAGGGTACAGCTCCAGGTGTGGCCATGCTGCATCCCTGCTCCTGAAACTGGGTCACTGTTCCACAAATACGCAGGGCCAGAGAGCAAACCTGCTTGGTAGCCCAAAACTAAGTTCTCCTATGGTGAAACATTCTTTAGATCCATTAAAATTGCTCTCAGTTGCATTTCAGATCCAATTGTATTTCAAAACCTTCTTGATTAAGCGCACGTAGAGAATGGGAAGATATTACTCTTTTCAACCAAGTCTTAGTCTTGCAAAGTCAGACCAGAAAAAAGAACCCTGCTTTGGCATGATTGCCAGTCCCCCTCCCCCCTCCAAGCCTTTTCTTTGCCATGGTGGCTATAGTGACAAAATAGTCCCAAAATGTCCGCTTTCATTTAGAAAGAAGTCTCCAGCTCCTTTGATCACAAAGCAAACCTTTGAAATGTGAAATGAGTTTAAAGCGACGCATCAATGTGTGCTCAAGTCTTTGGGCACCTGTAATAACAGTAGTTGGACGTGTGAACTGTCCTATTCAAGGCAGCAGAGTGCAAATTCTAAAGCCAAGTTAAATAGAGGACACATGGTCCAGTGATTAGATCATTATTCTGGCATTTGTGATGTTCAGGTTCAGTTTTCTGCTGAACCACATAGGGAGTGGGAATTTGGACAAGGCATTTGGCAGAAGGTTTAAACCACACGCTCTTCCCAACAGGGACCTGCAGGTTGGTTGGTGCCAGAATGGCTCTGCCTCCTGCTCTCCCTTGTCCCGCTTGCCATCTACGGCTGGATTTGCATGGAATCACAGCATTTGGCCACAAGATTGGAAATCCATTCAAAATATTTGCAAATTTCCAGATTGTACTCTTTGAACAGATCAGGGTCTCAGAGTTCATTAATTCCGTGAATCGCGAGAGGATGCAACTTTGCATTTCTAATGAAAATACACAACGAATGAAAAGCAGGACAGCAGTGGAGCTGAGCAGTGAGAGGAAAATACACTCATCCTGTAACTACAGCCCTGTGACGTGAGCTCTGTCCTGTATGACATCTCAAAAAAGGAATTTCATGGTGTTTAAACATTTCATTTTCTGACAGCAGATGAAATAGTAAGATAATGGAGTAACTACTGCCAAAAGCTAGTGGGGAAATGCCTGGCTCTGCTAAAAACCACAGAACATGACAGAGAAGGGTGTTTATGTGTGTGTATAATATTAATATAGCTGTATGTATCATTTACCAATTAAGTGTGGGTATACCCAAAGCAGCAACCCTACAGAAACAAACACAGCAGAATTCACTATTTTCTCACACCAGTTATGACAGATTCAGAGCACCAATGATATTTTGACAGATTGCTCACTGAAATAGCTCTGGCTGCAATTTATACTTTTTATTTTATCAAAACCCTTGCCATGTTAAAGCCCAGCAAACCCATAGCTTTCTGAAAGCGGACCAGAATGTTGACTTCAACAGGACTGTGAGGAGGAAAAGTCTGCACCGAGGTATTCTATTGAGAAATTTGGCCCTAACAATATTTATTCTGGCCAAACAGAGTCATATCTATCTATGTGGAGCATCCATAATACAAAAATGTATAAAATAGTACCTCTAAAAACCACCACAGGGATCGTATCTGGAGCAGAATAAAAATGGAGTACAAGAATAAAATATTCCCTCCCATTCTTCAGCCCATTGATGCAAGAAAGAAGGGAATTTTTCCCTTCAAGCCAGCCTTTCTTAGACAGTGAGGCCATCCTATTTTCTGCCAAGCTTCAGGTAGCTTTACAAGGATAAGGTCATATCTTTTAAGATGTACCATTAGCTTCCTTACTGCTGGAGAAAATTAAAAAGGAAAATTGCCTGTCACACCCAGAGAGCTAAGCTGATGATGAAGGCTGAAGTCTGCTCAGATTTTCATTCCTGGGCTTACACTTTAAGGTTACCTTATTTATTTATTTTCATGCACTTTGAGTGCTGTTTAAAATACAAAACCTGCCAAGTATTTGCTTTCTTGCAAAGATGATAAATTGGGCTAGTTTTCCAATGTGCTGCATATACACAACCCCAACTTTTAGGTGATCTGGAAGGGTCTCAGGTAATTTTATCTTTTTGATGGCATGTAATCTTCAGTGCTGGAATGAGACAGATTTTGTCTCTGTTTTTCCCTCACCATCTAACTCTTGGCTGGGCTGATGATACCGGGATTGATGTGCCTAGGAAGATATACCTGCTATTTTTATTGCTTATATGTTATCTTTTAGTTTTACTATTATTTTTCTGCACACTGTTTGGAGAGCAGTAGACCTGTCCCACTGCATCTCTTTCCAAGTGTCAGATTACCCATCCAAGCAATGACCTTACTTTTCTGGAAGCCTAAAGATGTGTTTGTTAAAGCAGACAATTGGACACACTGAGACAGCCTGCCAGGCACGGGAACTTTGTCCGTATGAAAGGTGATGGCTATAGACTCTGATGGATTCTGAATATCCTTTTTCTGGGACAGCTGATACCTGACTCCTTCAGCATAGCTCCCATCTTACTCACATGTCTCAGGGAAACTTTTTAAGCCTTCAAGAAAGAAAGAAAAGGGATATATTAAAGTAACCATGATACTCAGATGATATTGAAATATCACATACCGTCAAAACCAAGTATCCTATTCCTCCCCATTTCTAACCTTGGTAGGTGAGGGCCAAGCACATAAAAATCGTCTTTCTTCTTCAAGAGATCACACAAAGCCCTTTGACTGCAACAGAGTTTTCTCTCTGGGCACTGGTTGGCCCTTTCTTCCCCCTCTGTGGGGAGGAAGAACACCCAGCACACACCAGCACATTTAAACATTGATGGCAATGCCCCACCTAACCCCTGAGAGAGCCAGCAGCCATCAGACTGTGTGGTCCCAATTGGCAAACACACTACAAAATAATTGCATGGAGAAACAAAGATCATTTCCTTGACCTTAGACACCTCTTATTGCTGCCTTCCCTATGGCACTTCCTGCGAGCTCCACAGCCTCACCCAGCACTCCACTCTCATCAGCTTTGCCATCCATCTTCAAGACACTGTCGCTCCACCCTGGAGCACCCCCAGAGCTTGATCCCACTCCCTCCAAAGCCTGCTGCTCTTTGTCACTGCAGAAAGGAGCCACAGTCAAATGCTGATTTACAGCAGCAACAACCATCACCAGCTCTTATCCCAGAATTTCAGTTAATGGCTGAGCAAAGGCAGTCGGTGAATGAGAATTTTCGGATTACCAAGCAAGGACAGAAGAAGCCTGGATTATGTTTCCCTGTGATCAAGGGAAGTGTCATTACCTTATACATACAAAGGTTCTTGATGGCCAAATTGTCTTCCAGGAAACACTTACAGGAATAAACCCCATCCTGTGGCCAGTCTGACACGTATGGAGACACTCTGCAAGACTTTAATAAAGTGACAGCTCAATGCAAAGCCACCAGCTCCAAAAGCAAAAGTAGAAATCCAGGCATATGCAGCAAACTGTGCACTTGAAACCAAGAAGATGCCAGCAAGTGAATGTTTTACATTTTTAGGCTATTTCCTTTCCTCCTACTACCATTCAATGCATCTTTTTTACAAACAGTTATGGGCCAAAAAATGCGTTTTTCTTTAGATCATTGAATGTACACAGGTTTAATTTACAGACCAAAACAATCAACAATATGGAAGCAGTATTTACCAACAAATGCAGGTTTTATTCATATATGCAGAATACTGCTATGCATAAAACATGATGTGAAACATAGCTTTATGTATTTTTACTAGGCAAACTTAAACTTTGATTTACGTCCATTTCACTAAAACTTTATTGCTTCCTCGTCAGATAGGACAGATTCCTTTCTGTATCTTAGATGGTAAATATAGTTAATGTGCTGAGGCTGCAATGGATCAGCAGTGAAGCTGTTTAATAGTGACATAAATTATTTCTGTGACTTTTCCTGCAAGTGAGAGATGACTCCATGTGCTATAAACTAATACCAAAGGAATGATGCTCTTTCATGCTAGCAAAGTGCCTCGGCTATATTGTTTTTGTATCCTGTTGGGGATGCTACAAATGCAGCATGTATTACAACTACATGCACCTAGGCCATTTTTCTTTGCTGTTTTTAATGCTCTCCTGCACTGAAAATTGAGCTTCAGTGTCTGAATGAAGGCAAAGCCAATTACTTTCTTTGAAACCTCTCTTTAAAGTCTGCAAATCCCAACAGATTTTTAAAAACCTTTCCATTAGCTTAAAAATATATTCTAAAATAATGATGCCTGTAGAAACTAAGAAGTGTGAATGGAGCTGGATGGCTGTGGAGAGCCACGTGCACATCCCACCCTTCCCCACGCTGCAGGGGCTGCTCAGCAATGCTCCATCTCCTTTGGCCTGGCCCTGTCTCCCGAGACCGTGTTATCTTTTCCAGAGCGTTCTGTTCAACCTGCAGTTCAAGTGTGTTTCTGCTAGGAAAACAGTTTCTAGTTGTCCTCTAATTGGTCACTTATAAAAGACTTTTCATGTGCATTGTGGTTCCTCAACAGAAATCACGGGAATACCGGGGAGGGGAGCGGAGCAGGCGTTTCTTACAACGGCACGGAAAATGTGCCATCGGACAGCTGATGGAACAGCTCTCACCTATTCAGTGCAGCTGTATTGTCTGTTCACTTTTGTCCTTGCCTCCACAGGAATTCTCTTTTCCCTTTTGTATGTTTTCTTAAAAACTTAATTGCAGTTTCCCTCTGTCTGTGCCTCCCACCAAGGTAATTTTGGCAGTCCCACAGAACGTCCCCTTGCTGTTAGGTTTTATCCCTGTAGTGAGAGCGATCTTGTGCATGAGATCAGGACCTCCTTTTCTACTTTTCCTCCCTTCTTTGAGCACTCTTCCAACTGTGTTTCTCCCTCCTCTCCCTCTCTTCGCAGGAACTTGAACTGAGTTCCTTCTTTTGCACCATCCTTTATTTCTCTGCAAACCAGCACTAACCTCTTTTTCCCTATACCTGCAAATACTTCCCAATGCCTCAAATTTGATCTATAACTTCTTCAGTTTTTTCCATCACCAACTTTTTCATCCAGCTCCATCAATCTCAGCCCCACAGAGCCAAAGCAGAAGCTCCACAGTCAAGCTGTTCTTCCCTAGAGCCCCCTTCCCTACCCATATGTGTAAGCCACACTGCCTCACAGACATTTGGATCCTCACATTTTCTTCTGTATTTCCTGTTCAACTTATTAATTCTCACCTCTGCCTCTGCCATGTCTGAGCAAAGCCACACTGTGACCACCTCCTGTCTGTTTTACACACAGAGCTCTCAGTACTTTTCCACTCTTTTTGAGCAGAAACAAACAAATTTTTTGACAAACTTTTTGGTCATAAAAAGATTTTTTAAAATATTCCTGAAGTGCATGAAAAAAAGCCTTTTTAAACCTGTTTACTTGTTTTCACACAGAGTGTAAAAGACAAACTGAGCACTTACACTGGGAGAGGGAAATGGCAGACGAGACCCTGTCCTGCCATGGAATATCTGCCTCCTCCTGCCATGGAATATCTGCCTCCTCCTGCCATGGAATATCTGCCTCCTCCTGCATGGAATATCTGCCTCCTCCTGCCGTGGAATATTTGCCTCCTCCTGCCGTGGAATATTTGCCTCCTCCTGCCATGGAATATCTGCCTCCTCCCACCATGGAATATCTGCCTCCTCCTCCATGGAATATCTGCCTCCTCCTGCCATGGAATATCTGCCTCCTCCTGCCGTGGAATATCTGCCTCCTCCTGCCGTGGAATATCTGTTTCTGCCTCCATTCCCTCAGGGCCAGCTCCACTGACAGCAACAGGCACAGCACAGTCCCATTCTCCCAGCATTACTCAGCACCTACACAGAAAACTCAGCCCTTCCCAGGTCTTCATTCTCTTTCCTTACTCCAGCAAAATGAAACAATAAATATTTCAGCTTTGTTTTCTAAATGTGGCCAAAAGTGCAGACGGTCTGCATCACTCCTCCACCAACTCCTATGGAACATTCCTTTGGAGGAAGGAAGGGGACTGGGGGAGGCCCTTATGGCTGACTTCTCCTTGAATACAGAGCCCATAAAAGCACCAGTGTAAGTTATTTCCCCATTGTTCATTCTGCTTTCCAATTACACAGAATAAAAATGGGCAAGCACTGAACAAAATGAACAGGACTGGCAGTGTTACAACTGAAATATAATCATAAAGAACCCGAATTACATAAAATTTAGATCTGGTGATAAATGTATTGCACTTTGGAGTATTTCTTCCCAAGTTTTCCCAGGAAAGTCTTCAGTTATGTCTTAAAGTCTAAACTGGCTCTCTCAGGAGGAGATTCTATAAGTCATCAGTCTTTTCTGTAGTGGCTAAAGACTACTTTAAGACACAACGGAGAGTACTTAATCCGAGAGATCTCGATCACTTTAAACATTATTTTATTGAAATCTATGATGAAAACTCAAGTCATCTGCATAGAAACATCCAGGATGGTCTCAGGACAGCCCTCCATATTGTGGCTGAAGCAGGAACAGCTCTTAAGGGAATGTTCAAAATGCACAACAATATAAACCTCATCAGAAAGTTCATGTTTTCCCCATAGTTCTGAGGGATGTCTGGCACACTGATTTCCATTACTGACCTCAAGTTGTAAGTTTTCTGGTTTCTACAATGCAAAATCAAGATGTTCTTCATCACGTGCTTTAAGTCTTCCCTAGACTTTAAACCAACACCTGGAGAAAATCCTGCTTTTCAAAACTGGAAACTGCAGCTGTGTTTTTGTCCCACTGTCTCAGTCACCTCCAGAAGAGCCCATAAAGGCCCCAGTTCCAAGCAATCTGCACCTTATTGCCAGCATTTGGGGTATCATAACAACTCTAAGGCTGTGCTTCCAGTTGCTGACAATAATTCCTGTCCTCCTTTCCCCAGCACATGGATTGCCCCAGTCCTCCAGGAACCCCAGCACATGAAACATGCCCCAGAAAACACCCCAATACAGGGTACTTTCATTGCAAAGATTATTGCTGTGGTTTCCTCTTCTCTTGAGCTGCTCAAAGATTTCCAGAGAAATCAGTAGAATTGCACTTGACTGAAATTCCTGTAGCTGAGACTGAAATTATCCATGTGTTTCCAGCATTTGTAGGAAGGTAACACTCAGTTTAGGGGGCTGATGGGAGTGGATGAAGTGCTTTGTGCCTCCAGGCTGAAACAACAGCTCAAGGAAGTTTTCCTTCCTCCACCCTCTCCTCCCTCTTCTTATTACTCACAGTTTTCCAGTCCTATCACTTCCCATTAAAAAAAAGCAATGTCAGGGTGGAGGAGGCAGCTGGAAACCTCACTTTAAACACTAACATTATTTCTGTGATTATTTCATAACACATTTTTCTGATGTTTATTTCTCCTGGAATGGTCTGGAAATGCACAGTTCTTTTACAGTGACTTATTACTGTCATTATTGCATATGATAACCACAGGGAATAGACTGACATAATTCAAAATCCACAGAAAATTATAATAAACACCTCTGTGATTCCAGGCTGCCTTTTGCCTTAATAGGAAGGAGTTTTTCATCCTTTAAACCTTTTCTTGGCTGTATGTGTAACAACAGGGCTGGATGTCCAAGAGAATTACACAATTTGTCCATGATTACAGTACCACACTAACCCAGAAGAACTGGTAGAAGCAGGAGAATTCATTTGGATGTTCCTTTCTGGATAAATAAAACTAAATTTGGGAGGGGAAAAAATCCAAGGAATTTCTGAGCAATGAAATTTTGTCCTAAAAATGCCAATTCATGTAAGGGAGGCACAAAAATTTTGGTTTTCAACTCTTGCACAGGATCATTCTTTCTTCTCTTTTTGCTTGAGCACACATTCAGGGAATCCACATTTGTAAAAGCAGAGGAGAAGGACAGGAACAGATACACGAGCTTTTCTTTCATGTACAAACAAGCTGTAAGTACAGGTAAAACTGAGAGCTCAGCCAGTCAGAGGTCTGGAGTTCATCTTGTCTCTTGTTTCCCCTGTGATTTTTTTTCTTTCTTGATGATCAAGAAAATCAATAAGGTTGTGTCCAGTGATGTCTGGTGCTTGTCTATCAACTCTCTGTGCATGAAAAGTAATCGATTTCCATGATACCACAGAAAAAAATAGACTGCCCATCATTTTACAGCCCAGGCTGTGTACTTGAACTTGACTGAGGTAATCAGTCTGTAATCAAATGCTTCCTGTAAGTAAAACTTTCAGCCACGTGTACCCCTAGATTGGAAGAACAAAGTCTTTCCCGTTTTTCCAACTCCCAGTTGGTTTTTCAGTTTTGAAGCAGCCCCTTGACATATTTGTGACTGAGCTCAATTCGAAGTGGGAATTTGTTGCTTCCTCCAGGCCCCTGACTTATGGCCAGACAGAAGAGAGGGACCTGCCACCTCTTCAGTTTTGGCTTGCCCTGTTGCACTCAAGAGCTGCATCTTTCTGCTCTTTCCTGTTCCCACTGCTTTCCAGTGGGAACAGGAAAGAATTGATAAAAAGACAACTACTTTTTACTACAACTAGAAATTTGACTATCTTTTTTTCAGTATGCAAATTAGAGCTGCCATCAGTAGTGGAATAGCCTGTAGCACAGTTTTCATTATCTTCCCAGTATCGAGTGTTTGATAAGAAAAAGCTACAGTTCAACAGTTGTCATGAAAATATTTATGTTAGTCTTTAAATGTCAGCATTTTAATTTGGTAAGAAGTTTGCTCCTATACAAAAGGATATTCAAACACATCATGAGCTCTCCATGAGTCCTGTACTGTAACACAGGAGAGAATTCTCTGATTCAAACAACAAAAACCACGTCTTTCTACTTAACTCATCTGAAACTACTCTACAAATTAATCTAGACTAATGTGGAGAAAAAAAACAGAGTGAATCTCTTTATAGCAGTTATCTTGGAGTACTGTTATCTTGGAATTAAAGTGACAAAACAGGTTGATGTTTTTGGCTCCTATGTTTTCAGTGGAATCATTTTCCCCTTTTATTCACACTTGCCCCGTATTTTCAAAAAAAGAACTGCACCTATATCCAGCTCGGAGTAGTCTTACATTGCCATCGTATTATCCATCCTTTCAGAAACCATCTGTCCCAGTAACACTTCATCAGCAAATCCCTCTACATTGTGGATGTTCAGCTTCAAGGTGGCATCACTAATTTTTTAAATTTTTTTTTTCCTTGTAATTACTGCACCCTTAGACTTGAATATGCATTTTTTTATTGCTTTAAAAAAGCCAGAAGAGCACACACATACACACTAGAAACAGGGGTCTCGTTCCTTTCTGCATTGCAGACCTGTCAGTCATTCATATCTGTGCAAAATAAGTGCAGCATAAACAAAGTGCCAAGTCTGATTTTACATCAATGTGCAATGCATAAATAAGGTGCAAAGCAGGGAATGACTGACCACGGAAACTTTATAGCAGGCTGCTGGGTAGGTAGAGAAGTATGGAAATTCTGGGTGCCAATAGCTTCATGTAAATAGGTTATGTGGAAGTACAAGGCTGTATTTCCTACAGGTACACAGTATTTCTAGTACATATGTCACAGTTTCCTTAATACATTATCTCTCGGAACATAGGAAATTGATGGCTTTTGCACTATCTCTACCTAGAAGATGTATGGGATGGCAGAAGTTTCAATGTCTAATGTGAAAAAGTAAAAATATTGAAAAAAACCCCATTTCCTAAAATCCAATCACAGCTGATTTCTAGCAGAAATAGTAAAGGAATATCTCAACATGTTTGCTCTTGAAAATATTCTTACTGGAGAGATTGACTGTGTTCACCTTAAGTTAACATCCAGGCACACTTTAGGGCAATCCCTGTGCCAGTGGTGACAGCAACACTCCTGAACTCTACCTGCATCTGCATTCCATCCACTCACATGCTCTGTGTCTAAGGAAGTCTTTTCTTTTATTGCTCTTATTTTATTTTCACAAACTTTTTTTCTGGAATAAAAGACAAACATCCTAAGGAAGCACCATGTTCCAGTGGGAGCAGCGCAGCAGCAAGGAGATGAAGATTCAGATTTTAACTCTGAGCCAAACTTGCTGTACAGTCTGGTTACTTACCTCCTGTTTATCAACTTAACGCTATTAAAATTAGTAGAATTCTTAGTAGAATTCTCTATGATTTTCACAAGTCTTCCTGTAAAATATCAGATAGGGTCAGATGGGCTTTTCCAGTTTCTCAACAATCAGGTATGCCCTGACTAAAACCTCCTCACCTGCAGAAGTCTATGCCACCCACTGAATCACCAGAAAAGTTAAAATAGATACAAAGTGATGGTTAAGATGAAGAGAAAAAAAAATAGGAAAATGTCCAAGACTTTGGGCTCTCCTCCACAGCACTGAAGAGCTCTGACAACCTCCTGCCACACCAAGCAAGATGGAGGCTGTCAGAGCCATGCCACTGTGGCTGTGGGTGAGAGCCACTGCCCAAACGGGTCTCTGCTTCAGGGGTGCTGCCTCTTCCCTCTCCCTGGTGTTTCAGTGACTATTCAGCTGGGGGTGAGTGCTGAGGGTCAGACAATGCTGCTCAAAGGATTTTGGAGAGAAGCAGGAGAAAGGCCCTCAGCAGCTTGAGCTGAGTAACTCAGGGCTGTAACGTGTCTGACTCCCTGGAGGGACACCAGTGGTGTTTAACCTCCTCTGAGCCAATAACAGAAGTTACAGCTCGGGAATTGCACCCCTTCACACACAGAAATGGGGAAGATAACAGGGGGAGGAAAGAAGTACCAATGAAAACTTCAGTATTAAAGGGTACATAAAACTTTCCTGAGTGTAACATTCATTAGAATATGAGTGCTGGAAAAGTTAACGGAGCTTAGAGAAATAAAATATTAAGTGGCCGGGAATTTTGCTGGGTCCAGAAAGAAAACCATGGCTGACCACTTTATTGCTCTTAAATAATCAATTCTCTACATATGCACAGACTGTAGTTTAGAATATTGAACATTGTTTTCAGTAAGAAACATTGTAGGGTCTACTAAGGAAACATATTTTGTTAGATTCAGCTGTGTAATGGACTTACTCTGAAATTAGCATACTAAATTCTACCTAGACTTGCATCTTAATAGAGTTCACTGAACAAATGTGCAAATAAGAAGTTTCCATCCATCATTTCTCTGACATGGTCACTAAAGTCACTTTTAATCTCTGCATAATAAATGGGATTAAGTTTTCCCTACATATGGCTTTATCATGTCAGTTTACAAGAGCCCAATAGACAAATTCTCCTGACTGAGAGCAACCTTTTTCCACTGTTTTGGCTGGAGTACGAGGTTTATCACCTCGTGCAAGCACCCTTTTCTCCCACCACAAGTCACACAAACTCTCTGCACTGCACAGGTTCTCTCTGGTGGGGTCTGTGGGCTACCAGCACCAGCAAAGCTTTTGATTGCTGGGAAATATTAGAAGGGTAAATGATACTGAAAAGGAGAAGCAGGTTAAACATGCAGTTAGAGAGAAGTGAAAAGCACAAGTAAAAGGTGTGAGGAGAGTGGTTTTAGAGAGAACTAAATAAAGGTTCTTTCCCCCTGAACCTTGCTGAACTCCTGGTTCAACTCTAGGCTTTCTTTAATATCTACATTTCCTCACAGCTCCTCGTCTGTATTAAGCAGGAAATATTTCCTCACTTTGTGTTACATTCTGTGACTGTGAGAGGCAATCACATACAATGACTACCAAAACACATTGTGAGCAGCAAGTGCTAAAATCTTTGTTTGAAGGTTCCGTTTGAAGCCCCTAAAGCCATGATTTTTTTTGTCTTCTGTCCTTCTGCTTCCTGTTGCTGCCCCACTAAACCTGTACAATGAAAATGCCGTTAGGTGAACATCACAAATTTGCAACAGAGTAGAAGGGATGGAAGAGCACCCACCGTACACAGCCAGTAAACAACTACTTGGGACAGGTCAAGGTCAAGACAAAACTAAGGAAAGGCAGTATCACATTGAATATCCACACTCTCCCCCCCATTTTGTCAGTCTTCACCCCTGCCCCAAAGCTGCTGTTCCCAAGATGCAGCAGCTGTTTCACCCCACAAAGCTCCAGGATCCCAGGCACAGCACCAAGGCCAATGATGGAGTCCACAGAATGAAAACACACATGGGGGTATTGTGTACCCAGCGCCAAAACAAACTGGTGATTCCTAAGAGAACACAGGTAAAAGCAGACCATTAAACCAGTTTAATAACATCAGACACTGGGAAGAAATGAGGCCAGAGGCGGCACAGCTGCTTCATTATGGTAAAACTAAAATTCAGCACATGAACTTCCAAAAATATTAGATCATCACTGCACGGAAGGGATTTCCACCCCAACTCTCCAAAACAGTGGAGAAGGGGCATGAAAGCAAACCCTATTTCAGTCCTCAGAAACATCAAGTAAGGGTCCAAAGGATAATTGTATTTATTCTTCTGTGTATATGGGGTGGGGTTGGGGGTTTTTGCCTTATTCTTAAGAGAAGAACAAATTGAGTCTGAACCACATACAATCAGATTTTCAGAATCCCCCAAATAATTCAGCAACAGAAATCCCTCTCAATAGGCTATGTGTTTTTGCTCATGTAAAATAGTCCATGTAACATCTCAGGTAAACCTAAGTTAAAGGCATTGAAGTATATTTACAATTATCCAAAAGAGTAGCATTTTATTAATAGATTGGAAGGAAAAAAAGTTAAAACTGTGAATTCAAATTTATGTCAGGTCACTGAAGACAGAGAAAAGATTTGAACATTTTCCATATTTCTTCTTCATTGGGAAAAGTAATTTAAGCCATGTGCATAACAGCATTGACATTTCAATACTTTAAATCTGTTCTCCACAAGTTCAGTCTTGCTGTTTGATGTCTGTAATAAGAAAAGATTCAATATCAACATATAATTTACTTTTTCCTTTTTCACCTGTGATTTACTGCTCAAATTCCCAAACAAACATAAAATCTGAAAACAGGGAGAAAGAGATACCTGTGGCATACTGTCCTCATCTGTGCAACCACCTCCAGCACTGCTGAGACAGAGCTGGGATTTTGAAGATTAAGAAAGTCTCACTGTAAACAGAGCCTCAAAACTCAGACCCTGAAAGACTCCCCTAAACCACAGAAGTGCTGGACACTGGTCTCCTGCTGTACACATGGTCAGAAGAAAGAGATTTTGTAAAGATTCCTCATTCCTACCTCTCTTTTCTTTTTATTTTTCTTTAATAGGAAAGGTGATGATTCTTACTTAACTCAGTAGAACATTCTGAGATCAATAGCTGAAAAGGTTGATCCATGCATTTAGAAATATTACTGAGTATTTTGCAGCAGATAGCAGTGTGCCTGAAAGCATGCCAAATGCCCCGTTTCTTATTCCACAATTTAGAGTGAGCCAGTGAATGCTGCAGGATCATGATTAAACTTTTAAATGCCACATCTACTAAACAGCAATATCAGTCAGATATTGAGACAGTGTTATATGAACTTAGCTCACATCATTGAATGAATTATACAGCTCTTTCCCCATAATTTGTTTCAATAGGATATGTACACCTCATAGCTACAGTCAATCACTGTGTTCCTCACTTAAGGAGTGTGAAAAATAAACAGTCTTTATTCAGCTCCACTTGAGGAAAAAGAGGACACATATTTTATGCACTGAACAGCACAAGGTATTATCTCTGTGCTCATCAGCTCCTTGGAATGTCAGGCCTATACAAATCAATAACAATGATGGCAGACAGTCTGGGCCTGTTTGCACATTCCTGAGGGACTGCATCCCATGCAAGGGACTCAGTTTGGGAAGAACTGCAGCCCAGAAAGACACGCGTTGGAGAAGTTCATGGAGGACTCCCATGGGAGGGACCCCACACTGGAGCAGGAAGAGTGTAAGGAATTCCCCCCCAAGCAAGGAGTGGCAGAGACAACACATGATGAGCTGGCCACAGCCCCAAATCCCCATCCCTTTTCCCTGCTGTGGGAGGAGAAGGTGGAGAAAATCATGGCCGAAGTGGAGCCATGAAGAAGGGAGGGTGAGGAGAAGGTGTTTTTAAGATTTGGTTTTATTTCTCCTTATCCAACTCTGATTTGATTGGCATTAAATTAGACTAATTTCCCCAATTCTGTTTTGCCTGTGACAGTAACTGAATAATCCCTCCCCATGGACCTTTGGTTATACTCTCCCCCTGCCCAGCTGAGGAGGGCAGGGACAGAGTGGCTTTGGTGGGCACCTGGTGCCTAGCCAGGGTCAGCTCAGCCACAGCACCACAGGAACTGTGTCCTACAGACTCTACACAAGGCCAAGAAATGATGAGCTGCTAATCATGAGACTGAGATAAATGATACAAGATTATTTTGTTATGTCCTAACTTTGTATTAAGGTGTGGGTTCTTTTTTACTTCATTATGAATTTATCTAAGTTAATGCCTTTCTTATTATACAGTGCTTGTGTTCAGATCTGGACAGACAAAACCATAGGACATAGTTCATAACCTCCATCTGCAGTACCACAGCATCTGTAAATATCAAAAATCAATCAAATCAGAGGTTGGCTGGCATGATGTGCTCAGTCACAGATCAGAGCCTTTGTCTGATCTCCGGGAACAACCACAAAAACGTGTCTTAGAGCAAGGGAAAAAGACTGTTTGACTTTCTACAATTATGTATGGCACAGTAAACACTCACTTCCATGGCAGAGAAGGACATGTTTCTACAACTATGCTCACTAGCATAGTTGTAGAAACAGTTGTAGTTGAGGCCAAATAATCAGAAAGAATTCAGATCCAAATTGCCCTAAATTGATTTAACTGTGCTGTAACCCACCTGTGCCTTTCTCTAGCCCCACTGCTCATCCTCAGGCAGAGCTGGCCAGAAAAAGCATTTTAGCAGGACAACTCATCTTTGCTCACACCACTCCAGCCTCCCTCCACACTGCCTACTTTTTGCCTCGCCAATGACAAATGAAGGAACATCCCACAGATAAATCACATCTAAAAAAGGCTGGTTCTCCTTATAGAAAGGCTGTACTCTAAGCACCTGCTGACACTTTAAAGAAATGAAATTCCCTTTCAAACGGGAAAAGAAAGAAAAACAGAGGTACCTCGATGCTTTAAGCAACTTTTCCAAAGACCTAAATGTTGAATCAGAAAGAGATGAAACACACCAGGAAAGTCCTCCTCAGTTGAAACAGTACATGCCCCCTTCTGAACAGCCTTCAAGGAGCAAAAATAAAATGTGTTAGTTTTGTCTGAAAACACAGCAAGTTGTTTTCTTTCTTTTAAGTCCATTTGATGACAGTAACAAACCTCTGCAGGAGGGTTCTGAGATCTTCCTTGGGCAACATCCACAAGTCAGTATATTCAGAGCTACTGCACAACAGAACGGGAACAGGAAAGATCTCTCTTGACACCTTCCAGAAGTCAAATTTAGACTTTGATTTGAGACAGGTGCATTTACATGCCAGGGAAAATTTTGATTTCTATACATAAGATTAGCAGCAAGGAAAGCCTTAGAAGTTCAGACAAAAAAACCTGCCTGACCTTGAGATGTAAAGGTCATTTAAACTCTGCTGGACTGCAAAGCTTTCATCTTATGATAGGGTGGGCTACAAATGGAAGACTGTGCCAAAATCTGCTCTCAGCCACTGTAAGACTTGAGTAATTCCTTTTACATTTCAGTGTAAAAACAACATTTGGAGCAGTGACCTTCAGCCTTCCTCGCCAGGCACACATCACTCCCCCTACATGAAGGTGCCTCCGTGGAGCACCATTAGCACTGCAGGAAGCAGAGATCCCAGAGGCTCCCTCGGGTTTCACCATCTTTCCTTCCCTCCCGCTGCTCTCTAATTGTGCTTTTAAGGGAAGGACACTAACAGTCAGGATGTCTCTCATTAAAGACAGAAATGCCTTCCAGCTGCTGCTAGCTTTGTGTGTCCCTGCATTTTCAAAGCATTGCATGAAGGGTTAAAATGCACAGACCTAACTAATAATTGGAGCTATATAACTGAATTTCTGGGTTTGTTCCTAAGCAGTAATTTTTTGTCTGACTGACAAGGTCCTTCTCTCTCAGAGTAGTAGGGTCACAGAAGCCATCAGTCAATTACCCTTTCCCAGTCCAATGACTGCCTTTTCACCTCTCTGACTAGAAGGACTTAGCAGTGATATTCACACTTCCATGAGTGCAGAGCTCTTCATGATCTTTCTGGATAAGAGATATTCTTCAGATAAAAGCCAGAATCCTCGTGATGTGCTGCTCGCTTTTCCACACACTTGCACTGCTTCACCTTAGCACAAGTGGAGTTACAAAGTCACCAAATGCCTGTTTATTCTTATTTCTTCCTCAGCTGCATTTATTTCCCTCTTCTGCAGCAGCATCAGAGACTTCAATGAAGGGAAGTAGAGAAAAAACCCCATATGCATTCCTGGCTCCATTTTCCTTACCAGAACTACATTAGGGATGAATTAAGGCACAAACTCTTTTCATTAGTTCTACAGTAAGTAGAGATGCTCGGCAACACTTGTCTAAAGATACGCAATTTACAAGCCACAGCTCATCAAAGATTATGTTACATCTATAAAGAGTGGGCCGAGAAATGAAATAGTTGCATGAAGCCAGAGCCCTTAACCGAAGGGAGATAGTGGTAAAAGCTGAGTTATGAGTCACGGGTAATGAATTACAGTCTTTATACTACTGCTGTGCACTTTAGTAACTGGGCACTTACAGCACTTAGAAAAGTAAGTTTAGTGCAACTTTTCCATAGTTATACCTTTAAAGCTTAATCACCAGGTCAGCTAACAAAATCCTCCCTCCCGGTAAGGCTTCTTGTGTAGTGGAAGACAATGGAGAGAATGGAGATAATTGCTTAATTGCAGACTATATTTGATTGTGGAAAGTTTTGCATTTAGCAGATCCAAATTTCTCGCAAAGCTTGACATTTCTCCTAAGTGTCATGAAAGGAAAATGTTTGTGACTTGTTCATTTGAGAAGGTAACTCTTGCTTTGCATAATCATCTTCCTCTTAGTTGCTTCCACATTGTTCTGGCATCACTGATCCGAGAAGTATCTAATATTTTAAACTGCTCTATGCATATGGTTTCAATGATGTGGAATGGCTATTTCATTTACATAAAGGTCAAAAGCAGAGGTGAGCAAAGTGCTGCAAACACAGAATTGGCTGGGCTCTCTATTTCTATTTTCTTTGAAAGGCCAGACTCTCCAGGTAGAAGCAATATGGAGCACTTAATTGCCCTATGTGGAATCAACAATTTCTTCAGCAATAATAGATTAAACACAGTTGCAAGTCTATTCTATCATCATAAGCATTACCTAAGCACTGCTTTTGGCTCTGTTGACAGTGTAACTGGAGTGATCAGTTGATGGCTCGGGCTTACAAAGCAGCTGTTATGTTCTAACTTTGAATTCAGATTGTCTGCGAGAGGGCTGGGGAGCCGTGTGACTAACATGACTAACTCTCATGCTGAAGCCAGCAGAGGCTGCAGAGAAAGTGAGCAGACTGCAGAAGCTTGCACTGCAGATTTTTAACATCCTTGAGGCTATTCTGAAACCAGCCCCATATGCAGTGTGACCATCAGGAGCTGCCGAGAGAAGGGCCTCTCGACTCTTTGGGTATACAGCACCGTTAGCATGAAGGCAGGAACTACAGACTGGAAACATTTACTGCCTTGAAGGCAATGAGTCTTCTCTGCAAACAATTTCCTAACCATGTGTCACTGACCTCATTCTCAAAGCTTTTATTTTTACAGGCCATCATAATCTAGTTCCTTTTCTTCACTTCATAAAAGGGTGTGTGTATATAAAGATGTTATTAGGTCTTGGTCTCCCAAATTGGGCTAGACACTCTGTCAACAGCACGTGACACTGCCTTGTGACATGGACACCCAGAGCGAGGTGGGGGCAGCACAAACCCAAGCCTGTTGAGTGCCAGGTGTACAAAGTGATAAGCTCTCCAGCACTGCCACACAAGTGCTGGTGTCGAGGTGAACCCTGGCAGGTGAGCAGCACTGGCACTGTCAGCAGGTAATCAAACCTCGCCATGTGGAAGGGTCATGGAGCCCATGGCCAGACCAATGAATGCCCAATTTGTCACATCACTATTAAATACATTGGATTTCCACCCTTTAGGATCAGTTTTCTCCCCAGCATCATCACAAGAGCAAAATGAAAGAGGACAGAGAGTTCCTTGCAGCAGCCAAGTAGGAGAGTGAGGCTATCCCTAAACAAATCCACAAAGCTGCTTCTAATTCCTGCCCAGTATTAGTCAACACGCAGATAATCACATCAGCGAGGTGTGACTTCCTCCACATCAGTAGGAAACTCATCCTTAAGCAGAAGTAGATTAGCAGGGAACTTTGCTACTCCTCTTCTTGTAAGCCTTGAGAGTTTATGCACATAGCAGGTGACCTATTCCTCATCACAGACATGCAAATGCCAGACATCAAAGAACACTTCTAACTGAATTCTCAGCATAATTAATTTTCACCAGAAACTGGTTTAACCTTTTAATCCATCTGAGCTAATAGATAGTAATGGCCTTCATTATTGCAACATCAGAAGAGCTCCCATTTTTTTCAGATGAAGGCCTGTCACCACGTTTTGTGAGGTAAGGAAGCACTAACCACCCTCTTGCACTGGGGTAAAGCACCAGGCAAATGCCACCCAAATAAACTTTTCAATTTTATTATGAAACTGTATCTGATAAGGCCACCATTTCTGTTCTCCAAACACTTTCTGCCACAGAAAGAAGTCTTGGAAGTTTAAACTGCCATTTCACATGAAACATTGCATACTCTTCCACCACCCACACAGGAAAGATGCTCACTCTGGCTCCAGGGAGCTGAGAAAAGCCAGAAAGGGCCATTTGCCCCTCAGAGAGATCCCATTTGTGCAGTGCAGTGTCAATAGCAGTCTGGCAGCATCCTCACAGCTCAAACCTGGCTCCAACCAAAGGTCTAAAAAACCCGAATTCCCTGCGGCCCAATGAGTCAGCACGCAGAATTCGAAACAGGATTCAAATTCAAGTCTGCAAGGTTGATAGCTGATATAACGAAGCAAACCAGTGCCTCTGACCTGAATTTCTTAAGAGCTACGGTCCAACCCTCCCTGCTGAGCTGGGCAGCTCAGGTAGAGCATAGATGTTGCAGGGAGTCATCGATCCCCTTTGTCAGACGCAAGCAAAAGGCGTTTCTGTATCACAAGGCAGCACTCAGCAGTAATCTCTTCTCTACATCTTTCACTTTCAACAGCAGAAAAATTCACTGGAGTAATTCAAAGTTAGAAGAAGTTGTAAAGGGTCAAATGAAAATGCCCACCCAGTATCACACCTCTAATTTCTTTAGTGAATCACAATGCATAAGGGGATTTCTGTTGTCTTCCAAGTCTGACAGCAGAGATTGGATTTATGCAAATTATAAGGTTAAAATAATTAGAGATAGGTCAAAGGTATAAATCAAACAACCAGAGCTGACATGTCTAAAATTCTGCATGCTAAACAATCAAGGTGTTTAAAGACAAAACATTTATTGGTTCTTATTTATATAGAAAAAAAAAATTAAGGAAGGGTTTGCTAAACTGTCTGGTTGTTGAGAATGTACAAATATTTTTTGTCTGTATGTTTCACAGGTCTCACAAGGGAAGACAAAGTCTCACTCTCATTTGTATTTCTGCAGCAGAATTAACATTTATGGAGTAGCAGGTGAGTGTTTCAATCCCCTTCGCTGTCTCTAATTTAAACACAACAAGCAGAAAACCACCCAAGAAATGGATTATCACAGATCTGCAAAACAGGTGTGTCTCACCCATAACCCAGCAGTGCAGGCATAAATTGGAGGAAAGGATGGAGAAAACAAAGTCCCAATTTAAACAAGTGAATAAAAAATTACAACTCTATTTTTTTTAAAAATTACAAGTGGTGTTCCCTTTCCGTGGAAAGGTCACTGTTGCCTGAAAGGAATAAGGAAAAAATGCAAACAAACAGCAAAAAAAGTCTCCCATAACATTTTGTCTTGAAAACTAAAATACTTTTGTCTGAAATGCCCCATCCGTCAGAGTGCCCCACCCAGGAGCTCTTCAGAACAGCTGGATCAGTCCTGCATCAAACCAGCGATTTCCATACATACTTTTCAGGTTTGGCTCAGACATTTCATGAAAGAAAAAAGCTATTTTGTGGGTAAATGTAAAATCATTTGCTGTGGGGTAAACTTAGTGATACTTTTTTATCTCTGAATCCCTTGTTTTTGCCTTATTGTTGTAGCAAAGCCCTATGAATAGATGGAGATAGAGTGGAAATAAGAAGGGACACACATTTTAGCTACGCATTTGTTATCTGAAATTATACATTCACGGCCAATATGAGATAATTAATATCCCTCTTGGTTAGCTTCTCAGTAGAGTAGCGTAGAGTAGAGTAGAGTAGAGTAGAGTAGAGTAGAGTAGAGTAGAGGTTCACGTAACATTAAATATTCCGTGGAAGGAAACAGATCCCTGAACGTTTCACGGTGAAATAAATTACCAAATGTAACTGTACATTGACTTTTGATAGGTAACATAGTAAATAAATAAATAGATAAGTGCATCTTTTAGCAGTGAAGTTTTTTTTTGTGCCTGCACTTATAAAGTGAAGAGGGGAGGGAAAATAGAACCTGAGTTTACTTTAGCTTTTTGTTGTTGTTGTTGTTTTGGTTTTTTTTGCACATGTTGTGCTCGAAATATTGGTGACTGATAATGGCCTACATTTCCTAGCAAAGAAATAGTGCTTTTTTCTGAACACTGAATGAAGTGGCACTCATGAGGTTTGCTCTCTTCCTTCTGACATTATGGCAGAGTTATTTTGCTCATACCTGGTCCAGTTTGTTTCCTCAGTTCCATTTCTTTTTTTCCCCCGTCCATCTCTGTCCTCTCCATCTACTTAAAAACTCATTTATTGTGCTCCATAGTTCATTAAAATGTCCCTTGCTTCAAAACCACTTTAAAATACATTACACATATTGACTACTCCTTAAGTAATTTTAAGTTACTTTTTGTCTTACAGTTTTGAAGTGACCTCGTTTCCCCTCAGATGACTTTCCCTGTGACTGAAGTCCATTTAACACAATATGCACATGTAGCAATTTAGGGAAATTACAGAAAAATTCTGGCAAAGACTCCGAATCAGTGAGGGGGCACTCGTGCTGGGGCAATGTGAAAGCAATCTGTGCATATTTCAAATATCCTTTTCTTTCACTCTCCTGACATTGTAAGAATTTGTTTGGAATTGAACTGGACAAATGGTTCACAATTAATTATTTACTTGATTAATGTAATCTCTTTTTGTTTTAATTATTTGCGAACAGTTCACAATCATCTCATTATTTATTTGAAATAATTTGATAAATAATTTCATGATCCACCCACATGCACAAGCCAAGCTTTCTGCTTAGAATAAACAATGCTAAGCACATTTCTGTCTTTTGGGGGCATTATTTTATAATTATAATCATTATTCTAAGGCAGTAAAAGTCTGCTTAAAGAACAAAAATTAAAAATGTACAAATTATTTCTGTTCAGAATTTCTTAATTTATATTTAGTATAAAAAATAAGTATTTAATTTGGATATGAAAAATCCATGTAATTAAATTTAATTGTCCTCTGAAGAAATTACATGTGTAGTTGATGAGATAGAGGCACATGTGTTTATAAGAACCACTTTTCCTTTTTCCAGCTAAAGAAAGGCAGTTGAGAAGAAATATCTTATA
Organism: Acanthiza pusilla; assembly: GCA_036630365.1. Lineage (NCBI taxonomy): Eukaryota > Metazoa > Chordata > Aves > Passeriformes > Acanthizidae > Acanthiza > Acanthiza pusilla. Next base: position 6,319,315 of record JAXCHO010000039.1, read on the forward strand.
AGATACTTCAGGGATGCCATTCTTAAAATATTAACAGTACTTTATTTACTGCAGCAGCATCCTGAGCAGCACTGTAATAAAAGCTCTGTCTGTGTTTCCATTCTTTATCCTGACTTCAAAAATTTTATGTACAGCACTCCTAACACTGCACTGTGCTTTAAAATTTAGCTTGGAAATTAAACCTAAGAGAGAGAAAAGTTGCTCTTTTTTGTTGTTGTTTATTTTACTATTTAGGCACTAAAGGACACTTATTCAGAAGGTATTTACAGATGTGATCGGACAGCTTGCACCTCCCTCCTGGAGTCCATTTTTGTTTTCTTCAATCGACAGTTGCTCACTGATCTTGAAAGCCTAAACTTTAAGCATATGACTCCAGAGGCAGAAGCCAGATCGACCCCTCCAAAATAGTTTTCTGGGTTTTTTATTTGTTTATTTGTTTTGATTTTTTTTAAATGAAGCAATTTGAGTCACTGGGGATTTTCAGAACTAGACAGGACAAAATCCTGAGCAATACCTGATCTGATGTTGTTAGTTCTGTGGGGGAGAGGACTGGGGACCAGATGGCCCTCAAAGGTCCATTTCAAACTTTGTTTTTCTATTTTGCAAGTTCACAAACTCCATGGGAAGGGGTTGCATTTGGAAAGGACTGAAGCTTTCATTCTGAACTTAAGCTATTGCTTTTTTTATTCTGATTTTTTTTAATGCAGTTAGCCACTATCTCTTTAATGAGAGAACTTAGCTGCCATTTTCCTTCTGCAAAAGTGCACTTTTAGTGGCAAGGTTTATGGTACTCCTATAATAAACTCCTATTAAAGACTTTTGTTGTTGGTTTGTTTGGTTTTGATTGAGGTTTTTTTAACCTAAATAGGCTGTAGACTACAACTTTACACAAGAATAAAAGCTTTGAGTAGTTTGATTGAAGGAATTAATAACTGTTATTTCCTAAATGGAGACATTTGATTTGAGATGCTTGTAAAATACTTCACTTTGCTACAGCACCTAAAATCCAAGATTCTGAAAGCCTTTGCTGACATTTATTTCTCTCTTCAAATGCTTCTGTAAGAAGGGTGAGAAGCGAGGTTAAGAGAGACTCAAAATACACCAGTGAGAGACTCCATGACATTTCCAACCTCCTTTTCTTCTGCTCCAGCCACTGGAATTATTCCCGCACTCCAGTTCAACACCTGCACTGGTATGATAAACCTTTGGAGCTGCCGTAGTCAATCAAGTTAATGACGTGCACTTTAGACAGCCCTTTAACGAAGCCACCAAGGCTATCAAGGAGCAGTTAGTGTACAGATGCAACAATTCAGGCAGGTTTATAAGGTCCCTAAATGTATATTTACAAGATAAATGGTAATAGACTCATTGCACAGCACACAGAGAAAGCACCAGCCACCAGCCATTCCTGAGACTCAGTGCAACTCAGGCCGACAGCATGAAACACAGGGTTTTCTTTTAGACACTTAAATGTAGAGATTTTAGATAAAAGTTAGTTCTGTTAAAATCAACTAGAATAGAAAAAGACACAGAACTCAGTTAGAAAGAAATTAATGATTAAATGCAGAGTAGCCCTTTGAATATTTGATATTTACTCAGCTGTGCTTAGAATAGACAATTAATAATCTTAAGAAAAGAGGTTCAAAGGAGAGCCTAGACAGTTACAAATTTTGCCCAGATGCAACCTACTTAGAAGCAATAGAAGAGAGCATTGGGAGTTTTCCAGGGTCAAATGTGTTGTCAAAAATCAACGAAGTAAGAAGGTCACACTGAGGAAGACTCATATTACTTCATCAAAAGCAGCCCTCAGACCCATTTTTAAGACCACCGACCCAATTCCATTGCAGGAACTGCACATGCTTAATGACTTTTTGCCAATTTCCATACGAAGTGGGGAATGGGAGGCGCTTATGCTATGAATATGTATCTGTATTTTAAATATGCATTATTGTGATAGATAAATGAGTTCTGTGTTGCATTGTTACTTTGGAGCTTTACATTTGGGAGCTATCCCTGCAGCTCTCCAGTGTTGAAATAAACATACACTTTCTAACCTTAACAAGTTAGAGAGTCTTTGTCTGTCTCAGGTGGATATCGATATTAGATCTATATCTGCATTTTAATAATTCAAGCACCTGTTGCAGATGGGCCCTTTTTGCCATTAGGGGCCCTTTTCGCCATTATGGGCCCCTTTTGCCATCAAGCCAACCTTGACGCCAGTAAATCTGATCACTAGGAGTGTTGTTCTGCATTAGCATTGCACCTGAGCCAGCGCTGCTTCCCATCAGATCAAATCAGATCACATCACATCACTCTTAATGCCAATCCACACTATCACTGCCTGCCCACAGCTTTGCTGGAGAACCTCAGGGTGCAGATAAAAGCCAAGGCAAACATGTTAATAGATAGGATAAGGTGAAACAGCAGCACAGGAATTCCCGTGTCATTGCTCCAAGAGCCAGTTCTCCTGCAAGGCAGTTTGCTTTATCTCCTGGCAGTTTCTTAGTGAGATGTCAGTCTGAGTTCCTCAACTCCACAGTTCACTTAGAGCTGCCCCTACAGGCTGGATCCTTTGCCAGGCTGTTTCCTAGGGACTTTCCTGTGCCTAGAGATGTGTTCTGGAGGGAATTAACCAAGTCTAGAGCTGACATGATAGGTGAGAGCATTTTTGCACTTTGGTTTCAATAAGGTCTTCAACTGGAAGAGCTACCAGAATAGATTTGAGCCTCACCGAGCTTTTATACCACAACACAAATTTTAAAACACCCAAACCAACCAGGAATTACAAATGTGGAGTTTCATCTCAAGATTCTCTATTTTCTTTCTTCCTTGACTTATTACAGTGCATTTATCCTCTTAACAGCCTCAGATATTTCACACTTTGAGGCTCTTGGACATCCAAACTCCATTTGCAGCTCTCTCTTGCACAAGGGTTCACTTTTTATACATTTATTGCTTCTCTCCTCTGTATTTGAAAGCCACCTCAACACTCTGAAGAGCTCACTGGGGTACTCAGAGCTAGACAGTGTCCCTATGTAGAGATTCTCTAGGTGAAACACAGTCATGTCAGCATGTATTGTTGTTAGTACCAGCACTAAATTATTCAAGGCCCACATAAAAGTCCCTTTGGACATCAGGATGTGCCTATGTCTTATGTTTAAAAAAGATACTAGAGGGCAAAAATAATATTCTTCATCTGCATAAATGATCATCTGAAGCTGAACACTTAATGCTGCACCTGAAATCCTCAAGGTAAAGATTAAAGCTAAATACGCTTTCTGGGATATGAAACTCTTTTCCCAGGACAAAAATGGCAAGTAAAGAAATAAAACAAAAATAAGGATCCTCCCCTTGCTATCGAGCAGCAAAAGAGTGACTATGGAGTCACAACAGTCTTGAAGCAAAAAGAAACTATGAAAATGTGCAGAAGGACTTTCTCTTCTTTTCTTTAGAATACCAATCAGCTCACAGTTCGGCTGGACAAAGTACACCCAGCCTAATGATTCAAAGACTAATTAGAACATTTACTTTACAGCCCATTTGCTGCAGCAACAATGAAGCATTATGTAGATACACTTCTTCCTGCAGGGGCCAGGAAGGACATACTGTTGACAGAATTTTAAATGAAAGGGAAAATGAAATTTCCATTAAACCCTCTCATAAGCAGATCAGCTTGCATTCATTCCTGTAAAGGCTCAGTAGTCCAGCCCTGATCAGCAAAATACTGAGCCCCTAAAGATTAAGTGTAAGCGATCTCAGCATTTTCAGCTTTTACAGTGCTCACATCTTTAAGTTAAGCACATAGTTAAATGATTTCAGAACAGAGCCTTGTACCAGTCTGTGACTCCAGCACTTTGAATGGTATCCATTAGCCTGTGTATTCAGAGGAGAAAGGGAAAAGAAGCTAATTGCACTGCAATTTATGTTCCTTCTTTTCTCTTGCATTGTAGACAGAATTTCTTATCATTTCTCATTACCTGTAAAAAAGGGATAACTTGAAAGTTTAAACTGTCCAACACAAACCTGTCAGTTCCTGTAATAGCAAAATTTTGTAAATGCTACTGCTATGCAAAGGCTCACTCTCAAATTCAGAAGATGCTTGAATATGTACATTTTAATATTGCTTTTTAAAATAGATAATTAGCCTTCATAGTACTTTCTTTTTTGCCCACTGTATCACGAAAAGATTTACTGCACTAGAGGAGAGGTCTGGCACACCAAACCAGACCCTGCTTCTGTATCTGCCATTGCCTAATGATTGCTTTTATTTATCTTTGGATGAGGTACACTTGTTAAACTTCCTAGGTCTTCTCTTCTGCCTTGCCATTTGTGTGTGGAATCAGCAGAGGGAACTGGCTGTATTTTTTCCCACATTTGGTTGGTCTAATGGCCCCACCAAGACTTGTGTTGGCACAGCTGAGGAGGTTCCATGGAAGGGGAATGAGAGCTGGAGGGTAGAAGGCAGCACCTCCTTAAATCAGAGCTGCAGCTGCAAAGACAGTAAAGGATATCTTAGTGCTAAGCTGCAGAAAACAGGCAGGCTGCAAACAAGAATCATTTTTATGGGCCAGACCCTGCTGGTTTTACTCCTGTTGGAAGTCCTAGTGTCATTAAATGTAACTGTATGTGTGAATTAAGAAAGCAGTGTTTGAATTTTTATTTATGTGGTCTCCTGTGCAATAACCCTGGATGGAAATGCATTTGTTAAGTTTTAAATGCGCTCCAGGTTTTATCATTACAGGAGAGGCACTGCCTTCACACAGCTTTTCTGCAAAATAAATATACTGTCTGCCATAAACACACTGTCTTTTCATTTCAACTCCTCATTACTACGTCTTCAGATTTTTTAATCTGCAATGCAAATAGGCAGGTTGGTGGTCATTACACACTATGTTTCTATATCTTCTTGAGCTTAATTTAAAACAGATACAATGCTATCTTGTGAATACATTGGGGTTTGATGTTCTAAATAGACTTTTAGTGTAGATGTTTATTCTGACTCCATTATTTTCCCTTTCACCCTAAATAAAGTTTTCCCAGATCACTGTTGCTACTGCAGAGAAATAGATTTTCTATTTTGCCTTGAAAGAAATGTGAAAAAGGAAAATGCTGATGGCACAAGAAGCAATTTGAATCCCATGATAGAAAACATAGCCTTAGCAGACAATGCACAGTAATAAATAATAGTATAGGAACACTGGGGTATTTGTTATCAGAAGAGAAATGCAAGACACACATTTTTAAACAAATAAATGTTTCCTTTTGCCCTTTTTTCGGTAGTAAGAGAAAGGTGGTAGAAGGCAAGACAGTAGACCTGAAAAATATCGTGCCCTGTCCATCATTCAGTAGGTACAGAATTGGTTTTGTTTTTTAATAATGCACATTGGTTCCACTGTTGTACAGACACAAATAAAGGACGGGCGACAGACAGAGGTCAGGCACGATTACAGCCAGGCATTTTCCTCAAGGTGTCTCGGTACCCTTCGCTGTCATTTCCATTGTCATTATCCTGTGTGTGGAACAGCAAAGGAAAAGCTGTACATCTCACTCCTGTGAATGTGTTGGGCTGTTTGTTTTAGGCTTTGCCACAAGTAAATCAGATTTAGTAGGAGTGATTCACCAGGTACATATTCTTGCTTAAGTATAATAGCACAGTACAGGACTGTGGAGTTTCGGAGATGACAAAGCATACATTAAGTGTTATCCAAGAGGATAGTTCGTGTCCTGTGTGACTACCAGAGCTTATTACATTGCTCTTGATGTAACAGGGTGAATTTAAAACTTTGTGAAGTGCTGCCTTGTGACTGGCAAACTACTTCTGACATGAAGCTGAAAGCTGCTGCTATTTGATAGCTCTTTGGTGACCTTTCAGAGGAGAAAGGATGGCCTCGGTCCAAGTTATAGCACACAGACATCTGTATCACTACCAGGAGCAGCTTCTACTCTGAGGGAGAATGAGTTCAATCATTCTTGTGGGCAGGGATTTCCCAATCAGACCCCCTCTTTCAGAATTGCTAATCACAGCTCAGCTATATTTTCTCCTTCCTTCTCTTGGTATTACAACCGAGAGCACAAGCTCCATGGCTAATGCTGATTAGATGCACAGATGATGATGATGATGCACAGATCACTGGGCAACACCATTTTTCTCATCTAACTTCTTATGCAAATGATCATAGAGAAAAATCAGCTATTATTGCTTATGAGTATTATTGCCACCAAAGTACAACAGAAAGTGAGCGCAAACAAACAAACGGATTCATCTCAAACAGACTCACAATGTGCAGTAATCAGATCTTTTGAAAGGGTCCACATTACTGAAGCAACCTCATTCAGAGTTGATTTGTAAGTCACACCATTTCTGTACTGCAAACAGCCCAGTTAAATGTCAGTAGAGAGGAATATTAAAATAAGTTTATGCTTGTGTTACAGAGAGTAGATAACTTCTTTGGCTGTCGGGGACTGACGTATGTGAAATTACCTTTGTGGGTCAGAACACAGCCACTAAATCTTTGCCCACAGAACCCACAGAAAAGAAAGAATGTCCCCCCCATCCCTGGACAGTCAATTTACAGAAATGCTTGTTCTGCCTTTGGCTGTAAGAAAATTTTTTTCTGTTTCCTTTTAATCCCTCTGTCACTTTTTGCAGACATTTTCCCTTTCCCAGACTTAGCTGGCATGCTCTGTGCTCTTCGATTGTCACCTGCCCCAGGTGGGGGTACATTTCCACAGTACATTAGGTAGGGACTGCAAAGCAGCTCTGCTCTCTATAATAGAAGTTATTATTCCCATTATTATTTTTAATGCACAGTTAACTGTAGAACATGGGAATTTGCTGACAGCTCATGTCTAATCACCACTGTTGCAACAAAATATGCTTTGTTTACAATGAGTATACACACCAGCTCTTTTGTTTCTAATTATCGTCAACTGTTTGCTGCATCATAAAAAGGAAGAAATAGGCCATCTAAAGCAAAAATGATTTTAACCAGTGGAAATCGGTTCTCTTACAGCTGAGTTTCTTTCTTTGAATGTGAACAGGAAGGAATGCACAGGAGTGACACACCAGGAGAAGAGCTTACACAGTGTCTTTTTAATGGAGTCAGTACCCAGTGTATATAGACTGGAAAATATGCAAAGGCACAGAGTGCAGGAAACTGTGAACAGTCTGCTTGGAAAGCACAGGCCAGCAGTGACCATTAGGTCATCTTATTAAAGATGAAAAATGGCTTGGCTTTGAAATACAAGCCAGTTGCATCCTATTTAACACCTTGATGCGGCTGCAGGAGCATAGAGGCAAAATACAAAAGCTAAAGTACAACTATAAATACACAAAGAAACAGCAACATGAGAACACTTCCTAAGGACATTAGCAATAAGTAGAAAGAGACAGTCTGGGGAAAGAAATCAAGTAACAGAAATGTTTTGTGCCGGTTTGGTTCAAACCTAGATCCATTTGTGATTTACCTTTGAAGTCAGAGGGGCAGGCAAGTGTCTAGCAACAGAAGAAGGCAACCTATAAAATAGCAAGCTCCCTAAAAGTCAGCCTGACTTGTTTCTAGGACAGGTTAATAGGCTTCTGAGCTCAGGATTAGTTTTAGATTAACCTCAGGAAAGCTTTTTACACAATCTCTTGTGATATTGTCAAAAATGAGCTAAGCTGGCACAATCTCGATGAAGTTATTGTACAAGTACTAAAAAAGTCTGTAAAATTGTTGGTTAACTGCCAAGAGGAAACGATGCGTTGAGCGAAGCTTCTGCAAGAGCCTAAGCTGAGCTCAGTGCTATTCAGCATTTTTATGAATGACTTCAATGATAGAATAAAACACACAGTAATTAAATTTGCAGATAATATCAAGCTGGCAGGATGCATGGGGACTGTTGAGGACAGGATTAAAATTCAAAATTATCTAAACAAACCGAAGATACAAATCAGATACAATTCAGGAAAGCAAGTGCAGTATACTGTATTTATGTAGAAATCATCAGCTGTGCACATACAACATGGGGAGCACCTAATAACAAAATTAAAAAGGAAAAGAAGATGTGGAGGATAAAGGATTACTAATGGAACAAGAGTCAGTATTCTTGCTAATAAAACTACCCTCCTACAGGGGCATGTGATGAAGATGTCACACGAAGGACATTTGAAGGAGCCCTCAGCAGGCCACAGCCTGAGGCTGGAGCACTGTAGGGAGTTTAATTCACCAAACTTCCAGAAAGAAACGAGTCAGCTGGACAGCTGAGAGCAGCAGGAACGATCAAAGGTTTGAAAACACCTTCTGAGAGGAAAGGCTGAGAGAATTGGGGTTGTTTAATTTAGCCAAAACTCAAGGAGACACAACAACAGTCTTCAAATAACAGAGAAGTTTTGCAAGAGGCTACCCTTACTGCCCACTCTGCTGATATGTTTAAATTGCAGACAGGAGTATTTAAGGACAAATTAGACAAACGTTAGTCAGGAATGACTTGAGAGGGCTGAGGGATCTCTCAAAATATGTTCCAATGCTGTCTGCTGCCCTTGTCTTCTCAATGTTATTTTTCAAACCTTCACTAAGAGCATCCCTGTTCTGCCCATGAAAATTTAAGAAAAATAACAAAAATATTACTATGATTATTTATTTTAAAATTTATATTAAAGGGTAAATTTCCAGAGTTATTTTAGGTGAACTTCAGAAAACAAATCACCCTCAAGTTACCAAAAATCAGCTGTCATTTTTAGGCTAAACAATGGTACACAGGCCTAAAATAGGAAATTATTGCAATTGCTGCAGTTATGCAATTGGAGCAATGACATGTTTGAGGGAGTGAATGACAGAATGTAGATATTTTGATCGTTTTACTGTCATCTATCTCGCCATTTTAAAAGTTTACCCAAAATATCAAAGGTACATTATGGAGGAAACTTAGACCAGAGCTTGTCCAGATAAAGTATTCCCTAAACAGATGGCAGTGATAATGAAGCTTTGCAGGATGAAAGGTAATTAACCTGCTCAAGAGCTCATGACAGGATCCTTGATACAACATCCAAGGGCCTGAAGGCAGAAAGGCAGAAATGAGCACTAGTTTGAAGTCTCAGGGGTAGGATGCCACAAAAGCTGGGCAGCATCCGGGGCTCTTTGCTCACCTGCACCGAGAGCGCTGCGTTCACAAGAATTTGGGGCTCAGTCAGAGGCTGGACAAGTGACAATTTTAGGTCTAGTCCTGAAAAACAGGATCAGAAAGCATTCCTGGCTTGGCCAGCTGTGGCTCTTGGGTGACCAGCTGTACCTTGGGGTGCCAAGAGCCCTGGAAAGCCCAGGGTGGCCATGCACCAGCAAGAGCAGCAGCCACTGGGGAAGAGCCAACCCTGAACATCTCAGCTTAGCTTTCTCCCAGTGAAGTGTTAAGAATGAAAACATTTGGTTAGTTCAGCAGAGTGATCAGTTTGCTCTGCTCATTATTTTGAGTCTGCTGCTTTTTAGCTACACTTTGGTAAAGTTAATTGAAGCATCCTTTTCATTTCATTTTATGCAGCCAAAACAGGACTCACCTCACTATCATTCATCTATTATGTTTTCCCATATTAATTTCCCCTTTGCACTGTCTTCAAATATCCTGACATTTACTTCTCCAGCAATTGTTTTGATATTTCTCCATCATTTTAGTTGCTCTCTTTAGGACCTTTTCTATTATTTCATGTGTTCTTTGAGATAGAATGCTGAGATTGAACACTTTAGTACAGGCAAAGGTGTACTATAAATTCTTGTAATGATACTTGTTTTGTCTTAATACAATCTAACATCTCAATTTCTTTCTAGACTGCACTGAACTGCAGCCTTCTCTATGCTGTTCGCTGCAATGACCGGAGTTGTTACAGCTAATTTAGAATCTATCAGGCAGTATGATTAGTTCCAATTGTCCCTTCAGCATCAGTTACCATCAGCTGTCTACCCTGAAGCTCACCTGTCATTTATTACTGAGTGCTCGATCACTGTTTGATCCTTCTGCATTCTTCGTATCTCTTGTAACTAACAAGGCCCATGTAATTTCACCTTGTCAGCAACAAAAAAGAAAAAGAAAATTATTTATTGCCTTTCCTGATAATTTTCACAAGTTCCAGTACAGATCCTTACATTGCTCAACTATTAATCTTTTTCTCAAGTCCTTATTTCTCACCCTCTTAGAGCTCCCTAATCCATATGAGAACTTCCTTCTTATACTGAGATAATTTTTTTTTGAGTGACTTTATCCACATAAACTGTATTTACTATTGTAGCTACAAGATTTCCTGTCTTCAAGTAATGAAAGAATTCTAATAGACTACAAAGATAATGTTTTCCTTAACAGGAACTATTTTGATTCATGCTCTGATAACAGCTTTATCGAAATGATTCATAAAACTCCACAGCAGCATGATCTCTACATTTCTTGCAGGAACTAGTCACAAGGCTAAGACTCACTCTCACTAACCATTTGTACTCCCTACATCTTCCACTCTTCCCTTTATCTATTTGCTTTATCTTTATGTTTGCCTTTCACTTAGATTTTCAACTATTTGAGGATGGCTTTTACTCTTTTTTATATTTGGACAGTGAATAGCACAGTGAGTCTGGAGCACACACATACAAGAAGTACCTTGCAAAGACAATAGTGACTTATTACATGGAAACTGTTTCAAATAAAGTGATTTACTGCTTATCAAGTGCAAACAGATGTTTCTGTAACTTCTGCTCAGGCATTTCTCTGCTCAGTCCTGATACTAATAAAAATAATTCTTTTCTTTCCCAGTGGTTTTCTTACATCAACACTGTGCTGATCCAAAATAATACCACTCTTAGATTAAGTCTACTGGATGTACAAGAAATTAATCTGGAGACCTCTGTCTATGCAGTTACCACCCTTAGACTTCAGATGGTATCAATTCCGACAATGATTTTTCTTATCTCCACTTTGGAGGAAGTTTTCCCCTTTTCCCAAGAAGCAGTTCAGTATAAAAAGTTAGGAAATTCCACCACCTTGGTGTCTACTGTAAATGAACAGCATGTTTGAAGAAGCAAATGATGCTTTAATTATTTTTACCAAATAAAATGTTACTTACACACTATTTAGTGGCAAATACCCAACTAGGGCAGATGGTGACAATCCCCTGTGAGTGCCGCAGTAGGAGGAGGAGTAAAGACGAATGCAGCAGAGCAGATGTCCAGGATGCACGTGGAAGGTGACAGGAAAATGAGTCACACTCAAGGATCCTATTTCCACTGCCACAGCTCGATTTGTCAAAGGCAGCAGTGTGGGGTTGAGCACCAGCAAATTGAGACATCTCACAGGAAGAGAGGATGGAGGTCAGCTTGGTGCCAGAGGAGGGATTCCAGGAGAATTCCCAAAGAAGCTGTATCTTCCTCAGGTTCAGGGAATGGTATTGCCTAAAGGAAAACCCTAAAGCAATCTGTGTGTGTCATGGCTCTGCAAAGAGCTTTCACAGGAGTGAACATTGTGCTTTAAAGAAACTGTGCAGTCATTGCTCTTGGAGAGAGCAGAACTGCAAAGTCTGAGATTAAGACAGATTTACCTGTGTACACAGCAGAAAAGAAAGGGAGAAAACTGTATGTTCCTTCCTCAAGAGGAATGGCAGGAAGAGGCTGCCTCAGAGGATGGTAAGTTAGGGACACAATCCTAGTGCCCATCATAAGAAGGCACAGTCATTTTGGCAGTGTCTGCCTCACTGGCAAGTGCAGATCTGAGCCCAACGGAGCCCTCTTAGCCAACCCCGTTTGCCCACCACCCCCACAGCCTGCTGGTTATGTCACTGTCAAACTCACCAACACTGCAGCAGGAAACCTAAAATCCCCTCTGCTTCAACAAGAGGCCCCAGCTCACACTGATGTGAGCCACACAGGCCAGGCCTGAAGAAATCTAAACACTGTGCAGACCAAGCCAGGAGTTATCCAAGTTTTCCTCTTTTTAAATGGTCTATGGATTAATTAAAAATGTCCAGAAACATTCTTACCACTGCGTAAAGTCTGCACTTTAAATAGTTTTAAATTCTTTGTTTGCTAGTATAGGCACAGCTTTAGATTGTATTCCATGATGCCACCAAAAAAAAATAAAAATCTCCAGTCAGGGCTGGCAGTCAGCTTCCCTCCTGGGGCACTGGAGGCTGGCAGTGCAGCTGACTGTTATCGTGGCAGCAGCAAAGGAGCTCTGCTCAGCAGTGACAGTGATGAAATCTATTGTTCAGTCCACAGCCAAGACGAATCACTCTCCTTTTCTTCTCTTAGTGTCTGCAGACCTTTTTTCAGTTTTGCACATTAGGTTATTGTGGAAGAAAAAAAGAATATAGCACTGAAGAAGAAATTAAGCAAGACAACGAAATGAGAGCATCTCAGGATAGTGAGAGGTTGCACATTCAGCAAAGTCTTAAACTCTAAACCACTCTTACCAGCAGGCTTGTTTCAAAACATGGGAAGAAGTGGGTACAAATAAAGGGAGAAATTGGGATTGTAGGTGATCAATTCTACCAAAAATCCCTAAAAGCTTTAAACACAACAGTTTCTTGTAAAATTGACAGTATTAATTTAAGAGCAACACAAACAAGCAAACAAAGATAGAAATATAATTACATCCATTGCCATATGACTGATAGACAGATTGTTTATGACCAACCATAAACGCTAGAATCTGAGTGTGAAAATGACCTTGAGAGATTGTGTAACCACACCTATTCCTACAAAATACCAATGTGTAACACTTAGCATTAACAGGTTCGGAAAAACTTAACCACTATTTATGAAAACACAGGTTTCCACACAATATTTCATATATTTTCAGAATATCTTGTACTTCAGTGGCTGATAAAACATCGTATTATTCTCCTACACATAAAACTAATGGGAAGTTGGCAATAAAGGTTTCACAAGATAAATGTTTAAGAAGTTTCCACAAAGTAAAGCTTACAACTCATAATTCATGTAAAAGGAAAAAGCTCTCTGAAATAATTTCAATACAACCTTCATTTGAATGCAGGATAAATGTATGCTAGCTCTCTTCTTACCTGTATTGTTTGTTTCACAAAAGAGAAAGTTAAAAGAGATCTAGAAACGCTCACGAAACACCAGAGCCAAAACTGATGTGGCATTTTCTTTCTAAATTTCTGCTTTCAGAAATGGCAGCTTTGAACTTCACCTTCTGGGGAGAATTGCTCATGATTATTTTCAACATAGAGAGAAAGGACTTTTGAGGAAAATTTCAAGGAAAGCCATGACCACATGTTTTAGTTAGCACATGTAGAAACCTTAATATGCACTTAACAATGTTCTTCCATGTGTGCATCAGAGCAGTGATGGCAGTTCCTGCTCCTGCTCTCGCTCTCTCATGTGTGCCTGTGCCCATGGCAGGGAAGGAGCCACAAATGCAGCTCACAGTCTCTCCTCAAGACAAGATCCTGGGTTTTCAAGCCAATGATATAACCTTGAAATCATGCTCACACTGTGTATTATAAATAAATCGGAGCTAGAGCCCAGGCTGCAGCCTGCACTTGATACACAGCATGCACATTCTTTGTCTCAGCTGGACAGAGGAAGATCAAACAGGATCCTACATTAAAGAGATATCCACTGCTCACCTTAGTGCTTATTGATTTCAATAGAAATAATATTCACCTGTTATGCAGAGCTTCACCTGTAAATTTCAAAACATTTTACAAAGGAAGTCAACGATATTATCACCATTTTACAGCTGTTGAATTTGAAGTAAAGGGAAGTAAAGCGCTTTGTCAACAGTCTCCAAAAAAAAAATGGACTGAAGGAAAATCACATTAAGTCCAGCACAAGGACTGTGTTAAGAGGGCAGTACACTACAAATGCATTTTATGGAAAAGAGGTGTTAATCCCTAACAAGACCCTGAAAAGCAAAGAGAAAGTTTAATGCAGAGACAAGGATCATACACAACAAGAAGCTTGACAGGGAGATCTGGAGCAGCACAGCAGATATGAGTAGATGCTAAAGGAATTACCATAGACAGTGAAAGGCAGGGACAAGTGGGGTGTGAGAAAGAAGAATATAAAATGGAGCTCTTCGGTAAGGACCATAAAGAGTCCTGAAAGGCTAGAAAAGAAGAGGCTGTATCAGCCCAGATCAAACCAATGGTATGAACCATAAAGGGTCCTGAAAGGCTAGAAAAGAAGAGGCTGTATCAGCCCAGATCAAACCAATGGTATGTGTTGGCAAGAGAGGGCTGAAGCTGTGCTCGGTGGTTTCTGACCTGAGCCAGTTGAGGTGTTTGGGTTTTTTAACTTCAAGCTGACGCTGATGCTGCAATCCACACTGAGGCTTTGCTGAGTCTGAAACAAAGGAGCCGATTTGCTTTTCATGTTTCTCCTCTGCTCTACTTGCATTTTTTTTGAGGGCAGTTTTCTCTTTTCTGCTGATTTATTCTCTCTCCCATCACAATTCCCCCCCCCCCATGCTGATCTTTACTATCAGTTCCCAGATTTTGTGAGAGTACTTACCCCCCGAACAGTACAGGGTTTTTTCATTTAAATTGATTTAAGCTTTACTTTTGCTGTATGAAATTTTTCTTCTCTTCTGCATTGCTATGACCAACACTTCTGCCCTTTACCTCAATCAACATGATAATGGCATTTGTGCTGCTATGCACAAACCATTCTTTATGTCAGAATATTTTGTGGAGAAAAGCAGAGTGACGGAGAACTCATCCATTTCAGATGCAAAAATATCAGGAAATTTTCTCAGTCTCTCACTGAACATGCCCGTGCATTTCATATACCAATCTATATCAGTTTGGAAAGGAGCACAGTATGAGAGTAATGCCCTTGCATAGAAGGAGATTTATTCATATTTGGACATTTCTTCACTGCTGCAAAGCAATATATATGTGTAAGATCTGTAATTGCAGCTGCAGTGATTTACCTACATCAGCTTGTGTGTTTGCATGTCTGTGGGACACTCCCTTCATCAGTACAAAACCAAAGGAATTTTAGACCTTAACACTAGCCATAAATGCAAGAGCAAAATTCTGAACCATCTGTGATTCAGAATTATCAAAACCCTGTTCACCTTGCTTGAAGTTACAAATATGACTTGACTTCATCGCAGTTGCCTAGAGAGGATATGAAATAAAACTTCACCATTTTGTCCTTCTCTCTCCTGTCCACATGCAGATGACCCAAAATCTGTTTATTGATGGTGCTGAGGACATTTCATGGCACAGTTCATGTGTTGACTTTTACAGGCCCTACTGAGTCTGGGTTTCTCAGTATGTCACAGTGAATGCCTCATTATCTGTAAAACGCTTAAGGTTCTTTTGGAAACAGATTTTTTTAAGCCACAGATCTCTGGGTTTTCTTCCATGCACAATTTAGGAATAAGAAACCAAAACTAGCAAACTGTTAAATTTGTTTTCATAGTATTTAATATTTCTGACCTATCCCATTTTTTGAAGCTCAGCCTGACAGGAATTTAGGAATACAATCATAAAAGTTAAGTATTGCTAGTATATATAAATACTGTGTGGTTTTGAGAATATGCTGCTTTTTCCGGTGTTTTTTTAAGCATTATTGATATTTTTCTGATTAATATCTTCTGAGACCTTCTCAATTTCCCTAAAACTGTCTTGGATCTTGCTCAAGTATGAGCAATTCATCTCACTATTTCCTTTTTGGTGTCATGGAGTATTTCTTTCTAATGACCATCCACATATCCTACACTTACTAATTTGTTTTGGTCACAAATGAATTAAAGCAATTGTTAATGGATATTGATAGCCCTCTGCAACGGAATCTTACAAGCAGCCTTTCTTGAAGAAAAAAATCATAAAAGGAAAACCTTTACACTCTACTTCAAACGTTTCTTCTTTTGAATGAAAAAATCACTGAAAACTTAAATCTGTCTGTCAGCAGGCACAAGGATAGTTGAGCAACATATTTTGGCACATAATTCTTTAGGTGCTTGAGGAGCCATGGCTCCCCACTTCAAACATCCTGTGTCTGTTTTCCACATTTCTGGACTGGCATTCCTGTGAAGCTCCAGGCTCGCTCAGTGCGTGTCAGGTTAACTGCTCCACTAGTGAAATCTGAAAACCTTTCTGCACCATTTTTTTTAAATTATATCAATGTGGCTGAATAATTAAAGAGGAATATGAAATAGTAAATTCCTACATCTAAGTATTTTGATTTCCAAATAATCACAACATCAAAATCAGATCTTTTTCAATTTGACTGTTGAAGTGCTCCATTGTTCTCCTTGAGCTCCTTTCATATGAAGCATTGTGGATCAAATAAAAAGATTAAAACTTGGACAAATGTTTTCACAATGCCTGGATCTTTTCAGCTCCCCAGATGTAAAAAGAGATTAAACAAAACACAGCACAATTTGAACTTAAATAATTAAATCAAATCTTTGACTCATCATGTGAGGAAATACCAATACTTCTGGCAAGTACATGTGACAAAATCAAGAGCCTTCTTTAAATTAATATGAAGAAAATAATATCAAGGCACTGCCAAAAAACAAGTCGCTTGCAATTTCTTATATCAGGTCCTCAAAATGGGCACCCAGACAATACACATACCTGAGGGTAATGAGCAGGAACGAACAACACAACTTCCAAAACACTGTTTTGCCTTTACAGCTGTTCATGTATTCTCTCCTCACCAGCACCACACGTTTCTGACATACACATAAATAACCATTAAAGAAGCCTAATGAATGGTGCAGCATGGACTGCTTTCTTTCCTGCATGTATCACAACCAACTCACCAAAGGCACATCAGAAATTAGGCTTTACTTATATCATGATTTATTTAAAGAGCAAGTTAAGAAAGATTGCCAGCTACATCTGCTCATTAACAGGTTGAAACAGCCTCTGTTGGTTATCAATGCCTTTTCTTTCAAGAAATCCCAGGAGGTAATTCCTAGTGTGTTTGTTTTCTACTTCATTTGTGTGTCTCTCTCCATTGTAAAACCATGGAGCAATATGCATAGATTGCTGTACATTAATTCCAGTATTTCCAGACTGAAGTAATTAGTGAATCTCAAAATAATGTACACAAGAATGTATCTCTTCAGTTGTACAGTTTTAAAAATAGGAAGAGTCTGGATTTAATAAAGGTTGTCACCGAAGGCTTGCCTTCTTAGGCTGTGAGGATCAGGAAAAGAGCATTTTTTAAACATCAAAACCAATATTTTAAATGAAAGAGATTACATGCAGGTCTAAAAATGTATCTGTATAGAGGACTTGCAGTAAGCATATGTCTCACTGAGTCTGCAGTGCATAACAAAGCATGGAGAAAATGACAGATATTGTAATGCTGTGCAAACCCAAGATACCCAAAAATCATTCCCTTACTGAATCAACAGTTCAACTGATACTCACATTTGAAACAACTCACATCCTAAAATAACTCACACTTTTTATAAGGGATTTTTTTCCAGTTAACCTCTTGCTTTAGGTTCCTCTTTAGACATTAAGAGCCTATATTTACAGTCAAATAATTACATATGTGATATTTTAAAAGAAACAGAAAAGGTCTTTGGAATTACACTTATGTTTTTTACTTAGGAAATCAAAGATGCAGACTGAAGACACAAAATTATTGTGAAATTTCTCTTTTATATATAAATCACAGAAAAGTAAAAGGAAGCCATTCATTCAGCTGTATTATTAATACTTACCTCTAAGCCTAAAAGAACACACATTATGTCTGTCAAAATCCTGAAAATTATTCTTTTTCAAGTCTTCAAATATTGTGCAATGGATTTAAATCCATTAAAGGAAGATTTCTCTTCAGATCCATAGCATTATATTCAAGTCATCCAGGGATATTTGAAAATTTAAGTCTGTAGTACCTTCACAACTGATTACTTTAATGGCATTTAAGATAATACACACCAACTGTTTGGAATTACCTGTCTACATCAGTGTCACATCAAACTAGTCTTTCTGCCTACATCAAGATTTTGTGGCTCTATGTGGGAATCACTGTGTTATTCCTGTCATTCACACTTTTAGTGCTGTGCTGTTATTCACCGCTCAAGCTAATGAATAAATAATAGCTATTTTCCCTACTTTTGTCAAATTAAACTTTACTCAGTTTGGTCTTTTGCTGTTTTTTCAGCTCCACTGGGAGGAGAAGGGATTTACAGGTAGGTATGTTTTCTGAATTTCAACTTAGCAATAAGTCTCTCTCTTCCTAAGCAAAGGGCTGCATTAAGCCAACCCCAGCGCTGCACGCAAGCAAAAGCAGAAGCTGCTTGATTGCTCTGTTCATCCAGCCCAAGCCTGTTTGATGGCTACAAAGGAAATATCCCAGTCCAAAGGTTCAGAGAGACACTCCAAAGCCAGAATCCCACAAATGCTAACTGTATGGCAGATCTTCACATTTTATTTATTCACTCCGCTGTAAATTTCCTTTCCTGAGTACAGATACTCACCTGAAGAGGCTGGGAAGGAGCACAGCCTGGGTCTAACCCCCAGCTTCCCAAATTCCAACAGAGGTGCAGAACTGACTCTTTCCAGCCACCTAAAGGGAGCCTGATGGGGGTACCTGTGTATTTGTTTCTGTGGCCTCTTGGGGACACCAGCAATATCAGACTGGAAATGTGGGGGACAGGAGGGAGAAGTGTCACGTCAGGGCAGCACTGAGTGTGACAGCCCAGCAGGCCCCAGGCCTTTTGGTGGGCCATTTTCACATATTCTGCATGTAGGAACTCCTGCCCTGAGTATGGCTTTTTCCAAAGGTTTCTCAGGAAGACTCCTAAGCTAGAGCTGTCTGTATCTTCCAGCTAAATTCAGCAATCAAATATCTGGTAAATCTCCACCCCTTCTACAGAAAATAAGAACTGGAAAAAATCTTCAAACTGGATAGACCCAATGAGAATTAGCCAAAACCACCATCAGAGAGGGAAGAGAAGAAATCCTTGCCCTGCAGTCTGTCAGAGAGAACCTCTTGTCCTATTAATCAAAAGGCCTGCTAGTGTTGCAATTTATAAAGCTATGTCTGTATCCAAGATTAATTATGCAATTTTGTGTTACGTCCAGATTCTACAATTAGAGTGAATATTTTTGGATGCTACTTGGACTTTCCTTCCATGAGTTCAGCTCCAAGCATCACATTCCTTCTATGGCTGCAGCTAGAAACTACTGTGGCTACAAGAGATCTCTTGGGAGAATCCCAGCTTGAGTCTGTGTAGCTTTTGATGCTGCTTAGCCATGTCCAGCCTTGCATTTTAAAAAGCATTGCAAGGGTGTTTGTGACAAGACAGTTTGTCATCCAGGAGTTTACAGACCTCCTCCTGCCTTTCCATCTGGCTCTAGGGTTGGCCTGTCGAATATCAGAATGTAATCTCTTCGCCAAGTCCCTGCAGCTGCGAACATGGGAAGTAGCTGTTCATCTCATCATCACCCTGTTCTGGTGCTGACACCGAACTATTTTGATACTGAAATTTTTAAATTCATCTTGTTTACTGAACGTCTTATGACTAAGTCTTATTATTTAAACTCCACGGAACACCCACAATCACAAAAGAACTTGCAGCATAAGGAGCAAGCACAAAATTCACTTACATAACTTACATACTCTATCTAGTTAACAAGGCTTTGCATAGAATCTAATGGCAGACAACAGAAAAAAGATCTTTTACCTGTCCTTGGAACAGAAAATAATTTAAACTACTGGTTAATTTAGCTTTTTAGATGTTGTGGAAAATGTATGAGATGTTATAGTTTAAATTGCTACTGATAAATTATAGAAGAACTTACGAAACCATAACAACAAAAGTTAAGAGATTTTGCACGCAAATTGATACCTGGGATTCAAGTTCTAGGTTAGATCCCAAATAGGAAAGGATCTTTTCCACTATAAATTGGAGTATGTCCTCCTTCTGCACACCCTAAACCTCACAAGACTTGTAACATTTAGGACCAAAGTCTTGTGAGAACACCACGTTAAACCACAGCCTTTATGTTCATCCTCAAGCCTTACTGTTCTGCTCCCAGGCCTAATCCAGATCTAAATCTGCACAAAAGATATTAAGGGATAGGCTGTTCTATCCCTGTTAAATATTGTATCCTTGAATACATTATAGGTTTTTTTAGTCTTCCAATTACAGACACCATGAAAGTATGCACATTTGGTAGCTACGTTTTAAAGCTAAATTCACTACAAAGTCTTACTCAATACAGTAAGAATCAGCCAAGAACACACCTAAGGGGTGCCATAAAGCATTTTCATAGAAGGTCATCCTTTGACACCTTTCTGAATGGTAATGAAACCAACTTCCCTTTGCTGTTTTCAATGGAGTCATCACATTATTAGTTTTCTCCTAAAGCGATTCACAGGTAGATTGTTTGATCAGCTGCTGTTTTCATGCAGTACAAAAAGACTTCCTTCCTCTCTCCATTCTGTGATACAGCATGAGCTGCAGAAGTGGCACCTGTGCGATCTCTGACCTGCACCAGCACCCTCCAGACCAGAGGAATTTTGAAACCCACATATGTAGGTGACACTACTGGCTGGTTGCAAAGCCTGGGAATCAGAAAACTGGGGGTTTTTTTGTTTATCTGGCTCTGGTCAGACCAAGAAATGCTTCAAACACCAAAATCTAAATAAGAGCTTTCCCTACTACAAGGTAGTAATTTTTTCTTAAAATAGATGTTTGCTTCTCTGAAGGGTTTTTTTACCTTCCTCTGCCTATTTTGTGAAATTCTCTCTTACATCTATAAATTATAGCTACACAGACATAGGATAACAGCTCAAAGGCAATAAAGTGTCAGGAAATAAATGTGCATTTAGATGCTTTCATGGGGTTTTTGCTTTGACATTTCCACGTAATTTAGGGTTAATATATCTGCCATTACACCCAAATGTGTAATGCCAAACACTGGGGAGTGGTGAGTTTTTCTATCACTCTTTTCCTTTCAGCTTTAGCATTTCACCTGATTGTCTGTCACAGCTTTTGAGTGGCAGCACTCCTGTCCCCACTCGTGCGCACCTGGGGGATGCAGCCGTCTGTCTGCAGATCCTGTTCCTGCAGGCAGCACAGGAGCAGAGCCCTGCCCGCAATTCCCTGCTCCTCTGAGGAAAATGAAAGGGATAAGGATTTGCATTTTCCCTGGAGTGACAGCCGCGAGGAGCTCGCTGGCTGTATGGGCACCTGCTCATGTCCCCATGCTGGCCGCGCGTTTGTCTGCAAAACCACGGGCGGATTTAAGGGCTTGGAACAAGTATTTTCATGGAATCATGTTCCGTGGAGCAGTTCATCTCTGGAGATTGGCCTGATTTCCAAACCAAGGAGGTTTTGGGGTTTGGATACACCAGGCTGCCCTCCGGCGGCGGCCGGCGCGCCGCGCCCGCTGCCCGCTCTGCCGGAGCCGCTCCCCGGCCCCGCTGCTCCCGCTCCTCCCCGGACAAAACCCTCCGTGCGGGGCTGCTGAGGAGCACAGGCAGCTCAGCCATCCCCAAAGGGTGTCCTTCTTGCCGGTGGTTGGCGCTCCGTGTCCCTGTGAGCCCCGTCCCTGGGGATGGGATGCTCCCCGTGCTCCGTGTCCCCGTGAGCCGCCGGTGGGGATGGTGTGTGCAGCCAGTGCTTTCAGCCTGCCTGCGATTCTTCAGGGACCAATTCGAGGCTGCTGGGTCAGTATTAGGAAGGAAGCAATAATTGCATTTGGTTTCTACACACGATGAAAAAACTGCTTCCTTTAGTTATTACAACAAGATGAATGGAAAACGCTTCACGTTTATTTTCAGAGGAGGTGGTTACTATCACCCTCAAGTCGATTGCTATTATCGGTGTTCAGAGAAGAAAAGAAGTGCCGCTCTCAGAGTGCAGTGGTCTCACCTGCTCCTATTTGATTTTGAATGCCTCTCAAAAACACAGGAGATGTAATAATTTGTCACTGTGTATCCTATGAGCTGAACCACCTCCAGTGCGGAAGGGCTGCACCTGGGGCCAGGGGATGGAGCAGATTTGCTCCTGTCCATGCTCAGCCTGCTCTGATCATGGGGTGGAAGTTGGGTCACCTGGAATGAAGGATCGCTCCCTTGTAGCAATGATCTGAATTTCTGTGTGAATTCAAACACGGGCAGCAGTGAAAGTCAGTGATCTGTCAATAGTCATGAGGCCAACTTCTCTCGTTTTCTGTGTTTGGTAAGGCTCTTATTTTCCTTCAAATGGAGAATTTTAGGGTTACTCTCCAACACAATTACATGGAAGAATACCTCTATCTTTAAGAGGACAGTGGCCAGAGGAGATGCAAAATGTTACATGATTATTTAGAAAACTCTGCAAAAGGCTCACGTTCTGCAGGAGAGGACCTAATGCCATGTGTACTCTAAGATCTTGGTGCAGGGATGTTTTGTAAGAATGCACTGGAGGTTGTTTCAACTCCTATGAACCCAAAATATCACTGATAGTTCCACCTTGGCTATCTTATATTTTTTCACAGAAAATTATCCAATGCCAGGCCAGGTTTTCATAACATCAGTGTTAAAAAGGGAAAATACCCTTGATATCCAAAGCGGGAAGGATCAGCCAGTTTGCAATGGACGCTAATGGTATGAGGAAGCACTTTATTCAATTATACCATCTCTATGCAAAGTACGAGGGAAAGGCTGCCTTGCACAGTTATGTTAAAGGGTGCCCTGCTGCTAAGGTTAAAAGCATCTCACAAAAACGATGTGAATGGGAATATGGCACTCACATAAAAGGGACTTATGTACAGGTCACTCCTACACAGCACCACAAACCTGGACGCACAGGGTACAAGCACTACCTTGAGCAACCGACCGCAGGGATTTGACACAAGTCATCAGCTGTTTAGCAATTAGCTTATTAAATCAGATTTAATCTAACCAGGAATCTGGTGAGGGGTTAAAACTCTACTATTAAACCTTCTCTTGCTGAAGACTTTTTTTTTTTTTAATAAAGAGCTTGTAGCTGAATGGTAAATAAGATTTAGACCTGTTAGAAGATTAAGTGTTCTGCTCTGTTCCTAAGCTTAATCTTAAGGCAATTAATAGTTCTCAAGGTCTGAACATTAGGGATATGCATGAATTTTCTTAATTCCACCAGCTGAAAGTGAATTGAATGACTGCTGCCTTACATTGCCACACAAACACTGGTATGGCTTGCAGTGATGTAAATCAGCAGTAGTACAAGATTAGCCACCAGTGATCCATAAGAAGAGTAATACATCATTATATATCACAGCAGATTAAAAATGCGTAAAAGAAAATCCTTTTTAAAGTCATAGTAAGAATGGGGAGTCTTTGAATTTTTTTCCTTCAATTTACCCTCTTATTTAACTTTCTGGTTAAATAAGATTAAGTGAATGAAGCAGTTTATAAAAAACAAAATAGTTGTAAACCAGCATGTTTAATCCACATCTGCATTATATTGTGCTTATTGTGGGGTGCATTATATGACATGTACAGAGACATATTTCCACCACAGGCAAGATCATGGACACAACTTTGGTTTTCCCAGGTCAGGATCCTGAAACCATTTTTCTTGACTTCCCGTTCCCACCCTTCCCAAATGAGCACTGCAATCCTGTGTTTTCCTTTTCGAACTGTATATACTCATTTTGTCAGCCCCTGCTGTCACATCCTGAACGAGGAGTACAAACCAAGCAGCATTTCTGGGTGATCAGCTGAGACCACGTTCAGACCAAGAGGGAAGTTGTGCATTGATATTATAGCAAGCAGTAATCAGCAGGATGACCCCATGCAGAGCCTTTTTTGGGAGTCAGCTTTAACAGTATCAGTGTTAATTTGGTGTGCTGGTGCCTGACAATGACACACCTCGTGGACCAGCAGTGGGTCACCGAGCAGGGCAGAGCTGAGCATGGCTTAGGAGGTTCTGGATCACATGGATCACAGCTGCTGTTGTCTCCCAAACAGTGACCCATAAAGCGACAGGAAATACAGAAAGTGATCATTATGAAGCAGCCTAATTAGCTTTGCCATCTACTCACAGTGTTATGAAGCACTTTATCAACAGGCATTATATCTTTACTTGAAGTCCCCACCTTGTGCAGTAATTACAGTCTAAAAGCGCTGCAGTCTACTCACCTCAGGAAAGGTGAGTTACATTGTTAGTGTTGCAGAAATGAAATCCTCAAGTGCTGCCAGGCAGAGAACACACCTCCTCTGGTGAGACAGTGTCCTCCATCTACACCCTTCAAGACCCACAGGGAGAAAATTACCTGCAACCAAATTAATGATTTTTCTTAACCATGTTTCACCTTTTTAATTTTTTTTTTTAAATAAAAAAACATTATTTAACTTCCTAATAATTTGAAATAGTCAAACTAACATCGCTAGTGTTGGCACATACAGAAATTTCTCCTGCCTGGGTGCTATTCATTCTTCACTGAAAGGTCTACTAGTCATTCTGCCATTGTCTCTGAGTGACCAACAAGGGGAGTTGTTTTTTAGTTAAGTAATTTTTAAACACCTAAAGTTTCTTTATAACTCTGTTCTGCAAGCTCCTCAAATAAGCATGGAAGTCACTTCATTGTGAGGACATTTTCATTGCTCTTCAGAACAATTCTGCCTTTGGGACCATAGATTTACCTGATTAATTGTTCACAAATAAAGAAAATACATGGATACCTGCAAAGTATCCAGCAGATTTTCTTCTAAACAACGTGTTAGTGAATACCTCTCATTTGTAGCTTTACAGTTGTGTCCCATATTCTCAGGGGATTCTGATTAAATTCTCATTAATTTTTGCATCATAGAGAAGGAGCTTTAAAATTTCAAGTGGGTGTCAAGTTGCATTAGGACTTGTGTACTCATTCTGCCTGAACTGTTATTCATGCACAGAGTGTAAAAAGTGTAAGAGTGTCCTTTTTAAAACAAGGAGAATGCTGCAGCCCTCGCTGTAGAACTTCATGGTATGAGCACTTCCACGTGTATTTTATAAAAAATAAAATCGTTAAAATGGTGCGTGTTTGGTGTGTGTTTTGGTGTGTATTCTACATGCCATGGTGCAAATTACATAAGAAAAACACATCAGTATTATGCCAAGGCAGGTTTCTCTGTTCATCAAAAGATTGTTCTGCATATCCAGTCAGTGTGTCAGAAATAGTTTGTCTGCTTTAAGAACTCTATACACATTTTTTCATGTTTTCTCCTGGGCAAAGTTCTGTGCTATGCCTGGAAGTAAGATTTGCTATAAAAGATGCTTTCACTAGTCCAGGAACACAGACAACATATATGCACTTTGATTTCTATGATTATTTCTTAAAATTGTGTTATTAATAAACTTTATTGACTTTGTATTCTATTCTGCTGTTTAGCTCAGGTTTTTGTTTTATTCTGTTTTGTGCAATATTGTACTGATATTCTACTGGAGTCAGAAAGAGAACTCTGAGTCTCTGAAAAAGGGAGGAGGTAGGAGCCTTCCTTTCCAAATGCCCACCACCAATGCTGTCATCTCAAGTTTTAGGCCATGTGAGCCATAACCAAGGAATCAAGAGGACAGATGTGTAATGACATGAAATTTTTCCTCACCTGCATAAAAATTGAACCATTTAAACAGTTTCACTGCCACAGAATAATGTAGCTGGAAGCACTTTTTCAGCTCAATTTCCTGATAATGCACAATAGCAAACTTGCAAAGACCAGTGACAGTAGACACAGCACACACCCCTGCAAATAAAACTGTTCTTTTCTTAAAAGCAGTGTAAAACCAGAGTGAGTGCCAATTCACCTTCTGAACCTGACAGTGTTGCTCACCTATGGCAGAAATATAACTGTCTCTAGAGTACTTGAATTCTATGCTAGAGTTTGTTTCTCTAGGACAGTTTGATAAGTTGATTGTGTCATGAAATACTTAAAACTTGTACCATAACAATCTCTGCAACACAAAACCACATAGCCAAACAATGTTGAGGTTTAGGTATTTCTACCTGCCGGAACAATCTGACTAATCAGTATTATTCCTATTATTTGTACTTTTTCTTAAAACTGACCCAAACACACACTTCCTTTCTTTTATTGAGTATATTAAAAACAAAAAGGGCTGTGTATGAGTTTTTAAAATCAATATTAACCTTTTTTTCTTAAGCTATAAAAAATGTAACCTATTTCTGTTTGGAAGTTATTACCAGGCAAGCTGATGTTCTGCTGGATGCTCTCAAAGCTTTTTAGTGCAGTAAATATTGTTGATATAATTTCACTGACATATGGATCAGAATAATATAGATAGTTCATAGCCAATTGTTTGAAATACGTTTGTGTAGGAGCATCTAAGAGGAGTGGGAAATAAAACAAAAGCTTGTAAAACTTGCTGCCAGCATCTAGATCAGTGAAGAAAGAGGTGATTGAAAACATCCCAGCTTTATAGCAGAGAAAGGAGTGTTATCTTATACAAGGTCAAATAAGTAGAAGAAAAAATAACATCCCTTATTTGAATAAAGTATAAATATTGATTAGCTTTAACATAGGAGCCTGGAAATAAAATAATTTTTAAAATACGTGATTATGTATTAAATATTCACCCAAGGATCAGAATAATAAGGTGACCAAGAGACAGTCTAGTATATAAACTGGAACAAAGAAAGAATTACAAGCAGCCTCCTTGCAGTGTAATCGATCAAAGACAGTTGCACTTAGAGTTGTGTGTGTGAATGTGTGCTGACAGGGTCCTTTACTAGCACAAACACAGAAAATGAAATGGCCATTTCCCAGTAAACTGCCATCTCTGCTGCTGATGGCTGCCTCTGCAGGCTGAGTTGGCCCATTTGCTCTCTCACTGTCACCCTCCAAAGCTTCAGATCTGGAGAAGGAAGCATTTCCTTAGCCACCAACAGCACTCTGAATGTGCACATTGCTGCTGTCACGTCCAAGGAGCTGCTTCTGTCCTCCGAACCCAACAGCAGTTCACTGCTCCCATGGGCACCCTCTAAGCCCCTGGGACTGACAAACACAAGAGGAAGAATCAAAAGCAAAGCTTTTCTTTTCTGTTTTGAAGAAGTGAAGACAAGAATAACTTATTACCACTCCTGATTAAACTAGTCAAGATATATTTAAAGTAAGGCATCTCCCAAACTGCATGGGGTGTCCCTGTGTGGGTCCAGGAAGCACAAAAATTCTCCTCATCCACAAGTGGAAAGTATGAGAAGAAATAACTGTGTTATTCACAAATGCATTAATTGCAGTTAAGACAGTAGAGTGGGAATGAATACTACAGCTCCCTTGGCAGGGTGTAAGTGAGAAAAAACCATCCCCTGAGAGGTCATGTAATCAGCATGGCAGGTGGTTGTATTGTTGTCCTACAGGCCATGTAAAATATCCATCCGAATTGACATACAGCACATGAACATCAGTGGATACTAAATAAGGCCACGAAACAATTTTTCTCCCTGATTTCCAGCAGCCTCTCTAGTTCAGCCACACCAGCTTATCTATTTTTACTCGCAGAAGGGAATCTCATTTCTCTCCTAGTATTGTAGTTGGTGTTTCAGAATTCTCACATAATGCAGACATAGCTATTCTTCCTCTGAAATGCTTCTCTGACCTAAACAGTGTTCTAAAAAAAAATCATCCAAGAGTCTGATACATACAGTGAAGAGTGACATTGTCCATCGCTGCTGGCAATGCAGCAGGAGATTTTCATTTTGGAAGGAAACCTGGAATGTAGGCAACCCAAAGTTAAACAGCAGTTTCAGGCTGGCTGTCCTGGAAGGGGATGGAGGTAACACCTTAGTTTTTTCATGCCACTGCTGAAATGTGGTGTCCATACTGGCAATGCAAATATCCACAGGACCAGCAATGGAGAAATGGTTTCCTGACCTTCCTAATAACAAGTGTGAATTTGGAAGGCCTTCACACTCTTTATTCCTTCACATTCTTTAAACTGCTGCACTGTTGGTGAAGTGGAAAGTGAGGGAAAAGGATTTTCAATGTAGCCCTAGTACACCTCTCACATACAGATTACAGCTGGTAAGAATAGACAGACCATTTTTTTCCAAGCTTTATAAAACGTGTCCTTAGGCAGTAGTTTCAAAACCACTTACTTTGAATTTTAAGTCTCATGAAAGTGTTTCATTTTCTCCATGAATATTTGATCCTCACCCAGACAAAGCAAGAAAATTGAAAGAGTTTTGCAGTCTTTATTTCTTTCCCACTCACTTAACAAGGAATTTGGTAAGGATGATGTTACCAGAAACTGAATCAACCAATTAGCAAGGCTATTTATCTTGTGCTTCTGCTGAAGAAGGAACATGGGAGACTTGAGAATATTGAAAGAGCAGTAGAGTATGCAAACCATCAGGGTGTTTCACAGACTGCAGCCTCTTTTCACACAGAGAACAAGGATTAAAAAAAATCTCATTTAATTATTTCATCTCCCACTGTTGCTGTCACCTTCTATAAACAACTGAGTAAAGAAAGATGAACTAGGAAAAGTAAACTAAAGCTTAATTAAGAAGGTATCTTCCTTTCTTTCCTACTCAGGCCCATGCATGTATCATGTCCCTAGGATACAGCAGACATGTCATTTCCTTACTCTGCTAATTAGCGATACCATAGTCCCTGAACAGAGTGTTGGAGGTATATTTTCAACCATTTGTTTTAAAACAGAGTGACAGTCACGTCCCTGACTTGTAAGTATTCATGTAAACGCAGCCTATTTGCTCAACACCACTCTAATCTAATTGACATTTCACACCTTTCCAAAACTAGAACTGTTCCAAAAGAGGTCAACACTGAAAGCCTTGGATATGACACCAAGAAAGTTGTAGTAGGTGGAGCTGAGACAGGAACATTTTTTAGGCTATCTCTGAAAGCCTGTGGAGGCCTGAAAGACATGAGCCCTAATTATTATGTCTGAATCCAAGTGAAGCAGTGGAGTGACTGCTTAGCAGGCAGAAAACTAACGACCAAGCAGAATATCTGTAAACTATCAAAGGACTGACCAAAACCTACCCAACGTATCTGTGGCATGTTATGAGTCTGTGCAGACCAGGAAGTACCTAACTTGAGTATTTAAAGATGCCTATCACCAACTGAATAAATAGTGCTGCCAATAAGTGGAATTTTCTACATGTTTGTGCATGGATAAATAACCAATTTAAAGCTGCATTATAGAAGATAATAACCAGGAGGGGAATGCATAACAAGATGTAGGAACTGGCATACAAAGGGGATGCACAGCTTCCCTCCTTCGGATTTGGGCTGTGTAAGCTCAGTGGGTGCCATTTAATCAGCACAGGGTCTTATGTTTTTCTGTTATCCTGCTTTCCCAAGGAAACTGCCATGGCAAGTGTCCTGTGAGGAAGAGTGTGGTAGCTTTAGAAGGGCTTGGAGCAGGCAATGGGTGCCACAGACGAGCAACTGCACATTGAATTATTATCAGTGGGTTGACTCAAGTACCCCCAGCTCCATAGGAACAAACGTGCCTGAGAGTCTCATTAAATCCACATTATTTTCAGCATTATAGAAAATGGACTTTAACATTTCAGGTGCCTGTCAAGTTTCTTTCACCTGATAACCCTGGGGCCTCTGGACCCATCCTGTGCCCACACTTCCAAGGGGTCTGGCCCCATCACCTGCCTGCTCTTTTCTACATTGTGTTTTTTGTAGGGTCATGGATAATTGACTCTACACTAAGAACCACTTGTCATTACTACCTATTAATTCCAGAAATACATATAACAATAAGCATCAGTGCTGCATGGGAATGGTCTCTCCTCGACATCACCAGCTACAAAACAGGGGTCCATGTGCTTAGGTGGCTAAACAGCACTTTCATGTTTTTGCCAGTTTAAAGATAAACTTTCACAACAGCAATCACCCTCCCGCTCTTTAATAGGAAGGACAAACTCAAAGCCTCTCAAAAATCACTAGTAACCTTGCTGGACACATTAAATGGAAAATGTCTGTAAATACATCAAATATTAGAGCTGAGCATCACTCTGCACATAACAAAGCTATTCAGGGAGGGCATTTCCATCTCAGAAAAGTGCCCAATATCTTGCAACATATAATTTGCATAACCAAGAGATGGCAGCACTCCATCAACCGTTTGCCCGAAGCAGTTATTTGGAAATGATAATGCATCTGTAAGCACAGTACCTGTGTGTATGAACAGCACTAGGAGACTGAAAACAATGGAATAACGATGGAGTGAGACCTGTGATTATTATTCTATTGCTTTACAAAGGTCAAGTAAAGATGAAATTCATTCACCAGTAACTTGAATTATTTTTTACCCACCTTTTACTAAGAATAGGACATAGCAAGTATTTGTTTTCATTTGGTTGTCTCATAGTTGTATATTCTCAAAGCATATTTCATAAGATAAGAAAATGACCTTTCACAAAAACTTAAGAAGCACATATATATAAAACACACTTTCATCTAAAGCACTTTCTCAGTAGCTGAAAAAGTTCCTTTAAAATAATCTTAAGGATCAGGGCATGTGTAAAAATTAAACATTCAATTATATTAAATATATATAATTTTTAATATTTAATATAATTAAATGTGCTATAAATATAATTTTTATCTATATATCTATGATTGTCTCCTGTCTCCTGCAGACTGGTGCTGGACAGAAATTGGAGGAGTTTAGGATTTTCCAAAGACCTCCAGTGTCCCATATCATCAGGCTCACATGTACACAAGGGGTTTCGTAGCAGTGATAATTAACCTCTTTTACCACATTCAGTCCAATTTACTTTTAGATTCTATGAACAGGGTATGGAGTCCAGGCACAGCCTTCAAACAGTGCTACAAGGGAAATGAGCAGCACAACTCCACGGACACTGTGAGGTGATGAGGAAACTGGGTAAAAGGCTGAGAGCAATGAACCAGGCTGAAAAGGAAATTGTTGAACTGAGCTGTTGCTGTTGGATGAGTTTGGAGAGCAGCATTATTTAAATTAATGAGATTCACAGCTGACTAATGGTAACACTGTTTTCCACCTCTGTTCCTTATTGCTGGAAATAATTTCCCAAGAAAAAGGCCAGGTTCAAACCACATTGATTGTATTTCAGAAAAACACATCACAAATAAGTTGCATAGTATCACTAAGGATCTTACAGATTTCTGCATTTAAATATTTTTCTTGCTTTAAAATATCTGATTATATTTTCTCCTATTACAACCTTTTTTACTTTAGTCTCTATCTAACTCCATTGATGCCACACTTAATTTAATCCAACACACAAGGAGAATCTCTTTGTGTTCTTAAAAAATACCAAGCATACATTTTTGTGGCTTTTGTTCTTTTTTGTGTTTTGGTTTTTTTTTTCCAGTGTGACCTTGTTCTTCTGTGGTATCTCCACCTCTACAGAAAACATCCACCACTGCTGGATTCATTCCTGGTATTTCTAGTTATATAAAATATTATCTTTCTTAGAAGACTAGCAACTGGGTTCAGTTTAGTTTAATAGCCTAATAGGAGTGGGAGTATCATAGCAGCAGGTGTATCACTCAAAAAACAATTCAGTATTTCATCAAAAGATACTAAGTGTAGGCATAACTAGAAATTGGAATGTGTTTTTACTCTACTTTAGCCTGGACATCCTAAATTACAACAATCAGAGATTGTTGCAATGGGACTGAAGCAATCATGAGAACAAGTCTAGCTGTTTATCTCTTCGTGTTTTTATCTAAAGCAGAAGGCTGCAGCATCAACTTTCTCCCCTTTCTCACACAAATTAATCCCACTGCCTGTAATGAGCTCCAGTGTCACTGAAGGAGATCCACAACACTGTTCAGACTACCTGGATCAGATCACTCCATGAAACGGAGCAAGTTCTCCCAAAAACAGATTGGGAACTAAGTTTTTCTGACTATTTCTATCTATGGGCCTGGAGTCCCCATTCATTATTGGTTCAATGCATTTTCAGAGGGTGGAAACTGAAATCTTAAGAATGTATATCACAAAGCATTTACAACAGCATATTTCTTGAATTATGATTAACTCAACAGAAATCCTGTCTTATATAAATATGCTTTAAAAGATCGTGCAAACTTAAATGTAATTCCTGGGGGTAAAATCAAGAGTTTTTTATTCCTCTCTGAGGTAGTCTATCCTCCTGGGGCTCCTCTTCCCCTCCCACTCTATGATGTGGTTCTGTCAGAATCAATGATCTACTTATAGATAAAAGGACAATTTTTTTACTCAGCATTGAGTAGATTGATACTGCTTTCAGTTGTATTTAGTATTCCTTTTAAGTTGTTGGGGGTTTTCCTGTGGACAGAAAACTTTAGATAACTGCTTTGAAGATAATTCCTGTATCAAGCGGAAAGCACAAAAGATTACTAAAGTTCAAAACTTTGTAAGTTCTGACTTAGGGAAGATAGGAGAGTTCACTTTTTCCAACACAGGGACCTCCAGGTTGTTCAAAACCACTGATATTTAGCTCATTTCCTTTCTCAAGTTTCATACTTCTCAGCCTGCAACTTTGCTTGGGGATTCCTTTACCTGGTTTGCACCCCCAGTCTGCTGATTAGTTGTGATTTTATTTTTCTTTTTTTTTTTTTATTTCTGTGACAATGGCTTAATTTTAAGTTACCCATTCCTGATACACCCATTTGTAATATGTTCCTATGTGTTCTAAATGCTCTTTTACCTACATGATTTAGGGATTGCTTTCCTGAACTTTTATAAAGAAAGTGAAATGTAACCCTTTTACAAATGAATGGATGGCACCTTGTAAATCGTACTCGCACAATTTTATTCAAAAGAGGAAAATCTCTCCATTTAAAAAATGCTTAAGGGTGATGGGCAGGACCACAGCAGAATTTAAACACAAACTTTCTCGCAGTGGTTGGAAATTTCAGGTTGAACCCTCCAAGGCCTTGTGTCACAAGATCATGATTTGTCATGATTTGGGCTACTTAAATGCATATCACGCTTTGGCACCTCTAAAGTCACTTCTGGTTTATCACAATTAAAAGACCGCCATTAGTTTCAGGGCATTATTTGATGAAATTTAAGACTAGTTTGAACTCAAATCAGTAGGAATACACACGTGCTTACTACTGACCAGTGCAAGTTCTTCGGAAGGACCTAAGAAAGATGTTTTGGTTGTGGTTTATGTAGAAAAACATGTTTGCATGATCCTCATCCATTCTAAGTCAACAGTTTGATGAGAGAGATTTACGTACAAATTCCAAAATTTGAAGCCATTTGCCAGAAAGCAGAGAATATATATTGAGTAAAAACTGGGTATCCTAAATGAATGCAAGCCGCTAAATAGCTTAGTGTTGGAATTTTAAGATCAATGGTTTTGGTGACAGAATTCGGGGAGCAGAATGCAGCTGTGGTAGCCTGACCCAAACCAAAACCAATCTGCTGGAAATTTTGGCGAGTACAAAAATCACTTTTGTGAAATTATCTTGAAATATAAGTTTGCTTTAGCCCTGCTTTTATAGTAGTAAAAACTCTGGTACTCTGCCAGAGGGGAGAGCCTGAGGGGTTCATTCAGCGCCTAAAGTAAGGCAGATTAGAAAGGGGACTGACTATAGAACCTTGAGAAGCTTCTCCGATCACCTGCGAAGTGATCCTCAGTTCCGTGAAGATAACCACGTTTAGAATTAAATGTCTCAGCATTAACACCCCCGATCTCGGTTCCTTTCTCTTACTTCGAATACAATTGCCTAGGAATTGTCAATTTGCACTGCTATCTAGCAGTTAAACACTGAATTGTTAAGCGGGAGCGCACAGTTTACCCTGACTTTCAAAGGCAGGAGCTCCCTGCTGGCTGACGCCTCCGCGGGGCAAGTCCTGCCAGTGCAAAATGCGATTATTAAAGCGGGGCACACTCCTTTCTCTCTCTTTCTTTCCGCCTTGCCCACGCCCAAACTGCAGGCAGCAATTTCGGTATCTCTCTACAGAGAGCCGCTGCCCACAGCCCTTCCAGCGCACCCTCTCTCCTCTCCCTGCGCTGCTGCCGAGCTGGCCAGGATGGAGCCGGGGCTCTATGGCTGCCCGGCCGGCATGGAGCCGGGGCTCTGTCGCTGCCCGGCCGGGATGGAGCCGGGGCTCTGCCGCTGCCCGGCCGGGATGGAGCCGGAGCTCTATGGCTGCCGAGCTGGCCGGGATGGAGCCGGGGCTCTATGGCTGCCCGGCCGGGATGGAGCCGGGGCTCTGTGGCTGCCCGGCCGGGATGGAGCCGGGGCTCTGTGGCTGCCCGGCCGGGATGGAGCCGGGGCTCTGTGGCTGCCCGGCCGGGATGGAGCCGGGGCTCTATGGCTGCCCGGACGGGATGGAGCCGGGGCTCTGTCGCTGCCCAGCCGGGATGGAGCCGGGGCTCTATGGCTGATGGTGCCGGGATGGAGCCGGGGCTCTATGGCTGCCGAGCTGGCCGGGATGGAGCCGGGGCTCTATGGCTGCCCGGCCGGGATGGAGCCGGGGCTCTATGGCTGCCCGGCCGGGATGGAGCCGGGGCTCTGTGGCTGCCCGGCCGGGATGGAGCCGGGGCTCTGTGGCTGCCCGGCCGGGATGGAGCCGGGGCTCTATGGCTGATGGTGCCGGGATGGAGCCGGGGCTCTATGGCTGCCGAGCTGGCCGGGATGGAGCCGGGGCTCTATGGCTGCCCGGCCGGGATGGAGCCGGGGCTCTGTGGCTGCCCGGCCGGGATGGAGCCGGGGCTCTATGGCTGATGGTGCCGGGATGGAGCCGGGGCTCTATGGCTGCCGAGCTGGCCGGGATGGAGCCGGGGCTCTATGGCTGATGGTGCCGGGATGGAGCCGGGGCTCTGTGGCTGCCCGGCCGGGATGGAGCCGGGGCTCCGTCGCTGCCCGGCCGGGATGGAGCCGGGGCTCTGTCGCTGCTGCAGGCTCCGATATCGCCTATTGCTGATCGCGATAAAGGCGGGTCCTGCTCGACAGAGCATCACCGAGCCCCACGGCAGCTCTCCGCCTGATTGAACATTTCACAGATAAACCCAGAGCCCGCTCTGCTCTCTGTAATGACTCACATCTTCCTAAACACTTCGCTGAAGTTTGTTTACAGCGCTGTGGCTTGCTACATCAGGGGAAGGAGGGCTCTGTGTTTCCTTTTTTACTGTTGGTTTTTTTGGTTTTTTTTTTTTTTAGCAAGCACAACTGACAAAACTGTCAACTCTTTTTATTGTTTTCAAGTTGTATAAACAGAATTAAGCTGCAGGGAGTCTATTAATAAAGTCCTACACAATAAAACCATTCACAATCTTCAAGGCAGGTTTTAATCTCCCAGGAAAAAATCAATTTTATTTAGAATAAACTAGTAAAGAATGGAGATTACTCCAGGGAATTAGTCTTTAAAGTATGATGGAGAAATATAGATTTTTCTTCTCTATAGGAATATGATGTTACAATGCATATAAAATATGCCATAACAATTACATAAAGTGTTCTTTTAAATTTCCAGGCTCATTAACCCTATAACTTTCTAGAAATAAGTACTTCTGGGGGAAAAAACATTACAGAGACAAATACTTGGCAGAAAAAGCTTAGAGTCTTGAATAAGTTCCACTGCACTAATGAAGCACTCCACCAAATCCCAGGAGGTCAAAATGCATTATGTGTGTTGACTCCAGTGCAGAAGAAGTAACCTCATGCCCTTGCTTTCCATATCTATGGCATCTCCAAACTGTCACAAAGGGATCAATGCAGAGGGTGAAGTTATATTAATACAAGTTAAATGGCCACCTGGAATACAGCTGCCGAGACCTTCGCTCACAGATGGTGACACTTTGTCTTGGAGGCTGAATCTGTACAAACAACCCAAAGATCACAAATTCTGCTCTTGGTTATACCTGGGCTGCTCTGCAGCTGAGTGTGTCTTCATCAGCTACAGCAGACACAATGAAGCTGTTTTTACTGAACACAGAGTCTGAGGCATTTTCACTCCAATATAGACACTACTGGTTTTTTAACATTTATAGCTTGGAGAAATCCGAATGGCTTCAAGTCCTGACACTTTACATTTACTTGTTAACAGGGTCAGGCTTTCACTTTTACCTCTGGTTTTTATTTCTCTTAGCCACATAAGTGAGACCTGAACCCTGTGCTTATTCCCACCGCAAAAATTTAGAGAACCTTTTGAGTCACCGAGAAACAAACAGCATAAGGCTGTACTACTGGCAAAACCACTTCTCAGATCTTTACACTCTTTGACTGTTTATGTCCCAAGATCTTAATCAAGTATCTAAAGCCTTCTCCTAACAATTAATTAGGGAAAATTATAGTTTGTATTTTGCAGAAAGTACAGAGCCACAAGTGCAGTGACAGCTGTGTGGTTAGAAGGAAGGTTTAGTGGCTATTGGGGTTCATGTACACTTTCAAAAGACATTTAACTTGCTTTTTTTCAGACAAAGAAGCAATCTAAAATCCCAAGCCTGAATATTCCATTACTCTCAGAAATTGCTTTTTAGCAGTCACAGTCACTTTAGGCAGAAGGCGATCTTGTATCTGAGCAAGGAGAAAAGCTCTGATCCAGAGCTCAGCTGAATTTTGTAACTTTCTTGTCTTTATTAAATTCAGATATATTCATGAATATTTAACAGTTAAAATATTGTTATTACTGCACAAACATTCTTCCAGCCTACAAATTGTCATATTCTGCCTCTGTTTATACTTTAATTTGATTTTGCTCCAAAGCAAGTATTGTCTATTTTTGCAGAGAATTCAGTTTTCTAGTGGAACTAACCTCTCCTCCATCTGTGGAAAATATTTGTTGGCCTTACTGATGAAGGAGCTTTTGCATTGAGGTTACACTACTAATAATTCAGCTAATTTTGGTGCAAATGGCCTACAGTGGAATAAAAGCAAGCTGACACGAAGATGGTTTGTGTGGTCTGAGACCCAGCTGACCCGACATGCACGGAACAGGGGGGAAGCTGATCTGGGGTAACTATCACTGGGGAGAAGAGCTTGCAGAGTTTTCATCAAAAGATGCTGAACGTTGTGCTCGTGGGTCTGGGTGCAAAGCCAGCAGTATGGCAGCAGCTAACACTCCTGCCACACACCCACAGTGCCGAGTGAAGGTGGTAGCTATGCGACAGCTCTGCTCTAACCACACACCGGGGGCTCTGCTTACACTGTCGCCTGTGGCGTTTCAACACCGCCTGCCTTCCGTCCTCCTCCTTCATCCCAACTCCCCTATTCTTTTTTGTAGGAAATAACAACCCAGACAACGGCAATGTCTCTTTTCCTTATTGGTAAACACTCTCTGGGCACATCTGCAGTGATGATGATAAGGCAGAGGTCTGCACTCAAATGGGAAAAACAGAATGTCAGTTTACATAATGGCCAGAAAACAAGAAAAAGAACCTACGCGCTCGAGCAGCAAGCCTGTTTCTATCTCGCTTCATTGTCTTAACAGGATTCTTATTGTGTTTATATTTAGAGACATGGGAAACTGTGCTGGCCATGCTCCCCATTGTTACTTAACCTCAAACAACCTATATAATATGCTGTCCATTAAGGAACCTGAATGTAGACTCTAATCAAGGTGGCTAAACAAGATATAGGAAAATAAAGCTCAGTGCTTCCTCCTTGTTTGGGAAAAAACAAACAGGAAGGCTCCCTCTTACACTCACCTCAGCAGAAAAGAGGGAGGGAGAGTTTGTTTTTACAGGCTCACAGAAGATTTTAGCTCTCTGTTGTGCACCTGTTTGGCTTTTTCATCATTCACACTGCCAATAAATGGATAGAAACACTTCAGCAACTTATTTCCCAACAGGGAAACTTTTTTCTTTACTTTACTTTTTAGGAATAGTCTTTATTAAAAATCCATGTTTAAAATCAACAGTGGAAACCTGACATAACTAAGACAGCAAAGATTGTGACTGACTAATCATCAGAAAGTTGCTTTTGATAATGTGTTAGTGCTTGGGGAGGCTTTCCTGAATGTGGAGTAACATTATCAAAAAGTGAAACATTACCAAAAAACTCGAATCCACATAACCAATATTAAATTGAATGCAATGTTCCTAATGACAGCAAAGCCTTGATTGTTAAGAGTTAGTAATTCCAACTCATAGACATCGGTGTTTAAGAAGACTAGAAGTGGCAACTGAGCCTGAAATCCTGAATGTAAGACCATTTCACATGAAGAAAATACTTACAATGACTCCTTGTTGAAAATATTAATTATTTAGACAGCACATTTCTGTCTTACTTTGTCCTCAAAAACCACAATATATGGGGCTTTCAAATCAGCCAAGGATGACAATTTTACAAAATCAGCAAAGGATTACAATATTAAATCCTTTAAAGCTTTAAATTGACAAATTTATATAGACAGCTTTCACCTCTTTCTGTGATGTTCTGTCATGTCCAAATCATAGCATTTGAGATTCCTCAATAAGCATTGGGGTTTCTTATAGAAACATCTGAACTTTGGACATTTAATTTAGCATAAAGTCATAACAGTCCCTGGCATACAGCACAGAGACGAGTTGCCATCTGAAAGTACAATTCTTTTTTTTCGATGATTGGGCCCTGGTGCATGTCAGGCTGTGAAGATGCCCCATCAGGCATGCCACAGGCTCTGGGACAGCAGAACAGTTTCTCTTTCACTAGGGAAGAGCCTGAAGGCAAGGTTGCTCAGTGCTATCCTTAGCAAATATATTTCCTTGGTGATCACAGTTCTTACTGTCTTGTCACCCAGGCATCAAACATGAGATGGATGTAAAGATATGGAGAGTGTAAAGGCTATGGTTCTTTCTTCCTCCTCTTTCATCTTCCAGTAAGTCTGGAATGCTGTGCAAAGATGGAAAGGAAAAGCAGGAAAGGAAAGCGGGAGGCATGCAGAAGGAACATCAGTCTCAGGGAGGAGCTCAGGGAACAAGAGATCCTACACAGCACCTTCCTACACCACATGCAAGGAGAGAACCCTTTCCTGTCCTAGTTTCCTTTCTCCACTGCTCAGGCTTCACCCACGTACCATACCCGGTACATCCTGGATTTAGTGCTGGAGATGAAAACAAACTGATCTCCAGCTGCGAGGCCAAAATCCGGCCTCGTTGGGAATGGCTGCAGTAGGATTTCAGAGAGATTTCCAATTGAGACCTTTACCATGATTTCATTTAATTGTCCTCACTGCTTTCTCCTCCCCCCTTAGAGTCTCCCTTTCTTTCAGGTGGTGGCACTGCTGCACCATTTGTGGTGCTCAGCGCGGCTTCCTCTGCCAGATTTCAGAGTGTATCTTAACAAGTAATTAGAGCAATTTTCACTAGCTCATGCTGTCGGCTCTCCAGCTCCTGCATGATCCAAATGGCTCTCAGGGGATGTTACATTATGGTTGGTTTGTTATTGTTTGTTCCAGGCCAGTGCCACTAGACAAAAGCGTTATAAAACCGGTGAGTGGTATTAATCACAATTTCTTAGATGTCTATGTCTGCAATGTCCCTATTCTCACTTTACCATTTTTTTGCTTAGGTTTCATTTTCCTCTGAAAGAATAATTAGGATGTGATGTACAGAGTCCTGTGCCTTATAAAAGCTCAGCAATAGGCTCAAATATTTGTAAGGTTAAATAAAAAAGTAGGAGAGAAAAACAAGCATTGCATTTCAGCAACACCACCTCTTTGTTAGGAATGACTGGATTAGCACCTGGGAGCTTCCTTACAAACAGCCACAATCCCACCAGCTTTGAGTATTTCAAGCCCCTAAATTCAACTGAATCTTAACGACTTACCCATTGTGTGTTTCCATATCTAACTTGACTTCAGCATACAATGCAGAATGTCCCCTGCTGTGCAGCCCCAAAACAAGCCCCTTTGACAATAGTATTTATTTCCATTTAGATAATCCTTATAATTTCAAAACTCTAATGGCTTTGAAATTCACAGAGATGTAACCCTATCCCTGTGGTAAGAGATTCAGTCATGTAAGGGGAGGAAAACAAACAGAGTAAATATAAATAATTCATTTCATTTCTGATCTTATTGATTCCAGGTCGGGGGCGCTTTTAAACCCATTAATTGAGGCAATAATAAGTAATAATAAGCAATAATAAGCAATAATAACTTTGGCCTGTCTCCCTCCTGGGTCTTTTCAGTACAATGAGGTGGCTATTGAGTATTATAAGAAAGAAGCCTTCTAACTGAAAACCCACCAACACAACTGAGGATTCTCTAAAAATATGGAAGAGAAAGAAAACACAACCACTTTGATGGGATGGCTAAAGACAACTGGACAGCTGGTAAATATGTTTTGCAAAGAGGAATATGATCCCGATGGATCGTTTACTGAAGCAGCAATAATAACAACAAGCCTGCATTTACATGGTGCTTTACACCTTCAAAGTGCTGTGCAAACAATAACTAATTGATCTAGTCAGAAAAAGAACTGCTTCCAGTGTAATATCAAGTACGTAGTCACAAGAGAACAAGTTATTAACTCAAGGAAGCAATTTATTTGAAAATCTATTATCATAAATTATACTGATCTCTTTTTCCTCCTTTTTTAAGTTATTCCCTCTGCAGTCTGATTAATGCCTGGATTAATTTGCTCAGGATTTCTGGAAATTTAGTAAGTGCAAACTTAATAGGAGACTGATAGAAATGTCAGAGGTAATTGATGCTTTAATGGGCATGAAATCTGGAAAAGTACCCAATCGGAATAGATTCACAAAGGCCTTTGTTAAAGCATGAGGGTAAAGGCTGATCATACTGGACTCAGTTCTTTAGACAAGTTTAGTAAACTGTGTATTGTGAATACTCCCTGCCTCCTAAACTTAGAGGCACAAAAAGTGTATCAGATCAATATAGCATTTTTCCCATTAACTCCACACATTGTATTATTTCCTACCTCTTTTTTTATCAACATTTTAAAATGATGAGATTTTTGAGTGAATTGTCGCATAAAAGATTTTTAAAAAAATTATAATAAGTGGGTTGTATCATGCCACACCAGGATAAAAGTATTATAGAAGCTGCAGCCATTCTATTACTTTATTTTTCCCTACAGAAAGGTACTGTTCCCATTCTTGGTTTGCCTGTTCCTCTAAACAAGGCCTGATCTGATCTCTGAATCAGGTAAATCCTATTAGTCCATTTCAGCCGTGAATACAAAGGAAACATTCCGTAATCTGTCCACAAGAATCTAATCCACGTCTGTTTCTTAATGGAATACACACACAATAACACATATATTGTGTGTTATCAGGAGTCAGAAATGTCTTCATCTGTGCATGCTGCTGGGTGCAAACGCTGTGTTTATCACTGCCGTGCTTGAAAGCCTTTTCTTTACAGGAGAAATAAGCTGGAAAAACACCAGTGAGTCTCAGTGCCCCCACCAGAGTGTGACACTGTGGCCTCAAAGCCTCTGCCATACATTTGGAGTCAGCTCTGTCCATACCATGGCGTTCTGGCTGCTGCACTTGCACTGCCCAGCCCCACACTAGCTCCTGCAGTAGCCAGTAAGTAAAAACCATTGTATTGCTGTCTGGCTTGTAAATGAGAAGAACAATAAGGAAAGCCTGAGCCTGACAGCCAGCAGTCCATGGTGATTACAGAGAAAAGGGACCGCATTTTATACTTGCTTTTTGTTATTGTTACTAAGGTCAGTGTCATCCATCAAGATGCGGAGTTATTTCTGACACAGTTTCAAAGGTCAATTGGTCATGTCCAACGACAAAATAGATTCATGGAATAATGTACCCAAAAACTCGGGAATGTGCCTTTTCACTTTCTATTGTCAGGCCCCTACTCATATTTCAATGCCAAAAATCGACAAAGAGAGACATTTGGAAATACCAGTTGAGCAAACAACAAGAAGAAACCACAAAGTAACTCACTGATGTGTAGTTTGAAAGCCATGGAATTTCTCCTTCTAAGCTACCATTCTCTTCATTCCAAATATCCACTCAGTTTTTAGCCAGGAGAAATATTTCATTGGCCTCCCCATTCCACAAAGCAACAGATTTCTTTAAAAGGCTCTTGGTCCTACTCCAATGAAAGTTTAATAGCAAAACTCTAAGTATAATATCTTATGCTACGATTCACTTGGCTGGCACACTACCATCTTTGTCCTTCCTTCTGGGAAGAATCTTTTCCTGAGTTTTAATTCATGGGAAGTCTTGGGCAAAGTCCACAGAGATTTCGTCACCATACCCACCACATTTCCACAGGAAGAGCTGCTGAAACTGGTAGTAAATGGGTGAAGACTGAATCCAACGAGCAGCAGGATGCTGAATGGGAAAATCCACTCGTACACTTTACTGTTCAGTGGCTGCACAAATACAAAGCTGTAATACCTTCCGCCACCCTCATCCACCTCTCCTTGATAGGAGAGCAGGAATATCAGTTCTTCCCATGTTCTAGAGCCAGGCAGAGGAGGATTCTCTACAAGATGATACAAGAGGCCCCCGACTCCACTCCTTTATGACAAATAAACTCGCCGGTTATTTGTTTCTCAGTGAATATCTTTTGAAACAAGGACTCCTTTTCCTGGTGAGTTACAAAGCTGAATTTCCAGGGACTATAAGCAGTCTGATTCTCTTTCGAATGACCTATTTATGACATACATTGTATGGGCCTCTCAGCATCCAGGCTCACACTGCACTTCTGATAAGTGAAGCAGCAGTGCTATCTTTGTGCATTTATAGACAGAATTGAGCAGGTAGCCAGGCTGCACAACGACTGCATTATCCACCTGTGGCATGGCTCAGTACTTTCAGCATTTGCAGTGCAGTTTAGCTCTTTGCATTTGGTAACAGCTTATTTGCAGGCCACAGATAGAATGTGAGTGGTCCTGGCACTCATAATCACTGTTAATTAGTTAATTGCAATGTAGTACCACAGAGTGGTATGGAAATTATATGGTAAATAATTACCAAGTAAACAGCTGTATTTATTTCATTCAGTTTTGCAGCTTTGTAAAATTTGTCATAGTAGTTCATAAATGAGAATTAAAGGGGTCCTGCAAGTAGTAAAATCTCTTTAGTATTGAAAGCTTCCTTGAGTTTCTTCTCACTTCTAATGTCTGCAATATAAAAACCAGAATGCATGTTTTGGAGGATGCATTATACCATTAAATTTGGAGTACAGTGACCAAGAGCAGAAGTAAATTTACATGGAAGGATATACCTGGAAGCTGACCTGTGAGGCACCAGACAGCTGTAATTTCTCCATTTCTGCTAGAACTCATTGTTCATAGGCACCATGTGTCTTTACCCAGCCCTGGTCTACTAAACTAGAATGAATACAAAGCTAGTATTTTGAATCGATTCTAGTATTCAGTCAGACACATTCCGTTTAACAGGAATCAGGACATAGGCACTGGACCAGGTGTTAATATCCAATTTAGTCCCACTTCAGACATACTGACAGTCATCAGGTCAAAACAAAACAGCTCCCAAAAGTAAAAAAGTTCATTATTTAACTGTAGGATCGAATCAGTCATTTTAAAAATGAGATTGTGAAGAGCTGGAGACATTTCTGGTTTATCTTTGACAAAGGCTCACTCTGGTGCCCATTAGGATGGGCAGACCTTGGTCTTTCAAACATTGCACACCTAGGTCTGTCTCCCCCAACAACTCACTGGCCTCTCTACTGAGGAAGGAGCCCATCTAAAAACCCAGTCACAAGGGGTTATTCTTCTGTGTTCGGAGGGTTTGTCCTTCCCAGATAAAACCAGTACTGTAAACTTAGCAGGAGATTAAGACAAAGTTCTCAAAACCAATGGCTCAACCATTGTCCCTTGACAGCTCTCAAGTGTGGGATTGAGATAAGGCACCTCTCAGAAATAATTTCTTTTTTCCTGCTTCTTCCTCTCCACTGCCTTTTAGGCAAACACACTGGGTTAGTACATCTAAT
This sequence comes from Acanthiza pusilla, assembly GCA_036630365.1. Lineage (NCBI taxonomy): Eukaryota > Metazoa > Chordata > Aves > Passeriformes > Acanthizidae > Acanthiza > Acanthiza pusilla. Next base: position 6,363,085 of record JAXCHO010000039.1, read on the forward strand.
GGCCCAATAACACACAACTTAAAAGACAATAGTCAAAAATTACTGTAGAGTAGCTTTGAATTCTGTCATATATTTTCGGAACTTTGGTACTGATCACATATTAAAGGTATAAAATTTTGAAACATTTATTGTTTCACCTCCCATTACACTGTGATTCCTTCTATGAAAAACATTTAAAATATTAGTTAAATTATTATTTTGCCTCTGCAAAGACAGAAATAACCTGGTACTAGGACTCATTGAGAAACTGAGTTGCACAGTTTCTTTTTTTCAACACTGTGTATTGTGTATTTTCCACTGGTAGACAAAGATCTTCAGTGAAAGGATCTTCTTTTCTAAAATGTGGTGATTTGCAGGTACTAACAGGTCTTAATGGCCCTATTACAGCCTCACCTGGGACCCACTCCCTTGCCCCTGGGCCCAGGGCTGCATTTAATGCCAGGCTTTCAGTTCTTGCCTGAGCTGTTCTGTGGGAGTGTTTGCCTCCAGGCTTCTCCCAGATGGACCTTGCCCCCCGCGGTAGCAGCGTGGTGGCTGCACCCACACTCGGGATGTGTGCTGCCGGTTGGCTCCAAATCCTGTTTTTGGCTTCACCCCCAGCCGGATTTTGAACCCCCCTGTAGCCTTGTCTCCAGTCCTACCCCCTGTCTCCTTTTACCCCTGACTGGGCTCCCTGGAAGGACCCTGGGCCTGGTTCATCCCTGGCCTTGTCTGGCACTGTTTACAGACCTGTGACCAGCACCTTTCTCTGACACCATGGCCAGACCCCAAAGGACTGTGCCAGGAGCAGTGAGGGCACTGCCCCCACGGGGATCACCCTCAGCACCACGATCACCTTCCCTGAAGCAGTAGCAGGCCAGGCCCTTGATGACATAAAATAAAAATCTATAAAAGTGCTCTAATAGCAGCAATAATAATTTAGTTTTCAGCCTTGGCATAAACCAAACCAGAAACATGTGGAACTTCCTTGGTTTTCCCCTCTAAGCAACTGAAGGTGAAATGAGTTATTCTGAAGTCCTGCTCAACCCTCCCAACAAAGTGCCTTCTGTCACAAGTGATTAAGATGGATGAGGTCCTGTAAATATCATTTCATATGATGTGCTCTAATTGCCATAAGCCATAAGTTAAACTAATTTATTTTCAAAGAAAGGACACTCGTCAGTTACAGCCTTGAAGTTTCCATCCATTAATTGTTAAAATTCTTCCAGGAGAAAACAAAGAGCTGGAAATCTTCAAGCCCTTCAAATGTAGAAACTTCTCTGGTGGCACAAGTTGAGAATGGCAGGCAGTCATATCCAAAGGTTACTTATCTCAGAAAAACAACACTCCTTTTAACTCAGGTATGCACATGACCACCTAAGGAGCTGACTCCATTGATGTGTAGAGAAAAGAACCCACATTATTAAGAGCAGAAATGAATTTTTGTTATTGGAAAAGGAGCTAATTTTACCTGCTGAAAGTGCACCAACCATTACATGTCAGCACAATGCTTACAGAAAATGGAGATTTGTCCCAGGACTTGTTTCTTTTGCCCAAAAGAGTGTATTTGTGCTGCACAGAGCACCCTGATGTATCAGCATTTGCATTGTTGTACACAATTTGAGGAAACAAAATTTTCAGGGGTCAAATTTCCAGTAAGCAATGTTGCATAGAACATAATTTTATCATTTATTGGAAGAATGATCACTTCTGAACTAACTCAATATATCAGTATGTAAAATCAATGTATTGACCAATAGATATGCTGGGTTTTGTCATCAAAGGCCCACACCCGTCAGTGAAAAATCTAAACTCCATTTATGTCAGTAATCTGCATCTGGCTCCTCACTGTTCAGATCCAGTGCGAAGAGACTCTTCCCCTAGAAGTCCCATCCTGCCCCAGTACACACCATTGGAAAGCTGGTCACCCACCCATTTTAATGGTGTTTGTTCATTACGTGACCCCCCGAGAGAAGAATTTGCTGTTGTATGACCTCAGTGTTCACTCCACATCGACAGAGAGACGCTGACTGTTTGCCAAACATGGAATTGAGTTTTAACATTGTTTTAAAGACCTATGAGGTTCTGCATAATTTCATAAGTTGTCTATTAAATTGAATTGCTGACTCTAAGGTACAGATATCATTCAATTCTGATCTATTGATCATACAAAAAATGCAGGCTAAAAGTGTGTGCAACACTTGCTATAAATTTCTACAAACCAGACTCAAAATGCACTGCTGGCCACGGTATGAAAGCCAAACAGACATCCTTGTTTCAGCCTAATGATCTCTGCTCCTGATAACTTTAGCCTTCAGGCAAAAGGCAATTTTGTATCACAGAAACACTATTTTATTTTATTTTATTTTATTTTATTTTATTTTATTTTATTTTATTTTATTTTATTTTATTTTATTTTATTTTATTTTATTTTATTTTATTTTATTTTATTTTATTTTATTTTATTTTACTAGAAAGTACTTCAGAATGTATTTGTATATATGATCCTTGTACATCTGAATGCTGACTTATGATGAATTATATCATACTGATAAATTGTCCTCTTTGCAAGATGTAGCATAGCTTTCACAGACTGATACCAATTTAAATAAAAAAGCACTTACCTTTCAACTTAAAAGAGAAAATAGACATATTCTGAAAGATAATTACATAGTATTTGTAGTCGTTTGCTGTCATTTTGTTAATGACATATATAAATGGTAAAAATGACCATACATTCACATTCACATAAATACAATCATCTTACAATGACCACCATTGTCTTGTGACCCAAAAATCACAGATAGTATTAAAGCATTCCAGACAAGTAAAGAATTCCCTGGAATTACAGGAAAGATTAGCAGAATAAACACTTCCAGCCTTTCCAGGCTCTCTTGCTAAGTTTGTTTAAATAAGAGAGAAGATGGAGACACTAAAAACAACTGGAGAAGTCACAAGTCTGACAGAACGCCCTTAACTGGACACTCCCTTCCCCAAAGTCTTCACATTAGCACAAGCATCAGTAGACTGTTGTTTGGTCGATCTTTTGGACTACATCTTCTCAGTTTACCATCCCTTATCAGCAAGAGGCCCAGGAATCCCAAGCCTGCTTGTTTCAAGTCTATTCTTTCCAACAGGCTCCCCAGAGCAGCTGCCATTTGCAGTTCTAGACAAAGGAACACATTATCACTTATGTTTTCAGCTCTCCTGAATCTTCCTCCGCCTTCAGTCTGAATCCCTAAGGAATCCTGACCTCTTCACTGTAAATTTGGACTGTAAAACACCTGATTTGTTTCTGTTTTACCTACTTGTCTGGTATGGTCCTTGGAGCATTTAAATTATGTTCGTGAGCATGATTGTAACAATAAAAAACATAAAAATAATAAAAGAGATATTTTAATTGCTTATGATAAAGTATTATTCCAGCAGACTGAATGAAATGTTACCTTTCTATGGCCGTGTTTTACTTCTGAAGAAGCCCAGAGATTGGATAATGTGGATAGATGCATACACAGTTTGTAATTACGAAAAGAGCTGTCAATAACACCCCACCACTGTCACTTTTATTGCCTGACTCCCCCTCCCATAACACCACCTCATTTGTAGCCATGGTAAGATGCCAAATTGCTTTATTTCCAAAGTGTACGACTACATTTAAAAAAAGCCTTTGTGTGCAATATATTCCACAGTGCTTACTCTCATTAGTATTGCCTCAGCATGCATGGATTCACGACCAGCATCCTTATTTCATATGGAGGCATCCTTTAAAGAAATTGGATGCTGGAGGGTCTATACATCAATGTTATGATGCTGTATTTTTCACGAAATCTGTAAATAAGGTCAACACGATAGGGATATTCCAGATGACAGAATCTCTAATAGTTTTTGAGGAGCAGCCTGTTTCCCTTTAAAAAGTCAATTTGCTTTCAACCCATGCCTATTAAAAAGTGTACTTTGTCTAGCAGGGGCAAAGCACAATTCCAGCAGTTTTCATGGCTCTGGGTAAATATTGCTGGGGTGATGTATGCAAGGCTAGGTACCCACAGCTGGGGAGGGACAGTAATGAGGACTCTGGATCATTGCAAGTGGCTTTGTTTGACTCTGTGTTTTAGGGTCTCAAACATGATGAATTCATAACTGAGGTAGTATGGCAAGACAGAATAAACAGCAGCGTTGGCCTTGTGAGAGCTGCACTTTAGAGAGCCAAGAATGCCATTGCTGTTGCTATGCATGAAAATTTAAATAGCTTAAGCTTCTTCCAAGACTTTGGATGCAATCCTGACTCCCTGGGAATCATTGACTTCAGCAAATGGAAGGTCAGACTGTTTCACAAGAGGGATTTGTAGATTCTCCTCCCTGCCCCTGCCATCAGAGCCCACTACATAAAAAGGCCTTGAGCTCAGGTCAGGAGTACCAATAGGATTCAGGCCTCCAGTGGCTGAAAGTCACCACAAGTGGGCAACTGACAAGTAAATTGGGGGGGTGAAACTAATTCCTGGTGAACATGTGTCCACTGTACAGAAATAACCACTGTAAAGAGAGTGGTAACAAAGGGGAGAAACAAAAACTAATTGGAAAAGAATACAGAGGAGGGAAGTAAGAAAGCAGTTATAAAGGGAATCAAATGAGGCAAGCAAAACCAGAGCAAAAAGCAGTCCAGATATTCAGGCCAACATCATCCTTTGTCTTAGCTAGAACACAGAAAATGAAAAGAGGAAAACTGAATTAACATGAACAAAACTGAATAGAATTAAAGCAACCAGAAAAAGACAAAATAAATGAGATTATTTATAACTATGGGGATGTAGTTGTGCATCACACACCTGCTTTCTGTCCCATTCTTATAATGTTCTCTCTCTTCTGTCACTGATTGACTTGGATCCTGTAACTGTCCCCAGAGCACAGGACTTTGGAACAACAGGTTACCAAAAATGGGTTAGCAATAATAACAGGAAAGGTTTGTGTTTCTGCTGATGAATTCTCATTGTACTGATCAGTTAGTCCATAGCAACTTAAGAAGTGGTTTCTTTCAAGAAACAAATGATCAGACAGTGGACACTGAATCTTTAAATTATCCTAATCTACTTTTATTTACAGTCCCTTTTGACAACTCTCAATTTTCCTTTTTTTCCATCCTAATCCAAAACATCTTACTCCTAAGAATGGAAAGTGAATTTAAGTTCTGTTTCTTTCTTTCAAGATTTTATCTGCCGGCTCAGGCTCTGCCTGTGAGCCCATCCCAAACTGTTTATGTTCCTTTTGTTCCGAGGTGCAGCCACATGTTTCGGGACCATTCAGGTGGGGAACTCGCCTGCTGGGTCCTGGAGCCAGCGTGACTGGCATTTCCCTTCCACACCAAAGAAGCCACATAATCACTTTGTCACTTCCATGGCACCTATTTTACTGCAAAGGACTTTCCCTTTTAGAGAATCCCCCTAATTCCTTGATTGCAGTCTACTAAAGACCACTTGTTTTGCGGCACTAATTAGCCCTGGAGTTTATACAACCCTTTGGAGGAGGAAGATCTTTATGAAACAGGCAGAATTTGTTTCACAGGATAAATGTCTCCCCTATATCTTTGGCAGCAATATCCCATATCGTCGGCGCAGTCAGCTGAGTCTATTGCCACCAACATCCCCAAAGGAATGTGGGAGCTTAAGCTCAGTGGTCGGCGCATTATAGTGGAGAAAGGCACGGAGAGAATAGTTAGCCCACAAAGAAACTATTAGTGGCATTAGCAGAAATTAGCCACATTAGTGGCACCACTCAATCCCTTGTGTGCTGTGGATTTCAGGATTCCCACTGTGACATGTATTCACTCATCCCTTGCTCCTGAGAAAGTGTCTCAGGTTTTCATTCATACCTTCCATACACTAAATCTTACAAGCTTACACAGTCTGCTATGCAATTTTACCAAAGAGTCAGCAACTTTAGGCAGGGTCTGAAGTTATCATTCCACATTCATTCTTGTATGATTATTGCTTCTGGTTCATCAAAATCAAGCAATTTTCCTGCCTAACCCTTCCCTACCTAATCTTTCCCTTGTTTGTGATAGAATGCAGCTTCAACTCCAAGAAGGCCAAAAAAGTACCCACACCATGACTGAGATTTGAACCCACCTCCCTGGGCATTCAAATGCATTTTAGCACTGTCATGTAATGTCTCATTCATCACGGTGTAGTTGGTGTTTATTAGAGGAATATAGGAATTTGTCCTCCATAGCAGGCTATTTCCTAGACAATCAAACAAGTGCCAGGCTGTTATCTGTCAGTCCTTCCACCTTTCATCATCTTCTGGCAGAGATTAACCACAGGCACAATGACAAAGAATAGTCTGTGACTTGCTAATGCTTTTAACCATCCATATCAGTAGCAAAGGAATGTTGGCAAATACAAGTTTACTCTTGCAAAAGTTGTTGCTGAAGTTAATATTCCCATGGAGCACAGGAATAAAGACACAGTATCTGGCAAAGTTATAGTGCTGAACAGAGTCAAGGGTCCTGAATTCTACTATAGCTGTCTCTGACTTATTTTGGGTGATTTTCTCAAATAAAATCAAATAATACCTTTTTCTTGAATCTCTCTGTGTTTGAACAATCCTTCAGCACCTTTTAAAGTTCATGGGCATCTGCGGTTAAGAAGTACTAAACATCTGTACTATAAGTTGATTGGAACAAACATGTCCTGGTGTCAAAATCCCAAGCTTTATTTTAAACAAAGCTTGGGAGAAAAAGCTGTTACACAATTATTAAAGTCAAATGGAATTCTTTCAAAAAGCATCATGTCTGATTGAGATGACTGGTATTCAGTATTTTATCTGTAATTCAGTCAAATAAAGAAGTCTTTGGCTCGTATGTCTTTTTATGCACTAACAAAAAATATATTTTAAAGTCTTACCCTGATACTAGTTCAGTCTTTGTTGGCATTTGGTATTAGATTTCCTAATGTATCTCTTGGAGCTCTTCCAAAGAAGGAAAGAAGGAGAGAGAGAAGAGGGGGCAGAGAGAGAAGAAATAAAGAGAGAAAGAATATTTGATTTATGCTATTTTTTTGTTTTAATCACGTCTCTCTAAAATAACATGCAATGAACTACAGGGTTTCAGTGGTAAATGCTGAAATATTATAAGCAGTTCAAATGGCTGTGGATTCTTCCCATCTGTCATGGACTGCAACTGAGCACTATAACAGAAAAGTGATATTAGTTTCAAACCAAAAATAAATCATCAAGCCAAGTCTGTATGTCTAATCCTACCTACACTGCCCTACCAGTGACCTCACCATGGCCAGGACAAATCATATTCTGTAGGGAATTCATAAATTCATTCTTCATGCTAGCTCATTTTGGGTCTCTTTGTGGGGAAAAAGAAAATCTCAGATCCCTCACACTGAACCCACAACATTAATGTTTCAGACTTTGGAAATGCTAAGCTTCTCTCTACCCCAGTCCAGCCAGACTGGTTTCACACTGAAAATCTCTGAAATTGTCTACTAGGACATTATAAGGGCTAAGGAATTAGCAGTTGATGCCTGTCCCTGAAGCATTCATGTAAATGGGGAAAACATGGACAGACATGGATAACAAACAGGGAGATTGCATTTTACAGATACAAGAGTAAGTGCAAAGATAATTTCTGCATGTGTTTAGCATCCTCTTCCAAGGCCTAAGCAGGTGCACTTACAGGAATAGTAAAATTCACTGAATTCTGTTACATAGGGCAAGATCAAAGCTGCTCCTTTTCCACACAATTAATTCAGATTAGATTAATTTTTGAAGTTAGATTCATCCTGCTATAATCTTTGTGTCAAATGACATCCATTATGTATAATCTTCATTCATACATGAAAATGGCCTGATTAGTTCATGCTGCTTGTTTGAGAAAGACAGCACCAAACAAACCCAGCAACTGGAACCTATTGGTGGAAGAAAACATCATTCTTATTTTAAGAAGATCTCATCAATAGTCCAGAAAAAGGAAGTGAAAAGATGTTCTGCACAGTGGGCTACTATATGAAAACAAAGTATTTATGCTGTATTGCCTTGCTCTAAGACATGTATTTTAGAGTGGGAAAACAGTAAGGTTTCTTGCAGATGGCAAATAAAATCACAGATATACAGAATATCGGAAGTAAAACAGGCTTAAAGTATCTTTTGTGCCTGAAAACACAAGTGCCCTAAAGAACAGGCCTTAAAAAAGTCTTTATGTGACAGGGTCCAAGGCCATACAAGATGTTTGTGTTTGAATCTGGGAAAGGACTCAGGCTTCCCAGATCCACATCTTAAACAAACGATTCGCCTTTGTTTGCTTCTGAAAATGCTAATTTGCACATACAAATTACCAGTGTGCACCTATGACCATACATGTTTGTGAGGGCAAATTTAGAGATTGCTTTCCCAAAGCTAACTCATGAATCCAAACTTACAAGAAAGTCTCCACACAAAAGATAAGTTTCTGAAGATAAAGGATCACAATTTCTAATCAGTTTCATTGATGTTCAGCGTTTCTTGTCACCATGGTAACCTGCACACACAATAAATGGTGTTTTGTTTAATCAGTCATGAGAAAGAAGTCTGGGCATGGTGAATCAGACTGAATCAGAAACAGTTTCCTTTACTACCCTAATCAAAATAACTTCAGTGGAACTATAGGACAATTCCAATCAGCAAGACAGGATCAGGCTGGGAAACTCAGATCTCAGCCCTGTTTTCAGACACTCCCAGAAGCTCAGATGAAAGTTTTACTTCTTTTTCAAAGGCAGGAGTTTCTGCAGGATGGGATTAGTTCATAGTTCAGATTTTATCTTACTTATACCGTAGGTAGCTTGCAGAAGGCTGAAGTCCACCAGAGGCAATAGATGTTCAGAGCCAAAAAAATCAAAATTATTTCAGGCTCACATAGAGTTCTCTCACTTAAAAAAATACATGAGAAAATAATTCTTAAATTGGGAAAATGTCCCAGACTTAAGAACAATGGTAATAAAATTTTCTTACTCCAAGTCAAAGCTTTAAGGCATCGATGGCTGACATCTGCTTTGTACCAGAAGAAAAAAAATATAATTAGTATATAGTTACACATTTTTAGATAGAAAAATTAAAATCATGTAAACTAAAAGGCATTGAGGAATAGGGAGGTTTCTGACATTCTCAGAAAACAAGTATAAAAGTGGCACTCACGTGGCTGGCCCTAAACCAGTTGTAGAGTGGAAAAGGATTACCTTTGATGTATGAAGATCAAAACCCTCCTTTTTTTCAGGTAATAAGATCTCTCTTGGATGGATTTCAGTAATATGAACATGTTTTCCATGGCATGGTAATAAAAATAAAACAATGCAATAAAACCACATCTAGGACTAAGTCAGTCACTCTTGAATTCCTAGTGGAATGTCAAACAAACTCACAGTTGGTGTTAACAGTTTCTAATGTAACACTGATATGCAAAGGAAAATTACAAAAGCAATGTGAGTAGTAAGACTTAAAATAATTTTGTGGCTCTGGTGACATCATAACAAGCTTGATCAAGTGGCCTGTGATATGCCACAACTGTAACAATTTTTTCCAGAATTTCAGTTTTTAACGGAGCTTTGGAAGGAGTATTACAAAGTTTTTCTTTGTCTCAGTTTTCAATTCCTGCTCAGGCTTTACCATGTACTTTTTATTCCTATCTCTTTCTAATTGTGCCTTCCCTCCCGGAGGCACTAAAACCCAATCTCAACGTTATCAGAGCCATTGCTTTCATCATATTTTCACAAGTAACTAACCTTTTCTTCAAAGCAAACAAAAATTATTTTGATTGAGTACTTTATCCTAGAATGTTCAAGTACTGCTAATTTCAACATATTAGAGAACATTTCAATGCAAACACTTTAGAGATAGGTAAGAGAAAAACAGAGGCTCAATGTGAGAGAGTGGGAGAAGTAGGAACAAGACCCTGTAATTCTAAAAGTGGGAACCCTTTCTACCCACTGAGTAGAATTTTTCATAGTGGATTTTGAACTTCTGGGGCACTTCTGTTCAAGGCAGGACAAGTGGAAGTGAGGGCTATCAACTGCCATGCCAAAGCCAAGGAGAAACACAAGTGCAGAAAAAATTACTGTGGCTATCAAATTTGCATTCCTCATGGACGGCACCTTGGAAATAACAGCACACTGAACTGTTTTGTTTTAACACATTTGTAATGGGTTGTTTCCAGTGAATGCTACATATTATGAAAGACAGCTCAGCCAAATAAAAGTGCTATTTTCTGTCTTTTGTTTAGGTCCTGCTGTGGCTCCCATTGGTATCAGGCGTGCAAACGCAGGGAAACACCTGTACATTTACTCATTTCATCTATTCAGTACAGTCACAGAAACAAGTTTCCACTGCACTCTTTGCTTTTTACCCAATTTTCCGTCTGAGCTGGCAGAAGATCAAGAAGGTCAAATGATTTGCTCGGGATCACATAATGAGTCAGAATCTTAAGCCCAGATTAAACGCAGGACAGTCTCTGGCTCCAGTGCACGGGACTTGCCTACTCAGTAAACCACACGAGTTCCAGCTGTTTTCCCTCCTCGCATGAACAGAATATGAGGAAGTTTGTAGAGAATCTGTCTAAAGCAGAAAATCACCCAGCAGCAGGCTTTCTGCAGTGAAATGCTGGGTTTAAGGCTGGGTTAAATCAATACCCAGAACTGTGTTCCATCTAGTACTGTACTTTCTATTTCTTATCCCCTTCAAATATCTGTCTTATCCGAGAAATAAGGAAAGGTTTTTTTAAATTTTTGTTATCACATGTAATTTCTGAAGAAAGAAACAAAGAAACAAAAAATATTTAACCACAGAGCATTTCCTGCAGACACTGGAGCTCATGCTTTTATTCATTTGGTACATGGAGAAGCTGCATCACTATTAGGTAAAATCACAGCAGAGAAGCCTAATCTAGATGAATTACAAGCAAGACTCAGTGTTTCAAATATTCACCACAGGTACAAATTAATCTTCACGGCAGAGTTAGAGAGCTCTTACAGGTTACTGAGGATTCCTGAAGGGAGTTAAGAGTACATATAATTTCTACTGGAGTAAGGAAGAGCATTAGGAATTATCACTGCAGCTTGGAGCTCTCAATTTTTTTAGCATCTTGTCTGAGTTAATAAATTTGAGCTTTAATTAGGTAAGGGCTGAAACTTATTTTGCATGGGAGACCACTATAATACCAAAATAACGGGGAGGTAGGGAATCTGATGCTACTCTGCCATCAACAGCAGCATAGAAAACCAAGGTACACTTCATGTAATTAATCAGTTATAGGGTTTATTTAAATTAAATACTATTCCTAGTAGGAATGCTGCTGGAGAAGAAACTATGTATGTCGCCAACAAAGAGACGAGGGACTCCTGATTTGTTCATCAGTGGTGTCAGTCTAAGTAACAATTTGAATGCTACACTGGTCACAGCTCCATCACTATTTGTTGTTTTACATGGAAGTAAGTGCCAGGTGATCCTGGAGCGGGTACAGGCCCCCTGTCTGAAAACAACAGTTTCTATTATGGGGTACAACAGATCTGTTACAGTAATTCCAAGTCCATCCACTAAAAATAGACATTTTGGCCAGTCCAGCTCTAACCACCTTGACTCTGCCAGACCCTCACCTCTCTGTAAAAGGCCATCCAAAGGCAAAGACCCAGGAACACTATAGGTATCTACCATAAGCTGGACTGTAGCTGGCCCTGAATTCCTCTGTCCTATCACCACTGTGATGTTCCTGTTACCAGCAAAATCCCACGTGCAGAAAGCAAATTGGTGGGAAGTCCTCCTCAAAGGAGATGCACATTCCTCTGGAGGAGGCACCTTGTATCCACATCCTAAGTATTGCTCTCTGCTCTGTGCTTGGTGTGCAGCTTCACCTCGGTTTCCATCAGTCACAAAACTGCTCCCTGCACATTGGTAGTGCAGACACTGAACTGCACCACTGAAGGACAGACACAGAGAAGCCACAGCTTAAAAGAATGCCCTAAATATAGACACACCCCACGTGATCCTGCTCTAGGATGCTCACACCCCAGAGGCTCTTTCTCATCTACCAACTAGATCATAACAATGCAGAACACAACTGTGAAGGTGCCAGCCCTCAGGAAATGCCAACAATCCCAATTCTAGCAATACGTGTCCCCTGAAACACAGACTGTCATGGATGTATTAAATATGTCCTACCTTGACATCCACCACAATGATGAATAAAGTTCAAGACGATTTATTTTAATCATATGGTGCTCCCCAGTTTGCTAGCAAGATGTACAAATTATTTTGTACACCTTTAAGGTAAAGGCTCTGTTTGACAGCTTCTTGGTTAGAACCTACAGAACTGGATCATAATGGTGACCCCCCACTCATCCATCCTAGAGCAGGAATATTCTGCATTGCTGACAGAGGCCTACAGAAGGAATTCCCTCGAGAAGGAGAATGTGCTTTCCTCTCCATGTTTATGTTGCACTTGTCTGACCTTATTTTCTCTAAAACAAAGGAAGATCACTGTGCATACCAATGTGTGTCTGCACCTCTCTTTGTGCTCCTCTGTGCATGTGTGTGTGTATATGTATAAATTTGCATATTAAAAGCTTGGCAGATTAATTCACTGTGTGCACGCTTTCTCCCAAGGAGCACGCCAAGCATCTGGCTTAATGTACAGTGGGAAGGGCCTCCAGGGATGAGCACAATACCTGAGTCTGCCTAGAACAAACCACCACCACTTCCACTCATGGAGGATGCTAACAGGGCCATGGCCCCCATCTGCTGCCAGCACACTTTCTTTTAGAAGTTACAAGATAAAGTCCAACTTTATAATTCCTTGTAAGTTCACACAAACAAAATTGACTCATAGGAAAGCTGTTGGAATTTAAAAGCTGTGAATATAAAAATATAAAGCTCAGATTAGCAGCTGACAATGGCCTGGTCAAATATGCACAAAGCTCTCAATCATATATTATGAATGTCAAGTAAAAGAAAATGTTAATTTTCTGATTCCTCTCACGGTTGTCTGTGACCCAGTTATTTCCATTAGTACTACTCACACCCTTAGTGAGACATTTACTTTGACAATCTGAATTTGTTTGAGCTGAAACTCACATCACATTATCATCTATCTGATAAACTCCTTTTTAAAAAACACAAGAGAGACAAGTACACTGATTAGAATACACTTTCTATTGGCAATTAATATCTCAGATATGAAGAAGATATACCTATTTTGCTCAGGCAAACTAGTTGGCCTGTTCATCAAACACAGACAGCTCCTTAGCTGTGATCAGAAACCCTAAATAGACAGGAAAATCAGTGGAAATTATTCTTATTACCTTACTGCAGCTTAAATGTAATTTCAATGCACTTAAGGGCCATTTTACATTGTTAGAGCTCTGCAAAGATTCCTTAATTGTAAATAAAAGCAACACCTGAATGTTCTAAATGCTTTTTCTTTTTAAATTAGTAATCATCTCTTCTAGGGACCTAATTAATCAAGCAACACAAACCAGATGAATATGTTCTTTCTTTTGCTCCAGAATAAACACTCTTCAGATTTAATAAAGTTATTCCGAATTCAGGCTGAATCAGGAAAGGAAGAGCAAGCCAGTTTTGACTTCACTCCATCTGCTACAGTGTTTGGAACACTCCGGATTCTATTGCATATAACACCTCCCTGTTTTGGTTCAGGCCTCAGCTGATGTAATTGTGGGTCACCGTGTGACCTTTAGCAGGAACCTTTGCCAATGTGACTTGGGTGTACCCTGAAGACACAAAAACAAGAAGTCAAATAAAAAGAACTTCGTAAGTATGGCAACTTCAAGTTCTCATGACCTCAGCAAATCTCATGATGCTTTGGAGGCTGACTGATGGGCAAGGGAAGCTTATACTTGCAGTTGGCAGTGCTGCTGATATTTTAGAAACGATGGCATCAGAAAGCCACTTTGATAAAATCTAGCACTCATAGCTGAGAGAGAGGCAAAGTGCCTTGCCTTCCAGAAGCTCCAGAATTGCCCAAAGAGGACAAATCTCCAGATGAACACCTGTGGGGACCCTTGCCAAAATGACCTGGCATTTCTGCTCTTGAAGAGATGGATCTGGAAGCTCACACTGACCCACCACAGCCATCCTCACAGAAACTCTGGTGTTTCTTTTTACAGTCAGGAAACAGCATTTCCTATTTCCTAAAAAAAATCTCTCCCGGAAGTGCTAGATTTCAGGATCATGTGTACCCAAGGATGTCCCTCCACTCTCCCTTCCTCTTCCAGGTAGAGGGGATAATACACATACACAGATGGACATCTTTACTTGCAGATACAGAGTATGATATTGGACCCAAATGATTACTATTTTATGCAAGATTTTACACACAGAATACCCTTAACTTTCATTATTAATGATTTTTTGTATCAGGCTCACAAAATTCAGTAATAGTTATGTCTGAAAGAAGTTTTCAGTTGTCCTCCAAGTGAAATAACGGATTTTTGAGCGACTGAGTTGTGCATCAAGAAACAAGAATTGTAAATAAGGAAGTACTTTGACTAGTGCAGAAGATTGATACAGCACCTGACAGCTTTCATTACGTAAACCTAATTTATTTCAGCAAACAAGTGACTGGAATCATGCATCATTTCTGAACGAGCTGACCCTCAGGTTTACATGGTTGGCTGATATGGGTTTGAAAACAGGAAACTCCAGCTGTAACACGAGTGACCCAGACAGCAAAAAGCTAGACACCAAACTAAATTGGAAGGCAGGAAGTCAAAGTTCATGCTCATACCACAAACAATACAAAAATAATGAAGTTCCTCTGAGATACATTTGGCAAAGCCAAATGTCATTGTGAAGCATAAAATATAAAAGAACGTATAATATAAATGTTTATAGAAAAACAGAGCAAAGAATTGCTGACAATTTTCCAACAGTGTTCCAAAGAGCTAATCTAGCTGCATACCTTTTCATAAACACTATATGTCCACTATAAACTGAGCACTGACAGGATGCCTAACTCCCTGAGGTTCTCTTTACTAGGACATTCAAAAGCCCTGGATTTTGATATCTTTATTCTTCGGTTTCCTAAACCTTGATTTCAGTTCCTTCTCAGCTCCCAGAATACTGCTAGAGTCCCTGCTCCGTTAGGCACTTTCTTCTGCTCCTCTGATACCCTATTGTAAAGCAATTTTTACTTCTCTGGGGACCTGCCTTAAGGCACTTGTGCGTTCTAGAGTCTTCCACAGGCTCACACAAAGCCTTCACAGCCCACATCCAGAAACATATCACATCCTGTTTGCATCAGAGCTCCCCAACGATTTCCCCAGCAGCTACACTTGGTCTGTTGCTGTTACCTCCCGGGACCACATTTCTACACAAACACGACAGAGCGGAGTGTTTGCGCCTACAGCAGAGCCAAGTTCTCATTTTGGGGACAGAATAAGCCAGTGAAGAAGAAAGTCTAACACCCAAGAGGGGTGAGCTCTGCAAGTCAGGGACAGCACTCCTGAAGCAAATGGAGAGATTTACATCTGAGCAACTGGGGGTGCTGGAGCCCTAATCTAGAGCTACACAGATCCCTGAAAGCAGGAGCTTGATTCTGCACCAGGCTGCAGCAGTTACACTCAAATCTTCCTAATTCCACTCTGCAGGAAACAATGGAAGTTTTAAATTTAATTTCATGTGCATTTAGTTTATCTGGGACTATAATTCATCCCTAGACTCCTGACTAGGTAATCTGTCAAATCATCAGCTATGTGTTCCAGCTTCAGGACTCCTCTGCGTCCTTGTGTCGTGTAACCAACCTCCCTTTGCTCCGATCTGTCCCACAGCCTTGCGCTCAAAACTTTGAAAGGTAATTTCTGCCTCTGTCTCTGAGAATAACCCTCATGCCCATTAGGTATAGAGATGGAAGAACTGATCCAACTGCACCCTGCATATCCTACAGAAAACACTTCTCTGCAGAACTCAGGCACTGGAGCCTGCAGACACAGCAGGTAAACTCTGCATTGTAAACGTCCGCAAGAGCCCACAGCTGATCTAACACTTCACCACACAAACAACGTCGGTATTTTCCACAAACCTTGCTCAGATGACTTTCTCTCTGAAGTTCCTTTTTAATCTGGTTTGCTTTTTTTTTGCTTTCCAACTTCTCTTGTTTATTCCCTTGCCTTCCTTACTACAATGAACCTCAAAAAATATTATCCTCTGTTAAAAGAGTGGCGATCAAGTCACTGCTGGGCTCAGCCATGCCCTAGTCACCTCCCAAAGCCAAGGGGCTTCAGCACATGCATGTCTTGTGGAACTGACTTCTGTTTAAGCACGTGGGTAAATTCTTTTAAATTGCATCACATGACAAAAAGGAAAACTGAAACAGGAAAGACTGAAATAAAAGACATGAATTTAAAAAAGCTTCCTTTTTATCGACTATCTCTTTCCATCAAAGGCTTGGCAATTGCTGTAAAAAAACATACTGTTAATTCACCTGACTGCTGTCAATACTGCAAACCATGTGAATTCAGAAACTTTCCAAAAGCTTTATTTCTGTTAATAGTTTCTGGTAACACAGAGGTCATTATCACATGCCACCATCATTAGTAACAATTTTATTCATAAGAGATGTCAAATCTCTTCAAGGAAAAGCAAAAACTACAATAATAATGAGTGAAGTTTCCTTTGTCATCAATATTTTGTAAATGCAAGATTAGGAGGCCTATAGGCTTGGGTGTGCATTTGGAAGATAATGTAGCATTTTGCATTTTGAAAATTTGTATACTAATTTTGAGATGATGGACCCATTCATCGAATGAAACTTTACTGCCACTATTTACTGCTAACTTTGCTATGACAACGCTGAACTGGGTTTGGTGATGCAATAGCAAGGAGAGAAACACAAGGCAGGAGTGTGGGACAAACTGGTACCTGCATGTACATTGATCTGCAGTGAAAATACAGATATGCAAACCTCTGAAAATCAAACACAACATTTTAATCGGGATATTCAAGGGCTGGCAATAATTTTAAAGCTACAAAGACTCAGGCTGAGCTTAACATGTAAAACAAATTGAAGACCATATTAAAGCAAACGAATATGCTGGAAAATATCTCAGTAATTATTCAGTGAAACTTAGTTTATCCCAATTAAACGCTAGCTTTGTATTTTTCAATAAATGCAATTAGCAGAGTTTCTGTGGTTTCTGTAAAACTTCTCTGATATATTTACAGTGCTTTAAAACTTTCTTGCACACAATTACCCTCAAGATAAAGAAGTCTACAAGTCTACAAGTCTTGAGGGAAAAAACTTGGAAAGCATTATCAAAAAGGATAAATGGATTTAATGACAGGTTTTGTTTTACTTATGCCTGATGTTTTTACATTTTGCAACCTAAATTGTGACACAGCTTCAATTTGTTTCCTCACTCAAGTAATTGAAGTTGCAATACTGTTTCCTGAATTTGCAAATTCAATTTGCTCATTCTTCTCCTGAGACTCATCTTTCCTCTTCATAGCGAAGGTTAACAGAATCAGTCAAATATGTCTTATCTGTGTCCCAGATTAGATCAGCAAGAACTAATAGAGAATGTTCTGTGCCTCACCTGGTTTGACATAAGGGGATTAGAAGTGTTTAGAAAGGGAAAATAATTATTATCCTCTGTGTTTAATTGTGATGATAGGTTACTTATGATCACTTCAGGGTGGGGGAAAAAAGCTTTTTGGTACATATTTACAGCAGTTTCTAATAATGATTTTCTAATTCTAAAGATCTGTATGCATGAAGTGTACAGAACGTGTGACTCCAGGGTGAAAGTTGTATCAACATTACACTGCAGAGAGCCTTGGTGCAGCACTGAACAGGTACACAGAGTGGATTCCAGACCTATTTGTACTCAGAGGTATCTTAGGACATTGCACAGAATATTCTATATGAATATAAATGTTTGATTTCCTCTCACAAAGGGAGTGGCTTAGTTATGATTCAATACTGTTGAATAGTTAGGGCAGTCTTTTGCACATACACAACCACACTGAGATACCACATGCACTATGATTTATCATCTACCCTCCAGCATTCACGTGCAGTGTGCTTCATTATTTATCCCTGTACATGCTCATGTATTCACACACACTCACCTTAGACCACTGATGGCTGTCAGCTTTTGCGCTATCTCAAAAAAAAATAAACATTATTTTGCTCTCTCTAAAACCATTTCACAGCAAGTTCAGTGTGTGCAGCAGACAACTCTCTCAGGCCACTTACAGTTGCTTCTTACCATAGGCCTTGGGCTACTCAGTGGCAAGGAAACTTCACCTGCAGCCAGTTTTTCTACCTCAACACCCACACCCACATCCTCCTATCCTCTTACAAACTCGTGTAAGGAAGCTCTCAGCCAAGTCCTGCTGTAGGGGCACTCCTGTGACACAGCAGGACTGTGCTAACAGGGAGCACAGCCCCTTTTGCTATTCTTAAGGAAAATCACGTGTCTCTCTTTTCCACAAGGCAGCTTGATTCGAACCCAGCATCTTCAAACGATACAAACATGCCTGTCCATCACTTGACCAAATGGAGCAATTCAATAACTAGCAGATGTGCAAACAAGCTCTCAGAGCATTGACTGGTGCGTCCCCCAGTAAACGCTGCTCTGCATGGCCTGGGACCACAGCAGTTCTGCTGAAGTTACCTGAAGAATAGGATCAGGCAAAGTGTAAATACTTACAGCAGGAAAAAGTGATTTGCAAGAGGCCAGCTTAGACTTCCCCACTCAAAGCAATGGGAATAGGTACTTTTCCATGAACTGAACAATAATAGTTCAACTTGGAGGTGTGCATCTACATAAATGGTACTGAAAATAAAATCTGATGGCATTTTTAATTAGTTGAGCAGCTTTATGTGACTTTTTCTGTTACATAACATGAAAAAAAAATCCAAGTGCACATATGCATTGCCAAATTTTTTTATCTCACTCTTCCTTACTTTATTTCTCTCTGTATCCTTCCAGATAAGGAAATTGGGTATAAATTCAAAACTAATCTCTGTTAACTGCAGAAAACAGCAAAGATCTTGCTTCTGCTCTGGTATCTGAAATGGAATAGACCATTCCTGGGCATGTGCACAGCACAAAGCACACTTCTCTGCTGGCTCCAACTCCCAGCAAAGACCACTCAGGAGACAGAAAAGGAGCAGAAATGTGAAGCAGTAGGTATTTAACAGCAATGCTTAAACAGCATCGGTATGTTATTTTGCTCTGATCTGAGAGTGAAATGTTTTCAGTAGAGAGAGTTTGGAGCTGCTCTTTTTCAAGGACAGGGAGGAGAGTTTTTCTAAGTTATTAAATCAGAGGAACTAAGCTCTCCAGGCACACAGAACAAGATCAGATGTGTCCAACAGCTCTTCTTCACATGTGCTGTACCCATCAAAGGATGAGGAGGCCCAACCTGCCAAACAAATGTTTTATATTGAGCTGGAGGGTTCCAAATGTCTCACAACAGTGTCAGATAAACAAAAGGAGACACGAGAAGGTGACAGGGAAGCTCTCACTGAAGTGTTGCTTCTGTTTCGAAGATGAGTGACAGACAAAGAACTTTCCCCCACTTAACAACAAAAAGAAATCTCAGACTACTCGAGTCAGACATGCAGAAATATCAATGTTCTGCGAAATCTTTTCTAAGATAAAGTACACAAATCTATTTCTGGTTTAAAGAGAAACCCAATCAAAATAGCATAAATTATGCTTCCGATTGTAACTTTTAATAAGAAAATCAATACCACGGTAATAACATTTCAATAATTTCATTAAATATTAAACTTTACTGACCACAGAGATTGCCCACTTACCAGTTTAATTTCTTTTCTGCTAGAAAATAATTGTATCAGATAGGTATTGATTGGCCAGTAACAATTCACATAATGAATGTAATAAATATACATTTAGCTCCATGCAAAATTACTATAAAACAAATCTTCCCAGAAGAGGCATGAGATGGCACAATTATAGAAACAAGAGACAACCAGCAGAATATCCATTTTTTTCTGTGATGGATATTGATTTACAATACAGTGGAAGAGCTGAAACTGCTGCCTGCTTTACCACAGTTCAAACTGCAGAAAAGCACCAGCCAGGGCCTGTCTCAGCACCCCACGAGAGGGTGGGGCAGCCTGGCATTGCAAAAGTCACTACACACATTTCCATCTTTGTTTTTTTTCCATGCTTTTGACTTTTTAAGTAAACTTATTGAGGGAGAAGTCAGCATGAACAGATCCCACAGCCCAATTAGAACCTGGGCATAAATGGGAAGTCTGTAAAGGCTGAAATGGAATAAATAAAAAGCTTTTTTATATATCACTGAAGAAATGAACTTGTTTCTTTTGATGGTTATAACAATTTTCCTAATTTAAAAAATATTCCTAGCACTTCCCTACTGTTTGAAGCCTACTCACGTCAATAAAGTTTCTGCTAATTTAAACCCATGTAAGGCAGAAATCAGACATCAGTGCCAATGTCCTTGCTCTGTAAATCAGCAAATTTCCCTCTCTACTAAAAGTGAGATTTCACAGTCAATTTAAGCTGATCTAAGACTGCACTGCTCCTGAACAGGGCAATCCAACTTCCTTTTATCTCCAGCTGCGTGTTCCCACCACTTCCCTTGTGTGGGCTCTAGAGATCATACAGCCAAAGGATAAACAAGATCAGCTCACTGATCCTACTGAAAACTAACACTGAAAATACTTCGTTTTCAGCCACTTTCCAAAGAGTTGAAAACACCCCTTTGTGTGCCAATCTACAGTTAACCCTTGCATAAATTGGTAGTGAAACTTCAGCATTAGACAGAAGCTGAAAAAAAGGAATTTATCAATAACTGAGTAACAAGTCAGATGTCACAAAAACTTGGCAGTCTGTCGCAGGCAATTACAATATTTTAAAAGAACTTATTTTTTTTCCAGTTTAGAAATCCTCAGTCTTCACAGATCCTAATATATAAGAAACAACAGTTAAAGTGAAACAAATTTCAGCAAAACACTAATTTTGCAAAATGTATTTCAAATCTACAAATATTTAGTTCACATGAGAAATACCATCCAAGGAAAAAATTCATCACAAAAATGTTGTCATTCTCCTCTTAATTTTTCTTTAGCCTTTTTCTTACCTGATAGTTTTAAAATTTTATGCCTTTTTAACCTGGCATTGGAGATTTTCATTTGTATTTTTTCAACAAATATTTTTTGCTAACTTTGCTTATAAAGCAATTAGGAAGATCTTTTTTCCCCTGTTTCAGTCTTTTGTGTTTGTTAGATTTTATCTGGACAGTATTGTGCTGATAAGCATACTGTTCCTTTCTGAGGTTTATTTTCTGCTGTTTCTGATTTTATCTATCTTCTAATGTGTGTTGCAAGATGAGACAGAGCATCTTTTATGGCAGCTAAATATACAGCAATAGAATAATGTGGGAAGAAAAGGTTGCTCCAATTAATTACATATACCATTAACTAGTGGTTTAATGTTTACATTAGACAGGCAATATGGATAAATAACATCATCCTAGATAAAAACGTAATCATTAATAATATCAAAATAATTGGCTGAGTTCTGAATTTTCAAAGCCAACAAGCTCAGAAGTGTAATCACTGTTTTCAGCCCTGTTCTGATGCTTGCATTTTATAAACACATATTTTTTAAACTTAAACATAGTCCTTGGAAGGATGGTAACCCATCTGATGAGGTCTCTATGCAGGTGGGATTCCCAAAAAGGACTTATTAAGAGCTTCCAAGTGTCCCCATGCAGCCAAAAGTAAATTACTATGAATTTACATCTATGAAGTCTGCTAAAACAAGATTTTTATTGCAGTCATAATTTTCATGCTGTAAGCATACAAATTAAGACAGGTAAATGTCTTTATTATAGGCCTTGTGAAAAACAATCAAACAGCAACATTTGGTAGATGCAGACCTAAACCTGATTTGAATTGAGGACTTAGAAGCCTTAGACAATCTGTCCTATTACTGTTCTCTGTAACATTTGACTTCTTAATGTGTTATCCTTTTGTAATGATATCATGAACTGGATTATCACCAATTGCTTGTGTGTGCAGCTCTGTGCACTGATTTGTATTTTTAATACAAAAGCCTCATTCACACACTGAAACATCAGCCACCATGTACAGATTGTAGAAGTTCTGGGCAGAGTGGTTCACCTTCAGTAGGAGCTCTGTGCCTAAACCTTTCCATGGTGCCCTCCCAAATCAACAGCTGGGGCAAAAAGGATTACATTCTTAAGAGTGGGCAACAGTCATCCACACACACAAATTATTAAAAGTGGGATCAGCCTTCTTTTAGGTTGATTATGGCCAGACAGGGATTCTTGGAGATTACTCAGTGACTCAGTAAACTCACTAAATGTGACAAGATGCTAAAACACTAATGGTTTCTATTCTGACCTTTTCTACTCTTTATCTTTTTGTCTGTTTTTTTATCATGTAACTTCTTAGGGAAGGAAATATTGCCTTCTTTTATGTTGGGAAATTGCCCAGAACGTTGCAGACACTACCCAAACAAGGAGTAACTAAAATAATAACAAAAAGAGGAGGAGGAGGAGGAGGCTTCCTTGACCCCATACCAGCATTGCCCTAAAGACTCCTATTAGACTTGATGGAATGGTAATGCAGCTTATTGCTTCAGCAAAATCGTCTGTAGTATATTGCACCAATGTAATTAATGCTATCAAAATTTACAGCAGAGAGGCTGCATTGCTGTGCAACCAAGAGATAACTGAACTTTTTGAGAGAGTCAGGTATGATAGTGAGTGTAGCTACTTAAAGATATACAAATACATACCTCTTGTGCTGTCTTGAGACGGAGTTAAAGAGATCTAGAGTTTCCTGTCAGTTCTGACTTCATAATCTCCAGTATGGCCCTGGTAGATAACTCTCTGTGCCCCCATCTCACCATCTGTAAAACAGAGATAGTGGTTGTCTGTGTCACTGCATTTGGACACCCACAAATAAAATGCTGCATAAGAGTTCAATACCTCTTTCTTAATAGAGAAATTAATTAATTAATGTTAATACCATTAACACACTCTTTCTCCCTAAATAAGGTCTCAAAGCAAAACCTTTCCCTTTGATCTTTTTTCTGCAACATGCCCTCTGCCAGTTCTCAACAACACATTTTAAGTAGTTTATGATAAAAAGGCCAATATAATGAAATAAACTCTGCAAATACCTAATTTTCCCTAGATTTGATGATGGAGATTCACTACTGTGATAGTATTTTTTAACCTTTATAATTTTCCAAAGTGCTCGTACCAGATTCTGTTAGTCCCTCATATTTCATGACATGTAGTTCAATTTATCTCCCATCTATGAAATATAGCATGAGCATGACATTTCAATTTTATAAACTTGCAGTGCTACACAAGCAATGCTGCCTTCCTGTATCATTAATACCAACATCATGATTCAGACCCATGGCCTGTAAGTCTTTCTTTTAGGTTAATTTATTGCAGCAACAAACCAATTTCTTTGCTTCCTTCTCCTATTTTATGTAACAGTGTAAAATTTGAAAAGCATATCAAAACTTCAGCTATCCTTAAAATTCTTTTAATATTTCCACAGTCTCAGATATGTGATTTTGCCATCAGCCTTGTGACTACTGGTGGGGCACCCCACTGGGACTTGTTTCATTTTCATTGATCCTTATGGATATTTGGTATATCAGATAGTAAAATAATTATTTGTATAGTTGTCAGAATCTCGCTCCTTGATTAAGAGTGGTCTTGCCTGTGTTGCATAGAAATGTGTACTATAAAAGAACACAGTTTCTATGGGAAAAAGAAGCTGTAGGTAGATTGATGAGATAGATGATAGACAGACAGACAGACAGACAGACAGATAGATCGATCGATCAAGACAGAATATGTGTTTAAATAAGCGATTCCTATTGAAAAAATTCCCATAAAATAAGTAGATGCAAAGGGATCTTTGTCCAAGGTTGTATTTGCAGCTCTGTTTCTGCTCCTCCCTCCAGCTACTGTACATCCTCCTGCTATCCACAGAACTTTTCTTGGGGAAAATGTCTTCAGAGTTCCATACTTTGGTGTGGTTTCAGTTCCAGTCCTGGGAAAAAGACATCTGATTCCACATCTGATTCCACATCAGAGACTGTTTCTCCCACAACCCAGCTTTCAGTTTTGTTTCTGATTCTGGACAGTATTAGCAAGAAAATGTTTAAAATTCTCATAAACTGACTGAGAGTTCCTTTGTTGTATTTGATAGCTTTCTCACTGAAAAATGCTGCAGATACAAGATTGCTAATATTAATAATTCTAAATGCCCATATGCAGAAAATGTGGGAATTTTTTCAGATCAGATCAAAATTACTCAAAATTTCTCCAGTTGGTGCTGGTTCAGACTATGATATGCATGGACTTGAACTTGTGAAATATCATTTTTTGTTGCAGGTTGTGACCTTATAAGACAAACAAGACTAGTAGCATTAATAATAAATGCAATTCTGATGGTTTTAATTAAGGAAATATGGCTGAATCCAGAACTAGTCACTTGGTATTGAGCATGTTCAGTGGCAAGTTTGTCTTAGTAAAGCTATCAAAAAGGGCTTAAAAAACTGATTTTAAAAATGGAAGAAATCAGGGGAGTTTATCCCCCAAGAGACTTTTTAAATAGAAGGCTTGATTAAGTGAAAATTAGTTAATGACTGCAAAAATATTTTTCAAGAAAATACTAAAATTAAATTTTAAAATGCAGATTAAGAGCTGGAAACAGGTTTAAACCTAAATTATTCTGCAAAACCTCTGTTAAAGGTTATCTGTACACACAATACAATGCAAATACAAATAATGCATTTCTATTAAGACAAAGCTATTCCATAGATACAAGTATAAAAGCGCATTTCCCTAAAAACACTCTCTGCAGTTCCTGGGACTTCAGAGCATGCCTGTTCCCTCAGCACATTCTTCAGGCACAATTAATGCATAGAAGACTGTAGCTCTGTTTATTGCTTTAATGTTTATGGCAGTTGCAGACAACGAAATTAAATATATTTGCATCAAAATTATGTTTAAAACAATAAGTTTGTAAATCCAAGCATTCAAAAGGATTGAAAATGGAAGAAATCTTTGGAAGAAAGAGAAGAAAATAAAGTTTGCTTGTCATGCTGGATTTGTTTCTAATCCCATCTATTGTATTACAATTCCAATCCACAAAAAAATTTAAATCTATAATTTATGGAAACATCTACAGCCTTAAGGTCATCATACAGAAATGCCATTATGGGGAATCTTGTAAAAACATTGCCAGCAGTACCTCTGCTGCTCTCCGTGGCTGGCATTTCAGCCAGCCTTCTGCAGCTCAGAGTCACAGTAACAAGATTTTGAAGTTTCAATCTCTTTAAAGGAGAAAAGCTGCTTTTTCATCCCTTTCTCCAAGCGTACAATATAATTGGCAAAGTATCAGGAATAATAAGACAACTGGTTGACACAAACCCCAGGAGGAACAGAGCAGCTTTTGTTCTGAGCTCTCATCAAAATCTTGGAAATCTTGCAATAGGAAATGTTGCTGGAATGTAGGTTCTTATTCAGAGTTCTGACATGTTAGGCCTGCAAGATCTGAAACCTCTTACCTGCTTCCATAATTATTGTACACCTTCCCTTTTGCTGCCTGCAGCCCAAACAGCTCTACACTTAAATATTTACATTTTTCTTTAGACAAAAGAAATAAATTTCATTTTCTATTAATGCATCATTATTTGAGAGAAAAAAGAGAAAGATTTGCACTTCTCTGTGCAAGCAATCTGTTTTTAAGTGTGCATTGACAGGTAATTCTCTAGAATTGAGTTACTCAACACATAACTCAAGAACTGAGTTACTTCCTTCTCATCAATGTAGTAGTTTAGAGGAGGGCACCACTCCATAAAAATGACTTGAACTGTTGTGGTTTTGCTCAGACTGTATCTGCTTACATATGATGCTAAGACTTCTGGGGAAGTATCTCAGAGAGGGTGAGAAGACTGAGCTGGATGTGTTCCCGTAAGGAAGCAGTTTGGTTTTTATTTGGTGCCTCTTATGCCTTTGAAAAACAGAGGGGAAAAAAGCAGATCTCTGAAGAGAAAATATTATTTTAACAAAGATTTCTCTGACAGAGAACTGATTGTATTACATTTGTTTCTACTACTGTTCAGGAGGGGAAAAAAGGTCTTTAATATAAATTACCCCAAGAAATACTCAGCTCAAGGGATAAGTTCAAATCAGTTTTCACTAATAGATGAAACCAAACACAGAAAAAGCCTTGAGGTAAGAAGCAGAAAAAGTGCCAGTGTGCAGGAGGTTTCGGATCAATTGATGTTGCCAACTGCCTTTTGATTATGTCAATGAACAGAAGATGCTCACCATGAACCACAGAAACCAGGATGCCATTTGTGGCAGGTCGATGGCATTTTCTCTTCTCATGTGACACCACACCAAGGCTTTATTTTTAGGTGGGTCTGTAATTAAGGGAAGTAGAACCTGCACACTTCAGGTTTCTTTCCCTTTCAAATCTCTACTCTCAAAAATACAGCAGACCTCCTTTCAGTAACACAATAAAGTTTTGTTTAAAATCAGAATTACTAGTTTCTATGTTTATTAAATCGAATGCATTGTCTATGTTTTTCTAAGATGCTGCCAATTTTTTTCCATTTTAACTTTGCCCTCTCATTTTCAATTTGAGTTACAATCTCTTACGTTAGAAACCTAAGGTCTGTGAGAGTTCATGTGCTGTATCCTGGCTGCAGAGTGTTCAGAAAATGGTCTCTGGTCACATGTGGTGTGAGCTTTCCTATAAAGCAATGAAAAGATGCTTATAAATCACAATCTATCACGTTCTTACAGGCCTCTGACAGATACAAACACGGGAACATCACAAACAAAAGAAAACTCTGGTGGGTCTCAGTTCTATATAAAAATTAATTTGACAATAGAGATGTATTTGGTTATCACTGGAACGTGTGTAGCTCCTTCTGCTTTCAGAATGAAGCTCCGGAGGGGATTTTTCAGGGTGGAGAGCTGAGGGAGAGGAACAAGAGGAGGAACAGGAGGTTTTATTGTGGAGCTGCAGTTGAGTAGTCAGTGGCAGCAGCTATTGCTTTACAAAGAAATCATGCCAACTGTAGCAAAAGGAAAAGAAAAATTACTCAAAACCTCGATTTCACTTCTTTGTTTTCATTCTATTCACCCATACTTGTACCTGCAACACAGAGTCACTGATTTCAGCTTTCTAGTTATTTTAGAAGCACTACAACGATGCCAACTGGTGTAACCAAGGGCTTTCAGTCAAACACAGAGAGAGGAACATTGTACAACTAAAAGTCAGTTAAACCGTTCCCCCAATTAACTGGTGCTGTGTAGCCCAAGGCTATAAAGTCCTGACTGGGCCAGCAAACTTTCAAGCCTGCATCCTGCCTATCTTCCTGCCGCAGGGAGCCTTTGTATGGGGCTCATTGTTACACAAAGCAGCTACTTCAGCAAAGGAATCACCGCAGGAATTTAAGCCTTATTTGAGGGGATTATCAGAAGTCGTTGTTTTGATGTTTCTTCATTTTCAAGGTTTAAGAGAAGGGATGCAAACCCAGGGTCCAGTTAATTGAACTACGTTGTGAATTCATTGCTTTTCATGTCAGCTCTGCTCTGTTTGTTGGTCCTCATTATTTTTTAATTCATTTATATTTTTGACAGACTACCCATGTTTCCTTTTCATGAGAAACCTCAGAATTTTTCCCTAACCGATAGGTAATTTTCTTTGCAGACAACCACAGATGGGCACTGTTAACTCTGAAGTCATTCAATTTGGATGTATACTACAAAATAGGGAATTTCTGCCTAAGCTACATATTTATTTCCCCCTGGCTTGATAATTTATTACATGCAAACATTTCTTCTCACCTCAGATACAGACATTTCTATTTGGATTGTAGAGATAAAACCATAATACAAATCTAAGTAAAATGTGAGGTTTGTCCTAGTTGGTAAAACCTTTTCTACCTTGGTCAGAAAAAGAGCTGTTTTTCATTGATTCTTTGGAAATTTACTACAGGAATTCATAGACTAATGATCTGAGGAGTCCTATTTTCTGTGTCTACATGTATAATCAATGTTTAGAAGCATATTTAGTTAAACCTTCAAACCAGTGCAAACCGCTGGAAGTCCATCATCATCTGTATGTTCAGTCCTCTCCATTCCCCTCATCAGGGCATTCAGTTAGCTTAAATTATTTGTTCTCCATGTCCAAGCTCTCCCTCAGTGTCGTTTAAATGAGGGACCATTTCATGCTGTGTGATCTCAACTTCCCTTGATGACAGCTCTATCCTACTGGAACTATGAAACTGTCAACATCAAGAGCAAAATTTAGGTGTGCAGAAGACAAAAATGGCTCAGCATCTATGCCACAAACTCTTTCAATAGAGGTCAGCAACTCCACCGTCTATGGGGAAAACTGCAAAGCTCAATATTTCTATCAAACAGCCCATAATATGGCTAAAAGTTTCTTGCTGGTTGAAAGCAAAAGAAAAGTATTTTGTACATCTTGTAGTTTCAGAAAATGGATAGAATACTATCATGACAGACATGGAATAAGACAACAGATCACCTTGATTTAGTAGAGGGGAAAGGTGTGCAAGGTCAGCCTTTGGAGAGGAATGCCTTGTAGTAAACTGAGGTGCCATCAGGTGACTTTGTGACTGTGACACTTCAGTGTCTCCTCTTCTTAGGCACAGTATCGCCACAGTCACTGTAAGGTGATTTGAGGTCACCTTTATCAACAGATCAAACCCAAAGTTGGTTGTTGTTTTTTTTTGTTGTTCTGGGGGTTTTGTCCTCCTAAAAAACCCCAACAGCCTAACTAACTAAAGAAACATTCACTTATTATTCATGTTTCCTAACTCAGCCGATATGCTATGAGATCCTCTGGTATTCAAGGTTTTCCTGCAGTCAAGTACACAATGTGTTATCTTCTTTTCAAAAAGCATTCCCTGCTGCAGTGGCAGGGAAATGGTTTGCCTGGAGTCACCCAGCACATGAAAAGTAGAGCCATTATCAAAACCCTGGAGCCTCCACTGACAAGTTCTGTGTAGCAAGGACGGGAGTGTAGTTTCTCTCTAGGTAAATTAAAACGTTGTGGTTTATGTCAATAGAAATATGGGAATTTCTACACTGCATTAGGCCCTAGCACATATTACCTTCATTTGTCAGTGGCCAGCAGGAGAAAATGTAACCACCCCCTCACCCAGCTGATAAATGTTTTGCTTTTTCCCCTCATCCCAGCCATTATATTTTCCATGGATCTCTCAAAATGCATTTTTACATTACTGGTAAGAAGATCTAATGGCTTGTCCCACTAATGTCAGCCTTGATCCTAGCAGTATAATCCCACCATTTCCCTTGCATGGGCTCCAATTCCACAATGAACCAACTCAGGGAACTAAGACATCAGATTAACCCTAACAAGAAAAAAAGGGAACAGCCATCTATCCTTTTTCTGCCTGAAACTTACCGTTATGGGAGCAGATATTACAGATTGCAATAGCTCTGGATATATACAATATTTTAATAAGCATCTCCTCCTTTCTGGAATCCCTGTCCATTTTCAGGTCCAGCAATCTGAAAATCACAGCAGTGCTCCCAACACACCAGGGCAGTGACCTCCCTCTGCCACTGGCGCTCAGGCACCCCAGCTGTGTGACTTCCCCAGCCAAAGAGCAATAGGTCACAACTATATTAAGTTCATTGACTGTCCCCTTATTTTAGTCTTGTAAAATTAGAAGACAATAAGCTCCTCCTCTGTTTTCTCTAGGCCATTCATTATTTTATAGTTTGCCCCCCTGTTATTCATGTTTGTTCAGAACTAACAGTGTCAGCTTTTTTTGCCCAGGCCCTTGCCCTGAAGAGTCTCATTACTCATTCCTGGGTGGCTCCCCTGACAGGGACAACCAAAGAAATATTTCAGAGATTTCAAAATGCACTGCATTTACTCACAACATTGTCACTCATTTTCATGAGTCACTTCATTCCAGGAGCTTGATTCTGTATTACTTTCCTGTTCATGGGTTAATTTGATTACAGGTAAAGCTGATACAAAATGTAACTATTCTTACGAAACAATATTTTACACCCATTCTTTATTGATATAAATTATAGTATCAAGTAAACTGGAAAAGAAAATCCAACCTAGAAAAATACAAGCATATTAATTAAAACATACTGTCTGTCCCTTACTAAATTATACATTTCTAAATCTTTTAGAGGCATGCCTTTTCAAACAACTCAGGGGATTTGCAGTTGCCTACCCAGCTTTTCATTTCTAGGTCACTTGTTAAATCTACCCCAGGTCAGCTCTGACTGAAAATTATTACTGTCTGGCAGCTGGTTTGTAGTCTACATAAAATGAATTAGTGGTTTCATTCCACTTCTTAATGGACAAGTGGCCCCATCTTACACTTCGACCTGAGTGACACCCCATTGACTACTGCAGGGAAAGAACTAAATAAACTCTTTTTATTCTGTAGGTAGGTCCTCATGGTTAGCAATGAAACTGGTGGGACTCTCAGAACTATTATAACACTGCTCTACAGAAAATAAAGCCCTCCATCTATGGAAATCCTGCACTCAGAGCAAATAAAATGCTGTTTTGGTGAGTTGTTCTGGTGATTATTTTGGTCCTTTGGCATGTGGGTCAGAGAGGAATACGCTACAAGTTGTCCTCTGTTACAGTTAAAAGGAAAGTTGTCCCCTCCACACCATTGCACAGTTCAGAAGGCAGAGATGTGTACATGTTCTTCCATATGCAAGCAAGGAATCACAGGAATAACCCACAAAGGTTCCCTGTGTAATAGTAGTAGAAAGAAAACTGGTATTTGATAGAGGTAAAAATACATTTAAAATGTTTTAGTAATAACATAGTTGACAAACAGACAAAGAGATTTGCTGTTTAACAGCAAGAGATGGAAATGATAACATCATCTGTATTTGACTTCTAATTGTGCTCTCCTTGTCCTGAAAACTGCCAACCTTACGCTTTCACACACATTGCATTCCTTTCTTTTTAGACACAAGCACAAAGGCACCAACATGTATTATTAAAGAACTTTGTGTCTGCCTATTTGTATTTAAAATATTTCTCACAGATATAAAGTGTAAGTCCATTATTTTCTCTAGTTTCTCTTGTCTTTTTTTCCTTGGATGATAAATAAGTCTGTGTGACTCTGGTACTATCCCTGTCTGTACTGAGCTAGGACAAATTTCTCCTAAGGCCCCCATTTTTGTCTCCATTTTCATTTGTCATTCTGCTCAGCCTGCAGCAATTCAAACAGACCTGCTCCTTGACTGAGAAATCTTCACCTCTTCCCATGCACCAGGATAAGGTTGCTTTTCTATGCTTTTGTGACAACTGAAAATAAAAAAGAGGGACTATCAACTTCATCTGTCACCATCTTTTCATGCTCTTGTCCCTCAGTGACCCCATTGTCCCTGTTCCTGTTTATTTGCTTCTTCTGAACTTATTGTTCATCTTTCTTCTTTGCTGTCCTCGCTCTCTTCACTGTTTAACCTGAAGCAGCCCTCATTCCACAAGAAAAAGCTGTTGCCATCAAGGTGATTTCTCCACCTTGGGGACAACAGCAGGATTCTGGCTGTGCTTGGCTCCACACTCCTTTCACAACTGACCACATTACTGTTGTGAAAAGCTGATGCATAAGACAGTGTGATCCTGGGGAGGTTACACCTCTGCTACCAGCACTTGCAAGTACATTATTGAGCTGATATTCCTCCTTCTGTTATTTCATGTATGATATTCTGTGTTGGACAACCTGTTCTGGGATGACTGTACGTGTATAACATTGTATATACAGCTTTATTTTCACGTTTCCCTTTCATCCCTTACCATGAATTTACTGCCTTTTAAGTTTTATTCTGTGGTCCCTGCTCACAAGTTATCTCTCCGAGATGGAATCTACCTGTACAGGAAGTGGTTTCTATGTCATGAATATTACAAAGAATCAAGGCAGACTTGCCAGTGTTTTGTTACCCAGAACTAAGAGCTTTTTCAAGGACTTTACATTAAAGACTGGGCATGAGGCCAGTTAAACACTCACTGCCATTTCTTGTCCATCTGTTCCTGACTGGGGTGTAAGAAGCTGCACGAGTTTTGCTTTGCAATCAATTAGATATTACCTAGAAGTAGAGACAAGCTGTTGTTCTTCATTACATTACTTCTATTTCATTGTGTACATCCAATTTATAAGAACAGACACAAATGAATATGCAAATTAGACACAGTATTTAAAATCAAAAGATAGATTCTGGTAGCATCCAAGCTACCATAATTAACAAAACCAACTTTCCAAAGGATTTGTGATTACGGTTGCATTTCCTAATATCTAACATAATGCACTCAAAGTATTTGCTGTTTAGAGTGCAGCCTTTCCCTTAGTTGGGTACTAATTTAAAAATCAAAGTCTAAGAACACAATTAAAACTTGGTTTTACCATGTCAGGCACCGACCTTCTCCTGACCCCCAGATTCTGGCTCAGTATGTTTACATTTTGCTTTTACTTGCCTCTTCTTGCCTTTGATTTCTACCTTTCCTGGAGGAAACCACCTCCCACTGGCAGTACGACAGATGATGGAAAGGCTCTTCTGCTTCTTTGTTCATAAGATTTGAATTGTGTTTGACTTCGATTCAAAGACTAACACTTGCCTTTCTTGAATCTTCTTTACAATAGCAGTTCTCACACAGGCAGAAACTACTGAATCAATGATTTTGATTGAGTTCTTGTGATAAGCAGCACTACAGAACATGACTGATTCTATTCTAAGATACATATTTTCAAGGTACAAATACGCTTGACATGAGCAGTTGTTATTGTATTGGTCAACAGGATTTGCTCTCCAACTCTGGCATACCTTGGACACTAAAATCTGACATTTGTGGCTGAAAATTGCTTCTCCCTTAGAACAAGATCAGGATTTTATGAACTATTCAATACTACTTTGTCTTTAGGCACCAGAAGGATACTTTCTCAGCAGCTATTTCCATCTCACATAAAACTGACCTTGCTACCCTAAAAGCTCCTGAAACCCAAAAGAAAGAGACATAAACTTTTGAATTTAAAAAGAATGCATAGTATAAAGGTAAACAAATGCTTACATTCTGCAATCATCCAGTATGTGATATTTTAAATTTTACAGACATTGCAGCTATCAAAGGAACAGAATTTCAGATCAGAACCTAAGATAATGAGACTGATCTAGGGCCAACAATCCCAACAAATCTGTCAAAGCAGTCAATTGGTCAAAATCCTCTTTTATGGGGAAACTGTTCTGAAAGCTCATTCCTTTGACAGTTAACAACATTTTCATATTTTTACTGTGTGTATTCACCATGGTGTTACATCCAGTCCAATCCTGGTCCCAGTATTTCTTTTCTTTTCCAGATGTCTACTGCTTGCTTCATCATCGCTTTCAACACCCCTTTTGTGAACTGATGAAAAGAAGCTCTTTCAGTCTCTTCTTGCAGGAGCAGCTCTCCATTCTACACCTCACCCCAATCATCCTTCTCTGCACCTATTCCATTTGAATTCATTTTTCTTGCTAAGAATTGTAAAAAATATTTTGGAAGACACCTTTTCAGTGCTCTGTTTGGCAGCAATAGCACTTCTCCCCTTCAGAATACCCTACTTGATGCATTCAAGGAGCAATGCAGCTTTCCCAGCTGTACAGGAGGATTTCCGACTCATCCTGCAACTGGCTATTATGTTTGTGTGCTCCCACTTCTGTCAGGTCTGAGGATATCCCATCTGCAGCAGTGGCTCATTTTCCACTAGCAGTGAATTTCACTAATTAACTACTTTTTGTCCCAAAGCTAATGCAAAATAGTAAGAGTAACCATTGTTCCACTGATGAACCTTGAAGAGCTCACCTGGTTGCCTTCCAACAGCCTAATGGTTCCCTTCCAGGGTCATCACTGTTATTTTCCTTTATAAATATCTTCCTTCATATTAGATATATTGTATTTATTCTCAGATTCTAGCTTAATGAATTGTCAGCACTTTAAGAGGGTCCTATGAAATGCTTTACTAAGGTCCAGCCAAGTGGAACATACTGTATTTCATTTGCCTAGAAAAGTGATTATCAAGAAAAGCTATTAAGTAGTCCTACTACAATATACCTTTCAAACTCAACTTCCTTTTTGCTCTATTTTCCATTTATGTCCATACTTTTAAATATTCTTCCCACCAGAGATTGTTCTAATACTTTGCACGGCAGTAAGACAACTAAAGCAATAGCAAGCCATGTTCTTCTCTTCAAATGTAGTCTGTGCATTCGCCTTCAACAGTCACATAACTTTGTCCTGGTTTTGACAGATTTATCAAGAACTAATAATTTCAAGGCTTAAGATTGTCCTTTCAGAATCTGATGGAGCTGATATGGTTCTTCTGATCTTCTTGAGCTTTGCTTCCACATCCAGCAGAGCAGTTTCAATTTCCATTTCCTCATTCATTCTCATTCATTTTGGGTATCTTTGCCTTTGACCACTTATTCAACACCTCCAGTGTTTTCAAAAGGTGAGAAAAATCTATAATTAGTTGCTCCCCTCAGCTGGATTACATCACTCCTACCAACCTTAGATCCTCTGTAGGTCTATATCAAAGCAGTAAAGGAGGACTGACAGGCTACTTCCTGATAAATAAGTATCCCACTTTTCACTAAAACGCATTTAGAAATCTTTTTATGACTTGCTTGTAAGACACATGTTGAAAACAGATCAAGTCTTTCTTAATTCCTAAGCGCATGTTGACAAATTCCAGAAACTGAACATTCCCTTTCCAGATGCAGCAAAATGTTAGATATTTTGCATTGAATATGGTGTTAAAGTGGTTTCTGAGTGGTTTTCAGTTCCAAACCACACATCAATCAAACCTTCCCAAAAGGTATTATTTTGGTGGAATAAATGTTATCAAGCAACTTTGCTTCAACATCTTCTTTGCTTAGAAAAGAAGAGGGAATAAAAAACAGAGCTTTCAAACCACAGAGAAACCGTTGAAAAGTTAAAACCACAGTGCCTAAGAACAGACTGAGCCTATGATTACCTAACCCAAAATGTGGTTTAAACTGGGCATCCTACCAAGTTTTTCACAGAAAACTATGGGGAAAATGGAGTATAAGTATCCATGGTTACAGTGACCCCTGCTTGGCTCTTGAAGAGATCTTTCTAGAAAGAGCCAGGTAGAAACATTCGTCAGGGTCCTCAGAAGTAGCAAAGGCTTCTTCCTGTTTTTACACGTTTAAAAAAAAAAAAAAAAATCGAATATAAGCTGGTACAGGCTGTCCTGAACACAAACTGTAACCTAGGAGTATTTTTAGAATTCCCCTCTTGTATGTTTTTCACAATATTCACTCACTACTGAAAAATAACCTCAGAAATATAGAACTATCTGCTTAAAATAATGCCAAATTCCTAGATTAGCAAATTAATACATAAATTGATCATCGAAGGACTAAATTTTTTCTTCCCATATTCTGTTGCACTGCACTCATGAATGAAGGAGTAGGATCGTAGACTACAGTTTTAAATGGAAAAAGTTTTGAAGAGTAAAATTCAGCTAAATTGGAACCATCACTCAAGTATTGGATTTCCTACACTCCCTGTTCTTGTGTTCAGGTGTACCTCGGGGTGATAATAAACATAAACACAGAAGCAGTTTGCCTGGATGGTGCTCTTTCTTTCTTCTCCGCTGACACTCACCTGTTCTCTGTTTATGTGTAGGTTTGGGGAAGATGGTTTTTTGTTCTGTATCCTGATGCATAACTAGGCATACTGAAGCGTGAACACCCGTGCACACATGACCAAACCTACTCATGACAACTCAGCTTCTAGATGCTTCTGTGATATGGGCAATAGTCTGGTGAGACAGGGGGAAAAGAGCTGATCTGAGCTCAGATGGTAAATTCTCCTCTCCCTGGCAGGGAGGAACAGAGCTGTTTCACCTCAAGGTCCATGTAGAGGCCCAATGCAGTTCTCCTTCTTGTGCAAAAGGAAAAGGCAGGAAGGGATTTTTAATGCCTTTTTTTTTT
This sequence comes from Acanthiza pusilla, assembly GCA_036630365.1. Taxonomy (NCBI): domain Eukaryota; kingdom Metazoa; phylum Chordata; class Aves; order Passeriformes; family Acanthizidae; genus Acanthiza; species Acanthiza pusilla. The sequence goes on from JAXCHO010000039.1 coordinate 6,399,151, forward strand.
TCTAGGGTATCTTCTATTCTTCATGCTCCTGAAGGGTTCTGCCTCAACTTCTCTTGTAGAGGTGAGGTCTTCACAGTTCCTCATTTTGTTGCTGAATTCCCAGTTCCCTGTGGATCTGACCTGGATCAGGCACTAGCATGCTGTCATTTTTCTGTTGAATCAGCCAGAGCACACACCATGATGTTTGCAAAGTCTGTTCCAGCCATTATGGAAATCATGTGGATGATGCCTGGTTCAGCATGAAGCTTGTCTAAAGTTGCCTGTTCCACTTTCTAAAAATGAATTTGAACCAGCAAGATGAAAGTTCAGTAAGCTCAGTTTAAGAGATCAGCTCTGTGTATCATGTGACTCTTTCTGTGGCAAGAGATATCCTGAAAATTGGATTTCCCTCCCCATTAAATCAGAAAAAGAGGTTCAACATCCCAATAATTTCTTCAAGCAGTTCTCTTCCTTTCAAAAGGCTGGTCACCTAATGACTGAGAAGAAATCCTACAGTATGACCTCAGTGATTATTTACAAAGATTAGGCCCCAAATGCTACCTACTAAATTTTCAATATTATTTAAATATTCATAGAAATCAGCTCAAAATAATGAGTGTGTAATATCGTGATCATTTCACTGACAATTAACAAACAGAGAAAGGAATGCACATGCCATAAATATTCCTACAGCTCTCCACGTACATCCTTATATTTGGCTATAAATAAATGGAAAATGGCTATAGCAGGCTATATATGGGTATTTACTCAAGGTATTTCACCAAATATTGTTATAGAGGACTTGGCAGCAGGACCAAAAATTTGGCATCATCTAATGAAGATTTCTTTATTGTTTTAGAAATGTTTGGTCATGTTTTCAACAGACATCCCAGTTACTGAGCTAATGCTGTCAATTATATTACCTAAGCAAGAAGGACTGACTCAAAAACATAAACCCAGTCTCATTCCTGCATGTATCTCAATTGTATATGGCAAACCTGGTTTCTAACAGTAAAAATAAAAGTGTTTGGAATTTTGGAATTCCAAAGTGGATTTTCAGGGAAATAGTGGGAGGAGAGATCCAAAATAAAGAAACAATGGGAATGCTCATCACTGAATTTGGGCGACATTCCTACTTGCTGATCATGGAGTAATCCTGGATTCTAAAACAAGTGTCTGAGCTGACATTCAGCACCCACATGTACAGACTTTACTTCAAAGCTGATGCAATAAAACTAAAACATTACTGAACTTCAGATGCCAAACTGAGCTAAACAGGAAGAGTGGTTGCTCCTGCTCTGCTTTCAGTGCCACTTTGTAGACAAGTGGGCAAATGAGGTAAGTAAATGATTTCAACAAGCTCAGAAGCTCCCAGCATGTGACAAATAAATGCCTACTATGGCATCCAAAGAAAAAAGTAGAAGGAATGTGTGAAAATGATAAAGAAAACATGGCACATGCTAGCATACTTTACTACATCCTAAGCACACAATTCCACAGACACCATTTCAAGTAAAGATTGATCAAAAACTGTCAGGGCGGAAACTCAACATCAAAATACCATTTCCATTGTGTAGGGCAAACAGGTTTAACGTAATTAAATATAAGGGGATGTGTTTTGATCCAGACAACTCTGGGCACTGCCAGTAGCACAGGCATGAGCACATGGTCTGATGGAGGCATTATGAGTCATAGAATAATTCAGGTTGTAAGAAACCTCTGGATTCAAAGCTGGACCAGGATGCTCAGGGCCCTGTTCAGTTTATTAGTCTCCAAGTGGCTGAGTTCAGTTTTCACAGGCAGGAGCAGCAATGGCCAGTCCCAGACATAACTGTTTCTAAAGCGATCTACAAGAAATCATGAAATGTGGCAAATATTGATGTATGCATGAATAGCTAGACAGGTTTTCTGATTTATCCATATGCTCTTAATATATAGCATACTCTTATCCTGAGTTCCCAGAAGCAAATCCTATCCTAGTAATTCAAACTGAACCGGAACAAGTTTCTAATGGAATTTTACACAGTAAAAGAACCTAATAAGAAACGCATCTATCTCACAGCTAAACAGAAATCTATCTAAATACTCTGAAAGCCAAAATCCTGTCTGGTTACAGGAAAGAAACTACTTATGATATAATTAGGGAGGCTTTACTTTGTTTTCATAATTTTGATCTGACCGCAATTCTGGAAAAAACCCCCACTTCACCATGTCTCCAGAAGTGTTCTGCTATAGCATCATCAAAGATAAACCCTTCAGCTCCAGTGATATGCAAATGAAGACATGTTCTTTAAAAGGATTAACAAAGTTGGTCAAAGCATCTTTTGAGTCTACTCTGCTTCCAAACAAACAATAAACTGTCTGCATGCAGTGAGATTTGCTAACTCATAAACATGGCCAAATGGAGGAAGATCAGAACCTTAATGAGTTTGGTCCCCTTTGAATTCTAGCTGATCAGTGTCACCAATAATTTCAACGGGCTCTAAATTAAGCACTTTCTGTCTTCAAAGTGCCTCGCAAACATCAACCAATTAATCCTTACGAGTCTCCTCTGAGGTAGGTAAGTAGGTATTGTTATCCCCATTTTACAGTTGGCTGAACACAGTCAGAGGGTTAAGTGATTTGCTGCAGGCCACAGATGGAGGTGGGATTAAAACACAAGAGTCACTATGATTCTTTTTAGAGGACAGCACTTCTTTTTTTTCCTGCTGACTTTTCTGTGCTGACTTTAGACATATTGGCCTTGTGGAAATACTTAAAGGAAACAGAATAAATTGTCCTTGTTAAAAGCAAGGAAACATAAAGAAAACTGTGGTTTGTGCTGATAACATTTTTGTTGCCTTATACTGATGTTAAGGTTTTTCCTTTAACTTTGTTCTGATACTCAAGTATCATTCCTTTCTTACAGGGACTTATTTCTGTGGCAATGTAACATGCTAGTTTTTGCATGAAAGATACGTCCTGCTCCTTTACAGGTGTTATTTTATCTTTCTGCTTTCAAATTAGTAAGTTTAGGTGGCACGTTGCCCATAAATTGGGCAGACACTTTCCTTCCAGGATCAGGGTAACAGTTGGTAGGCTTGTTCCACCGCAGCACAGGCAGGAAGAAATGGAGAAAGGCAGCTTTGAGAACCAAGAGCAAAGAAAGCCATTAACTGAAACCCAACCCCAGCAAACCGCTTGTAACCATTCTAACAGGCGTAAGATTGATACCTTTCCCACTTCAACAGAAAGATCAGATGGAAAAGGGAGAGTATATCCTTTTCCTCTCCGTGTATACAACTTCAGGCCACTCGAAGACCCATTTGTCATTAAGCCAATCCAGTGTATTGTAATAAACTTCTCAGTTTTATCAGGAAACCACTTCAGCAGCAAATCCACAGCATCTGTTCCCTGGAATACTTTGTAGAAGAGAAAAATCCACTACTCAAAGTTGATGTCTTGTAACCCCTGAGCAAGACATCTTTTATTTTTTTTGGATGACACTGCGCTTTCAGAAGCCTTCCAGTACAGGAATTGACATGCACACAGAAAATCAGTGAATATTTGAAAAATTATTCACTTCCTACTGTATAGTACAGTAATTTCATCCATATTGCTAGTTACGTGTTTTTATAATACAATCTTCTATGTGTCCTGAAAGTATAGCTCTATTGATGCTAAAAAAATAACAAAAAATTATTAATGCACCACTGTAATTAATACATGGTGGTATTCATATATTACAAAAAACCAAAGATCATTCCTCCTTTGTGTTAGGGGTTGCCCACAGGAAATTGTCTCATCAAAGTTTTATTAGCTCAAAGTTTACTTTGTTAAACACACTTGTGAAGCCTTCCAATTAAGCAAATCTTTTAACATAGGGTGATGGTTAAATAAATGCAATTTATTTTTCTACTTCTGCAGATGCTGAATCAAAAGAGCATTTTTACCATTAGAAAGGTTTATTAGTAACTACTTTGGGCTTACATGACAAGCACTTGTGTCTCTTTTTAGAAGAAAAAGAATAGGTTAATGATTCACAGCCTGAGGAATTGGAACAGTGTAAGAACACGTGGGATTTTTACTCTTAGAAGGAGTGTTTTCAGTAATAAAAACCTGTATTACATGGGTTAGGAAGGGTCTGATTTTCACAGTAATTCTGTGACCAGAAAAACATGTAATGCAAAACATAAGCTTGGAAATTGCTATTTGCTAGCTCTGTCTCAAGAAGATTTGTAGCTGACTCTGCATTACATGCTCTGCAGAAACAGCTCCCTTCTTTTATCACTTTGGAAATCATTAACTTGCCCAGGATGGTCCCCTGTGCAACAAAGGAAGTTTTCACATGGATTTTCTGATAGAGGAAACAAAAGAGATCATAGATAACAAAGCAGCAGTGTGAATGACAGTTTTAGAGGACCTTCATCCAAACAAGCCTCGGTGACATCTCATCAGATTGGGTATCAATGCCCAAATTTCCCTCCACTCAGCACTACCATGCTTCAGGGCTAATGCAGTGAACTATTCCTCAGTTCCAAATTTCTTAGGCTATCCATGAACACAACTGAGTGATCGTCCCATATCCCGTTAATTAATATAATCAATTTTTACATCATATATTTTGCTGTTACAGGTCTATCTGCACAGTAAAATGGAGCTGTGAGAACATTTGTCTGCTTGGGCTGTAACTACACTCACAGTTCTGTGCATCCCCCTCACATATCAATGCATTCCATGCTATCCACCCCAAAGAAGAGTAACTCTCAAACTTGTCAGACAGCTCGAGGGCTCACATACATGTGTTGTGCTGTGTTGTGTTGTGTTGTGTTGTGTTCTGTTGTGTTGTGTTGTGTTGTGTTATGTTACGTTACGTTATGTTATGTCTTTTGCTCATCTGCAGCCATTGCCACAAGTCACCTGCACTACAAACATATTTTAATGTCCTGCACTGCCACACTTAAAGAAGGAGGAGTGTTTAATCATCTAAACCTCTCCAAGACAAGAATACTTCTCAAAAAAAAAAATACGTCTGTCACCCATATGAATTTTTGGCAATGTAGAAACCAATCTTTTCTAAAAATTCACCTCCTCTATGTCCATCTCCATGTCCTGATTAGTTTTTTAGCACCTGTTCAATGTGCATATTTCTGAAAATCTGGTTCACAGGTTTGCAAGTTTAGCAGGCTGGAGAGCCTTTCCAGAACCATATCCCTGCTGCAAACCACACAGCAATTGCCAGCACCATGAACTGGGCATCCTCCATAAATGAAAGAGTGAAAGACGATTATTTAGACATGATCCCACCCATTCATGTACAAAAGTCCCTCATTTATCTGCTCATCTAATGTGCTGCACAATCTGTGATGACTTAGGGAATGTGTTTTCCTATTTGTGTATCTAAAAAGTTGTGAATATATCACTGATTCCATGGAAAATAATGAATGAATAGCAATAATTGTAATTTTGTCACATTTGTTTTTAAAGATTTATGGTATCATAATCTTAGGGTTAGTATCTAAATATGGGGACTCAGGAGAAGATTTTTTATTTCTACAGAGTTCTAGCATGGTATCCCTCAGATTTTCATGGATATAAACTCAAAGTAGATATTGAATTTTCTGAAGACTGGTAATTCCTGAGTTTTCAGCAATTACAGTTTGCTTTTAGTGCAAGTTGTACATGATATTCCAGACCTGCTAACAAAATGTGAATTACTATCAAATTACAATACAGTTAAAGTACACAACCACATTATAGATCATACCTTACATACTATGTTTTTAAAGATAAACATTATTTGGTTATTAATCATAAACAAACTCATACCCTCTGTAGTGTGTGAAAAAGAGTTCTAGAGCTGTTAGGGGAAGAGTAAGATAGTAACTCTTGCCAAAACTTGAAAATAATATTTGCATCTGAAACTGGTGCTTTAACTAACTCAGAGCACGTAAACTGCTAAAAGGGGCATTTAAGAATCAAACTTTTGCCAAACTTTCACTTTTATCATCCCTTGAGGTTACTGGGTAATTTCATCATATTGTTATTACATAAAGAATACTCTCTCCCTCCTTCTTCTCTCCACTCCAAATTCCAAGCGTAAAGAATAAATCCATATAACTGAATGAATTTTTCTCGATATAGTTACCCACTGTAATTTTTTGTTGTGAATTGGTGAAATTGAGATGACACATGCGCAACATACTATTCTAATAAAAATCTTTTCTGCAAATTCATTTGCCTGTATGAATATCAACAGTTCTGAGACCCCAGGGAGAACTGTAAAGGAAGTCAATTATTCTGTTTTATTTGTCCGTGTGCTTGGGTTGGTTTTCCCTTGCAAACCTATTCTATGATTGCTATGTTCATTCTACATACATAATTTCAGGGTTTGGGGGGTTATTTGCGGGTTGGTTTTTGTTGGTTTTGTTAATATTATCCAGCTACCCGAAAGAGATCATCATCAGACATCTCACCCAAACCCAGAGGTGCCAGAGGAGTTCAGAGGGCAACCTGCAGCCCGCTCACGTGGGAGCCCCTGAAAGGTTTGTAGAACCTCTCATCCCTCAGCAGGGACCATCCCTTGCTTCCTGCCTCTCCCAGTAGCCTCTCTCCTCAGCAGGGGGGAAGAGCCGGCTCTGAGGACGGAGTTGCCAGGATTTTGAGTGGAATACAGGACCTCTGCTCTTCCTCGTCCGCCACGATTCCAGTGACTTCATTCGGAGCCCGCCTGGGGTACCCATGGCAACACGGGACTCTACAACACACTTCAAAGAATGTTCTTGAGGGGAAATTCAAAAGCCCGCTTGTATGAACACATCAATCACAGGGGGGCAAATTTCCCCGAGCGGAGCGTGGCCCCCGCGGGCGCGCCGGGCAAGTGCAATTCCCATGCCCGGGGCGGCAGACAAAGAGCGGCCCGAGGCGCCCGCCCGGAGCCCGGGAGCGCGGCGACACCGCCGGGGAGGAGCCAGACGCGGCTGCCCCGGGGGCGGGGGGGCAGCCCGGGAACTTATAAGAGCCGCGTCCCGCCAGAAGAGTCGGGGCGTGTTTGGAGCAGCGGCGGAGTGGTGTCACTGGGAGAGGCGCGGCTGCGGCAGCGGCAGCAACCGGAGAGCGCGGAGCCGTCCGATGGCTCTGAGCATGGACAGCAGCCTCGACAGCCTGGATGTAAGTGCCGGGAGCGCGGCCGGCTGCCCATGTGCGCGCTGTTTGCAAACAAAGGTGCCCTCGGCGGAGGCTGCGGGCGGCGGGGTCGGGGCAGCGGCGGGGTCTGCGGGGCGCGAACGGGCAGGGCTCGGCTCCGAGCCCCGGCCGCTGCTGCCTCAGCCTGCAGCGCTTCGGACCTTGGCACAGCTGCAGCCGCTGCAAATTGCAGCTGCAGGACTCCGCTCCTTTCTCGGGCTCTGCTGCTCAGCGGTCAGTTCACAAGTGACATGTGGCACCTTTGCGGACTGAAAAACGTCGGCAGAGCAATTAGCGCTACGGGAATGATGAGAGGGGAACGGGCGAGGAAGTTTGGAGCGATCTGACTCCAGGGAATGGCATCTCTTTGCCCCGGTGCGCGCCCAGACTGCCGGCGGGGCTAGGAGCGGTGGCAGAGCGGGGCCGTCCCGCCCGCCCTCCGGGCGATACGAGGCGGTGTCCCACTCTTCCGGAGGCAGCTCCTCTGCGCGGGGTTTTGAGAGTAGTTAGGACCAAAAGGGAGATCTCCGGCAAGTTCGAACTTTAGACTCGCAGTTAGTGCCCGCGTGGTGCCGGTGCCTCCGCGTGCGAAGTGCTGCGGGACCCTCGGGCGCGCCCTGCGCGGAGCTCGGGGGTCCGTGGGACCCAGGGCGTGACAACAAAAATCTGAAAACCTGAGGATTTGCACATAGCCGGATGGCACTCGCCCGCCAGCATTGCTTTTAGCGCGGTGGCCAAAACCGTTGGTGGTTTCCTGATGCGCTTTCATGCCCTCACCGAATTTCGCTTCCTTTTTCCACCGCTGTGCTCACTCGGTCCGTCTGGCTGCAGCCCGCGCCGGCCGCGCTCACCCCTGCCCCGCAACCGCAGAGGGTGGGGAACAAAGGGAGGGAACGTGGCCCATCGTGGTGACCCTCCACGGGGTTTGAGTTCCCCTGATTAAGGTCACCTCTCTCTTTCTTTCTTTCTTTATGGGCTTTGGGTTTTCTTTCCTTGTCTGCGTGTGTGGAGCTGTCAGTTGCTTCTCAGCAGGGAATTCTTGCTATTATTTATCTTTTATTACATCAGCCGAGGGTACCTTCTCTATTTCTCCTTGACCCCATCCTCTTAATGACAAGGGACTTTGGAGCAGCAGCAGTAATTTTTTTTTTTTTTTAGCTCTCTATTGTAAAAGTTAAATGTGATGGGTCATGCTCTGTGTGGACAGACCTCTAGCATCTGGCACTTTCTGAGCTCTCCCATTTGTAGTGTCCATCTGATTAGAGCACTGAAGTGTCCAGAACCATTGATATTTCTGGGAGTAGCCATTATCTTTCTTTGCTCCTTTGTGCCCTGCCCTTAGCAAGGTTTTACTCCTCAGAGGAAGATAAAGGAAGTTTTTAAACTTATTTACTGTGTATTTTATATATGTATGTGTAAACATGGCATTTTCCCATCTGGTTTTCAAAATGTTTGCCCATTTGTGATGGTGGAGACTCTTCAGGCAACTCTTCACATGTTGTCATACAGAGTAAGTTTTTGCAGAGGAGCTAACATCTACTCTTTTTTTTTTTTTTTTTAGCTCTCATCTGGGTTATTAATTGAATTTTCTGAAAATGGCACGGATGAGATTGGTTCGGGTGACTATGGAGACTATGAAGAGCCATGCTTTCAGCATGAGAATGCCGATTTCAACCGCATCTTCTTGCCAACAATCTACTCCATCATCTTCCTAACGGGAATAATCGGCAATGGATTAGTTATTGTCGTTATGGGCTACCAGAAGAAGCAAAGAAGCATGACTGATAAATACAGGCTGCACCTCTCCGTGGCTGACCTCCTTTTCGTCATCACCTTGCCATTCTGGTCTGTGGACGCAGCCATAAGCTGGTACTTCGGGAATGTTCTGTGCAAGGCAGTTCATGTCATTTACACAGTCAACCTCTATAGCAGTGTCTTGATTTTGGCCTTCATAAGTCTAGATCGTTACCTGGCAATAGTCCACGCTACCAACAGCCAGCGACCACGAAAGCTGTTGGCTGAGAAGGTGGTGTATGTAGGCGTGTGGCTGCCAGCTTTGCTCCTGACAGTACCCGATATAATCTTTGCCAGTACCAGTGAAGTAGAAGGAAAGTATCTCTGCGATCGCATGTACCCTCACGAAAACTGGCTGATCTCTTTCAGATTCCAGCATATTCTGGTAGGACTTGTCTTGCCTGGTCTAATAATTCTGACTTGCTACTGTATTATCATATCCAAGCTGTCCCACTCCAAAGGCCACCAGAAGCGCAAAGCCTTGAAGACCACGGTTATCCTCATCCTGGCCTTCTTTGCCTGCTGGCTGCCATATTATATCGGCATCAGCATCGACACCTTCATCCTGCTGGGAGTCATCAGACATCGCTGCAGCTTGGAGACGATAGTGCACAAATGGATCTCCATTACGGAAGCCCTGGCATTCTTCCACTGCTGCCTGAATCCAATTCTGTATGCCTTCTTGGGTGCCAAATTCAAAACATCAGCTCAAAATGCCTTGACATCAGTTAGCAGAGGATCAAGCCTCAAGATTCTTTCAAAAGGCAAACGTGCAGGACATTCTTCTGTTTCGACAGAGTCCGAGTCTTCGAGTTTCCATTCCAGCTAACGCTGCTTCTTGCCACCATTTTATAAAGAGACACTTTAAAGTTGTGCAAGATTTCAGAAAAATAAGACTGACCATAATGTACAGATTTATTTACAGTTGGAATTTTATATTGTTTCTTCTAGTCTTTGTGAAGTTTAATTGACTTATTTATATAAAAAAACCTTTCGTATTGATGACAAACTGTCTAGGCAGGTCCTGTGGACAAGTGGTTGGTTCACAAAAGTTTTAGTGACTGTTTGTATGTACAGATATGTGAACTAAACACTTTGGATTGTAGCAAAGTGACTGTTAAAAGTTTAGAAAATATTTCTCTGTTGTTCATATGTAAATGTTTTTCAGTGTTGCTGTTATTCTTAAAAGTTTGGCTGGATATTTTTACCTTACTACAAGATGTTTGGTTTACAATAGCTTAACTCTGCTGTAGAAATGGCACTTATAACCAAAGCCTCTCTGTTACATGCTAGGGTTTTTCCCTCCATTCTCAGTAATTGATGGTTTGCAAAATTTTCTGTTCAAGGTAAAATAAAAGTATATGGAAAAAAGTTATTTTGAGTGGTATTTTCATTTCTGGTTGAATTTTTCTCAATGCTTTTATTTACAATTCTAAATACACAATGTCTTAGAAAATTGCATGTCTTGTGAAAAGCAGGAAAATGAGTTTCAGTACATGCTGATTATTCAGTTGACACCTCTGAGTTCAATGTCATGTTTTCTTCACCAGAATACATTTACCTCAGTTAACATTATGTTTAAAATTACTTAAATTATCAGTTAGAGAACTTTTTGAGGCAAAATATCGGCAAGCAAAAACCAGTCTATTTAAACATAAAGTTCACAGCCTCAGGAGTCAAACTCTGATTACTGCAAGTGCCTAACCTTTATGTCATGCACACAAACTCAACATTTGTGAGTTGATCCTACATTTCTTCTGCCTTTTGTTGTGCATCTAAATTTAGTTTCACATGTTAATAGTAATCAAAAGCAATTTTTTACTAAAAATAAAGTTATTCTGTTGAAGTGTATTTGCTCTGGGGAAGGTAAGTAGTTTTCCTCTATGGAGATTTCCCTATCCTGTCTACATCAAGGTAGTATTACAATCTTTACATTGTTTTTAAAAGCAGAGAATGTGTGCCAGTTCTTGAAAATATTTTTTAGTAGAAATCAGTCAGACAATGGGATTACCAATAATTAGTGCTGAAATCTTAATTGTCTAGTTAGTCATGTCTTCACTTTACAGAAGTAATGGATACCCAAGAGGACAGAGTCATTGAGAGTTCTTACATTAAAAAAACAACTGTTACTTGTGCATAAAAACATATAAAAAACCAACTTAGAAGTCAAAAAAAGCAAAACAATAATTACTAGTCAGTCAGAATTGAAATAGGCAACATGGATATTGCAGTGGTATTATCCAATTTTTCAGAGGTACAGCACCCTAGGGATTTTGTGGAGCAAGTACCACTATGCTAAACTATACATTAAATTCCACGTTTTATATTAGATATTTTCATAAACACAAGACCTTTCTGTTTTCAACTTCCCTTCTCTCCAGTGAGGAGGCTGCAACCTTGGCTGCATCCTGCACTCTTTTTCCCTTGCAATGACAGTAGTAATCACCTGATTCTGTGTTGAGCTGATTCAGTGCTGAACCAGCACAAAAACAACCTGGCAGAAAAACAGATAATTTTCCAGCAACTTAGTGAATTGAATGTGTTCTGTGAGGAATCCAACAAGTACTACAAAAGTGCAAGATTCTGTAACCTGGAGCTGGGCAAAGGGAGAGAAAAGTGAGGTAAAATGAAAAGGATGCAGATTTCCTCCCCTGCTTCTAGCAGCTAAACTTTTAGATCAGTTAACTCTGTGTGTTTTCACTCAACATAAATTCACAGCAGAAAAGATGCATTCTCAGAAAACAAAAGGCCTCACTTTGATCAAGCTGTTGCTCCTAAACAGGGCTGAGAAATGAGGAAAATGTGGAATAGGAGCAGAACTCCTTAAATGGTTTATTTTCGTTGTTCGTTTGTGTGTTTTCTTAATTTAGTCAGGGTTTCCCTGTGAAAAATTTGCTGTTCTAAATGATTCTGATTTTCACCCCAGCCCAATCAATCACTGTGATTTAATTGCACTTATAAAATACTTACAGGCTATCAACACGGTGCTGCTTATTTGTTGAGGAAATGTTTAGAGCCCCCGGCATTAACTTAGATTATTCCCATTATGCTTCAGTCAACCAAGTGCTACCTCAAGCAGAGCTAACAGGAAGGAGGGTGCAAGAGAGAATAAACTCAGCAGCCATGTAACTGCCAAAGACCACTAAAAGGACACTAAACAAACAACAGAAAGAATTTGTGAAGAAAATAAATTAGCAAAATTTTTAAAAAACCAAAAACCAACTAAACCCGTGTCCCAGAGGGATGATTTTTATAAAATTGCCATTGTTCTCAGTAGTTAATGAAACTGTGGACAGAAGACTTTCTTGAAAAGGAGTTGCAAGTTCTTTGGAGTTTTGCTTCAGCAAGAAAAAGTAGTCAAAAGTCACATGTATTTATTTTAAATAACTTTATATATAAGTATGAATATAATATATATTTGTACTGTTTACAGAGCAATTATTTGCAAGTTAGATGAAGTTCTCATGAGGAAATATAGTAAAAAATTATTAGTCTAGTTCTGTCTTTTTACCTATAAGAGAAAATAAGACAAATTTCTCTCAAATCCACTTTGCTATTCCAAATACACCATGTTGGTAAAAAAAGTTAATTTACACCTTTTCAAAACAAAATCACCTTAAGCTGATTTTTTGTTTTTTACATCTTTTTGGAGCAAAAGTGGTCCCAGTAAATGTATTTGTCAAAGTGTAAATTCAGTGAAAAGGTGAATGAACCTAATTGTGTGATTTATACATTGGACAAGTCTGCACAGACTAAGAATTTTCCCAAGTTTTCAAAGGGACTTTCCAAGTCTTTTTCCAAATTACTCCTCTCTAGTATACAGAATAATCATGACATTCCTCAAGATATCCACAATGCATAGTCGCAGCACTTTCCTGAGGTCATAAAATAATAGCATCCAAGTAATTTTAAATATGCAGCTCAAGACACAGGACAGAGAAGAAATGTGAGTTTGGTTACAAATCATTGAGTATTGGTTACAAACCAAATTAAAATTATTTAAAATATTTATAATGTATTTACAAAGACTCTTTCCATTTAATTCAGGCACTGAGTATGTTGCTATGGTTGTTGAAATGTGCCAACAGCAATGCTGGACTAAAACACAGATATTCACCTAATACTCTAATGCACACATTTTGATGCCTAAGATTAGTTAGATATCCTTGGGATCATGCAAGGCTAAACCAAGAACAGAACATGTACGTGAAGTTATTTTACTTCCTCTGGAATGTTGTTTGGAAATAAAGTCAGAACACTTAGAGCAGTAGGGTAAAATGACACTGCACTCCATTATTGGTGTGGCAATCCATTCTTTGCATGGTGTGTTTGTACTCTGGCTCATCAGGTGGTACTGAGCCCACATGAGAGGAGAATGTGAAAAGCTGAGAGGTGCAGTGAGGCCACCTGAGTGAATGTATGCTGGGGGCAGTGAGCAGGGGGAGTTACTTGGTGCTTTCTTGGCCAGTTTTATGACACAATCATTATCCAGGGGCTTGAACTTCTATGCATATACATAAATCAAAACAAAATCACCATGAAAATAAAAAGGAAGTGGCAGCAATAACATGGAGCCATTCATGCAAGTGAATGGTTTATCTTACGATGGTGGTGCTCTAGTTGGACAATGTACAAAGTGACCACCTCTAGATGTTTGGTTGAAAAGGCCATTTTTTACATTGTTTGGGAAAGGAAACAGCATGACGAGGAAGTACTTCCTGGATCCAGGCATGCCTCCAAAATCCCCTAACAATGGAGTATTCTCATATTCTCATAGTGCTGAAACTTAGGAAACACTTAAGCAGATAGAGCCCCAGAGGTTTTTGCTCAAAGGATGCCACTCCCTCACTTTATGTTTTGAAAGAGCTATACAGACTCCTTTTCACAGCCATAAATCATGTGTCAATTGAAATTACATGAGCACTGGGATTATTTCTTATAATGAAGGCATAGATTTCTTAAAATCCTTTCTCTTAGACAATATTTTTTCTGTCATTTAATTTTCTCTGAAAATCTTTAATCTCCAGCAGGGTGAAGTTTAAAGATAATTTGTTTTAGCAACAATGCTCTTACCATCTTCCCACCATTCTAGTTCTAACACGACATACAATAAAACAATGTTATACTTACTGTTTTTTAAAGCCTATTTTAACAGAAGCTGATTATAAGTGTACTGTGTGTTTGCTTATTTATATATATGCAAAATAAATATATCTACATGTATATAATAATGTAGATTATAAGCACCATTTTCAGCTGCTGCTACAAGTGATCTGGGCTCCAGCACAGCTACCACTGACTTCAGAAGAGTCAAGATTCATTACAGATGTAGGAGGTATTGATTAAAACTACTGTTTTCTTGTAAGGACAGATGGCTCCAGTGACAAACTCCAACTGAATTCAGAGACAGCAGGGTACCTAAAGAATTATGCTTCCTAAAGTGTAAGCCTTATAACCCAAATCAATTACAAATGAAGATTACAAGTTGCTGATTTCAGTCGCAGTCAGAGATGCACATGAAACTAAATCTTTCAGTATGGAGCAGGTGGAATTGTTCTGCTGAACATAACAGAAATAAATTTTCAGCAAAATGGTTCTCTCTTACTGAAGCCTTGCAAGCTTTGCATACCCAGCCATCAATGGTCTCGCAGTAATTTGTCTTCAGTGGCACAGTGTTTGAAAGAAATAGGTCAACATTTAAAATATCCTTGTCTTTTGGAATTCACACCAGGAACAGATTCCCACCACACAAACATGTCAGAGTAATTAGTAATTATGAGGGATTTTTGAAGAGTTACGCTGCAGAGAGTTCTTTGGCTTCTGTTCTGGTTTGGTTTTGACTTGGACTTTTTTGCTGTTGATGCCACCTTTTGTTGCTACTACCCTCTTCTCACAGCTTCTATTCTACTTAACTTTTCCTTTAAAAATATATCTTTGTAGAATTTTTAATGGCTCTTAAGTTCCCTTAAGACTACACAAAATATACAGGACAAACAAGAAAAAGTAAAAAGAAACATATAAAATAAAAAATACAGCTTTCACAACTGTTTCTATGTGTTCTCATGTGCATTTCCATTTCAGCATCTGCTTTTCTTTAGCTGAAAGATAAATTACTTCTATATGGTATGAAAAGTTTAAACTCAAAGGTTGGTTTTACTCTCAAGTTTCTTAAAGTGCAATCCCAGCACGCACTTGTTTACTTCCTCGGTTCGTCCTATTCAGCCCTCGGTAAGGGGGCAGATCTCCCAGAGAGAGGTCTGGATAGGAAAGGCTGAGGGGCCCTGACCTGCCTGTCAGTGCTACCACTGATGCCAACACAGCTTCAAGAACGAGCTGCCCATGAATTTGGCACTCTGCAAGCTACACTAAAACCAGACAATAATAATTATCACTGGTGATAATCGTAATCTGTGACACTCCTCAACAGACATAGCACAAAATAAACTTGCGAAGTTCAAGTAGAACATCTTTCCTTAACTTTCACAATTCCTTGTCACCTTTCTTATGGCTGCTCCTTTTCAATACAGTCGTCTCTTAGGCTAGTACTTTTGGGGGGTTTTCCTTGGGGAAAATATCTAGTATTTAAAATGTGTTTAAAAACACTGATTCTGCCAAGCCTGAACATGAGTTCACCAAAGAGAGAAGTGTTTGTATGCTTGATAGTACAAGATGAAACTGGGACCTCAGTGTCCACAAATCATCTCTAAAATTGGTGGGAAGCAAGAGAATAATTCTGCTGTTTCTATAGATATGTTTTATTGTGATAGCAATAGATGTGTCTTTTTAATATTAGGTTCATTGCAAGCCTGAAATCTGGTCTTTGTGGGAGGAATTACATCCCATAAAAGTGTTAAGGTCACTGCTGGAACTCAGCAGAGGAATGCATTGGTAAGAGAAGCCAGAGTCTAACAAGAATAAAAGGGAAGAAGAGATTATTGTACAAGGGCAAGGTTCACATCAGGTTTAATTTGACAGCGAAGGAAATGTAGAGTTCCTGCCCTCCCCTGCCCATCAGTGTTTACTACCTTCCTTTCCAAGGCCTTTCAGGTCATGCTTTTCTCACTCTGTTTCTCCCCAGCTCCACTGAGGGGATCCCTCAACAGAGCTTTCCCATATGGAACTGGGCACTATTAGTGCACTGACACAGGGCAACTGAGCTCCCCTACCAATCAACAGGGCAAAAAGGAGTCTCACACACACCTCACAGTGCCTTTCCTCCCCTCCTTTACTCTTACCTGTGCAGACCTCTCAGCCTCTGCTCATGTGACTCCTTGGCAAACCAGGTCAGCTCTAAAGATTGGAGTTTGGAAGCAATTTAACTTCCTCTGTTGGGAAGATTTTCAGTGTCCCTCCTTCCCACCCTTCCTCCCTCTTCTAATCCTTTCATTTGATATCTTCAGTACTCTGATTCTAAATCCCGTAGACCTGTCACCTGCTGTGCATTATCTATTGAATAAGTCACACTTTATTTTGAACAGACTTAATTGATTAAATAGACAATATCTTTTTTAAAAATGTATTTTATACCGTTTTAATGAAGTTAGCTGTGAAAGAAGGCTGATTACCTTCTAAGAAAAAAAAAGCCGTCATATACATGGCTAAGCAAAGAAAAAAAGTTGGGTTTTTTTTTCACGTTTTCTTTCAGCAGCAATAAGCTCTTAGTTTGACTCCTGTTTTGTAAAGCCCACCAGCCATAGAAAATGAACCAACAGAAGGAAGTGAATGGATCAGCCAGCACAGTGAACTGAATTGTCTCACTAAGAAGTCAAAAATCAGAGCAATTGCAAGACTGAGGGCAGATTCATGCACCTGGGAGCTGTCAGGGGAGCAAAGAGGTGGGACCCTGGCTTTTGGGACCACAAGTTGTTAGACCAGTTTACCTATCTTGTCAAAACTTCCTTAAGTAAACAGCCAGATGTTAAACAAACAAACGAGTTCTCAGGTAGGGGGCAAGAGGTTGAAAAAGCATGGAGAGAACAGACGCTCCTCTTTAAGGGAAGTGAGCCCTGTTAGCTCCTTAGGTGGAATATCATTACCTGTTGGCTACATGATCATGGTCCTGCCAGAGCACCTTTTCCTGAAACAAAGCTCAAGAAAGAGGTCTTGAATAACAGTGTTTTGAGCTAAAGAGATCTGTAATAGATCTCAGTGATTAATCATGTTCTGGACTATATTGCTCATCAGATTTAATGTAGCTATTTGTTAAGATACACTGCAATTCTATATTCATATATAGAGCCCACAGGACTTTTTGAATGAGGACATTTGTGCAATTTTTAAAAGCAGAATACTTGAAAAGTACAGACCACTCCTTCTCCCATTTAACAATCAGTAAAAAAAAAACAAAATAAAAAACCACAAAAAATCCCCACAACAAAGCACTTAGTTTGATACTATGCTGTGATTCTCTCCTTAACCTATCAACTAACAAAAGAAGCTGCCTCTCGGAATGAAATCTGCTTAGGAAGAAACATTAGATCCCTGCTTCAAAGGCAAACTTAGTTTCACTAAAGAAATGTAGACAGCATAGTCAAGATGAAGCCAGACTAAATATGCTCAGATTGTGTAATCTGAATGTATGGAGCTATATGGATCTCCTAATATTCTGCAATAAAGGGGAGAGCCTGGCAACTGCATGAATATTCAGTGTAGTGTATTCACCAGCCCCACAGTTTAACCATACTTCAGCCCAGAGAATAAACAATCAACAGAGCCACGAATCCTTGAATCTCCTCATTCTTCCTTCTTCCTACAAGATCCTTTGTCTGTGATATTTAAGGCCACTCTGCTACACAGAGATCTCATTCGTTCCTTCACCAGTTTCAGTAACAATTCTAAAATGAGAACAAAGATTTTTGTACTCTTCAGAATACATTTTTAAATCCTCTGTTCTTAATAGCACAAACTTTACATGTACTCTTTCAGTTGCCAGCCAAACTGGGCCCCACTATGCCCTCTACAAGCCATGTCCTGGGAGGAAAATGAAGGTGCATCTTCCTGAGCTCTGGAACATGGTATTGAACTGCTGAGGTGACACTGCCTGAGCCCACTGTGGTGCTGTTGGGTGATATTAGCCGAGGTAATATCAATGCAGCCAGGGAAGCAGCTGTGATTACCTGTCCCTTTATCCATCTCGGCTGTCCTGACCACTGGGCTATAGAATTAGTCTCTCTCCGACTTGGTGAATATTTATTTATGCAAAGTTCAATATTTTCAAAAGGGCTCACAAGACAAAAGCACCCCATCAAATACAACAGCATGGTGATTAAGCACCTCCCGAGAGACAGTGGCGCTCAGACTGCAAGGAAACCCGAGCTTTCGCCCCCATGTCCCTTGACATGGGACATTGTTTTTGCAAGAGGGCTCTCCCTCCTGCTCTTCAGTGTTTTGTGTAGGATTAAAAGAGCACCTATAGGAGTAAGCACTGTCCTTGGAAAAGGCTGAGAAGTGCTATGTTTGTGACTTCTGCTTGGGGGTTGGGCAGATTTACTTTGTCAGCTGGCACTATCAAGTCTGAAATGGTTCTGTGCATTAGCAGCAACAGATATCTGGGTATCAGATCTGCTAGGAATCCACAAAAGCTTCTTAAGGGTTATGTTTGAATTTAAGTGTCTGTATCATTTGCAGAAACGTAATGTGTTGTAGTCTAGCTGCCAGTAAGTGGAGTCTAGAACACTACAGAACTCTGTACCACATAAAAAGAGTTGAGAGGATATTCACACACCAGACAGAAACAGCCAGAGTGTGTTTTCCTCCTCAGGATTTCACAAACTCCATAAGCAAGCAGACAGCTCATCCTAATGAGCTCCTCAGCCACTGAGGTACACTTAATCCTGAATCAGCAAAACCTGATAATAATGCTCAGCTGCTTGAAATGGAATTATTTTCTGATGACTGGACTTAATCCAAGCAAAGGTCAGTACAAATAAAAAAATGCTGTCAGCTCAGGACTTAATGATATATTCTTACCTCTGTAGACCTATAATTTCTCTAGATACCTAAGAGGTCATGTCAATCCTAATGACTCCCAGTTTTATGAATGCAACCATAAGCCCCTTTTAAATCAGATTACAAATGATTATTATAACTCTAAATCAAGGGAAAGGCTCACCATTTTCTCTAATTGGAAAGACTAATTTAATTATAATTATTTTCTTTCCAGATGCTTTGTATTTGTTCCATTACATTACAATAGATAGTCTGGGTTTATGGAAAAGAAACAGTTAATTGCTTATGACTTGGAAAGGATGAGAAATTAGTTCACATCTGCTGGTGTAGCCTCACTTCAGCTACACTCCTATTGTTTCTGAAGTGCAGGTATCTTCATACACACTACATGGTGGCTTCATTTCTAATTTAAAATCGCTAAAAAGACGGTGTAACTGGAAAACTTTCACTGTTCTGACATTTTTTAAAGATCTTCTTCCATCTAAAATAGGCAATTGATAAAAGCATCAGAAGTAAAAAGCTAATAATTCAAGATTTACAAGTCAGTGGGCACAAAGTGGAAAATGGTAATGTATTCAATATCCCAGCCTGATTTTGTACTGAATTAACATAAATTGGCATAACCTCCAAAGCAAATCTTGTCAACAACCTCACTTTGCCTTATTAAAAATCATTGTGGTATCTATATTATTTTTGGTTTTCAAATTTCCAAATATTAAATAGGCCAAATCTATATTCTGTATAGCTTTGCTGAATCTAATGTTTAATTATTTATTAGATATCAAATGTATAACATCTGTGTAAGAAGGCTGACATATGTTAGGACCTTTGACTTTGATATATAAAAAACTGTCTGCTGAGTTAGGAATCTCTCTATAAATTAATTAGATAAACATGAATACAGCATTTGTATTCTTCTATGTCTTTGCTTCCCTAGAGATGAGGATGATGCTTATATAAAGCACACAAGAGTGAATGTATGAGTGGATCCCCTTTGTCTTTGAATTAACAAGGTTACACTTTATGCTTTCTTAACTTTTTGGCGGACAGCTTTCACAGTTTTAGGATTTCACAGTCTAAAGGTTAATTCTTCTCTCTTCTCTTAAGTTGTTTCTGAGACTCTGCCAATGTTACAGAAAAGTACACCAGTGTAACTGCCTAGATTTTTTTCACTGGTGTAAATTTTGTAGTCAAGGCCTCAAGTAAGACCATACTTCTGGAAACATGTTTGTCTGCTTAATACATCCATGCAAGCACACAGACACACAAAATCCAACTGATTATATTTTGGGTCATAATCTCTTATTTTGACAGGAAACTTCAATTTCATTTATCTCTATGCCCGTACTTTTGAGGTGGCACCCATCTAAAACTTGCTTCTCCAGCTGTTTGTTATTCTACTATATAATAACAAATAATTTTGCCTAACATTCCTTAGGAAGCAGAGACTACTGCCTGTACAAAGGTATTTCCTTTTTCTCAGCTAGATAAAAGATGCAGTATTTTTTATAAAATAAGGCAAGGGTCACAGTTGATCTTCTGGTGAAAGTGCAGAGCCTTCTCTCCATGACAGTGTTTTTGTTCTAGAGATCCCTCAGTAGAGAATGAGAGAGGGTTATGATTTTTGTTACAACTTTGCAATAGAACAGGAGTAGTTTATGGGCGAGTATGCAAGGTTGTAGGTTGTGCCCATTCTCACCACTGAAAAGTTATAATCTTCTTCCAAATAAGGCTGCCTATAGCAGTTATATCCGAGGAAACTGTGCCAAGAGCATCAAACAGCGTTCTTTGCCTGAGTAGGGCCCATAGTGACATGCATGCAAAAGAACTCTTGCTTTTTCAAAAAGCAATCCTGAATAAAAACTCTTCTCATTCAAGATAGAGGCCTTAAGGAACATCCTGCATGTTAACAAACATCTTCAGATAATGCCGAGTTTGATGCTCATTTCCTAGTTATTCACAGACTCTCTTAAATGGAGCTCTTTCACTTCTGTGGCTTAGCCTAAGGAAATCCTGCAAGAACAATGTGTGACTGAAACACACACAGGTTTCCCAAATGGTAGCAAGGCCCATTGATGCTGCTTCAGATAGCACCAAGACAGCAAGTTATAATACAAGCTAAACAAGAAAGGGTCTTGTTTGTATAGGATTGATTTGGGTTCAAGCTTTTTTCCTTTCAGTTTGCAGTATATTATGTAAAGTGTTCTTCAGTGAAGAAGTTACTTAGCTGCCAAACTACATTATTTTTCTCAAGTATTTCAGTGGACAGAATTTCAAAATCACCATTTGCTTACTCCCCAAATAACCACTTGCATTTACTCTTCTTAGTAAAGTAGCCTGGAATCAATTTGCAGATGCTGAATAGAAATGGTAATAGAAAGAGAAGCCTTAAATACTCTAAAATCAGAGACCATGATAATGTTACAGTTTTATTAATTAAGGTTGATTTATGCCGTAAAAGATGCCTGGTTTGATACTCCTGGAATTTGTACAACCTCTAAACATTTACGGAAAAACTGCTACACTGAAGATGTTATAACTTTCCTGGGAATACGTCTGTAATCAAAGGACCTTAGGACCCCTGGATTATCCAGCTTTCCTGCTGAAGTCATCAATAGGGTAGGAGTGACTCCAGTACATTGACATCTTTCCATTGTACAGTAGATTCAGACCATTAATTCATGGTCAAAATAATTCTAAAATCTAAATCTTCCTCCTCCTTCCTCTTTATTTCTATAGCATTATCCAGTCTCTTCTCCAGTCACAGTCTCTGTTGCTGGTACCTCTTCTAAGCAGAGCATCCCTGATGGTATTTTGTGCTATTGCACTTCCTGTTTTGTTATTGCCTTGATTGCACAGTTTCCTCAACAAAGAGGGCACACAGCCTTTTTGCATTCACTGCAGGTAGTGCACATCACACAGCATTACCTATGTGTTAGTGATATTCCTGATTATCTGTCTTCCCTAGAAGATCAAACTGATCGGCCAAGCAACTCCTAAAACATCTTAAATCTAGATTACTTTTTCTATTTTATTTGTGAAAACACATTCTTTCTCTGTTGAGATGCTTGAGTTGCGTGGTTCTAGGAAAGCTGTCTAAGTAGTTCTGACTAATTTTTGCTTCAGATACTTGGGGCTTTTCAGCAGAGTGACTACAGTGGGTCCTGTGTGGTTAACTGATGTGCTGAGCAAGAGTGATATATTGCAAAGTGAAGTACTGGGCAGGAAAGCTAAAACAATGAGTTACTCAGAAAATAGCTGGAATACACTATGATTCTTCTTTGCTTTTTATACATAAAAATCTTTGGAGCTTATTTGTCCAAACATTAAAACATATCCAACTTTAAATTCTACTTCAAAATCTCCCATCTCTGGTTTTAAAGCACCTCTGCTTACAAAAAGCAATGCTCATTAACCCATCAGGCACTTCTAAGCACATCTTTGGATGTTGTTGCTGTTGTGTTTTTATATAGTTGAGCTATTTGTCTTAAGTAAAAAAGTGGCATCTGTATGCAATTTCCACTTGGCACCAGTATCTCCTTTTGATGACAGTCTGTACTGTTTCCCTTTCTTCTTCCAGTCACTCCAGCTGCAGGACCCAGATGTCAAACTTAGGAATGTATTTTTTTCCCAGCAGCACTATCTGATTCTGTTGTTGGCACCTCTGCTCGTGGCTGCTCTGAAGCTGCCTGTGTGCAACTTCCTAAGTTTAAAATGCAGATAGTGCTTTTTTATTTATATGCTAAAACCTTTTCAGTTGCCTTAATTATGGGAACTGAGTATTATATATTCATCAGATACAAAAACATGCAGATTCCATTATTTATGATATTGGTTTCATGACAAATGTTACACTTCTGTAACCAGAAACTGGGAGGCAAGAAGAAAGCCTCAAAAAGTGCTAATGAGACATCAAAAGCCATTGCTTACTTTCAATAACTGATCCAAACAAAGAAAGGTAAATATAAAGCTATCAAAGGGTGATTGATGAGAATAAAAAGTAAGGTAGAAAGGAAAAGGTGAAAAAAGAAATGCATTAAAAAGGAATGAACAGCAAAGAGATGAGGGGAGAATAAAATATGTTACAACTGTCTAAAAACATTCTGCCACATGTCTCCGAAAAGTGAAGGTCCTTAGAAAAGAACCAAGGCAAAAACTTATTCCAATTAATACCTTTCTGTAATTTTCTTTCTTTTTTTTTTTTTTTTCTCCTAGCTTTATGCTTTCCTCTTGGGGGCTTTTTGCTGCAGTATTTGATTCTCCATCACAAAGACAAGGTATTTGTGTCCCAGGGGCTTTGCAGCAGCTCACTGCCATCCAGTGACTGGTCAGAACCGAATGTGTCAGACAGCTCACATCCTCCTGCAGGCACCTGACAGCACCTGGGTGCTCACTCTGCTGCACTCTATGTGACAAAGGAATTTTTCTGTCTACAGACTTCTCAGAGAACTGCATTTCTCTTCCCCTGCACGAATTTTCTTGTGTAATGTAATAAACATAAATTTGAGACAGCTTCCATCTTACAGAAATAAATATTAACAATTCCTCTACATCGATGCACATACAGTCACAAAAGCAGCTTATGAAGACAAAAGAAATGTATTTTAACAAACTCTTCGTCAAGAAACTAAGCACTGTTACATTAAAAGAGCTAACTTGCAGGGTAAGAGAAAGGATGCTAAGGGCTGAATCCATTATTAGGATAAAGCAGTGGTAAATGGTTAGTAATCCCAGTCAGGTAGATAGACAGACTGGAAAGTTCAGAGATAAGAAAATATTTTTAATAAATATATATAAGTACATAAATATTAATGCATAATTCTATTATCTTGAGAGCCCGCCTGATTTCTATCTCAGTATATCTGTTGGGCATTGAACATTGAAGTGATAAACTGCATGGAATTCATGTTTTACAAATTAAAGAACTATGACCAGTAGTTTAAGAATTCAAATACCAAAAGAGAATTAGCTTGAAATCCAGGAATATAAAATGTTTACTGGGATTCATCCATTTAATCAATTAATAGATTGTTTTGCCATTCTGCCTGGCAAGATGCCAACACCATGATTCCTATTTATCACCTACATATGTTTATGTGCACCACAGGTATGGAACAGGTTCTGTATGAGGAACAGAAACATACACAAGAGTCTACAGCATATAAATAGATAGATCAATCTACCCTTGCAGTTCACAGAAAATAACAGATAAGAGAGTGTACAACCAGGCTGGCATAAAAATGAGTGGGCATCAGGTTCAAGCAGGTACTGCTTCATAGTACATAGCTCATCTGTAGAACTAAATGATACTAAAAGTTCATAGGGACACAAAAAGTGGAATCACAACATTAGTGGAAGAAAATCCAGCCTGGACAATACAATGCACAGAGGCCATATTTGGTTTAAGAAGTTCCTGCTCTGAAAACTGTTGGAGGCTGGGAGAGCATTTTGGGGAAATAGCACCATACACTTCACCATACACACTGTCTTCTCATAGGCCTTCCTGTACTCTGATGTTGGTCAGTGCCAAGACGAGACACTGATTCAGACAAACCCTTAGTCTGACTTAGACAAGTTGTTCTTACACTCAGTTTTGGAATTTGAAAAGTCCTACTGAAATCAGTTGGATGTCTAAATTCTCATACCCTGCAGGTCTGAATACCCAGCTTTTTGTAGGAACAATCAAGAGAAAAAGTAACTTACTGGAAGATAGAAAGAGACTTACTTTTTTTTTTTTTTAACAGCTTTAGAAAGAGTTAGTAGTGTAGGGACTGGGTTTGTGAGTTCTGTGAGAGAGGATGAAGCAGTTTCATGAGAAAGCACAGAAAGCAGGAAGACAATTCTGCTAGATTTGGCACTAGACAGAAAGTTAATGAGGCTAAGGCTGATGGCAGAACCACATTCCTGGAATGAGACTGTGGCATGATTGTTGCCCTCCTCCATCAGATAATAGGAGTCAGAGGTTTTTAGTTGGATTCATTTGGACTGTCCACATTCAGTAACCACGTCCCACTTTCAGCACCAATAATTTCAGCATCTCTTACAGAAATGTCCAAATATGCACCCTCAATCACCAGCCATTTCTGAAAGTGTATTCTCAATGATTTTGGAACGTGCAAAAGCCTCAATTACAGTTGAGTTAACTCAATAGTTACCACAGCTGAGACTAGAACAGTCTGCAGACTGCAGGAGCAGTGTCCACAACTCCCAGCAGAGATGACGGCAGGCAGAGTGTTCAACATGGAGGGGAACCCAGTATGAAAAAACTGGTGTGAGAAGGTAAATTCTGATATTTTGGTCCTGAAGGTGAAATCAAAGAACAATATTAAGAGTACTGCCAAGCACAGAATACACTGACAGAAAACATTTTACCCCAAGAGAAAAAGGACTTCAATCCTTACATTACATTATCCTTATTTCAAAAATATTTTACTTCAACAGCATGACAATTTCTAATTATTCTTATAGTTCTTCCTACAAATAAACTTACAGAGATGAGGTGCTCCTTGAAATTTGAGATCAAAGTGCCAGAAACAGCCAGCTACACTTGTAAATGTGAAAACTGAAACTGTTGGCATACAGATGGAAAAATAAAGCATGTATTTTATTATCTATTTTGCATTTAAGAGACAAAACTGTGACACCTGATCACAAGTAAGATTAGTGAACAATGACAAAGACAATGTATTTAAAATTTCTGAGGAAATTGTCACATTCTTCTGTTTACTATAATTGTTTAATACAGCAAGATTTCATACAAGAGGGAAACCAGGTTTCACACACCTTCTCTAAGAGCTGGAACAAATTCAGGAAGAGATCAGCCTTGGTCATTGTAATTACCTTATTTTCATTGTGCTTTATCTTCCAGACGACCATCAGGCAGAGCTGAGATAGGAGAAACTTTCCCCTCAGCAGCTGGAATATACATAACAAGAAGCCAGAAAACGGACTGCCAAAGAAAGAGGGGTTTTTCTTTTAGGTCCTGAAGGGAAGATCACCTTCAAGGTACCCACAAATCCTGGAAGAGTATTGCTCCACAGTTCCCATTTGTAATTCATCAGACTTGAGCAGCACAGGTTGTACCGCAATGTGTCTGGGACTCCTGAGAGGCAGAGAAGAGTCAAGGCAACTTGATATAGAACAAGCCAGTCTCAGAATCTGAACATTTACAGGCAGAGAAGGAATCCCAGGCTGGTTTTGTATGCGGATACAAAATGTATTAGTGCTACTATCTGTCATTACTATTATAACCCTTGGTAAAAAGGAGAAATGCATTACAAATTTTATTAATTTGTATGGAGAGTGCTGATCTCAGGACAGATGTGTCACAGACTGTCCAAATGCCAGAGCCAAGAGATGTGTACACAACTGATGACCTAGACAGTGACTGAAGGTACCACAGAACATTCCCTTACTAACTATGTGGGTTTTTCCAGTATGGAATGAAAAATTTGACTCCTAGAGACTTTATGTTCATTGTGTTCACTGGAGGTGCAGAGCTCAAAATCATATTTACATTCTTGGAATTAGAATTTTGAAGGGAAAGGAATGATTCCCCAAGTTAAGTAGGTCTTCTGTGACATGAAAGAACAGGCCTACACCTCCTGAATGATAGATCCTACATTTGGAATTTATTTCAGTCACATAAGAACTGTTAGAAATAAAATCAAGATGGGTTGCTTCATGTGCATCATGGTCTGCACTTCAGAGGAGACTGTGACATATTGACTGTGAGTCTTAAAGGGTTAATAAGTGCAAAACAGATTGTGGCATTTTTAAAACATTTTACTTGCCAGCTACCAGGACAAGCATAGAAAATAAGTTAATATGTGCAATGGGCACTGTGAGACCCTTTGGTATTGACCCTCAAGGTAACAGAAAGATTGAACTGAACAATCCTGTACAAACAGTGACTCTGGGCTGCAACAAACTGATGGCATTTCCTATGGAATGGATTAGAACGTGCAAATAAATTAAGATTTAGAGAGAAAAGTGAGTTAACCCTATTGAGATTATTTTGAGTATTATTACTGTCATAATCATCCTGAGCCTGAATTGAACAATAAAAACATTCAATGAAATGAAAAGCTGAGATGGTTCCCTAGCCTCCTTTCTTCTTTTGATAACAGGAAATAGGAACTGTAAAACACCTTTTCTCTTATGTATAAGAGAAACTCATCTGTGGCTCCTAGACAATATAAGCAGCTGTTTTATTTGGAAGGTCTATTGTGAAGGCAATAGCTGTGGACTCCACAGATTCAAGTGAATATAGTGAAAAAAGTGGGGAGTATTTTAAGAATCTTATATGAGACAGTAGAAGAAGACACAAGATTCCAGGATCAGACTATAAATGTATCCCTTCAAAATTCTATAAAGGTTCTCTTTTTAGAATCGGAACAGTCACGTGATCGTCCCACTAAAAGCAGTTTGGCATGGGAAACTCTTAGTGGGTACAGCAAAATGGGGAAGTATTTTAGCACAAAGTTTCCATTTTTTTAAACAACCCAAAGTGCCTAAAAGGGAAACATCACTATCATGCACACAGAATAGGGACCAAAAAAACCCCACTATTGCTGTTTTTTCCTTCGTATTTTTTATTATGCTCTTGGAAAACACTACCCAAGCACTTTTTCTGCTGACAGTCAACCACGATATAATTAGACATAGTCAAGTAAATTTGATATAAGAAAATACAATGAGATTTTCTTCCCCTTTCAGCAACTTCTTCCAGCAATTGAATACCCACACTGAGGAAGGAATACTGTAGATTGCTAATATGCACAGATTTCACGTCTGAGTGTTTACTACAGCCACTAATTTGGAACTCTGGAGAGATTTATATTTCTCTAACCCTAAAACTGGATTTGTAATGCCATATAATTCGTAACAGTATATTTGATTTTTTTTTCAGTAAATAGTAAAAGCAATGATTTTAAACTAAAGCAGAACCAAAAAACTAACACTGTTTCATAGAGCTTTTAAAACTCACCAGTACACCAGCACTCTGCAGAATTCAAGTACAAAGTTATTTTATGGGTAATCTTCAGCTGGTTAGTATCCTGCAAATGAAGGAATATTCTTTATCATCACTGTTCAGAATTGAAGTCTTCTCAAAACATCTTTGTGACAATGCCCTTTTGCCAGTGTTAGAGAAATTGCTCTTGCTGTTCCACAGCATCTTTAGGAGCCATGATGTAGGGGTGAGTTGCATGTGGCAAAATATAAAACTGATAGAGAATGAAGAAAAATAAGCACTTCTTAGCTTCAGAGAAATTTAAGGGAACCTGATGCAATTTATAGTTTTAGCTAAATTAGCAGTTCAAATGTCATGAGCTAAACATTATGGAGCCTACAAACTGACTTATGTTCACTGGGATTTTTTCTATAGTCTGTTCTCTAGCTGAGACTTACTCAAGTTTTCTAGACTTTTTTTGGCAATGAAAACAACGTCTGCAGGGCAGATGTCTGGTGGAGAGACAAAAGCAATGTGATAGAAGTAATCACACCAGATGTCCAGAGCAAGCAATTATCCAAAATAAAATTAATGGATTGGAAATTCAGATCTTAAGGCACTGGTTACTTTTAACCACCCTAGGAACACTGACAGAGGTGAGACAAGTATGAATTTTAAAATAAATCCTACTATGTGAATTGGTAGTTTTCCTCTCATAAAAAGTATCTTGCAGCAATCAGTTGAAAGGTTGCTGTTATTCAGTGGCAGCTGACCAAAATATATTTCTGCAAAGAAATTTTCAGATTTTTCTCAAACCGTCAAACTTTTCTACATAAGTAATTTTATGCTTAATCCCCAATATTATATGACAGCATAGGTACTACATGCCTTTTATAAAACTGATCTTGTTAAGGAACTGGTACCTCATGCACCACCTGATCCAGAAGAATCCAGTTTGTTCAGAGAAAGTATGTTATAAGCAGGCACACAAATATCTTAGATTTCCACTCTTGAATATCTTCTGTAAACTAAGTGCACTCAAAATGCCATGTTATGAGTCAATTAAACAACCCTTTTATTTTCACAGAAACACTTCTCAAAGAAATACTTAATGAACTAACACTACACAATTCTTACTGTCCTCACCTCCTGCTGATATCAGAAGCACTTTCAAATTATCTACTTTCATATTTCCATATTTCGTATTTACATATGAAAACTCCTTTGCAGGTACAACATACAAAGTTCTAGTTTTGCATATGTAAGTATAAGAGCAAACACCAGCACCGACTCTGAAAACTAGCTTAGGTATTTGGGGTTTTGTTATGACATACATTGGCACATCAGACCAAGGCTTGTCATTCTATCACTTTCATAATTAAAGTATATAGTACTAATAATGTGAATTATAATTTCTTAGAGGCAGATTTTAAGTGGGATTTTTGCAGTAACAAGTGACCAATGCTAATGATAACTCTTGTCTCTGCTTCACAGCAGAATTATATTTCATTTTGGTAGGACACTTCACAGGGGAAAAAGCTTTGCAGACATCCATACTTATCATTACTAAAAATAAAATATATACACTAAAAAAGGCATTTAGTGATCAACACTTGCTAAGAATCATATTGTTACAGAAAGCACTTCAGCAGGACTCAAACCATGTCTTCTTTTGAAATTTTTTAAGTTATCTTCCTTTGAAAGTATTTCAGACACATTTGTTCTGGAAGAAGAAGTATTGATAATACCAAACAACAAACTTTCTACAAAGTTCACATAACTGAGTCTTTAAATCATGTACCTTCCGTATGATACGAGTCACTGAATATTTGGATGATGTAAATGCAATCAGAGCATGTTTAATTTCATTTTGGTGTGTTAGAACTACAAAAGAAGAAGGAAGAAACAGCAATTTGCAAGGACACGGAAAACAAGGCAATATAAATAGAGAAAACAGTTACACTTAATGAGATTTGTTTTCATTGGAACCGCTGCTGGGTTTCACTTTCAAACTACAGAGTTATCTACTTTCATTTGATTAGAAACAATGCTCTGCAATCTGCCTGAGCTGCTTTGATTCTCTCACCAAATAAAAGAACAAGTGCCTTCACACTTAAAGAGAGAAAACATTCAATTTAAGGAAATGAAAGAACAAAGAAAGAACCTAGTTACTTTAAATACAAACATGAAGACAATTACATCACAGATAGTAAATCACAGTCTGGCAAGGATGCTGGTGGAGAAATTCTGTTATAACACAACCCACAAGAATTTACTAAAAATTCACAGGATTACTTTGGAAGAACACAGTTCTGGTTTTTTTTATAATAACCTCCCTATCCCAATACACTTTTTAAAAAAAGTAGTTGCTTCTAAACTTTCCCTTTATTGTAGTTTTCCATCATCATCCTTCAGTCTTTCAGTGACTAATGACTTTTCCATCTCTCCCTGTGCTGCAGGAGTCCTTGCCACCTTTTTTCCTTCAAACTTGTTTAATGCAATTAAGTAATTTAAATTATCATAGCAATTATTCCCAAACAGAATACAGGCTGACATTTGGTGTTTCTACTCCGTGTCTCCTTCCGCCTTGCATTCTCAAAAGCTTATTCATTTCTCCAGCCAAAAACTCATATAAATAAGATTTTGCTCTTCATAGAAACCTAGTCTGGCTTGTACTTCTGTGTTCTCAGATCACCATAGGTACAGCACTACTGTTATGGAAGTGCTTGCACCATCCATATGTTAAAATCATGTTATTGCATCCTTAAATGGGCATTCCTTCACCACCTAATTATTATCTGTGTCTTAGACAAACCTTCATCTCCCATTCAAAAGCCATACATATTGCACATTCTAAAAGAATAAGTGCATTTACATGCTTTAAATACCTTAGTGAGCAATGACACAGCCTAAAGTAGCCCTAGAGCATGAGCCAGAATGCCAAACTGTGCAGACAGCACGGCCCTCTGGGTTCCATGATTCAACACAACTGCGCATTCAGCCTAAATGTGGGACTCAAATCCTCTCTCTGAAAAGATTGCCAGGGTACACCATTGTCTGAGAGATGGAAGGAAATAAAATTTAAGAACTTACTTCAGAAAAGGGTTCAAAATACCAAGCATTAATTACAATTGATGTTTTCCCTGTGAGAAGGCTACAAACTGTGAATTAAAACTCGGTTATCAAGTTATGACAGGTTCAGCCTCGGAGGATAAATGCTCAGCTACAGGCTAGGGAGGCAGAGCCTTCAGGAGCAGTCCCTAGCAATCACTGTGGGCACAAATCTGGACCGTATCTAATGGAATCTGATGACAATTCCATACAAGCTGTATCTAAGGATCTATATCTCAAGCATACCACTTCTCACTGGGATTGCATGGTATGTGGCACTGCTATTGACTCTGCACTCCTAGTGTATCTGACTTCCCTCCCAAAAAGCAGGGGAATCACTTTGTGGAGGACAATGGAGGATAACTAGGAAAAAAAAAGTTGTTTTCACAAATATGTTTCTACTAGCAATGATTTGCAACTATGACAGTCTGTGCATATAAATGATTTAAGCTGTCTAGGATAGTTAATATTTTTACTAGACAAAACAAAATATTCAGTAGTTGCTTTAGTTCAGGCCTAAATAAGACCCTATACCCTAGAAAGTCCAGCTGTTATTTCAATTAAGTCATTTGTCTACTAAATGACATTACTTCTTCATATGTGCCTTGACTTACTTTATGTTCCCTTATTTTCTAACAGTTGTAAATTAACACAGATCACATGTTAAGTGTGTGGTTACTTTTTATGCACTAGAAGATAAGCTGTTACTTCATCTTTTACTGGCCTTTGAATACATTATTTTTTACTTGAATGCTTCAAGATCTTTGCAGACAAAGTCTACTGTCAGTGGTAACATGTTAATTCAAGTGTATGTATTACCAGGATTCCCAGGCCCTAATAACCATTACTTCCTGCATTCATAATAAAAACAGTGTGAGAAGGCTATGTTCTCACACATCAAACAAAACTTCAGGACAGCCCGGTTAAATGATTTGCCAACATACTATTTGATACAGCACTAGCACTTTTCTGAGTCTTTCTCGATTATGCACAGAACTGCTCAGGACACACCAGGTTAAACACAAATCAGCACTGCTAAACTGTTTGATTTAAATTATTTGTTCCATGTTTCGAGACA
This sequence comes from Acanthiza pusilla, assembly GCA_036630365.1. Lineage (NCBI taxonomy): Eukaryota > Metazoa > Chordata > Aves > Passeriformes > Acanthizidae > Acanthiza > Acanthiza pusilla. The sequence continues at coordinate 6,431,178 of JAXCHO010000039.1, forward strand.
ACTTTGGCAATCTTAAAATAAGAAGTTGAACAATGCAAAGTATTTTTTTTAAACAGTTTGCCAAACCTTAATGTGTTTCTTTACAACAACATATGGTATAGTCATTGTTTAAAGGCAGGTTCTCAGCAGTGCACATCTTTCACTACAGGGATCGAAACTAGGGACCCATCTGCTCAGATCTATTAAATTCTCAATACAGTTTCAAACATTTGCTGAACTGATGACACTTTCAAATATGGCAGGATTTTTATAACGTAGGTGAGTAACAGGAACATGGTTTCACTTTAAACAAAAACATCTTAAATTGTTGTCAGAGAAAAGAAGAAAGGGAATAAACAGCTGCAGTACTGAATCACGTTAAACACAATGCCAGGGCTGTGTGATACAGGCTCCAAGTTATAAAGCTTTCTTTTTTCCTTTAAACTAAGGAATGTGCAAATGGTAATCACACTGGCTCAACAGAAAAGGACTTAATAGCACGACCAAAAACGTGGAGGTGATCTCTTTTATTAGGGCAACTAAAAATATAAAGAAGTAGTCTTTGAGAAATTTTATTTTAATTTGTTTTATCAGAGCTTGTGAGCAGTAAAAAGGAAAATCAAAGGGTTGCCCTGTGTGGTTTCTCTCAGTGAAATAATCAGCTTTGAAGTTATTCTTTGGATAACACAAGACACTGGGTTAAGTCAGGGGCACCTCCTCAGGATTTACTCCCATTTGACACAGCACTGCCAAACAAATGTAAATTTTTTACCAAACTAAATGTGAAAACATTTATTACACTAGAAACGTCTATGAACACCATGATTGTTCCTAAATAACCACACAGCTGAGAAAAAAAGACAGAGGAAAACACAGGAGAGGAAAATCAAGGAAAATCAAGGAAAATCTAGGGGGAAAAAATGTAAAATGAAAGAAAAACTGAACCACTGATTCATCAATATTCTTACACTGGTCCCTCCCCAGGTGGAGCAATATATCACAGTTCACTAAGTCATCAGTTATGACAACTTGGACAACAAAGGATCTGTACCTATACACAGAATAAATGAAATCAGATTTGTTGTCAATCTGATAGCCATCATGTTTTGACAGTTATTTATGTTCATGTAAAGAAGCACATCCCTATTAATGATAATTAAAATTCCCACTATAAATGAAAATCTGTTTATTTCTTACCTTATATGTTTTTTCTGTTAATTCACTGATTTAATTTTCTAACACAAGGGGGGAAAAAACTAAAAATAGAACAGACAAGAGAAAGGAACAGGAAAACAAAAAAAAATATATAGTAAAATGAGAAAAAATAGTGATCTCTGCACAGCAGCAGTATCTTGAGTACAGCATTACAAACATACAAACAAGTTTAGACTTTTCTACAGAATTTTTATACTGAATATATTCTATCTTTTCCCACAGCTTTCCACAGAATCTTGCAACAAAAACCTGCATATACTGGAATAGCATGTGGATAAAAGCTAAGGCCTTGCCTAAACTCGCTCATCCAAGTAAGATAAAATGCACATTCAAAGTAGAAAAATTACTTTAAAAAAAATCCAAAAATCTAAACTCTCTTCATACGGACATTTTTATTCCAGAATAAAAACATCCAAGAGTGACAGTAACAAGAAAAACCTCAGAAATTGTTTTAATACAGCTCATAATTTCTCTCCTGTACACAATCTTGGCATCATAGAACAGCTTGGTTTGGAAGGGACCTTAAAGCTCATCTTGTTTCAGCCCTTCTGCCCTGGGCTGGGACACCTTCCACTAAACCAGATCACCCAAGGCCCCATCCAGCCTGGCCCTGAACATTCCCAGGGACGGGGCACCCACAGCTTCTCTGAGCAACCTGTGCCAGGGCCTCACCACCCTTTACAGGGAAGAATTTCTTCTGAACATCTAATCTAAAATCCACCCTCTTCCAGTTAAAAGCTGTTCCCCCTTGACCTATCCCTCCATTACCTTGGAAGAAGTCCCTCTCCGGTTCTCTTGTAGCCTCTTTAGGTACTGGAAGGAGGTCTAAGGTCTTCCCAGAACCTTTTATTCTCCATCTCTTCCCTCCAGTGTGTCCCCCACACCACACAGGTTGGTGAGGGTGCCCTCAATCCCACTGTCCATGTGGAACAGCACCAGTCCTGATGCCAGCCCTGAGGAGCAGCACTCGTCACTGGTCTCTGCTTGGACACTGAGCTGTTGAGTGAAACTTTTCAAGTGCAACAGACAGCCAATTCCTTATCCACCAAGTTGTCCACCCATCAAATCCATCTCCCTGCAGTTCAGGGACAAGGATGTTGTGTGGGACAGTGTCCAACTGAGCTTTGCACAAGTTCAGTAGACGGCAAGAGTTGCTCTGACTTTATCCATCAAGGCTGTAACCCTGCTACAGAAGGCCAGCAAATTTGTCAGGCACGATTCGCCCTTAATGAAAAAAAAAATCACAGCTCCTCCTACACTGTTCAGATAGCTCAATGAACACCACATATTTTTGTTCATTGTTCATTTGAGGGCACAGAATATTTGCAAAAGTGTGAGTTTTTTTATGCTGGTACAATCATTACAGTTTTCTCATGGTACTTCCATACAATCTCATTATTAGAAAACTCTAGTTTTTGCTTCATGTGTATTTATTACCAGGTGACTATTTTATCATCAAAGTATACTTACTGGATGATTATACTAAATTAATTGGAAAATTCTGCTTCTTGATAGAAAATATTGTAGGAAAAATATATTGAAAATTATTATTTATATTTTTTATAATATTTTGCCACTGGCATATGATATAGCAGTTCAAATGTGCTGTGGCTTTCCAGCAAAGTAATCTCAGACAAAACAGCACAAAATTCTTCAAACTAATCTAGGTGAATGTTAAATGATATGTAGGAATAATACCATGCCAAAATGAAGACAAGCGTAAGAGGAAGTCAATAAAGAAAAATATCCAGGTGTCCAATCATATTTGTGGAATCTATGGGAACCTCATCAAAGTGAACAAGATTTGTATCAAAAGCAGTTTTTGTGATGTCCAAGTGAAATTGAGTAAATGTGCTTGGAAATCTCTCAACAAGACTAAATGGCTCAATGTGGGGCTGTAAGAGAACAACAATTGACAGCACAGGATTCAAATCAGGTACTGCAGCTGCCATTTCAGAGCTTCAGATGCAGAACAGGATGACCAGAGGATGTTTCTGAAAGGCAGAGAAACTCAAATGGAAAACAGGCTTTCAGTTTTGAATGCTGTCTGTAGATATCAAAGAGAAAAACTACTGATGCATAAAAAATACAGCAGTAAGTATTGCAACTAATCTAGTGCAACACCTTTTAATGCATTTTGATAGTGGATGGGAGTATCAAGATGGGTCAGATCACTGAAGAATCATTTTGTACAATAAAGATCATACCACAGTAGCAAAAAATTTAGGATACTTGCAGTCCTCAGCCACAGACCCTTCATCTTTCGTAACATTCTACTTGTTGAGTGAAGATTTTAATGAAAACAGTATTTCAGAACTTCCTTCCTTTGTGAGTATATGTCCTCACCTTAACCTTATTTTAACATTGTTTTTTGTGTGGGCGTTTATTGTATTGCAGAGTATGGCAAATCTGATAAGAGAAAAGCAACGACTGAGCCCAGCCTTATTGTATCAGAATGGCTGAAATAATTACATATCCTGGAAAACCTGGGAACTTCTGATCCTACTTTCAGACACAGAATGGATACACAGTTTTTGATTACAGAAAATACTCTTGCAGTCCAACACAAAGCCAAACCTCACTTGTATTCTCTGATGAACAATCAACATGGCTCATTTCCTGGGCTTTGGGAGAAAAACTGTTTCTTGCACAACCCAGTGAACTGAGAATAATAGGAATGATATGCTTGATGACAGCAGCAACATAGAATCTTAAAAAATATCTCAGAAGACTGCACTTTTGAATTAAAGTATGAATGCAATAGGGAGAGCACACAGGATGTTTGATCCCAAAAGATTTCTTTCTTTCAGTACCCTATAAGCTACAGCTGTAGCTGTCACAACCACCCTTTACTTGGATAGTTAATTCTCCCCATTCTAACTTGTTTCTCAAAAGATCCCAACAGTTATTAAAAGACAACAAAACCCAGTAATTTATGTCCTAGTTCCCAAAAGAAACAAAATTATTTTCTTCATCTAGATTTTATTACAGCTTCTTCTCATGCCTTGTGATAAAAAAAAAAAAAAAAAAAAAGTGTAATTGACTGGGTTTGTTACTTTATAAGACATAATTTCTTACATATAATGTAAATATTATTCCTAGTTCTTGGCATATCTTTCTGAAAAGAGAGTTTCTTCTGCTGTTGCCATAGAACCAATTATTTAATTGAGAAATGATCCATGCTGATTCTACCTCAGTTTTTTAGTACCACTCGTGAAGTTCAAAAATGGTTGGCTGCTGAAGAACAGTGGCCTTCACGCAACAGGGACAGTATGACAACAAATCTATATTTTTGGAGAGTATATTCAATCCCTAACACCTCACCAGTTTCGGGTACAATAACACCTGTCCGATTACTTTGAATTTATTAAGCACTTTCATACTAATAGCTGGATTCCCATGCATACCTAGAGGAAAACCAAAGAAGATTGGAAACTGAGTATGAACACAGCTCCTGGCTGCATGCACCATAGAAATTGTTCACTCTGAAAAAATAATTCAAAATTACATTATATACAGTTGTCGGTAGAGACTCACAACCCTTCCAGAGTTCTTACAGTGACCAATCATACTGACATATATTTTCTTTAACATTTACATTTTAAAAAGTAATCCTACCACCAAGAGATTACAGTTTAAAAGATACCCTTTACAGGCAATCCTTTTCGAAATTATTCCTAATATACTTTCCTGCGCTCCTGGTAACTGTCAAAAATTGGCTTCATATCAAATGGAATATTGGTCTGATTTAATACAGCATTTCCTGTTTGAATATTTAACTAATTCCATTATTTTCTCCAGGGCTCAAGTTTTCACTGGGAAAGCATACTGCAAGCGCCTCCAGTGAAGGCTGGTTTGGTGCTCATTTCCTGAGTCTGATCTTGACTTCTGAGAGAATTAACCATTTCGTTTAGAGAGCTGCTAACTCTTCAAGTGGTCAAGATGTCTGTCTTCACAACTATTTTCTTCACAACCCTCATAGTAGAATTTAATTGAAACCATTTGAAAGCTTGTTCCATAAAAGCAAGGACTCCAAATTTCCCAACAGTTACCAAATGAAATTTCTGACAAAGGTTTCTGCATGTAAAAATGAATACTCTGTATGTATATATGAAAGGAAAAAGAGACTTGGACAACAAACAATACATTTAGCTCTATTGAAAACAGCAAGGCTCCTTAGGACTCAGCTCATTAATTTTCCCAGAGAGATATGCAATTGAAATTCAGTGAGAGTTAAACACTTGACTCCCTTAGGATCTTTAAAATCCCAGATGAAGTGATATTTAACTAATTCCCACACTAACAGGAATCAGTCATTTGGCAGAACACTGCAATCCAATTGTTGGTCACCAGAATGGATTCGGTCCCCAGCACAGCACTTAATGATGTCTTAGAGAGCTCCCATGTCCCGTCCCTGGACACACAGGAGCTCAGAGCCATCACCTGGGTGGGGTTCGAGGGAAGGGGTGCATTTGGAGGAGCCTCTCTGCAGCAAGGCTGTGAACGTGCAGTCAGCTTTCCACAAGCACCTTTTGTTTCTCAGAAGCTTGGACATTCTACATATTAGAAACAGTATATTCTTTGGGTGTGACCATCCTCACACATCCTCTAAAATCAATTCTCTGAAATCAGACCACTCTCTCTCTCTTGTATGAAATAAAATTAGACTCGTATGGAAAGATTTACTCTTGAACAGCAAGAGCTTTTCTCCCTTTTGCCTGTCTCATTCTTGGTGTCCTGGCTTCGCTGCCAGAAATTTCTAAACTGGTGAGCTCACTCTCCCCCTCCTCCTTCCTCTCCCCTTTCTCTCCTTGCCCTGCCCGTCGGAGGTTTCAATGGGCTCCTGCAGTCACTCGGGCGGACAGCATTGCGTTGCCAGGCAACTCCCTGAAAAGAAGCACATGCTGCTGCGGCGCAGACAGAGCGTGCCCGTCTGCTCCAGTGATGCTGTGGCCTAATTTCTACCTCTCTTGTGCTCGATACAAAAGGGAACATCTCCAGAGTTGAGGGTTAGGGAGTACTGAATTATCTGCACTTTTTTTTGTTGTTGTTTGTTTTTCCCCGCTCTCCTGATCGGGTGCATCCCCTTCCATCTGAGGGCCCCCAGAAGTCATGCATGTCTAATCTGCATGCATGGGTTTGGGACTGCTCCCTGGGATTGCAGAATACTGACAACTTTCTGTTAGCTTTTGGCTGAGTTAATAGTACTTATGGAGATCTGTTAAGCTTCCCTGTAGCTCTCCCACAAGGGCAGTTTGGCATGCAAATTCTCAAGGCCATTCATCTTTTCCTACCTGACTCTTTATCGCCTGGTTGTTTGGGTTTTTTTAAAGGACTCTTTAGGGAATGCAAGTTTAGCCTTTCTTATTTTCCCTCCTTTCACCATGCTTTCCTGGGAACAAAGAACAGCAAACTAAGAAATTCCTTTGGTTTTACCACAGCCTGAAGAAAGATCACTGCTTTATCCATGGATTTAGTTTTGGACTGCCTAATCTTCTCAAAAGGCAGGCCCATAAGTATTCAGATTTTGTGGTTTGAACTCGGCCCTGCAATCACAATCCTCCACTGTCTATTACAGACAGTATTATCATGAGGTGAAAAACAGCAGTCAGATAAGAGGCAAGTTTCCTTACATCTACTGCTAACTTCCTAAATTTCCTGTCAGCATGTTTTTCATAGGAAGGTTGCTAATGCTAGTTGCCTTTTCTCAGTTGTGGTACCAACTCAGCAGCTCACTCAACCTGCAAGCAAACCTGAACCTCAGAGAGAAGCTGCACTGTATTCAGCCTGACAGAGTCTAATATTGCTCTGGTGCTCTGGGTATTCCACCAATCCTCCCCTCACTTCTGGATCAAATCTGAAGTCCCAGTCCTAATTTACAAATCCCTAATTTGGTTAGTGCACATCTACTTTAAGGGCAGCCAAGAACCCTTATCCACTGATCCCCGGAGTCAGCACAACACTACAGATTTCTTCCAGCATAGCTACGTCAACACAACTGTGACAAAGCATAACCTCCAGCTGCCACTGCTGCACCCCTAAATGCCTGGTTCACTCTCCTTTATGCCACCAGGGCAGTACATTTGCCAGCTTAGTTTGTGCCTTCAGAAGTGCCCTGGAATTAAACAGTGGCATGAGAAAACAGGAAAGTCACAGGTGCCCTGGAAGAGATACGGCCAGGGTCACTGTCACTGAACACATTTTAAGAAAGACTCTGCAAGACACAGAGATCCAACAGCTCTGTAGAAGAAAGATTCCAGCCCAAATGTTCCAGTTTTTCCCAATGGCACAGTACTTAGGTGATAGTAGGCACTTTTCACTCCAGTGTACTTAATGTGCACAGTGCTGTGGATAAGACTCTGTCTATCTTTTTCTTATCTTTTGCTTATCTCCTACACAGAAAATCAGAACTGTTCAACTGTGTGGCAGCAACAGTAAATTCACAAGCACTGGCAAAGTCTCATCCCTTTGGAGTACAAGAGTCCTTTCTTCAGTCCCTGAGAGTGTCACACACTAGGAAATCACCACATTATTTACAAAATGCTTTAAGACCTTCTGGAAATTAGGGTGCTATACACAGGCACAACAATAGTTAGTCACACACAACTTTCAGTATTACACAACTCCTCAAACATCCCTCTTCCCCAAATGCTCTGATAAGATGAAACATGTGGGACTTTTCTCCCTCAGAAACACAACAGCACTAAAGAAACAACAAAATTACTTAATATTACATTAAAAATTCACACTTGCATTTGAAGTCAATCTGAAGGGGAAAATAAGGCCCCAGAACTGCTTCTGGCTATGGCAAAGCTAATGGAAAAACAATAATAAAAATAATTAGGTGATCCCTTGCCAAACAGGTAAAGAACTAAAGAATAAAAACACAAGCCAATTTGCCATACAGACACTAACTTCTTACTTATTGTCCAGAGACATGTGCTTTTCCTGTGTATTTTTGGATCCTGCATCAGTTCAAGATGATACTACAGTTTGGCCCACAGCCAGAAAATGGCAAGTGAAATAATGTTCCAGTACATGCACTGTGAACACACAGCTGGCTTCAAAGGGAAATGGACTAATCCTACTCCATTTCCCTCCTTCAGTATGTGTTTAAAGAGCTTTGGTGCGCTGAAGGAAATCGACCAGAATTCATTAGTTCCCTTCTGATTCAGCTCATTGCTGCTGGAAAGGGAAACAAGTCAGAATAGCAGGTCCCACTCAATTTCCTTTCCGAGCAGACTTTAAGCCAATTCTGCTCACAGTTGTACACACACAGATCTTCACTAATGATGCAAACGTTCAAATGCAATACCTCTGCAAGCTGCCTAAACATATGAAGACTATGAAGGGAAGAAGAAAAATGAAATACTCTATTGGACTTCATACCATGCAGAACTTTTGACTGAGAATATTCCTGAGAAAGAAACTCAGAAAACTGGGAGAACTTCTAAAAGGAGACACAGGAGTAAGGAGAGAAAGAAAAACTCAACTGAGACTAGGAAAAGATCACAGGAAGGAAAAAAGAATAATAATTTTATAAATACATCATATACATTTTCTGCTATCCAATGAGAAATTACAGCAAACTAAAACGCTGACTCTAATAGCTAAAACAAATCCTAGGGACCATTTTATCCTGTTTGGAGGTGGTTTTGGAAATGGAGACATGAAGAGAAATCATTTGCTCTGGACAGAAAGTTTTTCTTCCCACTCATCATCAGAGCTCTCAATTTCCCTCTTCAGAGTTCATGTTATATTTTATGAGCATTCTTAAGATTATGGGAAGCAATAGGATTTCAAATTATTCCAGACTATATGCTGTTCAGTTTAAGACCACTGCTTTTGAGACAATATGCCAGAACCAACCCACTTCCAAAGCAAACCTACAATTAACCACCTAAGCAGAAAGTGGCTTATGACAAACAAATCAGAACAGAAGAAAGCTACAGGGTTCATGATGGGACCATGGCTTCACTCGAGTCAAATAAGCACAACATGTAAAAATCACTTTTTGTAACTGCAGTGAAGACAAAGAAGTATTATTGCTGTAATGAACTGTCTCTTAAGCTTGAACTGTGATACTTTAAATAGTGAACAGCCTTATGATTTTGGCTTCCCCACTAATTACAAATCCATTAGCTTGAAGCAGTATACTGCAAAGAAAATGGGTCTTGGAGTTGAAATCAGCCAAAAAGCCTTTAAATTACCAACACTGTCTCTCAGATGGGCGACTCCAAACTCCTTAGGTTTTAACAGGATTTATTGTCAGAAGTTCTAGGGGTGTTTGGGGAGCTCTATGTGACAAATTAAAACTTTGATTCCTTACCAGTTAGCTGCAGAAATCCAGCACAGACACAATTTATATCGTGCACTAATAGCTTCTCAGCACAGGAAAATGAAGGACAATTAGAGAGCAAGTAATGGCTCAGTGATTCTGTAGAACACTGTACCACCTACAGAGTCAGTTAAAATGAGATTATTTTCCTTTGTGATTCTATGTCAGCCTCAGTTTACAGCTTTAACTTCTATCATTAGGCCACAATTTAGGTTGTTATTCAACCCACTCTAGAAAAAGCTATATGACATTTATAATTTGCAAAGGCCAACAGCTTCGTAAAGACCCATTGGGATAGACACAGCAATAACAGACAATCTGTTCTCTTTGCATGTACAACTTATTTTCTTACTCCAAACACAAAGGTTGAATGTCCCATTCCTCTTTAGTTGAAGCGAACAGAAATTGTATAGGAAGAAACCAGTCACCACTTGTGGGTATCATCACAAACAAATTTTTGTTGTTTAATATGTACATGATAGTAGGTCTTACAAAGGCAATTTTAGCTCCATCAATTCAGCCAGTATACCTAACTATATTTTTAATCCTTTCTTGTTTGCCACATTTATGTCTCTGTTGTTATTATTATTCTTGTTTGCAAAACCGATTACACAAAAGGTTTTCTTTTGTATTGCCTTTGCAAAATCAGCATTGTCCTTTTTCCTACCTGCTCAGTTTTGCTGTCTCTCCATTCCATTTGCTGTGTCTCTGTTCCAAAAAGAACCATTTGCTTTAGTTCATGCTGTGCATACATATGACTTAAAGTTCATTTAGTATCACCTCAGAATTCAAATTTCCCTCCAAACTGAGTAAATTGTTCTGGATAAAACTATATTCTAAATGTAACTAAGCCTTTAACAGAGATGAGAATTTTGTTTTCACTGTCAGAAATATTTCAGCTTGCAAAACATATTACAACAAAACATTCCCTTGATTCCTAGTGTAAAGAGCCATGGACTCCTTTTGTGAAAATAAAATTGAAGGGCAGAATGAGAAATGTAGCTCAATAACCCACTCAACCACAGAGTTACTATTTACAAATTTGAGTTAGTGCATGCAAGGAGAATTGGGCTCTTGGAGACATAACAGGAAAAGAAAACTTCCTTTGATTTACATTAGAGATGTTTCTTAGACTTCATATGGGAGGCAGTGAAATACCGAGGGAGAGAGATTATATCTGGTGGCAAGAGGTAGAACACAGTGACAGAGGAACACCTGCCCCTACTGCCACTCCTTGACGGGTGCTGTGATAAATACATAATAATATAGTGTTGGCTTTTCCCAGATATTCATTGTGTATGATTTTATTGTGTTTATAGAAGTAGTCTTGTCATAAAGATAGAGGTATATAACCAATGTTTTAATTTCTGTTATGAACTAGATTTCGATATAGTAAAAAAAACTAATAAAAGTAGTTTAAAAGACTTTCCTTTACTAACCACACTACCTGCCTGACCGGATAACACCCAAAGAACAGCACAGAGAAGACCTGCCACTGATACCTGACTATCAGCCACAACCAGATGAAAGGACCACGGACAAAAGCCTATGCATGATGACTAGGCAGAAGACCACGGAGAAAAGCCTATACATTATGACTAAGAATGAGGCTGACAAAGAGTATTTAAGATGACTCCCTCAATGGCAGGTGTGCTTCTTGGCTTAGGGCCAAGCACCCAGCGCTGTCTCTTTGCTTTATTGTTTTTGTCCCCTATTGTCCTTTATTAAACTTTTAAATTTCAACAGGAGAGTGAACCTCGTTTTCCACAGGTACCAAATGACCATGTTTGCCTGCAAGCAGGATTTAATGCACTGTGGAGACTGACACAGGCCGTCCAGCAGAGGAACAGGAGGAAAAGGAAAGCAATTGGGGAGCCAGGAAATATCAAGTCTTCCCACTGTGCACTGCACACAGTGCAAATTCTTGCGCAGACCACCCTGGCCACTGCGTGCTGTATGAGCAACTCATCCTTCTGCTAATCCACAATTAGGAAGGAAGGAACAGAGATTGTGGATACCACATGCCCTTACAGTGACCTTGCTATTGGGTTCTCTGGAAATACATGATGGTTACTCCAAGTTACAGACATAGATATATCCCCTGCATTCATGAGCCATACATCCTAGTGCCAATAGCTGTTCTTAGACATCACAAACTAATAAGAGCTAGATGATTCTATGATAAGAGATTTGCTATCTACAAACTTATTCTCACTAAGAAGCTTAACCTATGACTTGTCAGTATTATCCCATCCCTCGATTCTTCAGATATAAAATACCGTAAACCACTAGCAATATTCCCTCTAAACAATACAGTCTCCTAAGCATGAGATTCAGAATTCTGACATTGCTAAAACCCCACATATTTCTCAATTGATTGCCAAATGTGCCTGCTTTAGTAATTGTGCCCAAACCAAGAAAAGTAAGTATTTTAACAGAAATTCCAGTAACTAAACTCTAAATTAAAAAACATTAAAATTTTCCTCTTCTCTTCAACCTTGGATTAAGCAGGTGTCTATGTACCAGGGATTTAGGAAAACTCCAAATAGAACACAGCCTATTGTTATGCATTAAAAAAGTGAACTTTCCATATGAGAATATCCTCACTTGCTTCACTTTACCACTCAAAATAGGTAATGTGTATCTACTGAGAAATGTGGAGAAATCAATCCACTACAACTATGAGAAAATGTTGTGTTTGACACTAACCAGTCCAGCTGGCTTCTGTGCTTTCTGAACAGCCTTCGTAGCTTCCTTGAGCTGTTTTCTAAGGTCTTCCTTTGGCTTGTCATGTTTACAGCACTAGGAGAGGAAGAAATAAAGCAATTTTAAAGCTTGTTAAGAAGTAGCTCATGTGCTATTAATGGTGACCTTCGCACTCCCAATTCTATTTGTTCTTCTTCCTCTCCAAAGTGAGTCAAATCTTTCAATTTAAAATCTGAGCACTCTTCAACAGTCAGGTCTCTGAGAAAAGCATTCAAAGCTAAGTCCTGAAATGTCCTGACCTTCTGAAAAGCTTAGAGCCACATTCTATGAAAGCAACAAAGTCACTCTTTAGCAGGTTGAAATCTACTGATGCATTAGAGTACAACATAGCTCTGAGCAGCTTTCACACTGGGTACAGAAAGTGTTAATCACAGCAGTGCTGTGAGCACAGTGCCAGTCTCCAATTGCAGAAAACCCAAGGGCACATCTCAGGGTAATTCACACTACAGCCAAACATGCCTTTGCAAACAGCTGTACCCTACAAGCTATTGCCCACTGGTTCTTCCTCAGCTCTTCATCACACTCACTTCAGAGGAAGCAAGCCCTTACCAGAGGCAATTGCTAACTCTTATCTCTGCTGTATGTTCACCTGAGCATTTCTCACTGTTGCAAGCAAGGTCACCAGGGAAACAAACACCAGAGCTTGGTGACCTGGATGACTTTGTCTGGAATGGACAGTGGTGCATTGTAGTAGCAGCTCAGTCTGAGAGTGTGGCTTCACACTGAGCTTAGCTGTAAATGCAGGTCACCACAGAAGCTGACCTGCCAGACAGTTCTGGGAACAGCCAGTCTCTCCTAGCTCAGTGGCGGAAAAGACTTGTCCCTGGTTCACTGTTAGGTATTCACAAGGGAAAATTTGTAGATCCTCAGATTCTTCATCCACATGATCTGGGAGGTCTTTTTCTGTGTCTTGATCCTTCAAGTGATAAAACCTTATACCAGGTTCTTGAACCTAATTCTCAGTTTTGCTAACTCTTCCTCCTCAAGGGAGGCAGCTGAAGTTTCAGCTTTGTGCTAGTGTCTGTTTCAAGGTGACAACCAAAATTTTTTAAAAAGGGCATGCCAATCCTTGTTAACTGAATAACTACAAAAAAGGAAAGAACACTGCAAACCTGGATAACTAACACAGCAAATTGAAAGGTGGACATTTTAAGTATATTTCACAAGGTGTAACTTAGTGTCTTTCATTTCCTATTTTCCAGTTAGATGGGTTCAAGTCTACAGATCATGAAACCCAGAATGTAACTAAAAAAATTTTAAAATCTAACAGACAGACCTTGACAGTCACATAGTCACACCATATACAGCAGCCAAGGAAAATTAACAGGAACATCCTCTACAATTCAGTAAAAACAGTAATTTATCAAGACATGAGAAACAGAATTTTCAGAAAAAAAGCAAACACCACTGCTGTCAGGTAATGTATTTAGTAATTCTGAATGAAGGACAGTTAAAACAAAAAACTGTCATTATGTAGATTTGCATTTTCATTCGTTAAAAGGAGATGGGAGATGGCAGGTTAATGACTGTCTTAAAAAAACAGCAAAATGGAGAGGGGAAATACCCACAGTAGCACTACAGAACTACACTAGCAGTTCTGTATGCAGTCCCCCAACTTTGGACACCATAAAGTTTACAAATATCTAGAAATTTTGCTCGACAGACAAGAGGAGAAAGGAAGTACAGCAGTGAAAAGTGGCTGCAGTCTGGGCAGTGCGCAGGCTATACTGGTGTCCCCAGCATGGTACTAGGCTGTGTGATAAATACATAATAATATAGTGTTGGCTTTTCGCAGATATTCATTGTATGTATGATTTTATTCTGTAATTGTGATAGATACATAATAGTATAGTGTTAGCTTTTTTTCAGATATTCATTGTATGTATGATTTTATTCTGTAATTGTGATAAATACATAATAATATAGTGTTAGCTTGTTTGCAGATATTCATTATATGTAGGATTTTAGTCTGTTTATAGAGGTAGTCTTGTCATAAAGATAGAGGCATATAACCAATGTTTTAATTTCTGTTATAAACTAGATTTCGATATAGTAGAAAAACTAATAAAAGTAGTTTAAAGACTTTCCTTTACTAACCACACTACCTGCCTGACCGGATAACACCCAAAGAACAGCACAGAGAAGACCTGCCACTGATACCTGACTATCAGTCACAACCAGATGAAAGGACCACGGACAAAAGCCTACACATGATGACTAGGCAGAAGACCCCGGAGAAAAGCCTGTACATGATGACTAAGCATGAGGCTGACAAAGAGTATTTAAGATGACTCCCTCAATGGCAGGTGTGCTTCTTGGCTTAGGGCCAAGCACCCAGCGCTGTCTCTTTGCTTTATTGTTTTTGTCCCCTATTGTCCTTTATTAAACTTCTAAATTTCAACAGGAGAGTGAACCTCGTTTTTCACAGCTGTAACTCTGCATGTAGGCTGCATACCCTTCAATCACACTAGTTGCTCAGAGCTGAAAACTGGGATCATATTCTTCTTACTGTTTCTAGAAGGAAATAAAATCCCACACATTACCAGAACTCAGGACTGCAGCACATAAAACCCTCACGTTAGGTTTGCAAAGTGAGGTGCTCAAGATGAAGGCCCAGATCTTACAGAGATGTGATGAAGTTGGTACTCTGTGTAATCTCAATACCTGAAAATTAGAGGAACTTGACTTTCTAAGTATTTAGACCACTCTGAAAATGTAATTTCAATTCTGTAGAAACTAACTTCTAAGCCACATTTATCAATCTGTTCTGATCAAATTTTAGTTTTATCCTATTTCTGAGAAAGTGGGAGCCATCCATAAAGTACAACGAGCACAGATAGTTGAATGATAAAAACTTGTTTTGATTTTTCCCCAAAATGAAAATTATTGTCCTTCCTTTGTCCAAAATTCATTAAAAATATCTGTAAGCTGACAACAAACATAAGCAAAGAAAAACATCTCTCCAAATGAAATGTCAGCAATTAAATGTAGAAGAAAGAGCATGACCTTTACAATTATTCAGAGTATATAAATTATATAATATATAATAGATACTCAGAATTTGCTGAATATTTTGGCAAAATCCCCTATCAAATAAAATTTGCTTTTTCATATGGTGGAGAATGCAAAGGCTGAAGTCATACCTAATTCAAATCACAGCTCTAGTGGATGAAATTATCTCAGCTTACAGAAGGAGAGGTTTGTGGAGTTTGCCTGGTAGGTCTGAGAGAGAAAAGCTTGAACTCTAATGACAGAGTGTGCAGAATAACCCACATTACCTTCTGGCTAAGTACAACTTTTAGAAAGCTTTAGCAGTTTATCATCACTATATGGTAATGATGACTTTTCTCAGACACAAAGAATTATGGTTTTTATCAATGGTTCATGCCAAACCCAAGTCTTAAAAGAAATCAGCTCAAAGCAGGTGCACTGAGCTGTCAGACCTTGAAATTTGTTTTGAAACCAACCACCTGTTAGTGTAATTGTGTAGCTGTTTTTCCTGGCTTATGGGATTTCGGTTCAGCTGTTGTTCTCATGCTAACGCTTATTTCCTCTAGGAATCAGTCTGTCCATTTACACCAACCTACAAACTTCTGTGTGACTGTCCTCACAGTCTGAGCCAATGGATGTATGCAGAATGTCTGATGGAGCGCCCTTCATCAATAACACACTTTGTTTACAAAATAGTTCACAATTGCTGTAGGAAAAAATAGCATTTAACATCCTCTGCGACACATTTAATCATTGAGATGACTCGTCTCTGCTTCTTGTTTGTTTCAGACAGCAACAAAGAACATTTACTTTTAATGGGCAATCTCAAAGATCAGATTTAATGTTGGTGCCTGACTCACAACTACTGAAAACAGAGCACTGTTCCTGCTGCTGAAACCAAGTCTGAGTCAGGATTTCCATCAAAACCTTCTGTTTCTAAAGGTTTATAACTTCAACAGAAGTTGACTCTGGGCTAGAGATTAGCAAGGATATGGAACACTTAGCTGACAAAATCTAAAAGAAGGAATCTGCCTACATGTGAGATAAAAGTGTAAAAATTATCATCAGAAGGACAATGGCTTAAGATGGATTTGGTAAATGAGAAATGTCATGTAAGAAAGAACAATGTCCTTGTGCTTAAGGGCCCAGCCAGAACTGCAGTCCCTTTATGCTCCACTTTGCTGTTTTCAGCACCCTTTGGACATCAGCCACCCCAGAAAAAGAACTGGACACTTGGGTGAGAACAATAGCTGAGCTGTTCCTGAAAAATCTCTTGTGCCAGCCAGTCCCAATCATCTGGCAGCTCCACACTGCCCTCCAGGGAGGACCATCATCAAAGTTTCCGTGTTTCCCTCAGTTTCCCTCTGTCAGGAGAGAATTCCTTGGGACTAAATACATAAAGCGAGTAAGAGAAATATAACTGACATAAACATGAAAATGTGTGTATTTCATGACATAAAAAACAGTAAAAAATAAATTATAAAGATTAAGTATTCTGTGTGTTCTTATTAACGCATAGATAACTGCTATCCAAATGCTTTTTTCAAGCATCACATAAAGGAAACAGAAAACAATTTATCGATAGTAATTCATAAATATATGCAGCACTGTATGTCCAATGCACACAGATATTTCATCATGTAAGACGTGACTACTAGGTTTATGCATTATATGAAATGTGAGCTGTTTGCAGCTATTTCAAATAATTTTGGGACACAGAAACTGTTGACAAGATATATCCTATTTAAATGTATTGCCCATCCCTGGCTGCAGAGCATGTTGTCTTGTTTTTATCAGAAGGAACACTTTCAAAATGCTTTGAGAAACTCAATTGTTATCATTGTCTTAACTTAAAAAGACTACACCTTTGTATAGAGTTCTGTCAAAAGAAATCCTGCTGCTTATCATAAGCACGTACTTCCCCAAAGTTCCTGTTTTTTTAGAAGTTTTATTAATTGCAAATGTTGTTTACTAGAGGAAAACCGTGACTGAAGCTCTAAAACAAAGAGAATAGTTGCAACTTTAATCCTTTCAATAAGCCTTTGTTTCCCATTGACTAAAAACTTCCTAAAGGAAGTAGAGCTGCGAAAATCCAGGAAGGAATTAGATTTGCCAAATTCTGTTCCTACTTGGATTTAGATGCAAAGGCTTTGTTACTCATTGTACAAATGTTTCAGCAAAAAAAAGAATGATCAATTACAAAAATACATTTTTGCCAAGGTTGAAATTATTAATAGAAGAGCTTTCCCTATCACAGAAGGCACACTATGAACTTACATAACTTACAAAAAAACCAATATATTAATATTTTAGCTGCTGCTGCATTTTTTTCAGTGGCATGTTTTTTCTTTTTGTTATCTAAGGCAAACTTGGATACTGGCCTGACAATCATACAAGAACCTAGATAAGTAAACAAATATGGAAAGGAAAAAATCAAAGGCAACCTCTTAATTAAATTAAGCATGCTTTGCAGCATCCAAAATAGGAGAAATCTTCAAAATCCATTTCCATGACAACGAGTAATTGCACACAGAAAAGTGTGCTATTGTGGCAATAGAGCTGAATTCCCTGAAGACCCTTCAGAGACACTACCAATTTGTTTTGTATTTTTTTCCACATGCTCTTTTTATCTCTGTACCACTTCACGCTCTCTAGGTTTTAACTTGCCAAACAAGTAGAGATCAGGTAAATATGTTCTGATTTATTCCATAGGGCAGATGTCCTTTTAATTTGTTCTCCTAAAATAATTTAAAGGTAATTCCTATCTCCTTCCCACCAACACAGTGCATACTGCAACTTTTGATTTCCTGGCCAATAGCACACTAGAAGATTAATGAATATTTGCGCCACCACTTTTGTAAGATTCTGTGTAAGGACAGGTTGTGGAAAGCGCTGACTACTTGCAGCTTCTTGTGGTTTCACTGAAAATTGTTTAGCATATCTAAGTAAAATCAGCTCAGTATTTTAACAAATGTCCAAGGTTTGGCTAAACTGAGTTGGAAAGGCTACATTCAGCAGCCATCAGCAAGGGCTGTGGTTTAACATCACACCCAGCTCGGTGTGCTGGGAGCTCCCAGCAGCCTGACACAGGCTGGGCCCAAGGTTCAGCCCGAGCAGCAAATGCCTCCAGATTCCTAACGAGACAAATTTAAGGCTCTGTCATGGAAACGCCCACATAACATTTGTAACTTGAAACACATATGACTAAATCTTGGAATAGCTTTGGTTTGGGATATTACAGGTGCTAACAACTAAGTTTCAAGGATATATTGGACATAATTATTCACAACGTCTTAAACCTTCCTCCATGATTTTCTGTCATATAGGAGAGATATGCGGGGTACATCCCCCAAATCACTGAAAAGTGTTTTGATAAGATCAAATTGTAACAGGAGAAAGAAATGAAGCAAAGAGAAAAACGATTTCTGCATTCCACTTTTCATCACAACAGTTGACAACCCCCTCCCTCCCTTGAAGATGGAAAAGCCAATTTTAATTTAAACTACAAACTGTTGACCAGGCCTCAGCTTGGCTTTGCAATTCACTATATGCCTGAGGGATAAATTATTTAGCATTAGCACATGGTATGTCATGTCTTGTTACTTAAGTGGAGTATGGCCTCCATCCAGCTGCACCCCCGGGGCCCCCCGATTGGCTGGGGGTGATGTCATTTCCATGTGCTAATCCTGGGCCAGGCCCCAGGGGACAGCGCTGGCCGCTCCCTCCCAGCCCCTCCGCCTCCCAGCCGGGCCCGGCTCGGGCTCTGCCCGCACTTATCCCTCCCAGGTTCACCCAGGTACTGCCCCCATCGCACGGCTTTCAATAGCAGCGCAGTGAAACAGAAGGTGCGGCAGATGAGCTGCACCGCCTGCACGTGGTGTTTTGTGTTCTTCACAGATTTGGAATAAATACAGTCAGATGGAGAGGGGAAATAAATTTTTGCTGCAGGTCCAAGCTAAGCGGAGAATTTTGAGGGGTTTATTTAAACAAATACTAAATTATTCTTAATTTATTTTTCTATTTTCAGTGTATTACAGATATTTGCTCAAAAAAACCATTTCTGCACTGCAAGACAAAAGGATCTTGGACAAATGACCTGAGCGCATGAACTCTGCAAAATGCTTCTTCTGGAAGTTTGGTAATGGAATAATTAGCCAGAGTGTCCTTTAAATGGCCATATTTTGTTTTCAGTTAACACCCTCATTACAGTAAAAGGGTTTTTCCTTCCGAACCACCTTCAGGTTATTTGCCCCAGAGGAAATACTCATGCTATTCACCACTGGAAGGTTCCCAGCATAGAAATAAGGGTTACAGGGCTGGTTTCTTTTGATTGAATTTCACAGCAAAGTCGGTGAAATGCCAAGAATTACAGAGCACTGTGTCGTGCAGATGGTACCGTCTGCTCCGTGGTGAGGCACAAGATTTGCATCTGTCTGTTAGCTCAGGTTCAGGTTGAGCAGTGGTATTACGTGACAGGTAACAAGAGACACAACTGACACATCTCTGTGAGAAATCCACGTGCTTTGTTACTGTTACATTAGCATTGAAGCACAGTGCACAATACCCCACCATCAGAACTCCGTTTCTTGTGGTTGAGGAATGAAAACTGACAGTGATTTGCCTTCTCTGTCACTGAATCTTAATTCTTTGCAACAGTGCATGAGAAGAAAGGATTTTGTGAAAGCTGTGCGGTCTCATGGTGAAGTGATAATTCTCTGAGACAGAGGCAGAAGGGGAACTTTGCAAGGGGATTCCCATGAGAAGAGATGTTGAACCAGAGCAGTACAAAGTGCTGCAAAATAAACAACTGTAGGACAGGAAATGAAGAACTCTAATCGATACTGCAAGAGGGATTAGTTAGTCAAATGTGAAAATTCAAAACTAGAATTTAAATCAGGACTGCTAACTCTTTCTCACCCTGCACAAAATAAACAATCTATGAATCTATAGATTTGCCAGCTGCATCCAGCTTTGATTTCTGTCATTTCAAAGCTGGCACCTGCAGCCAGCCCTGGCTCAGAACTGAAGCATTGCTTCAAGCACCCAGCTGGAGGGAAACACCTGCATTTGCACTATTGCTCATCCTCTCAAAACTACCAGACCTACTTGTAGCTAACTAATAAACAGCTAATTATAAACATGGCTATTGGGCAAGGGCTCAGAACTGCTAGCAGGATAAGCACTGGGAAGCCACATTTGCCAACGAGATAGAAAAATGAATTTCAGTTTGGCTCCACACTTATTAGCTGGCCACCTCACAGTCCAACACGTTTCTTTATATGCATATAAATATCTTCAAGGCGAGTGCCAAGAGGATGGTGCCAGACTCTTTTCAGCAGTGCCCAGCAGCGCCCAGCAGCAGGATGAAGAGCACTGGCCACAAACTAAAAAAATTAAGTTTCACCTCAACACAAGGAAGGACTTCTCTATGTTGAGGGTGGCAGAGCATTGAACAGCTGCGCAGGGAGGTTGTGGAGTCTCCCTCTCTGGGGACATTCCAAACCCACCTGGACACGTTCCTGTGTCACCTACTCCAAGTGATCCTGCCTTGGCAGGGGGGCGGACTGCGTGATCTCCAGAAGTCCCTTTCAAACCTGATAATTCTGTGATTCTGTGATTTTACCTCGGGCCACAACGTGACGGACTGCGGAGCAGGGCGAGCGAGGATCAAAACTGCCCTGCCTCAGCTCTGCCCAGCCCCAATCCACCTCCGCAGCATTCGCCTCAGCATCAGCGCAGGGCTGGAGGCGCCCAGACTCGCTAAGACGGCGGCGCCTCCCTGAGAGAACGGCTTCTGAGGGGAGCAGGGAGCGGCTGACATTGTCCCAGCTCCGCGGGCAGGGCGGGACAGCCGCACCGCCCTCAGCCCGCCCTGAGGGCACAGCGGGGAGCGCGCGCTGCGGGGGAGGGCAGCGCGTGCCGGCACAGCTCTCGCGACAGGCTCGGCCGCCGTCGGGCGGGGCCGGGGCGGCGCTCTCGCGAGAACCGGGCGCGCGGAAGCGGCGCGGCGTGGCGTGCGCGGGACTGTGGCGTGAGGGGCCGTGAGGGCCGCGCCAGCCGCCGCAAGATGCCGAGCGCCGCCGGCCGCGGGCAGGGCCAGGACCGGCGCCCGGAGAACGAGGACTCGTCGGCGGCTGATGTGGGTCTCCGCAGGGAACGCGGCGGGCGCGTTGTCGAGGCTCCCCGGGGTTTGGGGGGCTGGGCCCAGGCGGGGTTTGGCCGAGCCCAGGGGCACAGCTGCCTTTGGCTATACCCTGCCTGTCTCCCCACTCCCCCCTTCGCCGGGCTCAGCCTGGGATTTCCCGAAGAGCTCAGCCACCCCAGAAACGCTTGGGCTGCCCTTCCTCAGCAGGAGGCTTTCTGCAGGGGCTCCTGCTGGCCTGGCAGGTGCTTCTGCCTTGTACGTGAAGATCACACAGCAGTGCTGAAAAATTGTAGGCCAGTGTTTCTTCAACGAGAAACAAGTACTAACAATGAGCAGCAGTTCATTTTGTTATAAAGTAATTTTTGCTTGTTGTTGCATCAGCAATAAGGAATTCCAAGTATTGGTGGCTTCCCTAATGTTACCAATATGCCATGATTCATCAAAAGCAGACAAGCAAAGACCCTCCCCAAATAAAGTACTTAGTAGGAACTTTAGTTCATATATTGAATAGAATAAAATAAATAAAACGGGGGGGGGTTTATTTGGAAATGCATGGGCTTAGTTGGAAAACCAGAATTATGATATTTTTGGTGAAAATGCTGCCTTCCTCTTTGCCTTACTTGGCAGATTTTGTTAACAGTCAAGCTCCGTTGTGCTGTGACAATTAGATGCAATCTGCTGGAGTTCTCAGTGTGTTTGAATATGGGAAGGAAATATTTCATGTATCTGTAGGACTTAAATATTTTTTTCAGGAGTAGGCACTTTGTAGAGATAATCACACCAACTTTCTGTGTAATGAGTAATGATCCTCATGCATGGTCCGTGTTGGAATTACATTTTTCTTCCAGAGCACAATTGTCTTCTCTCCCTTGTGCATCTCTTATGAATCCAAAATGCAGTTTTTTTGATATAGCTAATTATTTTGTATTCCCTCAGTTAACTTTGTGATGATTTTGTTCAGGTGTTTTGTGTGTGCTTCTTTGATATATGTTTCTCACCTCCATTTTAGGATTATGCAAAGGAAAGATATGGAGTGTCATCAATGATACAATCCCAAGAGAAACCAGGTCAGTTGAAAAATGAAAAAAGTTTTTGCAAAAGAGAGGGGGCGGGAAAGAAGGATAAAAGAAGTTATGTACTAAATATTCTCAGTACTTCCTTGAGAAGCCATCTACCAAAGCTTTCCATTCAAATCCCACTGGCATTTTTCCCCTTTATTGGGATACATTTGGCACTTGTGAGACACTTGCATTTGGAGTGCCATGTCCAGTTTTGGGCTCTCCAGTGCAAGGAAGACATTATCATTTTGGAGCCAGTCCAGTGGAGAGCTGTCAGGTCACTCAGGGGACTGGAGAGCAGGATCTAAGGGTGTTGGACTTTCAGTCTGGCGAAGAGGAAGCTGTGGGGTGATCTTCTTACAGTTTAAATCTACTTAATGGGAGGGTGTAGGAACAATAAAACCAGGCTTTGAAGGTGTGTGGTAATTGGACTGGAGGTCATGGACACAGGTCGGAACAGGAAATTGAGATTAGAGGGAATTAAAAAAAACTGTGAGTGTGGTTGGATATTGAAGCTGGATTCCAGATTGAGAGGATTCTCAATCTTTGCCTTTTCCTGGACCATGCCTTACACAGTTTGTCAGTTTTGTGTCTGTCCATCATTGTGGTCGGGTTTTTTTTTTAAATTATCAAACTATTATTATTTATAATGTCCAGAGTCCTGAGATGTCAGGTTTTTTTCTGTGTTTGGAGTAAATTCTGCTGTGGCTTGCTGCAGCAGTGCTTTCAGTCTGAGTATGATATCTGTCTGCTTATGCAGCCTTCGTTTCTGCTGTATATGAGCACCAAGTCCATTAATATTGGATATTAATATTTATGGGTTTTATCCCCTTCCGAATTCAGGAAATCCTAATTTTCTGCTGGTGGAGAGTTGGAATTCAAAAATTGTAGCAGCTAGAGAACAATCTCTAGGGCCAATATCCCAAGAAATATTAATCTTTGTATTAAATTCAGTGCATGAAACGGGAATGAGGGAAAGTAACAGACTGACTTCTTGTAACTTCTTCATAGTGAAATGTAAAAAAGTAACCATCTATGATTAGGTGATTTTTTTTTTTCCTTTGAATGGTTGTTTTGTTTGATCCCCTTTTAGGAAGGGAAATGCAGAATGTAGGGGAGAGGAGCAGTCACAAGAACAATCATAGGTTGAAACCAACTGGAGGGGAATGTTATGTCACGAATGTAATGGGGCAGGAAGATCCGTAGAGACTCTATTACCAGTCATTGTTGAATAAAACATGTACTATCTGCCAGAGAAAGGGAACTGGAGTTGAAATCACATTGGAAGCAGCCCGACTGCTGTGTTTCCCAGGTTTGCACCCCAGAGCAAACAACTGTGTAGGGGAGACCCAAGCTGGCAGATTGAGATGGTGGATCAAGTCCTGCTTTCAGAGAGAAACGTCAATTCAAAAGAAACACTCAGAAGTACTGTGGAGAAAAAAATATATTGAGAAGGAAAATGGTGAAAGCTACAGGAAATAAATGCTGAGTAGTGTATTTAGTTGTGTTGTCTCCATGACTCTGGATCCTCGTTTAAAAAAAATATCTCAGTGTATGGACAGTGTTGAGTGGGTTTTCCATTGGGCTAAAAATACAGTCTACAACATTTCTGCGCTTGTGTAATTTTAGAAAATGGTTATCCAGAACAGCAGAATTAGGTACCAATAAAGAACAAAATGCCTATAATAAAAAAGTTGAAGATCAGTCTAGACCATTCCTTGAGACTCATGAACTTTTATTAAAAGATTCTGTAGTTCCTGCCAGGGAGCTCTTGCCAAAAGGCTCATGGGAGGATGTCATCATCATTTGCCATCAGTAGCTCCCCAAAGTGTTCTACTTGTCTTGGGTGTCTTGGAGAAGCTGCTTCTTGGGACAGGGTGTGGTGGGTAAGCACAAATAAGAATGTTCCCATCTATCTGAAGTGTATTAATTTTGTTTCTGAAGTCTGTGTGGGTACCAGCCCTTTCTAAGTCCCAGTGACCAGCTGTGGTCTGAGGTGTGCAGCCCACACAGCATCTGGTGACCAGAGCCGTGAGGCAGCACAGCACAGTCCCAGGTGGGACTCGGGGAGCTGCAGCAGTGCTGCTGTTTGGTGCACTCGAGGAGCTGCACTGTCCTGGGGACACTGGCTGGACATGGAAACTCACACAGCTTACAGTGACCAGAACAAGTTATTTGTCCTTTCCAAGGAATAAGCTGATTGACCTTTTGCCATGCTGACAGATTCTTGTTCCTCTGCAGGCAAATTAAAACTCACGGGTTCACAACTTCATTTCTCCACCCTCCTCTGCTGAGCTCACACACCTGTGCCTTCTTGCTTGGCCCACTTAAGTCTTTCTTATGTTGGCAGCCCTGGCTGTCTGATGTTCTTGCTTCCTGTCATGTCAGGTGTTTAAGTCCTTCCTGACTGCTTGAGGCTATGATTGCTAGTAAAACTCCATTTTTTTGCCGTTCCTTTTTTCTCCCTGCAGTCCCATTATCTCATCCCCCTCCCTGGAAGCTGCTTTCATCTAATATTTCTTTTGATTTTCAGGTTTTTATGTCAAACTTGCCTTCTCTTTTTCAAAATTTTCCAGTACTGTAAACGTACTGGCACTTCACAGAGACTGCAGTAATATTGAACATAGTGTTCAAAATTCCATGATGCAGGATAAATTATCTTAGTAAACAAGCTGATGTGACAGGCAAGGAATGGGGTCTGGAGGTGAAAAAGTGTTGTTTTATGTATCCCACACAGCTTTTTGGACTTTTATCCTCTCTTCCTGTGTTTAGAAGCGGTTAGAATTCTGAGAGAAAAATAAGGATATTTAGTATGTAGGAAAGAAGTGATTGGGCTATACATTAAGGGAAAAAGAAAAACAACTTCCCCAGAAACATGACTCAAAAATGGCAGTAAAGGTGAGATACTGAACTGGGCTCGGAAGTGTAATTTCAGACTTATGGAGTGTTGTGTTTGAACTTGGTTTAAAATCTTTGTTCCCTTGTCTTCAACTGCAGCATAGTTTAAAATGTCTTTTATTTTTGCACTTGTCTAGAAGTGTTTATTGTCAAGAGGGCAGAAAATATAGGTACAGCTTGCGTTTGTGAAAGAACAAGTAGGTGATAGTTTGAAGAGTGTTGGAAGGACCTTAAAGGTGCGAACAAGTAGCTTCATTTTTATTATGGAAGAGATGAAAATGAACTGAAAGGAATTCAGGTGAAATGCTATGCGAGAGTGCAGGGGGAAGATGCAGTGTGTTGGTTGGACAAGAGGAAATGAGTGACAAGGACAAATGATTGCTTACACTAACAAATATGGGCATCATCAGGAACTACTGACATTTTAGAAACTGGAGGGAAGGAAGAGAGATTTGGGAGGTGTGGGAGGAGGGAAACAAAGTGGCAAAGGTGCTGCATCCAGCTCCTTTCACTGGAGCACTTTGACAGGAGCAGAGTCAATGGGCACAAGGAGCACAGGAGGCTCCATCTGAACAGTAAACATTTTTTTTTACTGTGAGGGTGAGCAAAGATTGGTACTGGTTGCCCAGGGAGAGTTTCCCTTCTTGGAAATATTAAAAGATCAGAACATGATCTTGGACAGCTGCCTCTATGGCACCTGCTTGTACATGGCATTGGGTAGGATGAGCTCCAGAGGCCTCTCCCAACCTCAGCCATGCTGTGATTCTGTAATCTGCTGTTGGAAGAAAGGGCTTCATCATCATTATCATCACCCCTCCTTGCAAATATTGTTTATTACCCTGTTTGTGAAAGGTGAAATAGTTTTTAATGATACCATATAACAGTTTTTGTGTTAAATGTATCTTGTTTACTGTTGGTGAAACATGAACCATTAGGTATCCAAAAGACTTTTAAAAATAATTATCTAATGCAGATGGTTCCTGAAACACTAAGGACCCATAAAAAGTGTAACACCTCATTCTGTCTTTATGCTTGTGCCTAGAAAATGTTTTAAGTTTGTAGCAATACAATTTCAAGTTGACTGAGGTAATTTTAACTGTCTGAATATCAAACTCTTAGAAATACTAAGATTTGTGGGTTGTGATGGTTGCATGTACTGCACTGTTAAAGTTTGAATATCAGAAGTTGCTGGCAAATGATAACATCTTTATTCCACTTTCTCCCTTCCCCTGCACATGCACACACACAAACACACACACACTTTATGAATATATTTGAGTCAATTCCATATCACATTTTTATGTGCACTTGCATTCTGTTCTGGATTTGATATATGTCTGTGAAGAAGGAACTGCACTGCCCTGAGCATAAGCTAATAAAAGTTTTCAATCCTCAAAAATCCCCAGTGCAGAATAATAGGCTTGCAGGGCAAGCTGTGACTGGTATTCAGAGACAGAAGGAAGGAGTCCAGAACAGCAGATGGTAACCTGGGGTGGGCAAAAGTTTTTTTTTCCAAAACTTTGGAAAAGTTCTGGCAGGAACAATCTACAGTGGAAGTGTCTTAGCAAATCTAATGTTATTTTGAAATGAGGGAGAAGTCTGTGAGGAAAGAAGAATACACCAGAATCATACAAGGAATAGTGGCATGCACCCAGCATATTGGCAGTTCATAGTGGTTTTATAAAAATTCTGAAGTCCTAATTTATTTAAAAATGTTTTCATTGATTGTTTTTCCTTTACTATCCAAAACCTGTCTTTTCCAAGCCATGCATTTCTGTTGTTATTTAGCTTTCATAGCTACATTGGATTTGAAGGGTTCTTTCTGATCAGTCCTGGCCCTGACAGTGATAGTAGTGCTTGATCAGGTTGTCAAACAGATTCTCATTAGATAAATGTTATCCATTTTACACAGTAATACTCCTTTTTCTCCGAAATGCTGTTGTTTTGATCAAAATAAAACTTATAAAATTTATAATGCACATTTATTTGTGGTTTCTTTCTGTTCTTTATTTTAAATAATAATTATTTTACAGTTCTATTCTTCCTACTTACATAGGGTAGATAGAGAATGGTCGTGTCTCCTCTGAGCCTTTGTTTTGCTGAGTTCAACATGGCAACTCCCACCCTGTGTGGTGCAGCAGGGCAGACATCCCTTAGGTAGCAGAAATTCAGACTAATTCGTGCAAATAATACAGTGAAGTCCTATCAAAACCAGTGCAGTCATTCTGGGCTCTGCCATCCGTGAACTCCAGTGAGTCTTGCTGTTGGTAAAACACAGTTGGACCGTGCTATATGAGTCAAAAATAAGCTTGAAGCAATTTAAAGCTACTTGAGCAAGTACAAGTCACTAAGAAAGGAAATGGGATCTTTTGTGTTTTCCATATGGCAGTTGTGCTGTAGATACAAAAAATAATGATTTGGGTTTGTTATCAAGTTTATCAATAGCAGTGATAGAAAGTGTATTTGGAGTTTAAAGTGAAAAATGTTTTGCTTCATAAAAACCAAGCCTGTTTTAAAATGGTTTTTTCTGTAATTCAGATAGAGTTTTGGTTCGCGTAAAAGACTTGACGCTGGAGAAGGCTGATGAAGAGGTTTGGGTTCGTGGCAGAATTCACACCAGTAGAGCTAAAGGTGAGAGGTCTCCGGGGTTTTTAGTTTCATTTCCTCATGTCATTAGTATAACCTGAATGTTTATTTTAGTTTCATGTCCTGTTAATTATATCTTACATTCAAGAAAACTTCGCCACCTGGTTATTCAGGGTTGCCTCAGTGTTACTTTGACTGGTTATTTTTGCTTTTTCCACCTCTCTTTCCCAAGAGGGAAAAGATTTTGTATTTAGCTGTGTGGAAATTGGGTAATACTATTACATTATAGTAAAAGTGAATTTTTGTTTTACTGTACTCCTAAATAATATATGGACAGTAGTAAAAAATAGTAATTTTAAAATGTAATAATTCTCCTTAGAGTGTTAATAGTTATGAGATAAATCAGTTCTAAGCTTCTACAGTAAAACTTTCATGTATTATAAATGTATCAGTTGTCAGGTCATATTTATTCTGCTGCCTGTGAATATTTTCACCACACCTATTCTTTGAAAGGAAAGAATTCTTACTTTTGATTACCAATATCTGATTATATCAATTTGAACTTCAAATAAGAGGCATCATCTTTCCCTAGCAAGACAAAGGAAAGATCCTTTCATGGGTTCTCAGCAGTGTGGGCTGTCACACTTGGCTGTCTGACAGCCATATTTCTTCCCTGGAATCAGAAGTCTCCAGAGGGCTGGAGACCAGGTTGCCATATGCAAACTTCAATAGGCTTTGGCCTTTGCAGTTGACATCAGATGCTGACAACTCTTGTACTGGTTTCAGTTATGTTTGGCAGCTCTGTAGATATAAATAACTTTTCTTTCCAAGAAGAGCATAAAGAAACTATCTTCTCAAATGAAACTCAACAGTACTCTTAAAATTGGGAATGATGCAAATTAGGGGCAAGAATCCAGTACAGAATATCGTCAAAGATACCAGATTCATTTCTCTTTTTGAGTATTTATTTTCTTTTAAAATCTCCCTCTTAATAAGTAGTGTCTGTGCTGCAGTCAGTTAAAATAAAGAACTGCATGTAAATATATACATACGATGCACATTTTAATTTGTATTAGAATCTTTAAACTTAAGGAGTCCTCTGATTTCCTCATTAGTTTTGGAATGGAAATGGAAATCTCTCAATTATTTAAAGAAATCATCAACTCCAAAAGCTGTGAAAGCCTTGGTTATTACAGCATGAAGTTGTTCAGACAGGAGATACTCCATCTGATTTAAATGTTACAGTTTTTACTATAAGCTTACAAATAAGAGTATCCTTATGGCTTTTCTTTTGCAATTACAGGAAGAGTTCAGGCTATTAAGAGAATTCAGGATATTAGAGGCAGGTGTCTATGCAGACCTTGAAAGCAGTGTAAAGTTCAGTGCTTGTTGATTGTGGTCTCTGTATTACACTGGTATATGGTATCTTGCATGGTATATGCATTTACTTCAAACACTGTAACATGTCTGTAACATGGCAGTATTCATTTAAGAGAAGATGTTGTCATCCTTCGCCTTTGACCTCAGTAAAGACTGTTGTTTTTGTTGAAATAATACTGCTTATTTTCAAAACTCTTGAACCTGAAGAATGAAAGCAAGGAGTTGATCATGAGCATGAATGTCCTGAATTTATTGATGGTGTCTCTTGTTCTGTCTTGGTGTGACAACACAGAACAATTCTGACATTCAGGGAGTGCTGCTAGGGAATGCCATATGCTTGTTTGCTTAAGCTTTGGGGAAAGAATCTTACAAGAAAAGCAAATGTTTAAGAGTAAAAAGTAATATTAGCCTTTCCCACACAACAACATGGCACTGTTCCTACCCATGTGGAAAGGAAAGCCTTGCAGGAAACAGGAAAACCTTTCACAAAAACAAGGTTTAGTTTTGCTCAGAAACTTGAGTTTGACTCCTAAATAACTAACATAGCCTTTATTTAACCCTGGCTGGTTCTGACCAATAAACCAAAAAAAATTAATGGGAACAACTGCAGATTCCAGCTGTCTTGTATAGCAAGTCACTCATGGGGTGTGATGGATATTAACTGAGGGATGTGTAAAGAATGGGGTGTTGGGAATTTCTGTGGCTTGTACTAAATTAAAGTTCACAGAGCCCTGTGGTTTGCATCGTAGATTGGATAAATGTTATTTCTGGCCTTATTTGAAAGCCAGCCTAATCTACTGATCACATTTATCATTGAAAAGCCCTTGGGAAATTGGTCTGGGTTTGACCAGGCAGCTGAGGCTTGTGCAGTATGTTAGACCTGAACTAGATTTTGGGTTATGAATGCAAAGGTCTATGAAACATCTGAAAATAAGAATTCCACCAAGAGCAATTTAAATACTGGGCCAAATTTTATAATAAAGTGCGTGAAGTCTTCTCTTTGCGGGCAGATATATGTAACCATCTCTGTGTTAATTTATAGGACCAAAATTTTTTACTCTTTATACACATTACTTACTTACATCCTTTTCTTTCATAAGGTGTGATTTGGGACTTTTATCCAATACAGACAGTGGATTATTGGTTGGTCTATGTGCTTACTTTTGGTGGAATTCTGCTTTTGGTGACTTCTCTTATTTGTTCAGTGCCTAAACCTTTTCTGCATTATACTGTGTCAGATATTTTTAACCAGATTTCTTTTGAAACTTTTCATCTTTTTAGGCATTCTTGTGGGACATGGTACTGGTTTTCTTAACTGAAACTTAGGGTAGTTTACTGTTGAATGTGAGTAAATGTTGTTCTGAAATTTTCACCTAAATACTATATAAGTATTTTGAGACACTTGGAGAAGATCCCATAATCCCAATTTTTTCTCACTCAAATGCTTCCTTTTCCCATCTTTTGATCTGGAAAGGCTTCTAAGCATGAGCTAGATTTGATTATGGCCGGTCTTTTTGATACTTTATTTTGAATGCCTTTGGCTTTCTCAGGAAAAGTTCTCTTCCCTCTTTTAATCTTGGTAACTGTGATATTTTAACCAGTCCTGTGAGTGAGGTCCGTTTGATCACTTATCTTCTGTGTGATTAGAAGTGGTTGTGGTCTGCAAAACATCCTCTTACTTCATGAAACCAGCTACTGTTACTCATAGCAAACACATTTGAATCCTTTCATGATGGAGATTTTGATCAAATTTCCAGTGTTCAGGATTAAGTACAACCACCAGACTTTTGGATGAGGATCTGAGCAAGCTGGGCTTGGTGAAGATGTCCCTGCTCATTGCAGGGGGGCTGGACTGGATGGCCTTTAAAGGTCTCTCCCAACCCAAACCATTCTATGACAGCAGGTCCCTTCATTATTTCACTGCCTTACAGTTGAGTGACATTGTAGCTGTCTTCAGCTGCGCATTTTTTGTTTGAACGCCTAGTACATCGTTGCTGAAACTTTGATCATATTTTGCTAAATTGTTTGTGACTAAAATCATGGAGACAAATGCTATCTCCTAGCAGAGGAAATACTGTGTCCAACCACACTGTAAGAAATACTGAGATGTCAGAGATGTGAGATATGAATCCCTTATCTAAAGAAACTCAGCATATCATGTCCTATGGAAAAACTGTACTTTACTTGTTGACTTGCTGGATCTGAAACACAGCCTGTATTTTTCTCATTTAAATCTGTTGTTTAATGTTTGCCTGCAAGAAATACATGCATCTGTACCATTTTGGATATTGCAGCCTCTGGAATACAGAAATAGTTGTACTCCGTTTTCTGAAAAATACGTAATTAATTTTGTTGCATTTTTGTTTGTTGTAGGGCAAGGTTAGTTATTTCCAATAATTATAATTAATACTTAATATTTTGTACTAGTTTTGTACATTTGCTTTTATTTCCATGAGATTGTTTGTCAAGAGTTCTGCATTTAGCTTCTGATACTCCTTAAATTATCTGTAGCTATGTGTCAGGAATGGTAATCTGCATAATTACAGGTGAAAACTGCAACTGGCTCTTTAGTGTCAGTTTTCAAGTTAGGTATAGGTTGGTTTATTGAGTTAAAATCAACAACAACAGGGAAGTAGCTTCTATAACAAAACTTCTGGCTGCTTCCTATTCTCACCATTTCAATGGGAATGTTACAATGTTGTGAGTCAGAACTTGGAGTTAAAGTGATAGTGATGCATTTATCAGACGCTGGTACAAGAATGAAATTTTTGTTGTTAATTTTGCTCTCTAGGAAGAAGCATTTAAAACCACCATATTTCCTTAAAACTAAGCTAAGGAATAAATAATTATTAGAGATGTGAGGAAAAACTATTAAATGCTTGTAACTGTCAGCTAAACAGGTTAGAAACAACTTTGTTGACATGAAAATACCCCTTTTAAAAATCAACAAAATGCACTATGTTCTTTGTACATTATTATTAATTCCTATTAACTTCTTTTTCCCTAAGCTGTTCATGAATAAATTGCTCTTACAGGAATTTTTAATTGGGTCTTTTAGGTTCTTGTCATTCACTAGAATCAATACTTCTTTTGTTCCCCTTCATTCTGAATGTGTGGTGTATTATAGAATGAACATTGTTGGTTTAATCCTTGTGGTGCAAAATCAAGCCTATTTCTCTCAGACCAGCTTTGTAAAGTGAACTCTAGAGCTTTGATTTGAGAAGATGAGAAAAAACTTCTTTAAAAATAATTTAGAGTCGAAGTAGTTGTAAGCAAAGAAGCAAGAAAAAGTATGATTTATTTCCTGAAGTTGAAGAAAAAGTTACTTTAAAAGTTATGATTTGTTTTTCTTTTGTCTAAATATTATTTCTCTTGGAAGGATTGCTGTTATTTTTAGAAAATGTCCATTCACATGTTTATAGATGTAAGGCACAATTATTTAATTTATCTCAATGTTTGTGTATGTTTGTGTGTGTGTGTGTACATGTACAGCTGAGGAGTTTGAAGCAGCTTCTTGGAGGGGAGGCAGCAATGAATGAGAGACACAGACACTCTCTTTAAAGCTCAGTTTATATTTAAGTAGTAAAGAATTTTTTCTCATTCACAAGGACCTCGAGTAACTTGTCCTTAATACACCTGTGTTGTTTCTCTTTGTATTCAGGGAAGCAGTGTTTCTTAGTCCTGCGTCAGCAGCAGTTTAATATCCAGGCTCTTGTGGCTGTGGGACAGCATGCAAGCAAGCAGATGGTAAAGTTTGCTGCCAAGTAAGTAAGCAATTATATCCTGTTGTCAGAGTAAACAATGGTGGGAACCAGGACTCCCAGGGGTTGGGACCATTTTCACACATTAACATCAATGCTTCGTTTGTTTTAAAATGTAGTTATTTAAATTGTCAGCTCTCTATTGCGTTGAATACATTATACTGACAAAAGATAAAATAGAGAACAGGCTTGAAATTCATTCTGAACTGCTGAAGCAGCATTCTCTCGCCATAGACAACCTACATTTTCTTCCAAGCTGGCTAACAAAAAGTCTGGCAAGCTGAGCTTAGTGGGACACTTCATTTGGTGTGTGGTGGTGCTGTGTGTCTGCACATGTTCAGGGCTTTTCTTCCACCAGACATGCAGTGTAGTAATACATTTTATACTTAGAGCTGATGTGAAGAAGTCTCATATTGCAAGTGGCTTACTGAGTTGAAGAAATTAAAAGTAGCTTCTGTGCACTGATTTAGTCTTATCTACACCTTATTTTTGGCACTAGAATGTTTAATGAGGGATATAAATTTAATTTTTAAAAAATTTGGCGGGGGTAATAGTTAGACTTGCCAATTGAAAAAGTGTTGGTTGCAGCAATTTGGATTCAGTTGCTTGATTTGTTTTTTTCCTAAAGATAAAAAATTACCTTTCCCTTCTACTTGCCTCAAGATTGTGCTTTCAGGTTGTCCTGTAATAAATATGCTTGTGTGACAAATGTGCTTTATAGGAGAGCTTTTAATCATGTGTATCTACTTGTTCACAAATAGAAATGTGCATCAATTCTGTGCAGTTTATTGGGTGCAGAATATGTTTAACATGTGGCACTTGAGTTGCTTCTGTGTAGTTCTTGGCACTACTCTCATGCCTGGGAAGGGAGCCCCCACTAATTAGCTGCAAAAGTGCTACAGACTTCAACCTTCAATATGTCAGGGAGGGGAAGGGTTCATTATAGTAGAGACTTCCAGAAGCCAAGTTAAGAAAGTTGGGATAATGCTTCTGCTGATGGGGTTCAAGGCAACGGGAAAACAGAACCAGCAGTGTTTGTTGTTTGGCGGTGCTCAGTGCTGGCAGTGCCAGTGTGAAACATGCTGTTTACAGGT
Source organism: Acanthiza pusilla (assembly GCA_036630365.1). Taxonomy (NCBI): domain Eukaryota; kingdom Metazoa; phylum Chordata; class Aves; order Passeriformes; family Acanthizidae; genus Acanthiza; species Acanthiza pusilla. Next base: position 6,465,389 of record JAXCHO010000039.1, read on the forward strand.
GTTTATGAGCCAAAGTGAAGTGTTCCGTTTCTTCATGAAATGATTTGTTCTCTCCAGTGCTTGGAATCTTTGAAAAGAATTAAGTGCATAATGTACTTGTTCCCTAATTCATCTCTCTCTGTACTCCCAACAGTCTGTACTCTTTCGAGAAATTTGTGCTACAGAGCAGTGGAACAACTCTTAGAGTTGTGATGCACAGTTCTCCAGTTCTCTCCAATATCTCTCTTTTTCAGTTCTCTTCGTGGTTCTTTCCTCCACAGCTGAATTTCTTACACTTTATGATTGGTAGATCTTAGTGGTTAGGAGCTCATGAGAGTGAAGTTGCTCTTTATTCTTTTTTTCCATGTGCTGACTGCCACTTGTAAACCTTCTGTTATGGTTTTTTGTAGTTCACTAATATTTTTTTACTCAATTATTTTTCTGCCAGATTAGTGATTTAAATTAGGTGATAGAGGTCCAGATCTAACAAGGAATGGTAAATGGTAGAATAGAGTATCTAGAAAGAGTAGAGGGTAAAGCTCCTTTCTCTTCTGGCAGCAGTGAGCTCCTAAATCAGACAGAACCTCATCTTTAGGTTCTTCCCAATACCCTGTCATCTCCCCATTTTTCTTCATGAGACAGACCTGAATTCCTCAGAGTAGCCAGACTGATGATGTTTCTATTGTGTTGTCTTTTCGTTCTGCTCCTTTTTTGGGATAGCATTTGCTAGTTGAATCCTGGTACTTCAGCCTCCCTTACTTTATAGCGTTCATGTTTTCCTCATTATTTGTGCTTCTGAAATGCTTACATGCTCATCATCATGTTCTTTGAATCGTGTAACTTTCTCTGTTACAGCTTTCTGGATTTTCTTTTGGGGATTTGGTGTTTGTAACACCATTAGCGCAGTCATCTTCTCAGGATTCCTTCCCACCAACAAACCTATTTTATTAATATCCTGCCACGCTCTCACTTTTTCCAGCATTTAATCTCCCACAATTCTGTCTGATGCTGCCATTGCAGCTGCCTCTTGTCCTTCCGAGGCTGCTGCTGTGCCCTGACTCTGAGTGCACGTGGGGTCACCGTGTCAGCAGCACCTGAAGCAGAGCCCCCGTACGTGCCTGTCCTCAGCCACTTCCCTGCCAGCTTTCACCTGCTCTGCAATGATCCCATTATTTCAAGCAGATGAGGCTGGCCTTAGATGTCTAAAAATAACTATCCTGTTTCCCTGCCTTTCTCAGAGGCTTTTTTTATCGTCTCATTTCCTACACTCTAAATGAGGAAATACACACTTATTGAAGAAAACATTTAACTTTAATTTTTTAATGTTTTTACTGATAGTACATAAATCATATTTTCCACGTGCTATTTTCTCATATTTTCACACTGTGTCCACAACTTTCTTTAAAATAGCTTGTGAGATTCTGGATTTTGAATTTTTAATGAGAGTTGATTAAATAATTATCATTTTTTGTACAAATTTTCATAAATGATAAACAAACCAGTTCCTCTTTTGACTATTGGCACATGGAAACCAAGAACTTTCATAATGTTCTGTGGTCAGCAACATTCATATAGTAATTACCTCTATTATCATTACCATATGAGTTCTTTTTAGTGAAAGATACTTTATAGTGGCTTAATTGAGGCTTACAAAGAAATTTCTGTGAGTTTAACCATGGAAAGTTTCTAGTTGAAATTGCAAAACAAACATTGCACAGAGCCAGTTGATCCTGGATTAGCAGCTTGGAATTGTTCTTATGTCTTTTATCAGAAAAAAAACCAATTCAGTCTGGTCCTGCAAGGGAAGCTGTGTAACAGAAAGAGTTAATTGTCTCTTTCAGACAGCAGAGGTTCCATGTGTTGCAGTTAGTAATTTATCAACCTGCTTTTTTTTCCATCTAGCATTGGGAGTGGCTGCTTTTGGTTTTCTTTCTCTTTTTCTATCTCAGCATTGAGCCTTTCCCGCCACCCCAGTGCCAGAGCCACGTGAGATGATGAGCCCTTAGTTGGGATAGGTCGTTAACAGATCCTAATTTAGCTGCTCAAAAAAATTTGCCCCTGCACAGGAAGTAGCTTGATGGCTCTTTGTAGCAGGCTAGAGAGTAAAAATGGAGGGGGGATAAAAGAGATAAACCTGTATAAAAATAATTCACAATGTAGAAAAATATATGTAAGTTCTTTAGCTAGATAAATTGGTAATATCAGGAAGACTGTTGAATATTGCAGAATATTTTCTTTATCCATTTCTCTTTAATTTTTATATCAGAGGACTGGAAGAAAATGACAAATTGCAGCTAAGTTTGCTGGTGACACAGAAGTTGGGCTGGTAAATAGGGACTCAGGAATGTATAGTACCGAGGGTTCACTTAGACTAATCACATCAATGCTGTTCAGTGTGAATTTGTGATCATTTGGTCAGTTTTTGTGTGTGTTAAGGACTAATAAGTAGAAAAGTAGAGAGAGAAATGTGAGATTGTGATAGATAACTGACTTGACAGGAGCCCATGCAGTTCTTTTACCTATTGTGCTAGGAATACCTTGAGTTTTGGAAAAGAGGAATAAAATGCCCTTAATGTAGTATCTTCCTGTTATTAGGCATTTCTGGAATATTTTGTTGTCTTTGTCTCTGAATATATGTCATATTGGAAAAGGTCAGTGGTGAAGCTGCAAGGTGATACATGATCAGCAAATCTGCCTACTGTGAGACAGGAAAACTCTGTTCTATCCTAGAGAAATTAGAGAGTAATTTAAATCTCAGTCTGATGGTGCCTATGCAAGATTTTCTGCCAATAGAGGGTTCTTTACATTGCAGATACAAAGGTATAACAGGATGTAATGACCAGAGGATGAAGTCAGGGGTATTCAGAAGGGAAATAAAGTGTAGTTTTTTCAATGAAAATTATTAAAAATGCATTGTGGATTTTGCTACTTAAAATCTTTAAAAGCAGATTGGCACCTTTTTTCCCCAGAAGATATCTGGGTTTAACCAAGTTTTAGAATGTTTGTATAGGAAACTGATCATTATATTTTTAGAATGAAGAGAATAAGAATAGATGTTTACCTGGCCTTCTTGTATACAATGTCAGTTAATTTCAGGTGGCTTCATGGATACTTGAAATATTTGTGCAGATAGAAGTACAATTGCTCTTACCAAGTACAAAATGTTTATACTCTTAACTACTTACAAAATGCGCTCATTTTTTGAAAGTGAACCATTGCCTTCACTTTCACTGGCATTCAGATAAATGATCATTGATTACTATGTATTATGACAATTATTTAATGTTTTGAATTTAATAATGTATTACTATAATTTGTGCAGTCTGCTTACACAAAGGTGTTAAAGAAAAAAACCAAGAAAATGCCAGAATAAGCATTGATGCTATAGAAGTAAAACATTTTCCATTTAAAGTCTATAAATAAGCAAGTTTCTTCCTATTCTTCAGACTTTTGACCAAGAAAATGTTGATTGTGATTCACTTTAGGAGGCCAGCATAGGGTTCAGCTTGCAACACGAAGCTGTTGATGAAAGATGTTGTCATAAAGACTGCAAGAATGCAATCCTGTGGTTAAAAGAGAAAGTCTTGGCTAATAAACATGCAGCTAATTAAGAGGGACATAAGGCATCTAGTGGACACTTTAGTAATTAAAATCTTGATTTTTTGAACGTTACATATAAAGTAGTTTGCTATACAGAGAAATTTTATTGTTGGACTTAATGAATCTGTATACTAAAATAGTTTATTTTTTGAATTAAACAATGTAAAGATATCATCTCTCTCTTCTTAATGTCTCATGCATCCTAATTTAGTTTCTAGTCCCTGGTAATATTAATTACCGGTATAGATGTTGTTGTCCTTGACAGAAATGGTGGTATTTTGGCATGTTTTTCTGCTACTTGTTCACTTTTTTTGGTGTTTGGGGGTTTTTTGTTACCCAGGGGAATTTTATCAAAAATCACCTAGATTACATATTCCTGCTGCTGTTGAGAATGCTTTGCTGTAGTTACTGGCATTTCATTAAAACATCTTGTTTCTTGTTATAACTTGAACCGAGAATGCCATTTCAGTAGTGTCCTTGGAATTACCTGTTGGGATCAAAGCAGCACCTTCCAGCTTTCTGTAGTTTACTTTTGATGCAGTGTTAGGGACTTCAGACACTTCCAGCTCTAGGTCTTGCTCAGCATGGTTCAAACAGAACTCAAAACACAAGCTTTTACTTCCATACTGGATTAAATGTGGACTTTGAATGAGCAAAAGCGCATTTTTTAATTACCAAATGAAAGTTTAGAGGAGATGATGGATGTTTACAAATACAAAGATGGTCACATGCAGTCGAACCTTCCTAGTGCTTTTGTGTGCCCAGGCAATTTCTTGCAAGTTTGGTTACAGGGACCTACACAGTTAGGAACTCAGTTGAAATACATCTTAAAATTATAGCAAATCTAATAACTAAGGAATGTTACAGTTTTGAATATGTTCCAGATCAAGAAACATGTTTTAATTGCAACTCCAGTGTGCAGATAGAGAGAAAGCTTCTTTTATTATATGTGCAAAATTTTGAAGTTGTTATGCAAGTTTGCAAAGCAATATTGCAGTTACAGTGATGTAAAAGTCAGTTTCTTCCTGTATTTTTAACCTGATACCATTTTGCATCTCTTGAATTCCTTGTATGTTCTGATCAGAGCTCTCCACAGATTTCACAAACAGTTCTCATACTTTAATCTGAATCCATCATACAACACGTTTATATTTAACTATTACTTTCTTTTTCACAGCACAGAGAATTTCCTCCAATAAGTTAAGAGCATTTTTTGCCATTATTAGTGAGAGGGCTTTTATTCAGCAGATTAGAAACTGATATTTTCTGTGAAGACACTGTTATTCCTGTCATTAGTGGTGTTTTCTGGACATTTGCCAATATGTTGACATGGAAAAGGAAGCAGGAAAAACAGATAGAGGAGAACTGTTCAGGGAAAAAATGTTCACATAAGAGTAAAACTGGAATTCTTTTAAACATTCACTCATGTGAAAAGCAAAAGGAATTTATAGTTGCACTTAATGCTGGTTTAGCATCATATATTCTCATACATGATCATGTTCTCTTGTATCCAAAGTTCTCTCTTGGTTCCACAGTCTTTTTAAGGAGTTTTAAACAGAATCATTTGTAAGAGAAGGTATTTGGAAGCACTTGGTGTCATTTCAATTATCCTTTCTCAGATTTGTTGCCTCTGCTAAAATAAGGGAGGTGGAGGCTCACTCATAACTAAATGGATTTTTGTTTAAAGCCTGCTCTCAACCTCTGCTTTGTACAAATTTAGTCATGATTTGAGCAGCTATAGCTCTTTTAAAGTGTAAATGTAGCAGAAGAACACACTGTTCACAAATTTAATGCAGTATATGGAATTACCTAATGGTTAAGCAAGTCAAGCATGTGAAGCACCCTGGTGTGTATTAGCTCTAGAGCAGCTAATAATTTCTATTACCTGAAAGTATTACCATCCAAATAATACTGTAATCGGCTAAAATACTCAAATCTGGCTTTTTTTTTTTTTTTTAGGTAATTGGAGTTTACTTATAGTGCCACTATTAGGTTTTGAGAATTTTGATGGTTGAATTTTCCACTGTTACTTTAATATCATCAGATTTTACAAGATTTTTACTTCGAGTAAAAAACCTGCTGGCCTTGTAAAGCTGAGCATTGTTAATGGCTCTTTGCTTTACTGGTTGCAGCAGTGGCCAGCATGTCTGATGACATCCTCACTCACCTCTTATTATTTGCAGTTCAATTGTGGGCCTGATACTTTCCTGCTGTCTTAAGGGTTTAGGTGGTCAAGTGATGTACGTAAAGTGCTTTTCAGCTTTCTCAGGAAGGCCTCAGAAGTGCAAGATGAATTGTACCATTAGTTTTCCTAAAAAGGAAAGTAATATTTTTAGATATTTGGCCTCTTATAAGCCAGCTAACAGAGAGACAGAGTGAAAATGTATTTCCACTCAGGGTGAGATGATCTGTAGAAAAGTACTGGTTTAAAGTCCAGTACCTTAAATGCATAAATAAAAACTGCTCATACAAGTACTTTTCTCACCTCTGACTCTTGAGGCTTTTGTTATTGTTTGCTTATAGCACATGTACTTTATATCATATCTTTGGAAGGCTTTCAGGATGGTGTATGGTGTTTGAATGTACTATTAGTAACTGTTAGTGGAGAGCAATTAGGATGTCCTCTGTCACAGAGAAATGACTAAGGAGCATCTTGTGTCTTTCAGTAACAAGTCATGTTGTTTAAACAAACTGAAGCAGTTTTGATTTTCCCCTCAGTTCTAGGACTTCCCTCCAGTTTGTTGTTCTGCTGGTGAAGACACATCTTGCAGATAATTGCATCAGCTGACACATGTAAGAGTGTCTGTGGCCTAGAAAAACAGCTCTGCCGCTTGTCAGTTTATGTCTAAACACACACACACACAGAATGGGAGAGCACTGAGCTTAATCGTAATTCTTTCCCTCACAAGTCTTCCATCCCGGTTTGAATTTATAGTGTCTGGGGATATTTCAGCCAAGTCCTTCATTATTGTTATTATATATAAAAACAGCTTTAAATCCTTAACTCTTTTCTGTTGTTCAGCAGTCCATACAGTGTATGAATGTCATGGTGCTCAGTGCTGAGGTTTCTGCAGTGTGCAGTGGAACTTACTGTGCCTCTGTCCTCTCTTTATTGCCAGCATCACCAAAGAGAGCATTGTGGACATACAAGGCGTTGTGAGGAAGGCATATCAGAAAGTTGGAGGTTGTACTCAGCAAGATGTTGAGCTTCACGTTCAAAGGGTAAATTTTTGAGCAAATGGAGCACTGGTTAATTGTTTGATAGATTATCTGTTGAGACTGTCTGTCTGTCTACATATATAAACTTTGTCAGTAAGGAATCCCATGCCAGAGAAATAAACTGCTTTAAGCTACAAATTTCAGTGTATCAGATGTAAAAATTAAACATTTCTGGGTTTAAGATATTTGGAGTTTATATTTTCCTATTTTTATCTGCCATTTCAATTACAGTACCAAGTCAAATAAAGTATCTCACCAGAAGAATTTGGCTAGGAAAGCTTGTAATTCTAGATTTTGATTCTAAACTGCAGCAGATACTGGAATAAAAAGTCTGCTTATTTTTAAGTGCAAGTCAGAAGTTTCTTCTTTATCAGAATTTCAATCTTCCCCTCAACACAATGGGCTGGAATACAGAATTCTCACAGAAATAAACTCTCACTGGCTTAACAGTATGGAAGCTTTTGAAATCTAAAGTTCCTGGAGCTTGTGCTGTAGGGGTGGAGGAAGTGTAACTTTATAATTTGTTTAAATAGAAAGCATATTTAAACCTTTATGTAATATCCTTTTTTTCTAAAGGTTTTTAACTAATCTGTATGCCTACAATACAGCTGAAACCCAATTGCCTCAGTAGTAGAGCACAATGGCTATTATAGCAGTGAGGTAAATTTTAGCTAACAGCATTGGGGAAAATCTGCAGATTTTGAAGAAACATGTTTTAATATGTGTGGAGATTATCCTATGCTTGATTCTTCGCTGCTCCTGTAGGAGCAATACTAGACCGCAAGGCACAGCAAGGTGGTTTTCATTCTCTGATTGTATTTTAGGTACCTCATAAATTTTTGAATCTGAAATAGCTCTTTCAGCTATATTCAGTTGATAAGTAAATAATACATTAACAAGGAGAAGAGCAGGATGATCTTGCTGGAATCAGAACCTAAAACTCAGTGAAGTCTGGTAGATTCAGAGCTGGCATTCATGCCAAAAGGCTTGTCCCTCAGGCAGTGTGAACTTGCTCAATTTGGTGCTTCCCAGAAGAAAAAAAAGATACTTTAAATCTTTCAAAAGGAAAGCAAGAACTAAGCACTTCAGTATTGTCAGGAGAATGCACCGTGTATGTCAAGTACTGGAATAAAATCACAGCCTTAGAGCACGCGGCCTATGCAAACGCTGTTTCAAGTCTCTGCTAGAAATACCCTTTTGTAAATCACACCTCCTTTTGAGCAGTGCTTCATGCTATTTCTGTTCTCTCTCAATTTCAGATCTATGTGATCAGCTCAGCTGAGCCCCGACTGCCCTTGCAGCTGGATGATGCTGTTCGACCAGAAGTGGACGGAGAGGAGGTGAAAACTTTGCATCCTCAAATGCTTTTTGTTGTCTTTGTAGCTGAACAAAAGCGTGAAACCCAAGTGACTTCCTTAATGCGGTGATTCTGGGGGTTTGTTAGGCTTGCATTTTACTTCCTTTGTGCTATCCAGAGCTATGTTCAACATCTCTATAGCTTTGATGTCTGCTGAACTGCAGTAGAAGGTCAAAAACAGAGGGTTTGCAATCTTATAAGTGTGTCTGCTGCATCCTCGTGGCTGGGTTCTGCTTGTGACCTCTGGGAGAAGTTACACCTTAAACTTTGTTATACTGCTGGTTTGCTCTGTGTTCTTTCTAGAATGATCTAGAAGTTCTGCTGAACATAGAAGTAACCCTTGGCTTTTAGCCATAGGGTGTTTTCCTCCATTGATTTTGTTTTGTTGACGTTTCGGTTTTGTTAATTGTTTTGATGTGTGTGTATTCACTATGTGTTTTTGCACAACTGTTTAGGATGGAAGAGCTACTGTAAACCAAGATACAAGACTGGACAACAGAATCATTGATCTGAGGGTAAGGAACATGCAGTGCTGCGGGCTTGCCTGCAATGCTTATTCTTCATATTTCTAATCTATGAAGCAATAAAAGTTATGGATTTGATGGAAGTGTATTATTGGCCAGGAGAAACATGTTTTTCTGGTTTGCATGGTATTGTAAAAGCACGAAATTTTTGAATCCTAAATGTTCACCTTTACTGACATTAATTAAAGAATGTATATTAGCAGGTCAAAGGCAAACATTGATGATTTGACATGTGGCCATGTACATCTCAGCTTTTTATCTGCAAAAGTCAAAGGTGACTGAATAGGACCAATTTAGAGGCAACATTTTTTCTCAGATGTAGTGTTTGTTATCAAAAACCTGTAAAGAGTTGATTTTGAAGTATAAGATGAAAATTCTGAGTTTTAATGTGCGGTTGAGGTGCTGTTACACATATCTTCCCAGTGAAATTGTACCAGGCCACAATACCAATCTCATTCTCCTTGTTTCTTCCACAGATGTATGTATTTTCCTTCTTTTTTCTGAAACACCTTTCTTTATGCAGGTCATAGAGACCCAACCTTCTTGAATTCACAGACCTCCCAAATATTTACTCTTTCTGATCAGCAGCAAAATACTCTTTACTAAATTAATTACAGAACTTTGATTCTTTTTTAATGAAATGGCAGCTAAAGCTAAGTGTGTAAGTAACTAACCATTCTTACTGACATGAGGCATCCTGGCCTTTTCCCATTTTAGGCTCTCCACAAGAAAATTTTAATCAACATTGAATGAAGACTATGCTTAGCCTTTTTTTTTTTTTTTTTTGTGTACCTAGTATTGCCTTCAGAGTTCTTGATAATGACAGTTTCTCAGTAAATCAATCTATGCACCTGAGAAATGAAACAAAAAAGTCACTTACTGGGAAATTTGGAAAGGTTCAGGCACTCTGATATTTAGAGCTTTTCAACATCTGATCCCCTTGTTTCAGCAACTAAAACTACTTGTGCAAATTGTTTTACTTGTTCCAAAGTTAATTGCTTTTCTCTTGACCTTATGTACAATACTGAGGAACTTCAGGTTGTGATTACTTTTCAGGATACTCAGTATCTCATCATATTGGTTTCTTCATCTGTCTTAAATTAAGCCTTTAATGAAAAGAATTCTATACTAATGACTGAAAGTGAAAATCATTTGAAGGATCATCAGCTTATGGTAGTGCTAAGGCAGTGTACTGGACTGAAGGGAGAAGTCTGGGATGCTTGAAGTGCAAGCTTTACTTGAGCATCTGGTGATGAATAAAAATTACCAACAGCACTCCAGAGAAACCTAAGAAAATCTGTTAAGTAGAAGAAATACCTATATAATAAACTGGAAGGAGCCACGAGCCCCGAAGAGAATGCAGAAATTACACAGAGGGAAATAACATTTAAAAATACTAAGTGAAAGTGGCTTGGAGGTATCCTTGGCCATAAAGCAGTTGAGGGCACCTGCAGTACAAAGCCTAAGATAAATAGTAATGGAAAAAGAAGGAAGACTAATGCCAGAATAAACACAAAAGATGGAGTGGAAAAGGGTGGACTAAAGTTCTGCCCCTGTACACATGCAGTAGTCCAGCATGACTCTCCCAGCTTCTGAAAAGTGTTTGTCAGTACAGCAGGAGGACATTAGTTGTCACTGTTCTGCCTGCAGGGTGCAGCTGGTGACCGAAGTGGATGTTGCTGTAAGCTCTTCCAGCTGGTGTGTCCCAACCATTGTTGGGACACCATTTCTTCAGCAATGTCTGGCACCTTGTTTTGAGCTCTGAACCTTCACTCTGTGTTCAGAAGTTATTTTTCTCCTTAGCTCCAACAGCTGCTGCAGTGTGATGATAAACGGCTGTTCTGTGCTGAACAGGAATTCAGGTTAGCTTTTCACAGAATTAAGGAATGAGGAAGTGCCAAATCTCAGTACTTCAGTGTCTACAGCTCATTCTCTACATACACCTGTGGCTGGGTGTGATCTGGCCACAGCCTGCCCAGGATTAGGCTTGGGTATCAGTCTTGCCTTCCTCCTCGGCATGGGAAAAGTTTCTGTCTCAGACTGTCACATTTCTGTGTGTCTTGTCTGTTGCACATTTCTTTATTTGTTTCAGAACAAAAGCAGATTCTGAATACGTGCCACTTTAATCTTTTTCTTTTAAGGGAATGCTGAATATGAAGAATTTCCTTCCTTTTATGAAGAAAGGGGACATTTCAGTGAGAACACATGTGCATTTATATATATATACATCCTAAGCACTGTGTGTAGTGGAATCACAGGAGTAGGAATACAAAGAAACCCAGAAAGTAGTAATTGATTTTCAGTGATTTCGTTCCATAGAGTGGAGCTACTGGAGTACAAATGGGGCCTCAAAGAACCTTCAGTGTTTCAAATGCACAGCATAAGTAGGCATGTCCTGAGGAGGATTGGAAAACATGTGTTTTCTGAAACCATTGTTCCTATAGCTTTTCCTTCTACGAAAACCAAATCATGGGCAGCAGGGGAGAAATGTTAACAGAATAGTTCTAACAGAGACACTGTGATGATCTGTTCCTACAAGTGTGGGAGGAAGTCCAGCCACAGATAAATGTATCATCTAGTTCTGGTTTCCTCAGTGCCCCAGTTTTTAAAGAAGAAGGAGGTCATTGAATATCAAAAATAGAGACACTGTTATTTTGAGAAAGATTTAACAAACTAACTTCATAGGACTTCGTTAGGCTCAGACTAAAAAAAGTCCTTCATAGGGAGCTAAAATTATTTTTGTCCATTTAAATGCAGTATTTAAATAGTAGTTAAATAATTAGCTAATTTTAAGTAGTGATTAATAGAGTTAATTGGATAGAGCCAAGTCACGACAAAGTGGAACTGTGAAACTCAGTTATTGCATGACTGGAAAAAACTGGATTTCCAAAAATAGCATCACTCCACCCAATTATGGTGTGTACCAAGGAAGGTTTGATTATGATGCAGTACAAGGAGTTTAATTAATAATAAGAAAATTATTATTATTATTACTACTACTACTACTACTATTATTATTATTATTATTATTATTATTATTATTATTATTATTATTGAAAGACGCAAAGAATGTTGCAAAGATTGCAATACTTCCATTCTTGTATACATGTGAAAATAGACTGAGCATTGCAGTGAATTATTAACAGTCTTGGATTTTGTTTGCTGACAAATATCTCTCAGAAGTGTGTGGTAGTTTGGTTTTCTGTAAGGTTAGGGATGGGAAGTACTTAAATGCCAAGATGCCAAGCTACTGCTGTTGTTGTTATTGTGATGTATGGAGAGAAAACGGTGATTATTCAGGGCTGAGTGGTTTTGATTTCCAAGGAATGATAACTGGGGAAGAATGAATCTGTTCCTGGTGGGTTAACTCATAAAATACAGATCACACACTTGGAGTAGAAAAATTGGGGTTTTAGAGAAAAGAGAGCTGGTGAAAAGAAAGAAAAGTCCTTGTATAGATTAGATTTTCTTTCACATCACCACAGGTGACTGTGAGGAAACCACTGTTGACCTAAGTGTCTATTTTTCACAGTGGCTTAATGAAAGTCAAACCAGTTGATCGTAGAGATGTTTGATTTACCATTCAGTTATCGAAACAGTTTAAAAGAGCAAAGTGGAGCACTGACTATGTTTTTAAATCTTTCCTTTTGTCTTGTTCTTAAGTTTCACTGAAGTATTCGGTAGTGTATGGACTTTCCATGTCTTTAGAAAGACCTACAGAAACTGTGTTTCATGAAGTTGTGGTAGATGAAAAGTAATGAAGAAAAGAGCAGTGAAACACTGATTCTTGCAGTTTGCTTCTTAGTTCATCTTCCTCTGAAGAAAACACCAATTCAGGTTCATCCAGTTTTACATTGTTTTACAAAAACAATGAAGAAAAGACCAGTGAAAGAAACACAGATTCTTGAGTTTTACTTCTCAGTTTGTCTTTGGAAAAAGTCTGAAGAAAATACCAATTCAGACTCAGCCAGGTTTACAATGGACCTGATTGATGTCCTTGCTCTGGCTTATTTTTTATGTTCAGCAGGACTTCTATCTCAACAGTATCTGTCCAAATGTGACTTGAATTGTATGGCTTTTGCAGTCCTGTTGCTACGATTGTGTCTGCTAATGCCCCGCTCATTGAGACCACAGCAAAGCCTTTTTAGGGTCAATATTATCCTGTTCATACTGCTCAGGGTAGTTTATGGATGTCAGACTGTGCTATGTGATAATCCAGCTGTACAGTGATCTTAATGCACTTTTTTCCAAATACTTGATTACTTCAAGCTTGATTTCATTGTGTTGAATTCAATTTACTCATTGCAAAAGCTGTGTTTTTCCTGACTGAATCCAAGCTGTAATGAACAAGCAAATGTACAGTTTATTTTCTTGTGGGCAATGATTTGGCAGTGAGTACATACACAGTCCCAGTCATTTAGACAACAATCTTCATGTTCATATATTCTTCTAAGTAATATTGAAATTTGAACAAAAGTTTGCTTCAGTCACTTTGGGGTTGGAAAAAATGTTATTTGACATAAATTCTATTTCCTATAAAGACCTTCATTTGTCCTATATGTAGTAGAGGAACTGCAAAATTATTTATGTTATTTAAAATAATGTATATTACTTAAAAGAATATATATTGCATTATTTAGCCACCTATGTATTTAATGGTTGTTCCTGGTAGAAAATAGGTAGCTACAGCAGGCAAGCAGAAAAGCAAAAATGAGGGAAGAGCAGAAGAAATTCTCCAGCTGATGTGACAGTAAAGTGAAAGTTCACAACTCTTCATGTCTGTGCGTCAGTCACACCACTCTGAGATGTGATCATGTTGGTGTGAACTGCCCTCAGTTCCACTGAAACACGTTTGGTAGCGCACGTGGCTGTGCTTCTGACACTGCAGCTTGTGCCAAATTAAAAGTAGTAATTGTTTTTATAATCTTACAGTGCTCAGCTTTATCATTAATATCTTTTGTGGCATTTGAATAATGAACACACAGGTGAAATTAAAGTGAGGTTATGATTGAAAGTCATATTTCAGCATCGTTCCCTAAACATTTCTTCTGCTGTCTGTAACAAAGGTGATTATTGAAAATAATGAGTTTTTCTGTAAAATTAACTTTGCAGACTGAGTTAAAGCATTAACACTGTTAACTGCAAGAGCATTTAAGCGTCATAAGTTTGTTTCTGTTTCTGCTTAACTTTTGAAGGAATATTTACTATCTTTGCCATTGTCTCAGGTAAGATAGTTTGTCAATATATATGTGGAAGAGTTCATATTGCAGTAAACACTACAGGAAAAGAATGCCATGGCAACATTTTTTTTAAGACTAAGGTAAAAATCAATTATTTTGACAGCTGTCACTGTCACAGTTTGCTGTATTGTACCAAGTGTGGAACCTCAAATTGTGACTTACTTACCATTGTACCAACATGTTGCTATATATACCAGCATCTCAGTTACTGAATTATTTTCCTCAAATGAATTTCTTCTCTTTTTGTTCTGAACATCACACTAGTGTAAAAAATGTTACTAAATCTAGAAAGTTCATTCTCCGTTTTAAAAATATTTGGAATTGGTAGTGGCATGTAAAACTTTGGAGGTCATTGATTTGACTCTACTGCACATTGTCAGATGCAGTTCTTTAGGAGCTTGTCTCAGATGTCTTGTTCGTCAGTTTAATTCTTACAAGGAGACTGCAGTATCACAAATTCTCAACAGTTATCCATGTTGGCAGTCTCTGAATGAATGGACACTGAAACTGAGCCACCTTTGGTGAAAGAAGAGTGGTCTTGTCAGATCTAATTTGAGGTGTGGAGAATTGCTACTTGTTCTTGGGCTGTAGTTAAATAAAAGCTTCCGATGTCCAGTTCTGTGAATTTGGCTGCTTTCATAAATACTGTTTCTAAGCATAATTTATCCTTACAGATGGCTTAGGGAGACAGAATCCTTGCCCTGCATCCTTTACAAAAGACAGGAGGAGTTACTGCCTGATGAACCTTTGTTACTGCAGAGCTGTGTTAGGTATTGACTGGCTGTGTTTCTGTGCACAGTTTTTGGTCAGACCATGTAATTGCTTTCAGATTGTGTTTAGCAACCAGTTTTCCTTTTTCCAGGGGCTGTTTGACTTAGGACTGCATTCTCACCTGCTCTGGCATGAAACTGCTGTTGGTTCTCACCAAGGGTAGAAGAGGCATTGCTACTATCCTTCTTTAATTAAATGTTACACATCTTCTCTCATAGCAATTTTAGATGTGTCTAGTTCATCAAAAACTTTATCAGGAAACTTGAATGTGACTGTTAGAGCTCTTTCACCTTTCAAGTAAGAGGTGGTTAAGAAAAAAAATCCCTTTGAATCGTGCTGGTGCTTGGATGTTGCTTGGATGTAACACTGCCAAATTATGCCCATAACTCAGAGTCTTACCATATGGCTGATTCTGGGAGACCAATGTGAAAAACTTCTAGGGTACTTTTGTAACTGTTGCTCAAAACCTCATTTCCTTCATTTTGAACATATGGAGTTTGTGGTTTATCAGACGTGTGGTTTATCATACAGTGAGAACTGCTATTATTTACTAGTCTGAACCACTTACACGCTTGAAATATTTCATTGGTCAGCTAAAATGGCAAATAACTCCAAACAGCTCCAGCTCTGCAGTATTATTGCAGTTTTCTCTTTGGGTTTGTCTGTGAAGGGATGTCTTTATCTTGCAGAGATGATGGATGTAGCTTTATTTCAGCGTTTCTTCAGACTGTCTGTCTAAATTTGGCTGCTTATATAACTCGTTTTGGTTGGGGGTTTTTTGTTTTGTGGTTTGGTTGGAGTCATGTGAAAAAGCCCACAAGGCCTTCTTACCCTAACTGAAGAGTTGGGTGCTGCACAGAAAGAGAAGTAAACAGTGCTGTGACGCAGGTTGTCGTAAAGAACTGTTCTCTTGGTCGTTGGCAGGAACTCGTTGGTCTCTTTATACCCTTTCAGGTTGCTCACTGTCAGGTTTGAGATGCTGAAAGCACAAAATCAGATACGGGTTCAGTGCTGATGCCTTGCAGTCTTTGCAGCAGTCACTAAGGTGGTTGTTTTATTCTTCATGCCACAAGTGTTACAGGAACGTTTAGTGTAGGTATTTGCTAACCAGATAAGTAGCTCGCTTGTGTCATGTGCATAAATAAAAAAAAATTATCAATTCAGCTAAATCTACTTCTGTTTTCAGCTAAATGTACTTCTTAATAAAGGAAAAAAAAAAACTTCTGTTCATATGAACAGGTGTTACATGGACTGGTTAAATGTTGGGAGTCTAGACCATGGTTTTTGGATATTTTTGTGGCAGTGTTTTATATGGTTAACACGTGGCTGTGTTTTTACATGAAAAACGTTGTATTTGGTAGCCTTTAACAGGCAGACATTTCTACCTTATGTAAGTTATTAATGGCTTTGCTTTTATCATGTACTGTGTATTCTGCAGCTGTTCTAGTTCAGTGTGCTGAAAGCTTTTTAATAGATTTAGTGCTTTTATTCAATTTCTTAGTATAAAACCTTTATTTGCAGAAGCACATCTCATAAATCAGTTACTTTTTTAAAATGTAGAATTGACCATAGTACCTCATTTATAACTGAATACACTATAAGTTGAAATTAATAATTTCTCTTGTTTCCTTTGCTGTTTCCTTTTGTGTAATAAACAATTACTGATTTGCACTTTTCACTGTTTAGGCAGATACAATAATCAGGTATTCCTGAGGGATGAGGTTCATCCTTCCAGCTATCCAGAAGTAATAGAGTCAGGAAAAACTAACTTAGGTTTCATTATTTTGTCTTCTTATAGACCTCCACTAGTCAGGCAATCTTCTGTCTTCAGTCTGGTATTTGTCAGCTTTTCCGAGAAACTCTTATTCGCAAGGGATTTGTGGAAATTCAGACTCCCAAAATCATTTCAGGTATTGTATATGTGATCCAGCAGCTCCAGATGTGCTCCTTTTACAGTGGCTTGATGTACCTATCTGACAAAAATCTAGTATGTTTTTATTTTAAAAACGTAACATTTTCTTTCTCGCTTAGATGCAACATAACCAACTTCTAGCAGATGTTGAGTTGTTCTTTACTTTTCTCCTGACTTGGGCTGTTAAAAGAATGGCAAGAAAAATATTATATATACCTGATTTATGTACTTTGCAATGCATATGAAGTTTTAATCCTGATCATATGCATTATTCTTCAAATCAGTGTTCTCAGTGTTGAACGTTCCCTGTTCCACCCTCAGTATAAACAACCCCACTCTAATTTAGATTAAAAGCAGATTCCATCATGAAGATGCTGCAACAAACATATCAAGGTATAAAATATGATGCCATTATATGGTACAATCTGTCACTTCTTTAGCAATGAGAATGTGGCAAAATAGAAGGTGGTAGACCTTTTTCTTTTTGGAAATGTGTAATAACAACTCTACCCTTAATGTCTGGAAATGCAGATTTTGCTTCTAGTTTTTTTTGATTGCTGTATTGTTTTCAAAAGTCCAGTGGCTTGATTTACTGATGGAGGTTTTTCTTCCATCTTATTGAGGCTCTTTGACGTTTTGTTGATGCCAGTAAGATACATGGCATGGAAAATCAGAGCAGAAATTTGTGTTATTGTGTTATTGTATGTACATTCATTGAGTACATATGTTTTGCTTACTGAATTTTATGCTTCTGTATTTATATTTTGAAAGACAGCTCTCAATTGAGATAAAAAATCAGCTTTTTAACAAAATGCATGTAAGCAACTGTTCTTTCAACATGAAAAGTGTCATTGAACTAGAAGATTGAATGACTTTTTCCTATGGAGACAGTTATATGGTATGAAGTACTAAAAGGTTCCCAAGTAATTTAGTTACGTAGGAAAATTTGAGGAAGTGTGCTGTTCTTACTGTGCAGTGTACCATTGAAAGCAAGCAAGCAAATATCCTATTGTTTGGATGAGACCATATTTTGTAAAATTAACTAAGTTAAGTCAATGCAATCCCTATTAAACTTCAAATTTAAATATCATAACTGTTTAAAGATTTGAGGGTTTAAAAGTTACCTGTGTTAGGCCTCTGTACCACTCATGTCACACACTGGGAATTGGCAAGGTAAAGTGGCACAGTTTTGGTAGGTGCTTTGCAGTAAGGGGTACAATGCACATGATCTTTCCTGTGCTCTCAAGATAGCTGTCTAGGAAACCTGCCTCAAACTGAGAAAAAGCTTTATACCTTTGGCTCATGCCCTCTGGTAAATCTGGTTTTGGCTGGGAGAGATAGTAATGCCTTCAGTTAGAGGATGGTCCTGGTGAGACAGGATATGCACTTCGATCGCAGGCTTTGCAGTGAGCCCCAGCAGAGATTGGTTTCCACAGAAGTGTGGGGTTGCAGGTAGATGTGTTGGTACAGATGTGTATTCCATGCTGTTGTCACTCTAAAGTGAAGGTCAGCTGGAACAGTAACATTTTAAACCATCCCAACTAAATTTGCAGATTTGCATGACAGTCCTAAGCTGCATAATTTACCTTGGCAAGAATGGGTGCAGATGTATCTTTTTCCTCTAATACGCTTTGAAGAAAAATCTTTTTCTAAGTGTAAGACCAATAATCTGTCATTCTACGTCTGATTTATTTTTTTACATTTTTATTTTATTTTATTTTAATAATTGCTTCATTTAATTTTAATAATTCCTTATAAAAGCACTTGCTTTCCAGCTGCCAGTGAAGGAGGAGCCAATGTGTTTACTGTATCTTACTTCAAAACCAGTGCCTACCTGGCTCAGTCCCCACAGCTGTACAAGCAGATGTGTATATGTGCTGACTTTGAAAAGGTTTTCTGCGTCGGGCCAGGTAACAAAAGCTTTGCTTTATGCAACGTGTGAAGTGTGCCCTGGTGCCTTTTAGCAGCTGTGGTACAAGTAAGATAACACACACACACACACACACACACAAGCTTTGAATGGTTTCACTTGATGTAGTTTCACTTGCCAAAACAAATTTCAGTTGAGGCAACTGATGACAGCAATGTAGACAGAGAAGTTGCTGGAACAAAACAAAAATGCCAGAGTAAGGTGGAACACTCTTCTCCAATGCCTGCTGTTCTGTGAGGAGAAAGAGTAGGGTTTCATTGGACATTGATAGTGTGCTGAAGTTTGGAAAATGTGGGGCATCGCTGTGATAACTGAAGCTATAATTTCCTATTCACTATACCCAGTAGTTGCCTTTGATTACCCAGTTCTAGCCAGTTAAAATAGGCAAGCTAGATTTGAGATTGCATTTTAGCATAGAATTATTCCTTGATTTTGTACATGTAACAACATTATTTAGAACATGTTTACTTTTAACTGGGCTGTCAGTAATTAAAAAAAAATTAATAATTTCCAGTCCCATGCTCTCTTTCTCAAAAGCTGATAGGACGTGGCCTCTTTGGGTGGTAATACAACAGTTTTCTTCTTGTGACCTCATGTGATTTGAAGATACATAACCTGTAAATGCTGGAAAACAAGTCAGTAACAGAGTATAAAACAAACAAAAAAAATTCCAAGTAATTCAGAACATCTTAAGTTTCTTGTTAATCACTAACAGATGAGTCATGGTTTGTGGGAAGATGTGTTTATATTAGACTCATACCCATCGCAGAAGACACACACATGTACAAGTCCATTTCCTCTGAAAAAGGCAGTTTGAAAATCTGAAAGTTTTTGTGTGCTTGAAAGCTTGTCTGTTTTTTCCACTTGTGTCTGTTGGTCTAACCAGAGCTTCTGCTGCTCTGAGGGTTGTGTCTGTCTTGTATCCTTTGAGCACCACAGCTGTGGTAATGCTGTCACTGTTACAAATGATGCTCTGAGGCTGCTAGTGTTCCTTTGTGTCTTTCAATGAGAATTCTCATGTCTATCTGATCCACATGCAGATGGTGATTGTTATTTTTTCAACTGGAATGATAAATTCAGATCAGTTAGAATTTGTTGTTTCATTTTACAGTATTTAGGGCTGAGGACTCCAATACACACAGACACCTGACTGAGTTTGTTGGTCTGGATATTGAAATGGCTTTTAATTATCACTATCATGAAGTGGTAGATGAGATTGCAGATACCTTGGTGCAGATATTCAAGGGACTTCAGGAAAGGTAATAAGAGCATTTCCTTCTTTTAATGAGCAACTTTGTTTATTTGACATCTTTTGCACTGTGGTATGAAGTGGGCAAGCATTTTATCCTCAGTTTGTCAGATAATCAATGTTAATCTGATTTACAACAGAGCTTCAAAATTTTGCTTTACTCCTAACTATTTCTTTGTGCCTGACTTTTAAAGTTCAGTCAAGCCATAGGCCAGTAAAGTACTTTTAGCATCTCCTGGAGTCTGCTGGCTTGCACTAAGAAACTTGCTGTCTGCTGTTGAAAGGACTTCCTTAGAGAAATGATCATTCATTTTAAATGTCCATCTTTTTGTGCCATTACTGGTAGATGGTTATATTTCAAAAATTATTTTAGTACTGTATAAAAAAGTTTTCTTGAATAAAAACTATTGTACCAGCCTGCATTTGTTCCATGATAACAACAAGGTTTATTTTCCATTATTCACTGTCTAACTCATTAAAAAGCTAGGCTAGAAGTTTAGGAAGTGGTTTCCATTTGCTTACAACTTAGACTGTCTTGCCAGCAGAAATGCAAATCTTTATCTGTCCAGAAGGAAATTTCTTGTCTATATTTGAATATTACTCAAATCAAAAAATAACCCAGGTAAATACTACAAATCAAAGGGATGATTTCTCAGTGTCTTTACTGTGAAAATTTGACCTCGTCAATTATTTCTTACGAAAGGTATTAAACAGAAATAATAGTAAATATTAACATCATTGAAGTAGATGCATTAACTTTGTTGAAACAAGTCATTACAGAATTTCTCCGAAGTGGTTTTAATAGAGTTTTTATGTTGCAAGAGGGACCTCTTGTGGCAAAATTACAAAATCGTTAGATGCAAGTTCTTGACTGTTTTGTATTTGGCTTCTGTTCTTGTTTCTTCCTCTGTAGATTCCAAACTGAAATTCAGACAGTGAACAAACAGTTCCCATGTGAGCCATTTAAGTTTTTGGAGCCAACTCTGAGGCTGGAATACCGTGAAGGTGTGGCCATGCTTCGAGAGGCTGGTGTGGAGATGGGTGATGAAGAGGATCTGAGGTACTTGGCAGTACATCACTGTGTCAGAGTCTTGTGCAAGTGGTAGTAAAGTATCAGTTTTGCACTGTGCACCTGACAGCCTCAATAAGGAACCACAGCTTTTAGAGGAATAAACAGTACTTCTGTCCAGGTCTCTTGACAAGTAAATGAGTGGATACAAAAATAGTCCTTTATTTTAGTGTAGACTATAGGTACAAACTCTGAAATGTGAAAGAAAATAACTGACAGCATAAAGTGAGAGCAATTTGAACCTTCTGAGGAAAAGAAGTGTTTGTTTGTCCAGCAATTGCAGTCCTTCATGTGAATTATAACATGTCTTTGAATAGGATTAAACAAAAAGATTTGCAGCCTTCAGGCCTTTCTTTTAAGTAACATCTTTCTATTTCATCCTTCCACCTCTCAGGAAAATGATTAAGCAATCTTGATGCATTCCCATTGATTTACTGAGAGATGGTTTAATTAGCTGTTCATATACAGACTTTTCTAAAGACACTTAATGAATTAAAGCATTTCTGTTCTTACCCATAATATATCCAGCACCGTTGGAGTAGTGTGTGATTTTACAGTTTCAGCCCTAATAAAGTTTCAACCCCAAGAGTTTGATGGCGGAAAATAATTTACTCAGCAACTACTCATGGTGTTTCTCACTTACTGTGTCATACCCAAGATGTATGGCCATAGGAAACAGAGTACACAGTTCTTTAGTAATGAGAATATAGTGACTAGGAAGAATTTATATTAAGAGCAAGAATATTTTTATGTACCAGGTAATTTCAGGGTTTTCTAGGACCAATATAAAATATTTAGAAACAAATAAATATGGTTTATTTCTGCAGTTTCTGTGTGCACAACCCAGAACAGTCAGAAACAAGTACTAGATTTTCTAAGGCTCAGGGTGCAGCCGATGTGTAGCTTGTAATCTTTTGGGCTCTGTGAAGTATATAATCAGTACAAGTTTAAATCACTTCATTTTAATGATGATAATGTTTTTCAGCACACCTAATGAAAAGCTCCTGGGACGTCTAGTAAAGGAAAAGGTAACAATTATTTTAGAATAAATAAATTTGTCACTGAATCTGAAATCTGATGCTGTGGAGTCATGGGCTGGTGTAAATACCTACTACATGTGAATGACAGAACATGCAGAAGTTGTGAAGAGTTGGTGATTACCGTAAGCATTTTTTAATTGTCTGACTGCATTCCCACTTTGGTGCTGTGTATTTAATGTACTGTCAGTTTTATCTTTGTCATTAAAAAGCAGTTTCAAGCCATTTTCAATCTTTTATGTTTATTTCTGTCACATATTATACTGGGGACACCAAACAGGCTGGTATGTTCCAAAGCCAGTTCTTAGCATAATTTTAGAAAAAAAGCAAACCAGATTCTGACAGAATCTGTAGGAGAAGATGAGATCTTTTGGAGAAAAAAAAGTAGCTGTTACTACAGCAACACGTCTTACTGCTCAACATTTGTTATTTTACACTAGAAGTTGTATTGAAAAACTGAGAAAGAATGTACCACTTTTATTAATAACTTAATATTGTGGGAAGTTACTGGGAACTTTTTTTTATTTTATTTCAAAGATTGACTTGTACTGTCTTCCTCTTATTATTTGATCTTTGTTTGTTCTATATGTTCTTTCTCTTGTACTAACTATTCCAAATTACCTTCTTTCAGTACGACACGGACTTCTATATCCTTGACAAATACCCTCTTGCTGTGAGGCCTTTTTATACAATGCCAGATCCAGCCAACCCTGTAAGTAAAATTCCTTTTAGGGATAACTTTACAGTACAGGTAAAGTGTATTGATATGGCCATAGAATCATTGAGTGGTTTAGGTTGGAAGGGACTTTAAAGATCATTTAGTTCTAGCCTTGCTATAATTAAAATTAGGATAACAAGATCAGGTCAGGGTTACATGACTTGTAAAATGTTTTCAATTATTGCATTTGTGAAAACATACCAGAAGGAAATTAGCAAAAACCGGGAGAGCTTTATGAAGAGCTCTCCATGGACAAACACTGCTGCCATCACTGAAAAGTGGCAAAAACATTCTTCCAGGCCAGCAGACACTTCAGCAGAAAATACGCTTTTTTTACAACATTAGGTATCATAAGTGAAGTTATTGAGAGGTGAATATTTGCAACCTATGGAACTTCAGGTGGGAAATAAACTCCTCTTTGTGTTTCCAGAAAATCTCTAACTCGTATGATATGTTCATGAGAGGGGAGGAGATCTTGTCTGGAGCTCAGCGAATTCATGACCCCCAGCTGCTGACAGAAAGAGCCAAGCATCATGGCATTGGTAACAAGGCAGTTTAAAAGAACATAAGTTATGGTTGGATTTGTGTCCTTTAGAGGACGAATTTGGGACAGAATGTGTTATATGAGTGGTAAAATCACAGTACTGTCTCATTGTTAATGTGAATCCGTCTAATTCTGTTTACCCATCTAGAGTGGTGGTATTGGGAAACTAATGAGTCTTCCAGCAACACTTTGTTGAATAGTTATTAAAAAAATTATATAAAAAAATTTTTGCAGTCATAATTTCTCTATAGCCCTGAACAATTTATATGCTCAATCAGTAAAACACCACTGTTAGTTTGTAATTTTTTGTTGTATTTGCAGTCCTGCAGTCACTTGTATGTTTACCTTGCGGTTCATTAAGCAAGTGAGAAACTGATATTTTTCCTTTCTAGATTTGGAGAAAATAAAGGCTTATATTGACTCCTTTCGGTTTGGTGCACCTCCACACGCAGGTGGTGGAATAGGTAAGTATCTCTATTTTAGTTTGGTCTTTGTTAGCCTGAGCTTAGGTTATATTGCTCAGTCCTAAGCAGAATTCAGTATAAAATTCAGAGTAGTGGCCTTGTTAGGTAAATTTGTGGGTCTGTTTATCCTGGAGAGTTTAAGGAGAGAAGCTCAAATGTAAGGATCATAAAATAAATAGGCAAAATATTAATGGCACAGCTTGGCGAGTTTAAAAAGCAGGTGACCACAAGAAAAAGTGTCACCTCACTAGCTAGGCACATCAACTTTCAAATTTGACCAATGAGGAACATTTAAGGAAGCAAGAGATTGGTGTATTGTGTATGGATTTATCAAAGCCCCCACTATACTAGCAGCCACTGGTCTCTGTGTTTGATGCAGCTGTTTTGCAGTGAGGAAAAGAAGTGGTTGCTGCTGCTTCTGCTTAGGAACATGCAACATTTGCAGGTAATCCAAAATAATTTAGGCCAGTCAGAACTGACACCAAGGAAGCTGAGGCTGCATTTTCTCTTCAGAGTAGATGGTCCTCATGGCAAAATACCAGCCAAGCAGGAGATGCCATGAGAATTAATGCTGGGTTCAAGCTGTTCCACATGGAAACCTTGACACAGGAGGTGTATGGAAAAACAAGTGTGCATCTGGGTTCCACCCCATCAGGGCTGGGGTGCTTCCATGGCCCCATGGATTAGGATATGCCTCCGTAATGGGAACACCTCGGGCTGTGCTCTCACTGCTGTGTGAGGCTGGCCCCAGGTGGGAAGTACCTGCATCTCCCTAAGGGTTTTGAACAAAGGGCTGACTGTGCTGATGGGCTGTTTTCATTTGCTGTAGGGCTGGAGAGAGTAACCATGCTGTACCTGGGGCTGCACAATGTCCGGCAGACCTCCATGTTCCCGAGGGATCCCAAACGCCTGACGCCCTGACAGAAGCTGCTCTGAGAGTTGGGAATGGGAATGCTCTGCCCTGCAAATGGGATCTGACTGCAGGCATAGCCCCTGCTGCTGATGAACATGTGTTGATTGATTTGAGCATTATGATATGCAATTAAAAACAAAATTCTCCTTTATGAAGTGCCACAGTAATTTTTTTTATCCTTAGTTGTTTATTTAAAGGAAACTATTTTAACAGATCACGACTCTTTGTATTGGCAACTGCATGTTTTTAATGAAAATGGGATACTTCAAATTAGTATTTTGGTGTCAACACTAAACTGTATCATTTTTCTAAACATTTTAATAAATTATGCAATAACCATTTTGCATTTTTAACTTATGTCAGCAAGACTGAATATTCTAAAACACTCCAAGATAAAGTGACTGGATGCTTGCAATTTAAAAATCTGGAGAGACCAGACAGTTGTTAATTTACATGAGTGTCAGGTAGGGAAGCAGGTGAGAAGAACATTCTTAACAAGAAATCTTCGTATGAAGTTGTTAAAATAGGTTGAAATAAAGCTCTCAAAGTAAATTAGATACAAATCTCTCTGGTTTTTTGCTTTTTATCCTCACAGGATAATAATGAATCAGTAAGGTTTGTTTTGTTTGGTTTTTTACTGATGTAGTATCTGTCTAAAGTTAAAATTTATTTTCTATCTTCTTCTCACACTTTTTTTTTAAAGTTGTATAAAAGCCATAGGCCTATTTTTTATTTTATGTTACTGTTTGAGAATGGTTGCAAGTTTACACATGCTCATGCAATACACAAGGGATATATAATATTCTCAGAAAATAAATGGATGGTAAGTTTGAGAGGAGGTCATGTGTTTTCCTGCCCGACCCAGCCTCTGGGATAACAAACAAAACAAGGATTTCATGCATCTATTACCAAGGAAAAAAAACGAAATTACATAAGCAAACCTATTTCAGGTTTTTGGTTTTTTTTATTTATAAGGGCTGTGAAAAGCCCAGGTTTGTACACTTAGAGAAATTCAGTGTTTCTGTAAGTCAGAGAGCTTGTGAAATTCTTTCTAGATACACTTTTTCTCAAATTAATCACTTATTTGAACCTCCTCAAGTTGCAGCAGTGCACAAAGCTACTTCTCATCGTCCTCATCCTCCCAACCCAGAGGATGTTACGTGCATTTGGAGAGGTACCAGTGTATCTGAAACTTCCTTTTGTGGACTGCATCTGAGAGTTGGTTTTCAAATTTAAAACATTTTTAAAAGTGTTGCTGCCAAAGAGCAAAGGATTAAATTCCTCAAAGAGCAAAGGATTAAATTCCTGACTCGGGTACTGCACTAGTTACTCTAATATTCATACATATTTGTAATTCCTGACTTTAATTTTTGTTTAACATTTTATGTGATCAAGCTTTCAGTAGGAAGTACGGTTTGGATGGTCTGTGTTATTGTTGCTACCTTGATTTTTAAATGTCAGAGAAGTCACATATTGGGTATGCTGCAGAAAGGTCAGTGAGGCTGTGTATAAATTGTGTAGAGTTTCACAAAAGGGCAAATCATCTTTGCAGCTGCCATTGAACAAGACTTAATTTTAATGTCTTATGACAAGAGTTCTCCATTAGAAAGCAATCATACTAAAGGTCAGTCAGGTAAGGTACTGGAAATGTAGAAGTTAAACTTTGTTTAGAAGTTACACAATTCAGGGAATTTGCAGCTTTGCTTATGAGTGTGTTTTAATTCATTTACTGTGGAATCTTCCCCGAATTATTAACTTGAAAATCTTACAGTGTACCCAGTTGTACTTTTTAAAGCTAAGTGGATTATAAACACAGCTCATTGTCACAGACTTACTGCTGATGAATCCAAGTTTCAAAACAGTTGTTTATTTAGCTAAGCCAACTGGAATGAATTTAATTTAATTACTTTTGTTCATACAAACCGATAATATATTCCACTTTGGATGTGCATTCTTCTAACCAGGAGCAAAATTACTGACTTTAATTTTCTGTCCCCCCCCCAAAAAAAATCCTGGGTGCTATCTAGATTTGGCAGCAAGTTTTGTGCATACATTCCTGTAACAACTGTACTTACACCAATTCTCATGAGTTGGTCAAGTTCATGCTGTAGCTTGATTTATTCACAGTAACTGCACAAGAACCAGAATTTGCATGGAGGCCCCAATTCCTTTGTATACAGAATCCTTTCATGCAGCCTTTCTTAGCTAACAGAAAATAATTATGATCATAAATCAAATGCAAGATGCATTTGTCCTGAAAGTCATCCTAACAGGATACTTTAGTGGGAGCTGCACAGTGTCTGAACTTAGTTTGAAACCCTGCAAATAATAATTCCATACCTTTATGGTATTTTGATAGGTACCAACTCTGATGTAATAGTTCTGGAAAAGTAAAACCTGTATTGTCCTTTATTTCCAGTAACTTGCAGGAAGTTTAGCAGTTTACATGGAGCCCACATTGCTGCTGCCTCTCCACCAGGTAAAATGGTTTTGTTTATGTTTTCTTTCATGATATACAGATGGTAATTACAGTAGTGCTATTTTTTAAACTAAGAAACTATAAAGCATATTAGTTAGAAATGGCCAGGGAGCCTGTCTGCTTAAAACAGACACAAAGCTTCAGTTTGCTTCTGAAGTTTAACTGCACCATTTTCCTGTGAAAACCCATCTGTGTTCGCTGAGCTGTCTGAATCTGCCCAGCAGGAAAGAGAACTCAGGCTGTTCTTTTGGCAGCCAAGTGCAGGACTGGCTCCCCATGGTTGCCCACACCTGCTGGGGTAACCCTGGTGGGCAGCACCACACAGCTGCTTGCTCCCTGCCCAGTGGGCCAGGGCAGGAGGATGGGAAAAGCAGAAAAACTTGGAGCTTTCACCCTGTGCCAGTCAGTTCCAGGCATATTGGAGACCACTCCATGTCAAAGCAAGGGATGGAAGAAAATGCCTTGACAACATCCATTGTGGAATACCATATGCTTGCCTTGGACTCTAGTTCATATTGGGGTTCCAGCAACTTGCCCAAGATTTTAATTATTTACTATTTTAATTATTTACTATTTCTTCTTTAGGTAGTAGTAGATTTTTAAATTTAAAAATTTCTCTTTTTTTTTTTTTTTTTTTTTTATATGGAGAGAAATTAGCTAGGATGGATTATTTCTTTTAAAACAAGCCTCACAACCAGCTTGTGCACGTTTTTGCTAGTATGATCTCACAAAGCATTGAATTGACCCACCACCAGTATTTTAAAAATTACTAAGTTCTACTACTTTCTTATTTTCTTTACCTTTTTGCTATTAAGTCTCTGTTCGCTATATGGTAAGTGTAACCACTGTAACATGAAGCGAGCACTGCTGCAGGAGGCTGCTGCTGCTGGCACTTCTGAAAGGCTTTCAGAACTGAAAAAGAGCCCTTAGCTGCTTTAATTACAGTAAAATTCCCAGTTTAGGCAGAGATTAATGACTTTGCAGGTGGCAGAGCAATTCTAAGCAATTTTTCATAGATGTTGAAGCGGTTCCTGCTGGCAGGCGCCTTGTGCCAGCAGCTGCCATTCGGGAATGGCTGTCAGCCATGGCACCGCTTGGCAAATGTTCCCTTCCACCATCCTCCAACATTGCCAATGAGGAGCCAAGTGTCCAGACTGTGGCCTGACCCTCAGCTGGCTTAGCTTACACCCTTTCCACCTGGGCCAGTTCTTCCCAAGTCAGAGTTGCATTACGGTGTGAATCTCCTCAGCCAGCAGCTGCCCAAGTGCCTCCTGCATGCAGTGTGGGGATTCCCTGGCTCAGGGATTCCTCAGCAGTGCCCTGGCCACACAGGAGTTTTAACTCCAGTTACCATAGCTGATTTCTTCCTGGGGAAAGCAGTGCCCTGTGGAAACTTCACTGCAGCTGCTGTGCTGAAGCTGCCTACAGCTGACACCTCTGTGCCTTACAGTTCTGGCATCCCCAGTATAAGAAGGACATGGAACTGTTGGAGCAAGTCTAGAGGGCCACGAAGTTGATAAAAGGAGTGGAGCACCTCCCCTACAAATACAGGCTGAGAAAGTTGGGGCTGTTCAGCCTGGAGAAGAGAAGGTTGTGTGGAGACCTCATAGCAAACTTCCAGTATCTGAATGGCCTACAGGGAAAACGGAGAGGGACTCTGTCAAGAGCTGTAGTGATAGGACAAGGGGAATGGAGACGAATTGAAAAAGGGGAGATTTAAATCAGATATTAGGAAGAAATTCTTCACTGTGAGTGTGGCGAGACACTGGAGCGGGTTGCTCAGAGAGGTTGTGGATTCCCCATCCCTGACAGGGTTCAAGACCAGGTTGGATATAAGGCCCTGAGCAACCTAGTGCAGTGGGAGGTGTCCCTCACATGACAGGTGGACTAGATGATCTTTAGGGTCCCTTAAAACCACTTAACATTCTGTGCCTCTGCTTCTCAATGGGAAACATTGTGCTGCTCTGACAGAGCTGTAAGCCCTCCGCAGCACTGAGCAGCTCGCTGACAAACCCACCAGCCGTCCCCGTGCCCCGAGCCTGGCAGCGCAGCTCAGGGCAGGTCAGGTCGCTGGTGCCCGGCGCTGCCCCGCCCCGCCTCAGAGCCCGCCCCCAGTCCTGCCCACCCTCGCCTTTGGCGCGAAAACGGCCATCGGGGGCGGGGCCCTGCGGGACGGGGGCCACCGATTGGCCAGCGTGGCCGGCGCGCGGCCCACGTGGTGCGCGGCGTGGCGCGAACCGCTGTGGGGCCGGTCCGGGGCAGGGGCAGCGAGCGGGATGGATCTGGCAGTGGCGGCGGTGGGGGGCGCGGGCGCGGCGCCGCAACACCAGCAGATCCGAGATGAGGTGGCCGAGAAGTGCCAGAAGTTGTTTCTGGACTTCCTAGAGGAGTGAGTGCCGGGGACCGGGGCTGGGGGCAGGCGGGAGGGCCGGGAGCGAGTGGCGGGCCGGCAGCGCCTCACGGACGGGCCGCCATTTGGTGAGATCCTGCCGGGGCCTGGCGCCTCTTCCTCTTGGCGTTCGGTTGGAAAAGCTCTGCTGTGGTCTGAGGCTCTGCCGGGAGGGATCTGTAGGAAGGCAGCACGGTGCTCTCTCCGTAGGTAAAACCCTTCTCAGAGAGTTTCCGCGGGAACGTTGCCCACAGAAGCTGTGGATGCCCCATCCCTGCAGGTGTGCTCAAGGCCAGGTTGGATGAGGCTTTGAGCAACCCGGTCTAGTGGAAGGTGTCCCTGCCCCTGACAGGGGGTTGAAACGAGGTGATCATAAAATCCCTTATAAACCAAACCATTCTATGATTATACGACTTTTTTTTTTAGGTGTGTTTGGCTCATTTTAGCAAGTTTTGTCACAGCCTTGTTGAAAACCCTTTCCACGGCTTAGGTGTTACACTTTAATACATCTGGTTCCCTGCGTTTTGCCTCCTGAGGGGCCCATCCGCATCAAACAAGGAAGCCATTACCATCACCCTGAGGAAACAAAACTTTGTTTGCTGGTGCAGAGCCATTGTTAAACCATAAATAAAATTTAGTGTGGCACTGAGACAACCCTCGTGCTGCATGAAATGCCAGCCCAGTGTGTCTGTGATGGGACGTTGATAGAACAAATGTTGCAAGGGGGTGGAAGAAGAAATACTGTTGGAAAAAGGCTTTGCAAGGTACTGTGGGATGCCTTAATGTGAGTGATCCTTTTCTCGGCCTTCTCTCCTGAATTCAGAAGTATTCAGTTGCTGCCTGGTGTGTGACTGTGAAATGTTTTCCTGAATCACTTTCAGATTCCAGAACAGTGATGGGGAGGTCAAGTACTTGCGAGATGCTGAAGAACTCATCCGGCCAGAGCGGAACACGTTGATCGTCAGCTTTGCAGATTTGGAGCAGTTCAATCAGCAGCTCTCTACCACTATTCAGGAGGAGTTTTACAGGTAAAGCATAGGGTGGTTTTTTTCAGGTAAAGCTAAGCTCTGCTGCTGTCTCAGGCCCATAATGTCTTGTTTGTTATGCTAAAAAATGAGAGGCTTGTCTTCTTTCTGACCTCTGAAAACACTTGTATTTAAGATTTTTTTTTTAATGGCTAGAAGCATTTCTCAGTGGATTCCTTTCTGGAAACCATGAGTTAACCAGATAATTGCAGTTATTGTGGTAAAGAAGTAGTTGGTCAGGATGAGAATACAGAATAAACTCTAAAATTTCATGCTCTGAAAATATTTTATTGAGTTGGTCACTTATTTTGAAGATTCATTTCTTAATATAAGGATAAAAGTTTCATAAAATGAGACTTTAAAAAGTCTATTATCAAACAGTAGTGCAAATAATATTATTATGCAGTGATCTCACATTTAGCATGTTTAGATCAGCTTTTTTGTGTTA
Source organism: Acanthiza pusilla (assembly GCA_036630365.1). Taxonomy (NCBI): domain Eukaryota; kingdom Metazoa; phylum Chordata; class Aves; order Passeriformes; family Acanthizidae; genus Acanthiza; species Acanthiza pusilla. The sequence continues at coordinate 6,496,256 of JAXCHO010000039.1, forward strand.
CATAACGTGGCATTAAAAGGCAGAACCTGAAAGTCTGATACAAGCCTTTGATGTAATCTAAAGCAGAGAAGGTATTTTGGTAACTTATGTAAAATTTAAACTTCTCCTTCCTTATTTCAGGGTTTATCCTTATCTCTGTCGAGCAACAAAGACTTTTGCCAGAGACCATGGAAATGTTCCTGCGAACAAGGACTTTTATGTTGCATTCCAGGACCTGCCTACCAGACACAAGTAAGATGATCATTAATTCCAGAAACTTGTGCTGTTTTACTACTGGGCAGAAACCTGTAAAAGCATGCTGAAATTGTTTTGGTTATGTAGTGTGAAATGTGCTTGGCCAGTACAGCTGTGATGAAGTTTCCTGATCTTGTGCAGGATATTTTTTGAAGTGGTTTTTCATTTGTGAATCACGTTCGGATACTTAGATTCATCATATTTCAAATGTATCTTCTCTAGTTACATATTTCAAACAAATGTAACTTCTCTAGTTAAAAAAAAAAATTTAGTGTGTGTTGCGTTTGAAGTACCTTGGATGTAACTTTTGCACTGGTTTGACCTTTAGTATTAATGTAAAAGTTGGTGTAAAATCATGAAATGAGAATGTATTGTAGTAAGTTTGTTTCTTTTGTCTGTTACAGCAATTCTTTAATCACAGACCGATCTATGTTGTATCTTAGTACCCTGGCCCTAGAAGTGTCAACTCAATAATTTAATTCTTGTGAAAATTCTGTTTTAAACAGAATTCGAGAACTGACTTCAGCAAAAATTGGCTCCCTGCTGCGCATCAGTGGGCAGGTGGTTCGTACCCACCCCGTGCATCCAGAGCTGGTCAGTGGAACCTTCCTGTGCCTCGACTGCCAGACAGTGATCAAAGATGTGGAACAGCAATTCAAATACACACAGCCAAATATCTGCAGAAACCCAGTCTGTGCCAACAGAAGGAGATTCCTGCTGGACACAAACAAATCAAGATTTGTTGATTTCCAAAAGGTACTGGGGTGATGTTGGGGGATTAGGACAACCAGTGATGTTCCTGTGGTAGTTGGAAGGTGTTGTTTGTACTGCTGCACACTGAAGACAGTAATTTTTGTTCTGTCAACATCAAGAAAAGACCTTTAGAAAAGGCACTGGAGTTTCTGAAAAAGGTTTCTTCCTGTCTATGGAAGACTTACGTTTAGGAATGGGAAATTATTAATAGTATCAAACCAGTTTTGTTGTGTGGCATTTATTGTCTAAGTAATCCACTGAAACCCCACATATTCAAGCCAGAGTTACTCATGTTGCCAGTACATCTTGTGTAGCTGTTTTATACAAGAATGAAAAGCAGTGCTTATTGGTATCTGCAGCACTTTGCTCTTGCAGGTTGATTTACTCTCCCAAATCCTCAGCACTTCACATCCCTCAATTGTATTTTATGCAAGCCATGATAACTGAAATTTGCTTTTCAAAATTGTCACTGTGACTCCTGTACATCCTCTTAAGTTGCTCCAAGACTCTTTAGATGCTGATTAGTGAAGGGATTTTTGGTTTGCCATGTTGTAAGAGGGATTGACATGGATGGCAGCAATCAGATGCTATTTAACACATCAGTTAGCAGTGTAGCTTTTGAAGCAGTTCCATATCTGGTGCCATTTGCTCAGTGTTTAACCTTCTGTCCGTGCCAGGTTCGCATTCAGGAGACGCAGGGCGAGCTGCCACGGGGCAGCATCCCTCGGAGCGTGGAGGTGATCCTGCGCGCTGAGGCCGTGGAGTCTGCTCAGGCAGGTGACAAATGTGACTTCACCGGCTCGCTGATTGTCGTGCCTGATGTGTCGCAGCTCTCCACACCAGGTTTGTCACTGCTCTCATGACCTCAGTGAGGTGTCCTTCCTGCTCGTTCTCCCTTCTTGGGAGCTGCAGTGCTGACTCCCGTGTTACCGGCAGGGCTGCGTGCAGAAACCGGCGCGCGGCTGAGAGGGACGGAGGGCTACGAAACCGAAGGCATCCGGGGACTGCGCGCCCTCGGGGTCCGAGAGCTCTCCTATAAGCTCGTTTTTCTGGCTTGTTATGTTGCACCAACAAATCCACGGGTGAGTCTGGAAAGAAAAGAAATTTAAAGGTGTTGGTGATTTCTGTTCTGTATGATTTTTCCTCAAATTAGGGAGCAGGAATGGGTGAAGCTTTAAATGTGTATGTGTGCCACCTTAGTGTGTGCCTTTGGGTGTCTTTATATTGGTTGAATTTACATAGCAAGGTTCTTGTCTTTGTTGTTCATAGCATTTTTCACAGATGTGATTATTTGCAAATATTACAGTTTGTTCTAAACTGGCCCATGTACTTCCATTCAGCTTCCATCCATTTCTGCAGCATTTCCTTTTCTTCCAGAAAATCCCACTGCTCCATTTTGTCACAGGAAAAACAGGGATCCTTCTTGTTCCCTCTGGTTTATCACATGACATCTTAGGATGTTACTGCAACACAATACTGATTATGTCTGGGTTTTGGCATGGTGTGGTAGTATAATCTGTCGTTCTGCTAACAGCTTCACCATCACATAGGATAAAATAGCATCTGGTATCTTCTGGAAGTATAAGTTTCTGGCCCCCATTTCAGAGTAGCAAAAGACCTTGGAAGTTCCAGTTAATGTAAGAATGCTTACAAAGGCAATTTTAGTAAAAGGAAGCCATATTGGTTTATCCTTTTTTAAATCTCTGTACAAGCAATTCACTTGGGATTTTCTTGCTAACTGAAGTAGCACCATTGATTTTGCCTGCTAGGAAATTGGCTATTGGTTTTTAAAGGCATAAGGCAATGAGCTTACTTAGCCTAAGGGCTGCTTTTCAGAATGTGTTCCTCCCATCCAGCTTACAGAGTAAGTTTGTGTGACCTGTCTGCAGCGCTCACATTCGTTAGTGACCCTGTTATTACTTTTATTACTGTTTTATTTCCTTTGTTTAGTTTGGTGGAAAAGAGCTCCGAGATGAAGAACAGACTGCAGAAAGCATCAAAAACCAAATGTCTGTGAAAGAGTGGGAGAAGGTTTTTGAAATGAGCCAAGATAAGAACCTTTACCATAATCTGTGCACCAGCCTCTTCCCCACTATCCATGGTAAGAATCCATTTGTGGCCTCAGGGAAGATTTCACTTGTGTAAATATTAATTCCTTTTGCTGTCTCTGTAGTGCCATTGTGGAAAAGGTTGAAAGCCCTGTGCCAACTACCACAAACTCTCCTCAGCACTGGTTGTGTTAGAAAAAGAGGATATATTTCCTAAATACTTCTGGTGTTTAATCATTAAGGCCTGCAAGCTCAATCTAAAGGCCTGGGTTTAATATCAGGTGTTTTGCTACTGAACCCGACAGATTTTGGTGGATGTTTAGCAAATAGGTGGGTTCTGAGTACATGTGCACAAATGCTCTAAAATTCTAGTGGGCTGAACGTTTTTTTAAATAGGAAAACCGTGGTGTTTTCTTTGGATGTTTACTTTAATGTGTTTTCTGGGGCAGGTAACGATGAAGTGAAACGTGGGGTCCTGCTGATGCTCTTTGGAGGAGTTCCCAAGACCACTTCAGAAGGCACTTCATTGCGTGGGGACATCAACGTTTGTGTTGTTGGTGATCCAAGTACAGCCAAGAGTCAGTTCCTAAAGTAAGATTAAAACCCAGTATTCAAATACTGCCCAGTGTGGCTAGAGATATAAATGTGTGCTCTGCCTCTTCCTGTGTTAAACAGAGGAAAGGGAAGTAAAATATTTGAGAATACTTCCCAGAGATTGTTTGGATGTGGTTGAAGTATTTGAACAGGGCTGAAGCAGACTCAACATACGAATTTCCAAAAGTTTTCGAAATATATTGAGTATCTAAAATACACATTAATTGCACATTTTAAAATATCAGAGATAGGTGAAATACTGGGGGTTTTATTACTTCTTTCCACAGGCATGTGGACGAGTTCAGTCCCCGTGCTGTGTACACCAGTGGCAAAGCCTCCAGCGCCGCAGGTCTGACGGCAGCTGTGGTGAAAGATGAGGAGTCCCACGAATTTGTCATTGAAGCTGGAGCACTGATGCTGGCAGATAATGTGAGTCTGGGAGCTGGAGAGGTTCCTGCACCCCTAGAATGGGTTTGATTAATGACAGAGAGCCCCCAGTTGTTTTAATGATGCTTTTTTTCCCCAAAAGGGATTGAATCTGGGTCCCTTTTTTTCATTCTTCTGCTGCAGGGGGTTTGTTGCATTGATGAATTTGACAAGATGGACGTGCGGGATCAAGTAGCCATTCACGAAGCAATGGAACAGCAGACAATATCCATTACCAAAGCTGGAGTGAAGGTACCTTGCACCACTCCTGTGTGTGGTCTGTAGCATCACCTCACTCTTTGTTGCGTGTTCAGATGTAGCTTCACCTGCCAGATTTTCATGTCAGCTCTGCAACTGCCTCACTGTGGCAGGACAGAGATCACTTCCTGAAAAGTTTTTGTGCCACGTACCCAAAACAGTCAGAAATATTACTGAAAGTTAGAAAGAGATAGTAGTGAACAGGAAACAGAAAATGGGAAAAACGTAACCGTGAAGTAATCCCAGAAAAGTTACAGATTTGTATATGTTTGTAGAAGTGTGTATTTGCACTGCTAAAAACAGGATGTAAAAGCAGTTTTAAGGGCTGGTTTCTGTAGTGTTGGCAAGAGTCTGACAACGTTAAAGTGTTGATCATGAAACTGTCTTGGGCCAGAGAACCTGGTTAGAAAGGGCCTGTTAGTCGAGTTTGGGTGCTTTTTAGGGCTGATTGTTGCAATACTTCCATTGAAATCCATCTAAAAGATGTTATGCTGACTCATTTGGATTACAGTGGGTTGGTTTAGGAAGTGGTCACAGATACAATTTTTTAAATTTCTTTTTCTCCCTTTATCAGGCTACTCTGAATGCCAGGACCTCCATTTTGGCTGCAGCAAACCCAGTTGGTGGCCGCTATGACAGATCCAAGTCACTGAAACAGAATATAAACCTGTCAGCTCCCATCATGTCCCGCTTTGATCTCTTCTTCATCCTTGTGGATGAATGCAATGAGGTAATTTTAAGGAATTATGGAATACTTTGTGTCAAAAAAGATCCCTGGAGGTCTGTAATCTAACCTGGCACTCAAACAGATCACTGAGACCTGTTTGCCAAAACTTGACCTGGTAAGTTTTGAGTATTGCCAAGGATAGTGATTCTGCAGTCTCTCCAGGCCCCTGCGAAGTTTGACAGCTCTCCTGTGTTGAAAAGTAATAACTTTTATATCTAATTAGAATTTCTCATGGTTCAGTTCATATGAGTTGCCTCTTATCTAAGAACTATTTGGCTCCATCACATCTATACTGGCCAGTGAAGCAGTTGCTTTCCTTTCAAGCTGAACAGACCTGGCTCTATTGACCTCTCATACATCATCTACTCCTGCCCTCTAACATCTTGGTGGCCCTTTTCCATTTTAAGGTGAAGCAAATCTCATGAGAGCGTCTTGCCTCTGCTTTTCTGCTCTGTGCACTGCTAAAAGCTGGCAGTACAAATTCGAACATGCTCTGCTGAATACAAGGATGCTGCCTTTTCATCCTGCAGTGGTTTGACCTGCAAACTTAACACCATTAGTCATTTTTACAAATGGCTGGTCACTAAGGCTGAGACTGCTGCCACCTGTCTATGTGGTATTTGCCTTGGGAACGCCTGAGATCCAGAGATTAATGTTGGTTCAGCCACTGTTCTGCTCAGAGTGATTATCTAATTGAGAAGGGACTGGTGAGAGAGACAGAGTAGGCTGAAAAGGAAGAAAGCAGTTCCCACGCTGCAAAGTGCTGCTTTCTGCCTGTTCTCTGGCTAACTTGTAAGCTGGGAGAGTTCCAAGAGGTTGTAAATCCTAAAACTGCCTTTTATCCCTGCTCTGCTGTGTTTCCTTGTATTAAAAAACCCCAGGGCATTCTCCTGGACCCTCTGGCAGGGAGTTTGGCTTCTGGAAAGACTAACTCTGCCATGAGGATCACAAGTGAGCAAGGGGGAATGGGAAGGAAGAATAGAACTGTTGTTTTGCCGTTTGGCTGGTGCTGTGCAAGGGATCTGACTTGGCCCACTATCCCAGGTGACAGATTACGCCATTGCCAGGCGCATCGTGGATCTGCATGCCAGAGTGGAGGAGTCTGTCGATCGTGTCTATTCCTTGGATGATATCCGAAGGTACCTGCTGTTCGCAAGGCAGTTTAAACCAAAGGTAATTTTGCTTTTCTGTGTGAGTTGTTCTGTCTGAGAAGGTCCAAAGGAACAGTCACTCTGCAGTAGGCTTTTCTCCAGCAAATGCCAAGACACTTGGGGTAGTGTTCTCTCAAGGAAGGAGCCATAAACTCAATTATTGTCTGGAAACAGTGTGTTTTGGAGCCTGGTACTCTTAAACTGCAGAAAACCAGCCAGCCCATCTGAGACTGTTGTAAAGAGTGGCAGTTCTTAACCTTTGTCTAGAACAATTTCATAGCCTTCCCATACCTCATGGGCATGGGTTATTCAACACAGCTGCTGCAGAGTTTCTTGTATTTGATAGACTTACTTACTACTTAATTAGTTTATGTCTTTATTTTAAAGGGGTACTGCGCCTCGATATTTCTTTGCTTTTTGGTAAAATACAGAGCATGGGAAACTGCTCTAAGTACAGATTTTGTGGGGTCTATCCAAGTAGCAGCTTGCATGGACTGTGTGTTAGATTTTTCAGAAGTCTATAAAGAGAACAATCTAGTAGGGACAGATATGAATTACACCTGGAAATAAGTCAGTGGAACAGAAAAATAGAAATTACAAAAAAATCTGCTGTAAAATAATTAATGCAGCAATGTACTTACTGTAATGTCATTATCATTGGTAAGTGTAATTATTACTACAATGTAAGTATAATGACAATCACGTTATGTTGAAATTATGTAGAGTATGTATAGCATAGAGCACTTCAGAGAAAAGCTGTAGCTAGTATAGAAAAGGCTGGGAGCACCAACCTAATGCAAGAAGAAAAAGCTTTAATACTCTGAATATTGGAGCACTGTCACACTGCTTGATGGCACACAGATATCCAAGGAGTCCGAGGACTTTATAGTGGAGCAGTACAAACGGCTGCGGCAGCGCGATGGCTCCGGAGTGACCAAGTCATCCTGGAGGATCACGGTGAGGCAGCTGGAGAGCATGATCCGCCTGTCTGAGGCCATGGCCCGGATGCACTGCTGTGATGAGGTACCAGGGGGTGATGGAACTTTGTGTCAATGTTTATGGAAATTGGGGGAGTTCTGGCTTTGCTGTTTGACTGTAGTCCTGTGGGTGAGGAGGAGAGCTTGGGTCATGGTCATACTCAGTCTGAGTTTGTATGCCAGAAGCACTGTTTTTAAGGGATGATTTGTAAAACTGAGGCCAGCTGGTCCAAATGCAGAACTTGCATGATTTTTATTACAGTTGTGTCATCACACTCAGCCTCCTACCCATCAAATCATGACAGACAGTCAGCAAGGGCTGTTGTCAGTCTCTTTCCTGATCTTTCATGGTTTGTAATCTCTTAGCTCTCTTCCATTTGCAATCTAAAAAGCCAAAGTTCATCAAAATATCTGGACCTCCCCGAGAGTATCTGTATGTGTGATCTGAGCTCCTACTCACATCAGCCAGTGCTGAAAAGCACACTGTGTTCTGGCTGTTAACTGTAGTGTGATTACTGCCCATCTAGTCCCTGCTTTAAAACCCAGCAGGCCTTTTGAAATGTTGATTAGAGGCTATGTGACACACGCAGTGATGGAACCTTGCTCCTTGGTTGTGTAAGGACACCCATTGGGTTCTTTTAAATTAAATTCAGCTTATAAAGAAACAGATAGCTTTTAACATACGGCTCAGCTACAGATGATTTTTCCAGTTTTTGCTTTTCAGTTCTGGAGGAGAGTATCATTTATTACATCTCTCTTTCTTTCATATTGTCTGTGTTCAGACCCATTTCTTTCATGTTTCTTGCTCCGCTGATATTTCTCCTAAATGTTCTTGGCTTAGTAAAAATTTTATCGACTCCACATGATTGCTAAACCCTGAAAGATTAATCATGCTGCTTTTCCTTCCATAACCTTGTATGACCTTGAAGTGCTTGTAGTAGGATGTAATTTAACTTGCAGTCTTTACTGCTTAGGATTAATCAGGTGAGATGTGTGGAAAACTCCTTTGTCAGAGTCAGAGATGGGTTTCTGGAGCTGTTGGAAAACTAGAAGAGCCACTGGGCCTATTTAATACATGTTTTTTTGAAATCTCCCTCAGGTTCACCCAAAACATGTGAAGGAAGCTTTTAGGCTTTTAAATAAGTCAATCATTAGAGTTGAGACTCCTGACATCAATTTAGACCAAGATGATGAGCAGCAAATGGAGGATCAAGAGGACCAAGATGGAGTCAATGGTAAATTACTTATAGAGATTTTTTTCAAAGGAGAAAGTCCTTCCAGCCTTTACAGCTTACCTTGATTGAATCTGTGCTTCCCTTCAGTTTCTCACCTGTTTGATGAGCTGTGGAAATCTTGGCTCCTGTTCTTAACTCTCTTGCTTCTTCAGCCTCCTTCACCAACTCCCCTGGCTGGTCAATGCAAGGCTTTCAGTGGCTCAGAGTATTAAATAGCTAAAAGATGTTACAGCTTTAAACCTGGGCATGTGTCCAACAGGTGAGGCACAACCTCCAGCTGGGGCCAATGGTCTGGTGAATGGGATCAATGGCCATTCTGAGGATGTGAACAAGGATGCTGCACCCAAAGCTTCTCTCAGGCTGGGCTTCTCCGAGTACCGACGCATTTCTAATCTGCTGGTGCTGCACCTCAGGAAAGCAGAGGAAGGTAAGAATTTGTTTATTAAAAAGAAGGCAGACCCTGAGTTCAGGGAGGGGTTGTTACTGCACCTCTTGCTGTTGCACGTGGGATTTTCACTTGGGTTGAGACAACAAACTTGTCAGGTTAGGTGTGGACACTGTGCACTTGTGACAATACTACATCTGGTGATGCAAATATGACTTCTTGGAGTTTGTAGCTCTATTACCTTAGTCATTTGTCAAAACCCTTTAAGATGAGGGGCATGTCAACAGAGCAGAGCCAGAAGAGGATTTGTAGCAGACAATGGTGTAACCAAGCTAGAAAAGTGCAGCAATGAAAACTGGAGCAAGAGCTTTAATGCATGCCAGCAACCACAGCCTGTCTTAACCAAATGGCTGGATTAGTTCTTCAGAAGCTGAAATATTTCAGTTGCAATGAGGCTGCAATGAAATGCAGCAGTTGTCTCATAGCAGATACTAAAGCTACAAAGCTTTCAGAAGGGTGTGGAGATGTCTGTTCAAATGCTGAATACATGTAGAAGGATGACTCCTCTGGCTTTGGGTGACTGATTTTTCTGTAGCCCTTACTTCGAGGAAAGGTCTGTGAGTCCTTGCAACTGATTGTTCTTGAAGCTGAAGGCTGATGGGATTTGGAAGCCACTTGGGTGCAAAGAACTGAAAGCTTCCATTCTCAATCTAATTATTTCTAATTGAACCATGGCACAACACCCTCCTGTGAAAAATATGGTGCTTTAAGGAAAAATTCCTGAAGTCTGATGTTTCCTAAAGATCTTAAAAAACATGTTTCCCTCTTCAGCATTGTTAATGTATAAATCCTTTTCTCTTATGTTTTGGGTGGTATTTTAGTGCTGCTGAGTTTATGCAAATTATTTTCTCTGCAGAGGAGGACGATGCAGCATTAAAGAGGAGTGAACTTATTAACTGGTATCTGAAGGAAATTGAATCTGAAATCGAATCTGAAGAAGAACTAATAAATAAAAAGAAGATCATAGAGAGGGTCATTCACCGACTTACACATTATGTAAGTATAGAGATGTGTGGATAGTGAAAAAGGGGTTTAACTTACATAGGGCAATGTTTTCTTTTTAATGGAATACATTGTTGTTTGGAGAAATCTGTTTTGGTCTTCCATCTTATTGACTAATGCAGTATAAATGCCTTCTTTGTTTAACACCTGTTACAATCATTATAGAAAAAATACTGAAATAAATTAGAGATGTGTATAAGTAAAAGTTCAAAGTGCTATATTGTCACTATGGAAGTGTGGTATTTTTCTGTATTTCTGTAGTGTTAGTTACACAGTAGGATACAGAAATATAAAACACTTGTATTCAATTGATAGCCTTAAGTCAGAGGGGTACTAGGGCATTTTGGAGGAAAAGGTGTGAAAATATAAATTACTTTTCACTTTTAAAGGCACAAAACCACTAGATTGGAAAGCCCTAGGCTGAAAATTTCCCAGAAAAGATACAACATGGAAGAGATTTCCAGTGAGTGAAATTGTTAAGAATCTGTTAGAGGGAGTTGACAATTAAAAGGGTTAAGTAATTAATAAGAGGCCCTACCAATATAAAAAGATGCCTTTCAAAGAGTACAAACAAACCTCTCTGCCCTTGTTTAACACAGATCTTTGTCTGTTGCAGGACCACATTCTGATAGAACTGTCCCAGTCAGGACTGAGAGGATCCAGGGAAGAGGAGACTTTCGATGAGGATCCATACCTGGTTGTCAACCCAAACTACCTGCTGGAAGACTGAGGGCTGAGCATGGGATTGTAGAGATGACTGGTTACAAGTTGAAAAAAATATTCTTTTCTTGCAGGCGTTGCTGTATGGCTAATTCCTTAAATTCCTATGAATGTGCCAGAGTGTGGTCAGTAATATGTGATTGCTCATTTGCTCTGACATACCTGGAAAGTTTTTAAAGACATGACACACATATATTGGTTTCACTGTTAACTCTGAATTTCAGTGCCATCATCTGGATGCAGAGGAGAATCATCCAATAGCTTTTTTAATCATCAAGCTATGTAGATGTTTCTGTTTTAAATAAGATGAATTTTACATTGTTCTTCTGTTGCATTTGTAGACATTTTATGCTATAGTTTTTTAATGCATATTAACATAAATAAAAGCTCATTGGAGATGTTTGGGGGTGGATTTATTGTTACATGTGGGATTACTGTTTTCTGTGCCTGTACTTTGAGGCTGAAAAAATGGTGATCTAAATGCTTAATGTGTTAAGGAAGATCAAATTTCCTGGATGACAGATGGTCTTTTTTAAGAAGTTTTTTTAACTTCTAGTAATAGACAATGAGAAACTGATTGCTTCTCTTCCTTTTTAGATGGACTAAAGATGTGTGGGCTCCTGTTGCATATGTAAAGTAGAAAATTGCAAATAGCCAAGTCCAAAGCAAGGCTTTAATCAGCAGGGCAGAAAACCCCACCTTGACGAATGTCTTGACTTGTAAGTGAATTGAAAACTACCACCATTTGTGAGGGATTTTTAAGATTGTATTTGTAAACCTGTTTGTATAGAAAAACTTGGCTTAAATTTCTGTTGTTCTCAATTTTTTAGTGTAAACTATGGGATTATTAAATAATCTATTAAGAATTAAAAATGCCTGAATATTTGTCTTGTTAACTTGATACCAGCACATAAGAAACATTTGTAATAGCATAAAAGATAGCAAAGTTACATATTTTAATTAGAAATAGCGTAAAATAACTTTCTGAAGGATGTTCAGAAGTGGAGCTGCTTTTAAGACAATATTATTTTTCCTGTTAATCTTGTCCAGCTTCGGAGAGATAAAGTTTGGTCGAACTACATATCATTAAAGTTAACAGTTCTATTTAAGAAGTAGAGGGAATCATAAATATTTGTCATCACCGATACAACCCCATCACTGGGCACTAATTCCAACTGCAGTCACTTCTTCACTCATTTCTTTCATAAACCACGTTTTGGCAAATTCTATATTTCATTAAAAACAGCCACCCCCCTGCAGCAACACTTCCATGTTATTCTATATTGTTCCTTTATTTTCAAAGTAAGGATAGGAAGATGTTTGCCCTTCATTGTGTGTTTCGCCTCCCCTCCTCTCAATCTTTGTTTGAAAATAAATATCCTTCATGTAGGAGAGAGAGTTTTTTCTGCTTCTTTCCCCAGTTCTGTGGGCTGGGAGGGGTTTTCTCTGAGTTAACGCAGCTCTACTCAAAAATAAGCACCAGGTGGTGCTGTAAAGTTACTGTTCAAACTTGTTATTCAGGCATCCGAGAGGAGGGAACTTGTTCAGAACAGTCAGGACAATGTTACAGCAAGCTCTTTAAGGCTTCCTGAAAAAAATCATCTGGGAATCAGAGTCAAAGAGCACAAATTACAATCCCTGTTTAAATTTTGAGTAACAGCAAATGTTGAGAGATGTCTTCTGCTGTAACTTAAAAATAATATTGCTGGCCACAGCAGTAACTTGCCCAAAGGATTCCAGGTATGCTTTAGACAAAATTCTGTTTATTAAAGGAAATGAACTCTGAGATGGACCTGACATTTCACTATAGGTATGTAGAATTTTGTGTTTAGTTGGTTTAAAAATGTTGTCAGTTCTTCAGTTTTGCTGTATGGGAATGTAGAAGAGCTGAGTTATCTCTCCCCTGCATCATTCAGGTGAATGACCTGAGTGTGTCCACCCTGCTGGGAGAGCAGTGTCTTCAGGGCTGAAGGATGGAGTACTTTGGAAAGCCAAGAAATGATACTCAAATTCCTGGATGTTATTAGGCAGGAGGAAGCACATTGTTGCTGCTGCCTGAACTCATGTAATATTCACTTTTCCAGCTAGGTGAGGTGCCACGTCTTAGATTTCCTTTATGGACCCACGAATTAGAGTACAAATGTGCCTCCTGCTGCCCTGCACACCCTGAGCCATGGTGGACCCAGCTCCAGCAATGCAGATAACTCTGCTTTTGTTGTTTTCTGTGTCCAGAGCTGTGCTGGGATTCTTCTAAAGCCAAAAAAGGTCAAAAGGAAAGGGAAAGTTTATCTAACTTCATTTTCCTCTAAAGTGGAGGGAATATAATCAAATTTCAATTGATATTCAAGCCTAAAGGGAATCATGAGTGTCTCAGAAAATGTTTTCACATGACCTTTCTCCAACTGATTGACAGTTTGTGTTCACTGATCTGTCTGTTTATCTACTGAGTGAAAGTCCTGGTCTGTTATCATTCCAGTGTCAGCTAATTCTAGGAACATTTATTATGGAACAGATAATTTCAGTTAAATATTACTTGCACTGTAATATTTAAGTAGTGTGGAATAACAGTCTCTGAAGCAGGTTCAGAAATGGACCTGCTTTGTAGGACAGTCATCTTCTTTCTCTTGGTTTCTCTCAGCCTTGGGCAAGATGGGGAATTTTCTCAGAATTTCATCGCCGTTGCTGGGCCTCTACCCAGCGATCTGGCAGAGAGATTGGGTCTGCAGGACCAGCTCCTGCCCGAGGAACCCCAGGGCCCTGCCGTGGCTGAAGCACCGGGTCACCTGTGCCAGCCACATCTGGCGACTTCCGAGCTGTTCCGGTACTTCTCTGAGCTCCGTGAGCTGGGGGTGACACACTACACAGTCCTGCTGCCGTGGGCACGCGTTCTCCCCGCGGGGAGTGCCGGGCAGCCGGACCGAGCCCAGCTGCGCTGCTACCAGCAGCTGCTGGAGGCCCTGGCTGCTGCCGAGCTCAGAGCTGTGCTGGTCCTGCACCATGGCCGTGTCCCTGGGGCCGTGGCCGGGAGGGGAGCCAAGGCTTTTGCCGACCTTTTTGTGGAGTATGCAGAGTTCAGCTTCAGAGCCTTTGGGAGCCTGGTGGATGTGTGGATCTCCTTCAGTGACCTGCCAGAGGTCCTTCAAAGCCTGCCCTACGCTGAGCCCCGGGAACGAGTCCAGGCCGTGGCTGCTGCCCATGAAGGATTCTACACCACCTTCCAGAGGAGATTCTCTCCAGCAGGTAAGGAGAGCAGGGAGAGGGGGTTTTCAGTATGACTCACAAATATTTTGTGTTGTCATTCAATGGTAACAGCTACATACAATCTCTGGATATTTTTGTGTACCTCTTCCTGACCCATGGAGGAAAGACTAAAAACTTTGCAAAATGTACCTGAAACCATGAAAAAGCAAGGCACAAGAAGTCTCCTATGAGATAATAATTGTGAGGAAGTCTGCAATGTCCTTCGTTTGACTTTCCTCATTCATTTTACAGCAATTAAATCCAAAATCTACCCGTGTTACAGAGCAACAGCATTTCACCTCTTCCATGATGGGTACCTGGGATTTTCCAAGCAGCTGTCACCTTGGGTCTGCCTTCTTCAGCCTTGGAACTTTTCTGTCCCAGACAGACAACCAGCAGAGCTGGCTGAGTGACCATTTCTTTTCCCAAATTTTTGATTAGTTAATTAATTTTTAATTCTTGCATTTGTCAGGAATACTTTGTTGTACAGTTCACACTATCTGGTGCTAGCCCTTAGAAGTTGCCCACCTTCCATCCTGCATCTCCTGTCCCTCCAAGTTCCTGCCACCCCAGCATCTCAGAAACATTCAGCATAGAATTGATTAAAAAAACCAACACTGTAGAACCATCCCAAAGGCATGAAAATTAAAGATATTACTTAAAATTATGCAGGGAGTGGAAGGGCATTTTATTGACGAAGGCTCTCGTTCAAGTCTGCCTTTGAATATCTACCTTGTCCAACTCTCCATTGAAATCACAGTATGTATTCTGAAATCAACTACCTGGAGCACTGTCTGGTGTTCCACAGCTTCAACAATTTAAAACTGGTTTTACAATAACTGCAGTAAACTGAAATTTTTGTTTGTCCTTAATATGTTACTAACAGACTGCCTCTTTTTATTTCAAGGTGGAAAGGTGTCCATTGCATTAGAAATGGGTCATGTCTTGGACAGTGCTTCATCAGAATTGCTTTCAGTTTCTCTTCAGGTAACAGCTTAAGAGAAAAATTTCCAAAATTACATTAATTTGTTTTGATTTAGCTTTGCTTTTATATATGGGATCAAGTGACTTGTAGCAAGTTAAATCAGATTTTAGGAGGTTGACCATTTGACCAGTTTGGTAAGCTTTACTTGTTTGGTTAGTCTGATTATGTTAATCTTGCTGGTTAAAAAATTGTTTCAGTTTCCTTTCTTGGCTGTAGGCACTGATTATGCTACATGGAGACATGTTTGCTCTCACAATTGGCAATTTGAGCAATGTACTTGCTAAATTACAAGATATCTCCAAAAAGTGTACCTGTTACCTTTTTCTTTGCAGGTGTACTTAATGCACCACCAAAGATATAGATACTTTATTTTAAATAGCTGCTATTTAAAAAATCTGTTGATTATGTTTAAAAAAGTGCTATAGCTCCACAGGGATGGCACAACGCGAGGAGAACATAATCTCTGCCAAGGCAGTGACATCTCTTCTAAAAGATCAAGTTCCTTGCTCACAGTTGTCCTCACCTAGAGGATGTTGGTGTAGGTCATAGTGCACAGATGACAGTGCAGGCTTTTGCTGAATTCATAATCCTTCAAAATTTAGTCCCAGAGTCAGCAGTGCTGTAGGTGGGACATTGCAAGGATTTAAGCAAGGTGTGGTTCGTAGGGAGATCAGAGAAGTTGTTTTAGATGAGCTGACAACTAGGAGAGAACCTTGGACTGAAAAACAAACTGAAAGCTTATCAGTTTTCTTCCAACATCATCTGCCGGTTTAATAAAAGAATACAATCTATTCTCTGGAGCTTGATGACTTCTTCTAGGATAACACTTGTGGTTCGGAATGATGGAAGATTTCTGAAATGGACTTTCCCCGAAGGATTATTGATAAGGCCTAGCTGACCCATGTAATTGTAAGGGTTTCTCTGATTACATATAGACAGTCTTACTAATTAAGAAATTAACTGTAAATCATTAATATTAAATTCATAAAATACTTGTGGAATTTAATTTAGCTGTTTGAATTTTACTTTGTTTAGAAGGAGACATGCAAAACATGTCTTTCTATGCAATACCCAGTTTGTGCTCATTATATTGTCCAGGGCACCCAGAGAGCTGTATGGCTTCTTATTCCAGCAATATGTCTTTATCACACCTTACACAATTTTATGTATTTTTCAATGTAATATCTGCAAAAAAAAAAAAGCATTTTCCTCCAGGATAATTCTTTCCCTTTTCTTGTTTCCAGGATTCAGTTGACTTTGTGTCTCTTAACCTTCAGTACCATTGTGGAAATGAAACAGATTTCTACAAAAAATTTAGTGAATTCCAGGTAATGTTTTTCACAGGGTTAAAATGATAGCAGCAAACAACAGACCATAAATAGGAGCAGAATTTCATGTTCTGTGATGCATGTCTAAACAGTTCTGATTTTCTGTGAGAGCTCAGGCAGCAGCTACACCAGGAAGCAGCTGCAAAGTGCTCATTTCTCTGTTGTTATTCTGAATTAAAAACAGTTGATGGAAAGTGCTGGAAAGAATCATCTTGGTCAATGTTTATTATTGACGCATTAATGACCGGAATGATAGAATTCTTTTGTCTGGGACTGAAAAACCTTCTCTCTCACATGCTAAGTGTTTGATAAGCTGTTAGGCTAATACCTGTACAATAAAAAATATTATATTCTAGCATGGGCTCTACAACAGTGCTACCAAACTTCACATTGCTCAGCAGCAGAGGCAGTGCTAGAAATGTTACTGAGGGTGAGTTTGTGAAAGGATTAGCTCACATGGCAGCAACAACATCAGTGATGCTGTAGGCTGGTACCTGGTATTAAACCTCTGGTAGTGAGCTGCATTCTTTAAATCCATAAGACAAGAGTCATCCAGCATCTGGGTTAGAAGGAAAAGGAGCTGCCCATGGAAAATGCAAACAATGCCAAGAGCAGGGCTTTACTAGTTGGCTGGTTTCACTAGCTGGCTGACGCTTCTTTTCATACTAGTCCCTGACTTCTGTTTTTGCAGAGTGTCTGGAAGGAC
Organism: Acanthiza pusilla; assembly: GCA_036630365.1. NCBI lineage: Eukaryota > Metazoa > Chordata > Aves > Passeriformes > Acanthizidae > Acanthiza > Acanthiza pusilla. Next base: position 6,513,085 of record JAXCHO010000039.1, read on the forward strand.
AAAGACATCTTGGTCTTTAGTCTAAAGCTCCTTGATTGTGCTTCCATGGAAGAAAATCCTTTCACACCAGTAGCTGCCATTGCCACAGGTGAGTGACATTTCAGTAAGGAGGAGAAATTTTTAGTTAAGCTCTGCATGATAAGTTATAGAGGAAATTCAAAATCATCCAATCTAGGCGGCTTCTATTAGCTGAAATAACTATGGTTTTTTATAGTCTTCCTGGAAAAATAAGGGTGGATGGTGAGTGTTGAGGGATGTGAAACAGGAAATCTTCCCCAAATCTTTTCATCCTTTATATCGGCCTCAAGTTGCAGTAGGGGAGCTTTAGGTTGGACATTAGGAAAAATTTCTTTCAAGATGTAATTGTTTGTACAAGCAGTGGCATGCAGTCTGTGGCATCCAGGTTATGACTCTATCCATCACTTACCATTTGTTTGTTTTCAGCTGTTAATCAAGAAGAAGCACGTATGATTGGATGTGACATTAATGAGTTCTTGGACTACTTATCTCGTGATTTAAGGTACTATAATAAAATACTGTAATACTCTATAATACTACAGAAAGACTAATAGTGCAGGAGAGACAAGACAGTTTTAGTGGTAAAGTCTGCTGTTAGTTGCTGAAAGGGCTGCAAAGAGCTGTCTTTCTGCTGAGCCCAGTCTCTTCCAATTGCTTGCAATCCTCTATCCTGCTGCTAATCCTATCATGTAATCCTCTTCCACTCTCTCATCCCTGGTTACCCAAACTGCACTTTCAAGCCAATAGTAACAAGTATATTTTTCAAGCCTTCTGCTCTTTTCAACAGCAAAATTGTTATAAATAAACAAATCCAATAGAGGCTTTCCTAGGGGAGAAGCCAGTTGAGCTTATGGAAACATTGGAGCTGTCATTGTGCAGGGAGATGCTAAGGATTACAGTAGCAGGATTGATTAGTGTTAGCTTATCCTATGGAAATTCATGAAGCAGTTGTAGCAAGGGAAAATGTTCCACACTGCAAGGATTTTGTTTGCACCTCTGGCCTAACTAATGAATTAGGAGACTCTACATGCAAAGAACTGCATTAGGTGTCTGGTACCTGAGCTGCTCTGCAGTTACCCCACTGCCCTCCACCTTCACCTGCCAGCTGTGAGACAGCAGCAGATCAGAGGATCAGATTGATCAGATGTCAGAGGAACTATATGTGGCTTATCCGAATGGGAGGCAAACAATTCCTTTATATTCCATGATTGCAAATTCTGTGGCACTGGTATCCACCTTGGAGATTTTAACTTCTACTTACTCTATTTCCAGTATAACAAGTACTCCAGAGGAAAACACAGATGCTGTTCTTGCCGCTCGGTCCTCCTATGAAACAGTTTGGGAAAAGTTTGCTGAACAGTCTGAATCGGAGAGGGATTCTTTCCTGCAAGATGTTTTCCCAAGTGGTTTCCTCTGGGGCATATCCACAGGTGCCTTTAACATTGAAGGAGCTTGGGCAGAGGATGGGAAAGGAGAGAGCATCTGGGATCAGTTTGGGCATGCAGGCCACGTCCACATGAACCAAACAGCAGACGTGGCATGTGACAGCTACTACAAAACCAGCTATGACGTTCACCTGCTTAGGGGTCTTCACCCCCAGCTGTACAAATTTTCTATATCCTGGTCTAGAATCTTCCCTGCTGGCACCAACAAGACCGTCAATTCCAAGGGTGTTGATTATTACAGCCGATTAATTGACCAGTTGTTAGCCTCTAACGTTGAGCCCATGGTGACGCTGTTCCACTGGGACCTGCCACAAGCTCTGCAGGCTCTTGGTGGCTGGCAGAATGAAAGTATCATAGATGCTTTTGTGAGCTACGCAGACTTCTGCTTTTCCACTTTCGGGGATCGGGTCAAGCTCTGGGTTACATTCCATGAGCCCTGGGTTATCAGCTACGCTGGCTATGGCACCGGAGAGCATCCCCCAGCAATCACTGACCCAGGAGTAGCATCGTACAAGGTAGGGAATTACTCCTTACAGGAATCCTGCAGCTACTCTTGTTGGGTTGTTTTCAATGATGGTTCTGTGCTTTGACTATGTTCAAGCCTAACGTGGCCTCTGAGACCACTATTTAGTTGCTGGATTGATGATACTTGTTAAAAATGGGTTCGTTAAGGGAGGCTCCATGTTGTTATTTTACTTTTCTATTCTGAAAGCTGGTGTTGATGGATAGACAGATTCTTTAGCTTATTCCGGAAACTACTACACTCCTTGTCTGTGGCTATTTGTTTTGTCAAGGTGTTTTCTTTTGGGTGGAGAGGACATTTTTACATGGCAATAAGCTCAATGCTTAAAGAGTTCCTGGGCAATGCAGTGTGACCCATTTTCCTCTCCTTTTTGCTCCCAGGCTGCTCACACAATTCTCAAGGCTCACGCCAAAGTCTGGCACCTGTATAATAACAAATACCGTTCTCAGCAACTGGGAAAGGTGGGGCTGGTGCTGAACTCAGATTGGGCTGAACCCAAGACTCCAACCAGCTCCGAGGATGTGAGGGCATCCGAGAGGTACCTGCAGTTCATGCTTGGCTGGTTTGCTCACCCCGTGTTTGTTAATGGTGATTACCCAGATGTCCTGAAGACTCAGATCCAGGAAATGAACCAGCAGTGCTCCACAACAGTTGCACAGCTGCCTGTGTTTACAGAGGAGGAGAAGTCCTGGGTGAAAGGGACTGCAGATTTTTTTGGCCTTTCCCATTACACTTCCCGCGTGGTCAGTGCTGGGACTAACGAGAGCTGCACACCAGGCTACAAGAACATTGGGAACTTCTCCGTGCATGTAGATCCTTCCTGGCCACAGGCTGCCTCTTCTTGGATCCATGTGGTCCCTTGGGGATTAAGAAGGCTGCTGAACTTTGTGTCCCAGGAGTACACAGGGTCAAAGATCCCAATATACATAGCAGGGAATGGTGTGCCGACAGGAGATGTGGGGGATCTTATCAATGACACCCTGCGAGTGGATTATTTCCGCCAGTACATCAACGAGGCCCTGAAAGGTATGGAGAAATCAAATTATTTTATTTTTTTAAATCGTGGCGACTAGTTGTTCTAGCCCTTCCATGGTGGTTAACTCTAAAACATCACCACTTGCACAGTGGTGTGAGGTCAGCTGCCTATTATGCATACAGTGAGTGGGACCTTATATATTTAAGCCTATCTGATGTCCAGATATGGAGCTCTCCATTCTCTTTAGATATTGGAATGCATTTTTCATATATGTGGATTAATGTAGTCTGGACCCTAAGCTCAGTCCCTTTGTGAGAACACTGTTTATGTGTTCCAGCTCCCCTGGAGGTGATTGGTCTGCAGGCTCTTGCCTGTAGGCATCTCATAAATCAGGGCTGAACTGCCTTTACTGATTACTCAGATCTAACTGGCAGCAACCTGCACCACTTCAGGCTGGAAATACCTCCCTAAAATTTCTGTCTCAATCACTTTGAGAATGTTTCAGTTATGCTTGTTGAATGTTCAAGTTATGCTTGTATCTTTGCAAGATGTGTGTCATTTGACATAAAAATAGTGTTGGTGGCAAGTTCTGGACAAGTATAGAGAATTGAGATTTCAAATAGATTTGACTGATGCTCTGTAGATAGACTAAACAATACTGTCAGGAAAACATTGAATGTGCTGTATTAAATATGGTGGTGATCAGTGTGTACAGCATTTGATCTTCTTGACCTAGATCTCAACATACTGCTAGAAGTGTTGAAAGAGCTACGAAAACCACAATTTAGCATTGCTGTTATGCCTAAGTAGAAGTAAAGAGGATGGACTGCACATGGGAGTGAACTTGTTTTGAATGAGAGAGATTTAGTGCTTTTTCTGTAAGCAATGTGTGGAGGGATGCTGTGCTTGCTTCTGCTGGTGTTGGACACACTGTTCTGCTAAAAGAAGCTCTCCTGTGCTCAGGGAATATAGGCAAGCACTAAATACACTCAAAGCACTAAATACACTCAAAGTTTCAGTTTAACTGTAGTGTTAAATCTAAAAGTGCACCATACACCTAAAGTGATGAAATCTGCTTGAAAACAAGAACACAGAGGAAAGGGATACCAGTGGCACAAGTGACCTGTAATCAGATACCTCTTCACAAATACTTATTTTCTCACACATTTTTATCACTAAGCATTTGGCCATCTCCTGTTAGAGAGCTGAGTGCTTTTCTTGCCAGATACTTTTAATTGTTTGGGAGATATTTTAGCCTTTAAAACCATTTGTAAGTGCTTGTCTTGTCACGTGTATGCTTGGCTGTGGTGCTTCTGTTGTGCTGAGCTGTGTTCAGGAAATGTTCAGGTGGGTAATTAACAGTGTCTCGTTGTTTCTGTGCAGCGGTGAAAGTGGACTCCATTGATGTTCAGTCGTACATTGCTCGATCCCTGGTTGATGGCTTTGAAGGCCCAGCGGGGTACAGCCTAAAATTTGGGCTGCATCACGTGAACTTTGAAGACAGCAACAGACCAAGGACTCCCAAGGCATCTGCTTACTTTTATTCTGGTGTTATTGAAAAAAATGGTTTTCCATCCAAAGCCTTGGGCAGATCTTCTGCACCAGTGGTGTTTAACCGACCTGTGCCATCAAAGCTGCCAAATTTACCAGCATCAGAAGTTCCCTCCAAGGCAAAGGTTGTCTGGGAGAAGTTTTCATCTCAGACTGCCTTTGAAAGAGACATGTACTTTTATGGGACATTCCCAGAGGATTTTACGTGGGGTGTGTCTTCCTCTGCCTACCAGATAGAGGGAGGTTGGGATGCTGATGGCAAAGGACCCAGCATTTGGGATAATTTCACCCATGTCCCAGGGAATATAAATAATAATGATACTGGAGACATAGCCTGTGATAGCTACCACAAGGTGGAGGAAGATATTTACCTGCTGAGAGCCTTAGGGGTAATGAACTATCGTTTCTCTCTGTCCTGGCCTCGAATTTTCCCCAATGGAAGGAACAACTCAATCAACAGCCATGGAGTTGACTACTACAACCGTCTCATTGATGGGCTGGTTGCCAACAACATCACTCCAATTGTCACTCTCTACCACTGGGACCTGCCACAAGCTCTCCAGGACATCGGAGGCTGGGAGAGCGACGAGCTGATTGATCTGTTTAACAGCTTTGCAGACTTCTGTTTCCAGACCTTTGGGGACAGGGTGAAGTTCTGGATTACATTCAATGAACCCCAAATCATTGCCTGGCTGAGCTACGGCCCCGGGACATTCCCACCCAATGTCAAGGACCCTGGCTATGCTCCTTACAAGGTTGCCCACATCTTGCTGAAAGCTCACGCCAGGGTCTACCACACCTACGATGACAAATACAGAGCGAGTCAGGGAGGCATCATTGCCCTGTGCCCCCACATCGACTGGGCTGAGCCGCAGACCCCAAGCGACCCCAGGGACATTGAGGCTGCTGACAGGTACCTGCAGTTTTTGGTGGGGTGGTTTGCACACCCGATCTTCAAAAATGGGGACTACCCCGAGGTCATGAAGTGGAAAGTTGGGAACAGGAGTGAGCTGCAGAACCTGCCGTCATTGCGCCTGCCGGTTTTCACTCCGGAGGAGCGGGAATACATCCGGGGCACGGCTGATGTCTTCTGCTTCAACACCTACACCACCAAAATCATATCCCACTCAACAACACGGCTGAGTCCCGTCTCTTACGAGTATGACCGGGAAGTTTCAGTGAAAGTTGACAGCTCCTGGCCTACCTCCGCTGTCAGTGGCTATCTGGCCGTGGCCTGGGGCATGAGGAGGCTGCTGAACTGGATCAAAGAGGAATATGGAAATCCCCCAATATATATCATTGAGAATGGTGTGGGGATAAAGGCCGTATCAGATGTTGATGACAATGCCAGGATATTTTTCCACAAAACATACATTGATGAAGCTTTAAAAGGTACCCGGGTTTGCTTTTGTTCTGTTGGTGTTTTGTGCCTCCTCTCTAAATTTCTGGTTACTTTACTTCTCCAATGAGTACTTTTTAAAAGTGATTGATACCAGTTTTTAAATAGTCTGAACACAATATAGAGAGTATTTGTTTCTATGATCTCCTTTGAATGGCTGTACTTTGTTTCCTCCAACTACAAAAATTCTCTTAATGATCTTGGTTGACCAGTGCCAGCTGTGTGAAAATAGGAGACTGTATGTGATTGCATATTAATTCCTTAGGGTTCATTTAATGTGTGAATATGCCACTGATGCTCTTCCATTTGTTTCTGCCCTTTCAGCTTACAAGCTGGATGGTGTTAATCTGAAAGGATACAACGCTTGGTCTTTGCTGGATAACTTTGAATGGCGGGATGGTTACGATCCAAGATTTGGGCTGAACCAGGTGGATTTCGACAACCCCAACAGGCCAAGAACACCAAAGCGCTCTGCTGTGTACTATGCAGAAATCATCCGCAATAATGGCATCCCACTGCCCAAGGAAGATGAATTTTTATATGGAGAGTTCCCAGAGAACTTCTGGTGGAGTGTGGCAACTGCAGCTTACCAGGTCAGGAAACTGAGATGGACTCCTGAAGTATCTGTGGACAGTTAATTCCTTCTGTGGCACCACAAAGAATAGCAGGCTGAATTCTTTGCTAGGCCAAGACCTAAATTTAGGGTTTGCTGACAATTTCTCCCCCATTTTCAATTACAGATTGAGGGAGGATGGAGAGCAGATGGGAAAGGACTTAGCATTTGGGACAAATATGCCCACACTCCCTTGAGAATTGGCAACGATGCCACTGGAGATGTAGCTTGTGACAGCTACCACAAGATTGAGGAGGATGTGGAAATGCTGAAAAGCCTCAAGGTGTCTCACTATCGCTTTTCAATCTCCTGGTCTCGTGTTCTCCCAGATGGGACCACCAGATACATCAATGAAATGGGACTGAACTACTATGAAAGGCTGATCGATGCCCTTCTGGAAGCTAACATTATGCCTCAGGTCAGTTAACCCACTAACTTTCAGGTAACTAAAAAATAGCAAAGCCCAAAACTGATGCTCAGAGCAACATGTGTGTTTCCATCCATACCCTCCTTCACACAGAAATTATTTTTCTTGTTTTTTCATTTCATTCTGTGAAGAAGCATGGGGTATTGCCTAAGCAAATGAACTGGGAATATAGGGATATGTTGAAATTACTGTCCAGAAAGATCATAGTACCTGTATTGTTGGCTGTTTCCAATGGCCTTCTCGTCCCTCATATGCTTGGAAATAGATTCCACAGGGACCTATGCAGGGGTCTTTGCGGACACTGAGGTGACACTGACTCGTGTAGTTCCCCGGATCTTCCTTCCTGCCTTTCTTAGAGATGGATGTAACTTTATTCTTTTCCTGGGAGTCAGGAAGCTCCACTGGTCAGTGTGGTTTGTCACATACAATGGACAGGACCTCACCCCTGCCTCAATCAGCCCTTTCAGCACTGTTGAGTGACTGACCTGTCCTCATACCCCTGGGCCAGCCCAGACAGGTGTTCTAGTGCTTTGTGTTGCACCTGAGAGTCAGGGCAGGTGCAGCAGTTCTTCACTGATGAATTCCTGCTGGCACAAGGTGGTTTTTGGTAAAAGTCTTATCTCCACCGTTAGGCAGTCCCTAAAGAAACTGTCAAAAAGGTATTTTTTTGAGTGCATGAGCAATCACTACAACATCAAACACCATTAGGAAAAGGTAACTTGCAAACCAAAGCAGCTCATTTGTGTTCATAAATGAGCCTGAGTTACTGTAAGAGTGACTGCTTTAGTCCTTTGTCCTGCTGTCTTTCCCCACAGGTGACTCTCTATCACTGGGACCTTCCCCAGGCACTGCAGGACATCCGTGGGTGGGAGAATGATACCATAATTCAGAGGTTTAAGGAATATGCTGAGGTCCTTTTCCAGAGGCTGGGGGATAAAGTGAAATTTTGGATAACCTTCAATGAACCCTACAACTCTGCGTATCTTGGCTATGGTGTTGGCACAGCTGCTCCAGGTAAGTCTGCTGGGCACAGCCTCAGAGCACTGTCGGCACAATTGTTTTGTGCTGCAGCAAAGAAGTTGCTTGGGGCTTGCAAAGGTAGAGCAAGGAAGATGATGTGGTGTTGATAGATGGGGTTTGGATTGCTGTGCTGTGGTGAACAGGTCCTTCTTCTACTCTGCTTGTCACCTCCAAGCCTGGATTACCCTTGCAGCCCAGGGCAGACCCCATTTCCAGAGCAGCTCCAGGGACTGTGGAGAGGAGTTAAAACTGGAGGAGCACCCAGCTCAGCTGCAGGGTAAAACCTAGAGAAGAGGGAGTGTGAGCTGGCCTGAGCACACAGCTTTCTGCTCTCCACAGTGACAGCAGCACTTCTGCTGGGTCTGGCAGCCCCTGTCCTGCTCCAGAGGGAGGAGGGGGCAGTGCAGAGTCCTCCTTGCACAGCCTTCCCACAGCAGCTGCTCCTTCAGCTGCCTCTGCCAAAGCATTGATTCCAGCCCCGGGCTGGGCTCAGGGCCCCAGGTGCTGCACATTTATTCCTTTACCAGGGGCATTTCTCGGTGCCCTGGGGGTGTGTCAGCCTGGGGAGCAGCCCTGAGAGGGCTGGGAAGTGCTGCTCCATGGTCTGTGCTCTCACTGTCCCTGTCCCTGTCCCCGCAGGCGTCTCCGTTCGGCCGGGGCGCGCTCCCTACGTGGTGGCACACAACATAATCAAGGCACACGCCGAGGTGTGGCACCTCTACAACGAGACCTACCGGGCCAGGCAGGGAGGGCTCATCTCCATCACCCTCAACTCTGACTGGGCAGAGCCACGCAACCCACACAAGCACGAGGACATCGAAGCTGCCAGACGATTCATGCAGGTACAGACACCCTGGGCACAGCTCTGCCTGCTGCTCCTGGTCACAGCCCTCTCTGGGTGCTGGATGTGCCCAGATCAGCATCTCACTGAAATAAAGTGATGAGGCACAGGCATCACTGCAAGGAGGTTTATCACCTTCTTATGGGGGCTTATCAGGCATGCAACAGAAATGAAACAAAATATGGTTGCAATGACAAAAGCTTATTAAATTTACACTTTTGCTCTTCTATGGGCATCCCTGTGTATCTCCATGTGCCTGTTTGTTGTAAATTCAGCTATCACCTATAAAGCAGCATGTGACAGAGAAATGGTTAAATCCTATGTTTTGATATATGATTTATCCTCCCTTATTTCCTGTTCAGTTTTTTCTAGGTTGGTTTGCTCATCCCATATTCAAAAATGGTGATTATAGTGAAGTGATGAAAAGTAGGATTCGGGAACGAAGTCTGGCTCAGGGTCTGAGCAAGTCTCGGTAAGAGCCCAAGCACACACCTGCTTTTGTTTCACTGGCTACGCTGAATCCTGCTTTTCTCATAGAAATTATACATTTCAATGATTCTATTGCAATGTTACCGTAAAAAAGCTTATTGTATCCTCACAGAAAAATTCTAGTGTACATTTTCATAGAATCATAGAATGGTTTGTGTTGGAATGGACCTTAAACATCACTTAGTTCCAATCTAGGCAGGGGGGCTTTGCCTATTCCCTGTCTTTACCTCTCTTGCAAACTAAATTTACTAATATAACATACCCTTGGGGTAATTAACTGGCAGCTCAGTGACACAGTAAGTGCCCTGCATTTGACACAGTACTTTGCCTGATGCCTGTGATAAATTTGTTTGACTTTTCTTAAAACTACGTACTGAACTCATTGGTCCCTCTCAGTTACATTTCTTGTTTTCATTCCCAGTTTCGGTTTCTCTCCTTCTGCTTGTGGTGGTGGTACCAGCATTAGCCATGGAGTGTGTGCAAAGTGTATTCTCTGTTTTCTCTTGCAGACTTCCAGAATTTACTGAAAGTGAAAAGCAAAGAATTAAAGGCACATATGACTACTTCGGTCTAAATCATTACACCACAGTTTTAACATTCAACCAAAATTATCCTAAGGATGTTATGTCGTATGACTCTGATAGGTAAGAGATGAATATAAATTATAGTAAAGTAAGTAAAATCTGCACACCTGGAGCCTGGATCAACTGACAAGTATAAACTGATAGCAAATAAAGCTGTCAGGTGTTTTAAGCTGTTATAACCAATACTAGGGAAAATATAACCAAACAGCACCTGTGGTGCTGTTATTTTCACAAAAGTCCAGCAACAGCCCTTTTTTCTACAGACATGCGATGATAAACAGCATTTATCGTATTTCCTTCCTCTAGTCTGCAGTTTGAACTGTGAGGTGTTATCCTGGTTTATGCATACTCCTCCATTTCCTGTTTAACAGTTTTAGGTCCCTCACTGCATTAGATAAATGCAAGTTCAAAGCCTAAACAGCTAAATCACTTCATGGCTAATTATAGATAAGTCAAGATTTTTTTATTCAGATACTAGTTTAATTCCTCAACTTCAAAAAGTAAGCAATAGGAGCTTACTAGTTTTTCTAATGAGAATTCAGGTAATGGTGGGAGCATTCATGGGGGTGAAATTGTATGCTTTCCAAAATGTTTCTGCACGGAATAGATGAAATTGTTATAACTTCCCTTTGCTGCTACATCCCCAGCCCCTGTGGTTTAGCCTTGTAGGACAGTGGGCTCAGTCTTGCATTCCTGTATGGAGGTGTAAAGGGCAATTTTGTGAGCTCAAGCACTGCTTTATGCCTTGAAAAGTAGAAATGGTGTTGGAGTATACAAAGATTTGGAGCCAACATCACATCCTCAGCCACAGCTGATTTACGCTGTGTATGACTGTAAAGCAACGCATGAGAAGTGTTTTTTTAGGCTTGTGGGCACCTGGAGCACCTCAGCCCTGGGCACGGGGGTGCCTGGCAGGGGGGACTGGCCCTGAGCAGTGTCCTCCTCCGCAGGGGCGTGGCCACGGTGACTGACCGCAGCTGGCTGGACTCTGGCTCCGTCTGGCTGAAGGTGACGCCCTTTGGATTCAGAAAGATCCTCAGGTGGATAAAGGAAGAGTACAACAACCCTCCCATTTATGTGACCGAAAATGGGGTCTCGGAAAGGGGAGCCTTTCAATACAATGACACTTGGAGAGTGCATTACTATCGGAGCTACATTAATGAGGCACTGAAAGGTAGGAGTGATCATTGAAATCTGGTCAGCCAAAGCTGTAGACAGCAGCAGTGGCTTTGCCACAAGACTGATGTGTATAAAGCAAGTTATGAAGAGCTGAAAGGCCATTGCTATCACTCTTGCAAGTTATCAACTGTGCCAGGAAAGGTGATCTAAAGGAAGAACAAACCCTGCATTTAATAACTTGCAAGATCCTTGATTTGCTACACCTGGTGAGAGAAGGATCTCCTACCTGATAAACTCCTATTTTGGCTTCTAGTTTGACTACTGCATCTTTTAAAACAACAGTAAAAACCCAGCCCCCAAACTGGTTTCAATTACAGCAGTGTCAAGCAAGTTCAGGAAAGGGCTTTTTCAGTTTGCTTTTCTGACATACTGGGAACAGCCAGGTGTTCAGGAAGTGCTCCTTTACCGCCTTGTAGCAGTGAGGCCCCACAAACACTTGTTTAAGCAATGGTTGCATTTTGATGGCTTTTCTGCTCTATTCTTAAAGCTTTGTTTCTTGGACAAAAGTTTTGATTTTTGGAGCAGAGAAAAGCAGTGTCCAGCCCTGGGCACTGAGTGAACTACCCTGGTTGCTTGTTGGCTGTAACTTGGCAGCTAAGTCAACACAGGAGAGAGGTGGGAATGGGAGAACAAAACCAACAAGGCCCAAGTGGCAATAACCTCACTGTGTGCCAAGTGTGGATGTTCTGGAGCACCTCTGTGCCCTGGCTGACCACTGACCTGTTCTCTCTGCTCCTGCCACCAGCCGTTGTGCTCGACGGGGTTGACTTACGGGGCTACACTGCCTGGACGCTGATGGACAACTTAGAGTGGGCAGCAGGTTATGAGGAAAAGTTTGGGCTCTACCACGTGAATTTCTCTGACCCCACCTTGCCACGGCGCCCCAAGGCCTCGGCCAAGTATTACTCACAGATCATAAAGTGCAATGGCTTTCCAGACCCAGCGACAGGCCCACATCCCTGTCTGGAACAGGAGCCAGAAGGTAAGTGATGCAGCAGAAATGGTGCTTGTGTGTTTGCATCTGATCCTAATCCCAAAAGTTCCATTATATAAGGTCTTTAGACACAACACAATTTTCTGTGATTTTTTTTAAGGACTCCCAAGCAATGTCACTTCTGTGTGCAAAACCAGACTAACAGCTCAATCTTGTACAAGAGCACCTCAACACATGCTTGTCTCCAAAATGTAACAAAGGTTACTCCATTAGACTTTTCTCTAAGAAAATTGCTGAAGATGTTTTCCAAACCACACACATTCAATAAGCCCACAACATTTTTTCTAAGCAATTCTCAAAGCTTTATACAAATCAGTATTTTGGGTAAGGTTTTGGAACTACCAATTCTTTTGTGATTTGTGTTTTCTCAGCTGCAGCAGTGAACGGCAAGCAGTGTTAGTGAGGGGATTTGGGAATGAGAATACTCACCTGCATGGAACAGTTCCCCCAGGCTCTGCACTAACACTTTTTTATTGTTTTCCCATTCAGTGACACCAACAGACCCCAGTCCAGGAGCAGCTGACAGCGTGAACTTTTTGGGATTGCATTTAGCACCCCGAAATGCAGAAATAGCTCTGTATGTGCTTTTTGCTCTTGCTAAAGTTGGAACGTTGGCTGTGGCTATTTTAGCATACAAATACAGAAAATTATCCAAAAAATCCCATAAACAATCAGACATGGAACTCAGTAGTAAACTGTAACATTTCCACCTGATAAAATGTTTGGTTTGTTTTTTCTTTAAAAAAATAAGTCTGTACCACTAGCGAAAAACCTAGTGCTTGCACTATTGCAGCTTTGTGTCTTGCCTCAGCGATGGCTCCCCAGTATTTTGTTGTTTGCTTTCCAACTTAAAAAGAGGGAGGGAAATAATTTTTCTGTTAACTGTCTCTTTCATCCATGGGCTTTATTGATTTGATTTCTTAAAGACCAAAGGAAAATTGCTTGTTCCTATCTGCATATAAGGATTCTCAGCCTCAGCTGGCATCTGTCCTTACTTCATCATCATCATCATCATCAACAGTTCTGAAAGGAGGCCCTGGAAATTCTCCTGCTTCTTCATGATTTAAGACAAGTTCATGTCTCTACTGCAGCTACTGTACAGATTGGATTTTCACCCCCCTTTTCATTTATTTCATGTACAGTAAGGTCATTTAAACTGGAACAAAATGTTTGTCTGCTGTATTTTAAATTTCAGTGCATGACCCTGCGTACATCCTTATGACACCAGAACATCAGAGGAACTTCACAAGACAGTTATATTTTCTGGAAAATAGTTTATTGAGTGCTTAGGGAATTAAAAACTACAAGGTTTTGCTTGCAGTTGCAGAAGCAAGAAAAGAAGTTAAACATAAATTAGTTACCTGATTTGCTAGTTATAGTGCTTCTGAAACCCTCATTTTAATCAGTCATTGTCTACCATGACCTTTATGTTAATATATCTGGCCCTTAAATTCATGTAGCAGAATATTTATAGATTAAAAAGTGCCTTTCTATGGCAGAGGGCAATATTTACGAAAGCTGATGAAGATTTTCAGTCTTTTTACTAGGTTTCACCTACACCCACTTGATTTCTCTGACATAGGTGACTTTATTCCATAATCCAACTCAGGAATAAGAATTAAGTAATTCAGTCAGTGTAAAATAAGCCTCACTTGTCCAGAAGCTTTAGTTGACTTAGATCAAATAAGAGAAGAAAAAAAAAGCAGCCAGATAGTAACTGCAGTTACTCAAAACTACATTTGTTGTGTAGAATTTCCATTCCACGTATTGTTTTCATCTTCTCCATCGTCTTGAGTCCTCAGTCTATATATTTTGCCTTCTTTTTTGAAGTCTTCCCCCCGCTTTTCCACTACTCGTTTCCTGACTGCTTGCCTAGGGCACAAAGAACAGTGAGGTTTGACAGTTTCCTCAGTAATAATTACACAAGAGAAGCAGCAAATGTAATAAACACAAATCATGCATCCTTCTCTTATCCTCAATAGCAGTTTTCTTCACCCCTTTGTTTCCTTGGGAAGCAATACCCAGGTGAAAATTTGTCACTTAGCAGTCAGAGTGGCAGACTCTCATTTTCCCTGTCAGTGAAGCAATATGTGGCTGCTTCACCCAAAGCAGCTGAGCAGCTCTCCTGGTACACGGGAGATTTCATTCTCTAGGCAATACAAAACCTGCCAAAACCTGACTTCATCTGCTTGTGTTTCTTGTACAACCATATTGTAACAGTTCGGTATCTCATTTTCAACATTTTCATCTTCCAAACAGCATCAGCTGATGTGAAGCCCACCTCTGTAGTTACAGCTAAATTCCCTATTCATAAATGACTGCAAGACAATACTTTTTCTACTCTGTAACTAGAAGTTCAGTTCCCCTCTAGAAGGTTAAAGCAATTCCAGCAAGCAGCTTGAGAAAAAAAACCAAAACCAGTTTGCCTTACCTGCTTTGCTCAATGCTGCCCGACGTTGAGGGAGCTGAGTGGTCTTGCTGATGAGCTGATCTCACAGAGGGCTGGGAGGGGGGTGGACTCGTGAACAGAAAGTTGCTAATGAATCTCCAAACCGCTAAGAGGGGGTAAAGGATTGTGCCCAAGAACTTCCACAGATCACTGCCTGAAGCCTGAACAACAGAAGTAGCAGGTCTTCCCGCCTGGGCATGAACACACAAAGCAAACTTGTCAGATATTAAAGTCATGCTAATGTAGACAGAGTATTTCACATCATTTTAAATTATGTCTGCTCAGCAGAAACAAAGGAACTACTTTGGTTACACGTCAGACAAGTATCTATGCCACCATTTATCTGCTTCAGAAAAACTTCTCCAAATCAGCCCTGACAAAAACTGAAGTAATTTTGCAATCTGTTTAGACAAAGAAAATCCCCAAATTCAAGCCAAATACTATCATGGCTGACTAACAGCAAATATCCAGCTACTGTACCGCTGTTTGCAAGGCAATGAAAGATCAAACACACCAAAACACACCACCTACCGGCAGCAACACTACTGAAGCACTGGGTGCTAACTCGAGTTCCAGTAACTTCTTTCCATAATCTTCTTTGGTAAACTCCCTCCTGGGAAACATTGTTGCCAGTGAAAAATTGCCATAAGTGTTACCAACCGTCTGTGAAGCACATAAAGAAAACATTTTATTATATTATAACTGTTCATTTTCAAACTACTGCAGGTTTATCAGCTGAGTATGATGCCACAAGATTTTTGCTTTTGTTAAGTATACCTTAACAAGAGTTTTATATTAAACTATCAATCATTTTCAGAGTAGGATATAAAAAAATCATTCATTTTTCTGTATCTCTACTAACGATACACTGCAGCAATACAAAGAGGTGGCACTGGAGAAGGCTGCTACAAAAACTCCCTTCAAATACACAAGGAGAGGAGTTGATGACAACTCCACCACCATCAACAATTAGCTGATGCTCACCAGGTCATAATCAGCACGTAACTGAGAAACAAAATGCCCATTTACCTGTGCAGCAAACTGCCTGGCTTCTTCTAACCGTGCTTCAGATGGGAACTGGTTAGTGAAGGAAGATCCATCGGGGAGCCTGAACTGAATCCTGGCTATTGCACTGTGGGACAGGTATTGGGGTCAGTCAGGACATGCACAGATACAGACAAAGGTTCCTGGGCCTTCTGCTTGGTAGTACTGAAACGTGGGAGAGAGGGACATTCATCCTACTCGGGGCAGTGCAGATGGGTTGTAAGATTGAATTCATCTGCTAATCTCTCACAATGCATCTCTTCCATAACTCCAAATAAGATTTCCGTAGGTTCAAATAATTCTTAAAGCAGCGGTGCTGGGCAAAGCAGGGGACAGCTGTGACATGAGCAGCTGGTGGCCCCAAGCCAGCCTTGCTGAATCCAAGCCAACCATACACACAGGCCTAGGCTGGATCAGCACCACGCGCTCCACCAGTGCTGACATTATTGAGTCATTCTGCCCAGGCATTATCTCTCACATTCTAACCTTATCTAGTCCCCCACCAAACTCCATTATACTGGTATTTAAATCAAAGTTCAGACAGAAAAAGCTCTTATCTAACACCCAAGAAAAGTTAGTGTTTCACGATCAGGAATGTCAACAGGATGAAAGCCATCAAAGAACAATGTTCTTGTAAATAGCTACTTTTAATGTCAATATTTAAACAGCTCAACATGGCAACATGTTGTCAAGAGATGAGGATATATATTAAATGTCTTTAAAAAGTTTCTTTACCTCTCTCTCCCAAAACACACACTTGTTTCTCTACAGCAACTCACCTCCGCTCCCTCTGAGCTGCCTCTTTCCTGGCCTCTATTTCAGCCTGTTTAGCCTGAAGAGCTGCAGCTTTTGCAGCTTCTGCTTCTTCTTTCGATTTTGCAAAGCGAGCTGCCCTCTCAGCACGATCCTGTGGAAGGATCAAAGGCAAACCTTAATTTTTAACAGAAATTGTTGCTTAGCAGTCATTAAAACAGACAGCTATGATCTATACTCATGAACCAACTGCACAGATACAAGCAGACCATATGGAGAAAAGACAGTAGAGCTGCACAGAATTATTCACTGCCAAACTGCACAATCTCGTGTCATTAGCTAAGATGACACTTTTCACTGAGTCACTTCCCACAACCAGTTGTTAATAGATGATCTTCCCATGCAAGAATAACACTCCAGGGAAGATAAAGTCAAAAATCTTATGACAAGTTACACAACTGCAATTCTAAGTGTTCTACATCAAAACTTAATAATGAGGAAGAATTTCACTTGTTATCAACTGTTTATATCCATATATGCACACACATTCATACAAACTTAGAAAATAATCCTCCTCACCATTTTGAGAGCAGTGCTCTTGTGTATGTTCTACAATTAAATATTCCCTGTGCTTCTCTTTCAGTACCATGCTTAAATTGCAATTATTTTTATGTTTGTATGACAACTCTCCACTAGGCTCAATAGGACAGAAATGTTTGTTCAGATAGAAAAGAACCATGAATATGAAAGCAGAAGTTTCATTTTATACACAGGAAATGCTACATAAACCCCAAACACAGAAACTGTTACTATACAAGGCCCTGGGATTCCAAATGGAAAAATGAACAATCTTTCAAAGCTTCATCAAATGAGAAAAGTTATAATTTTACTACACTGGTGGCCCCTGTGAGAGAGAGAAGCAGCAACTCTCTTCCAAAATGCAAATGTTACCATTGCAATCTGTTGCCTTATGCGCTCTCTAGCAGCCTTCTCTTCTGCCTTTTCTCTGTTCCTTTCCTCCAACATACGTTTGGTCAATTCTTCTTCCTGCCGTCTTTTGTATTCCAACATTTCTTTACCAGTTTTCCTTCTTTCAATTTCTTTCTTAATTTCTTTCTGAAGAGAGAGATATAAAAATTGCACCACAAAATCACCTCAGACAAAAGAAAAGACTGAAGTACATTTGTTTAAGAAGGAATTAAACATTAATTCAAGTAAGGGTATAAAAAAAAACCTGCAAGGGGTTTTACATTTTTGTGTTACCTGTTCTTCTTCTTTCCTTTTCTCTTCTCGTCTTTCTTCAAGCTTTTTCGTTAACCTAAATTTAAGCATAAAGTGAAAATTCTTATCACTGCTGTATTTTCAAATGTTGATGAAGCATTTGCAAGCCCAGAAGAAGAGAACACATGAAAATGAGCTGTAGCACAGTGCCAATGCCGCGAGTACCAGCCGTGATTCATTCACCTGCGGTGCACCAGCCATGCAAAGGGAGGTGGTGATTTCACCACCTCCTTCCCAACTTCTAGAGCTGTCCTAGCGTATTCCTTTTGTCCTTTTTCCACTCAGTAAATGGGGAATCCTACATATTCTTACTGTTGAACCAACTGGTGAAGACATACAATAAGCAGATACTATTTATGATCTTTGGAAACAGAAACACTAAATCTCAATCTCCTAGCTAGTTAAGCCATCTGGTTTCTTCTGCACATCCATTCCTAAAATGGAACACAAGTGAAATATAGCCCTGACAGAGATGCACATGCATCTGTCTCCAGAAAAATGCCTCAGAATAAGGACTGACTTCAAAGAACATTGTAAATTTATCAATACAAATTGACAATAAAAAACCCAACATATCTGAAGTCAGAGGAAAGGGCAGGCATGACCCAAGGTGAAAGTCAGATAATCAGAAAAATGTTTGTATGGCAGCTGTTTTCTTTAAAAAAAAAGTGGTAACCACCACAGAGCTTGGCCTCTTTTCCCCCCTTGCAAAAAATGCTGTAGATAAATTATGCCAGATTTGTATGTAAGAAGAAACACTGATAATTATATTATTGACTGCATTGTCTCATCAGTGGTAAGTAAAAATTATCCCTCTTGTTAACAACTTTGGAATAAAACTGAAATTTAGCATGAAAAAGCCTTAAAATGTATTTTAGCACTATAAATATTCCTATTTGCTAAATAGGTGTTATGGCTTTAGACAGGATATTTCAAATAGTATCAATCTTACTAAAAACAAGTTCATACACAAGATCCTGTATTTAAAAATGACAAATGTAATGAATTAATCATGTTTTGAACCAGGGGTTTCTCATCACCATACTTCAAAATACTAAACCCAACTCATTACTGTTCACTGATCAAAGCATGAGTCTCAGAATAGGATTCCACTGACCTTTCCAATATCCCTAAATGACAAGCAGTCATCAAATCGACAAGAAGAAATAAGATGACATCTCTATACAAAACCTAGGTTGGCATTTTATTACACTGGTTTCTACTCTTTCAGTTCAATGTTTTAATTCACTCATGAACTTGCAGCAAACATGTAATCTGTATTAAAGTTACATAAAGGGTGAACATTCATAGTTCTCCAGATTACCTCTTTCTTTCAAGTACATGAAAAAATGAGATTAATTTAAAACCCGGCTTGGTATCTGTCCTAGTATTATCACAGACATCTAATAAAAAATAAGACCACATAAATGTTTGCCAGATGACAACAGATTAAGCACCAAAATCCTGTAATTAGTTTGATTAAAAAACCCAAAACCAACCCAAACCCCAACAAAACTGCCTCCTGGGAAACAAACACAACACATTAAGAAGCCTGAAAAAGACTTGCCTTTCTACTTTGAGTGTAAGATCATTCACAGGCTGAGCATCATTCACTTGCTCATCTGCAGAATTAGTTGCTTCCTGGCTTGCTTGAGCTGAATTTGCTCCATCTTCAAGGGATTTCCAAGAAAGCAATGCATAAGAAAAAAAGAAAAGGTGTATTTCTTATCATAAAAATTATTTTGCTCATTGTTAGCCACGATTTGCAGCAACTGGGGTATCTCAAGGAGATTTGAGGTTCTGCTACTTAGACTCCCGCCCTCAATGATTTGGTTTCAGGTTATTAACAGAAAAAGCTTTTTAATTGAATCCTTTTTCAGGAAAGCATACACAATTTTTATTGTGTTATAAACCATAGATTCCTCACTTATTAAAACTAAGCAGAATGACACATTATTCTTCCCTCTAGACTTGCACAAAGCATTTTGGAATACCCAAGTTTTCCCTCCATGAGTCTGTTCAATATATTGCCTTTTATGTACCATCATATAATAACTTAGGAAAAAACCATTTCCAAAGCAAACGAGGTGGCATTTGTGTCAAAACACTAACCATTACCAGTGGAAGATGCTATTGTCTCAGGTAGAGCAGACTCAGGAGAGTCACAAACCCCGGCTGCTCTGGACTGTGCACTTTCTGGAGCACCAGCAGACTGAGAGGAGGGACAGGGAGCAGATGACTGACTGCCATTTTCCAAAGGCCGCCCCTTCCCTGTGTGCATCTAAGAAATTGGGAAAAGAAAGAATGGAGGCTATGAAAGTACAAATATTTTTCACAGGTACAAAGGTCAAGACTGAATTATTATTGAAGAATCAGCCCTATTGAAAATATAAAACTAGGATTACCACATATTGATGAGTATGGTGCAATCATGCATTTCATATTTTTTCTAATTTTGGTCTTTGCACTTGGAAGCAAAGTGATAAAGCTATCTATACTTATCTTACATTCCACAGCATAATCTTATAAATCCACATTACAGAACAATACTACAAAACCATGTATGAGCTGAAGAGTAATCCCCTAAAAGGTGAGTTGTCACATTTTGTCATTCCAGTTTGGAATTCTCAACACATTTTTTCAATACTGTAGGATTATACATATGATCTAAACCATACAAAATTAATGTAGCAGTTGGTCATAGTGCTTTCAACAAGTGTACTGAATTCAAGGTTGCAGATTTTATTGTTGGAAGGACAGAACCAACAACTCACACCTCCCAAAGGCACAAACTAAAGGTCAGGGCCATGACTGTCCTGAGCACACCAACTGCACCTGGAAGATCCAGCCCGGCAGAAAGCATTACCTGTTTGACTTTATGGATTCTGGTAACAAGCTCTTCCACAGAAACACTGCCAGCAATGACTTCCAAAGGGATTCCATTGTCTCCTATAAAAAAACTGGATGGAACGCACACTACGGGATCTGCACAGCAACAGTTAAGGGCAGTGAATGACAGAAGTTGATAGAGTAACTTTACAGGGCAAAGCAGATGTCCTTCCTACAGGAACTTCTAGCTCAATACTCTTGTCTCCATGGATGCCATGGGAAAAAAAGAAAATGGAAAGAAAAAGATGCTGGCAAATATCACATGTAACCCGTATGTTTTTCTTCTTTTCTTTATATTGGTTTAATCCAAAATATTTTTCTCCAACTCTTGGGGCAACTGATTATGCTTTGACTTGAGAATGATTTTGTTTTAGTGTCAGAAAACATCTTAAGAAGACAGCAATGAAATCTCCACAGCATGAAGGAAATCCAAGCTAAGGGACCAAACTCCCGGCGTCACGGAATTCATGAACCATAAGCAGTGACCTACTTAAGGTAGGCAGGGGTTTACCTGACTTCACACCTTGTATGTGACAGAACCCAGGCCACTGCTTATTCCTCCTCCTCTGAGCCCCAGCTCATAATTTAAAGCATTGCTTGTTTGTTTTCTAATGCTGATTAGTAGGATCAACCAGTTATTTTGATTACATAAAGCTTTAGATAATTTTCTATTTAGAGAATTACATAGGATTAACATAAAAAACCCAATTTGTTCACTTTCTCTAAGAACTGACAGCAAGTTGAATACACAGATGGTATCTATTAACAACACAGTTTATTGCATAGTTTTGTGCCAATATAAGTATTTTCAATAACATTGCTTGTAAGTATTTGTCTTTAGAACGGTATTAACTTGTAAAGAGCAATTATCTGTAATCATAATGTAGCATCTAAACAGATCTCAAAGGATACAAATTTGAGAAAACTGCAGGCATGCTTCACTGTTTAAAAGAAAAAATTCATTTAGGAGGAGCAATCACTTTGCAACAACTTCAGATTAAGTCTTTCATCATAAAAATAACTGTCCTACAAAACTATTTAAATACTTGAGAGAACACTAAAAGCAAATTTGCATTGCATCTTATCATTAACATTCTGCAAAAGTGTTGACATGGTGACAATCCTTGGTTATCACAGTTGACTACACAAGAATTAGGAAAGCAGTGCTAAGAGGCAATTCAGAAAAAAGAAATCTAGTCTATTGAGCACAAGTAATGTAGGAAATCTAATAAAATGTCTATAGAGATTTCAAAATAATACCGTTTTGGGAAATGTCAATGCATTTTGTGCACATGGACCGGAAGACAAATGTAACAGAAACAGCTGAGTAATTTACCCAGGAACTGAAATGCTTCTCCATTCTATGTATTACAATGGAGGCAAACACATTTTCTCTGGGGCTTTACATATTTTTATCTTTCTGAATTCATGAAAGGTTTTAAATTCATTATGTAACTTGGCAAATCAAGAACTGCCTCTAGCACTTGCATTTTTATTCCAGCATTTTTAGTAGCACTTTTGCGTCTCTTCCTGTTGAGAAAAGACAACTTCAAGCATTCTATTACTAGTACTGGAATACAGTCTGAAATACACAATGAGTATCTGCACAGCACAACAATAAATTGTGGCATTTTCTCAGGCTCTAGTGACTTCAGGAGTACTGAATTCACTTTTGCTCTGGAACCCTGTATTTAGACTGTCTCCTAATCAGGGTGAGGACTTCAAAAGCCTCTTTACTCTCATCATCATCAATGAAAGATTGTATAAGAGACAGAATTAGAATAGGCGCAAACCTTTTGGTGTCGATTTTAATAGCAACAAAACCATCTGATGCAGCTTCAGTCACCTTCTCGTCTTCCCACCTTGCAGCCATCTCAGTAGATTGTTCATCCTCACCTGCAAGGCACAGCACACACGTGAGTTAAACCCATCACAAATTGCTGTTTCTGCTTCAATCTCTTGGAATCAGCTTTGTAAGACACTCTGGGAATTATTTTCAAGTCAGTTTATAATTTTATTTTGATAATCTGGAGACAATTCACTCCAGCTGGTTCACCTTGATAGCATGTCAAAACTATCCTCCTCCTTGTCCCTCATTAAAAATTTAATTACATATTAGTACATCAGCTGCTAGTAGGTAAAACTATGTTCTCCACTCCCTGTAAATACATAATTCAGCAGATTTGGTTTCACGGTTTGATAGTGTTAAAAAAATCTCCAATCCAAGAAACATTTATTTGCAGGATTCTTTGTACCTTAGTTTTGTATTCCAGTTCCTGACCTGAACAGGAGCAGTAGGAGGGGAGGAAAAAGAGTGAGGAGCACAGAGGAAGAAGAATAACAAGAGCAGAGGAACTACTTGGGTAAGAGAAACTGAGAAGGTGTTCTGGGGCCACAGATTCAGAGGTGTTATTTTAATCAGATGAAACATATCAATCATACATTTATCTTCCAAAGCACCGGTTTAGTGAGGGTGTGGGTTAATAAATAGATTCTGATGAATATTAACCATCTTTCAGCAAGGACACTGGCCTGCAACCATTTCTTTATCTTCAATCTGTATTACTTCCCAGCAGCTTGGAATGGACTGCAGTCTTGATGAAGAATCCAAGTCACAAGTACAGAAGTATAGTAGTCCATTATTCAGTGACAACAACAAACCACTTGTTTGTTTCATGCCAGTTGCCATTCCATGCAGTATTTTTGACTTGTTAAAGATCAGGAGTTACACATGGAATCTCCCTGTGAAGTGCTGCTGTCTGGTCACAAGGCATGCATCAAAAACACAACAATTTTGAAAAAGTGGTTTTCAGAAATATGTCTCAATTTTCCCCTGCAACTAGTGGAGCACGTAAGAAAGTATCCACCTCTATTTATTATTATTCTGCACTAGCAAGCAAATATTTAGGCTATTTTATGTAGGAACCTTTCCTCTTGCTCTGAACGCAGTGCTTCCAAGGGTGGTTAGTGGATGCAGCTGTTGTGCCCAGAGCAGTTCAGCCTCCTCTCCTGTTTCCAAATGCTCACAGGCAGGCAGCTGCTTCACCACACACTTTTTCAAAAGGACATGTGCTCATCCGATTAGGCTACTAAAAATATCTAAATACTTGCCTAACACTAACTTTTCCACACAAACAACTGCTGAAGAAAAAAGAATGCTGAAAGACACAAACAGGTCCGAGACTGTTCACAGTACAGTGTGAGAGATGACTGAATGAAAATGCTGATAGCTCACATTTTATAAAGCTCTGTGCCATGATGCATTGATTAATATTGTGACTGCCCACTGAACAGCTGCTTATTCTCATACATCTTTTTGTTTTGATAACCCTTTCTCATTTAGGTGTTAGGGTTCATTTATTACAGTTTTGTAGCAGTAATTATATCCTGAAATCAAAACTGTCAGGTCACAGGAAAAACATCAGAAAAGTCAAGAGGTCAAGCTCAACAAAACTTCACATAATTTATAATTCTGCTAAACACAGAGCCAGCAAAACAGCCTCAGAATTCTAGTTCCTGAAATGCTCAAATTCCTTGTTTCTCAAACAAAACCATCACTTTATTTCACTTAGTGGAATGATCTGTACAGAATTCACAGTCACATTTTGTCCTCTCTTTAAATTTGATCAGATAAATCTACAAAAGGAAAATATCTATCACTCCTCAAATGATTCAGATATTGGACAAGAGTTTTTCTGCAATAATTTATTTCCTGTACAAGGAACTTACTCAAAACCATCACGGGTTGTCAGAAGACTTTAATTCCTTTATTCCTCAGCACGCAATAATCAGGGAAGTGTTTTCCTTTCAGAAGAAAAGAGATAAGCCCAACTGACTTTTCCATGTCCAACATTTCAGCACTACTCAGTAAGAGTAGGATTGCCATTCTGGAAATGCCAGGAAGCCAGGACATTAATCTGTTCACCTCCTCCTCCTCCTCCTCTGCGTCATTTCACTTATTTAACTTCAAAAGTGCTTTGATACATCTTATAAATAACTAACAAATAGCTTATGAGTGCAAATCACCATTTTGTAAAAATGTTATTAAAAAAATAAAGCTACGAACAAAGGGGGGAGGGTTTCTACAGACATTATTAAAAAGAAACAAACATTTTATCTTGAAGCTTTTTATTTTCACACACATACCCCTTCATTTTTTCCACTCTGAAAAGTATTTTTTATGAATGGCCTGGTATTTTCATCGTCAGAACATATCTAACTTTTGGAAAAAATAATATTAAACACTTCTGTCAGAACAAAGGAGGTTTCATATCAAATGAACTATCAACTTTAGATTAGTGACTCAAAGAATGAAAGGCTTTTTTTAAACTCTGTAGGCTACAAAATAAACTACAGAACAGCTACCAACAAAATACCAGAGATGTTCGTAGAATCACAACATACCCTGGGTTGGAAGGGACCCACAGGATCATCAAGTCCAACTCCTGGCCCTGCATCCCAAAAATCCCACCATATGCCTAAGAGCATTTTCCAACTGCTCCCTGAACTCTTGCCTGAGGAGCCTGTTCCATTGCCCAACAGCCTCTGGGGAAAGAACCCTTTCCTGGTACCCACCTTTCCTACACCTCCCCTGACACAACTTCACACCACTCCCTGGGGCATCTGCACTGCCAGCCCTGTTTCACCATGGGGAATAGTTTCCCTGTGCAGCAACAGAGGGAAATTGCTGCTGGCAATTAATTGATGCCACAAAGTAACTCAGCTGTTTCCCAAACACAACCCCCTCACCTGGAGTGTACAGGGGCCTCTAACATCTCAATATTTAAAACCAATTTCCTAAGGCAGACATATTTCACCTCCTGTTCTCTGGGGAGAATGGAGCAATCCCTTTTATTGCAACTTCGCGTGAGTTCAACAGGATCTTTAATACACTTACACCATCCTGTCACCAGAATGTGCCATGAAGGTTTTAAACACTGAGCTCAAAAATGCTGGGATTATAGCTGCAAGCAAAAACGCTTAATGAGAAACCTGCTTGAAAAATGTGCACTTACAATCACAAACACCACCTCATTTTTAAGATAAATAACTACATTATTCCTTGCTTGACTAGTAAATATTCTGGAAGCAGAAAGAATAATCCACTTCTTCATTTTCTAGAGAATATGTAAGGGAAGTGCAGAGGAGAGGGAGAGAGGGACAGGCAGATGGTGGGATAAACCAAACACAGATGGACACATCAGAATTTCCTAATTTTTGTCAACTGTACCTAATAGGAATCCTCCACAATGGCCACCTCAAAATGACAGTTACCTTGTATTTTCAATTCCTCTCACATTTTTTTCCTTTTATGCATTTTTTGTCCCACAGATGTTATTGGGTGAAGTGTACAGAACCAAAGAGGAGCACTGAACACTGCTGAAAGGCCTGTTCTCCAGGTGCTTTCAAATGCCTGTCTCCAAGGGGAAGTGTGGTATGTAAAGGCTCAAAGCTACCATCACCCTGCAGTTTGAAACATGTTTCTGCCCAAACAACAGACCAGACTTTATTCTTTCAGCACTCCACATCCTTCAAACACAGCTGCTTCCACACACAGTGAGAAAGTTCTTGGGCTTCCCAACTCCCTTTCCCAGCACATGGAATAGAACTGTTTCATGATCAGCTCTGCCATGGGTCAGCTGCCCCGATCCCACGGTGCCCAGGGTGGAACAGATGTTGGCAGAACTCTCCAACTCTTTTCATTTCAGACATGTGGCTGGCTGAAGGGGTACTCTTCCTTTTCCAGGGCTCATAAGAACAAACAAAACAAATCCTCACAGCACACCACAATGACAAAACTAGGTTACATCCCTGCAACCATAAATTTATCTCCCCTGTATATCTACACATTTCTTCATCCACCATTAGTCATCAGCAGCTAATAGGCCCCATTTTGTGCACAATTTTTGTTTCATAAAAAATACTGGACATAAGTTACAACACGCATTTGTCAGCCCCTGATACATGTATCAAGCTGAAACTACTCAGAGGCCCACTAAAGTCCCTCTGTCACTGCCCTCCTCAGCTGGGCAGGGGAGAGGATGTAATGGAAGGTTCATGGGAAGAGATAAGGGCAGGGAGCGATCACTCACCTGTTCCCATTGCAGGCAAAACAGATTTGACTGAGGGAAAAATTTATTTCATTTACTGCTAATCAAAAGTCAGAGCAGGATCACGAGAAATAAAAACAAATCTCCTCACCCCTCCTGCAGTCAGTTCCTCACACCTTTTCTCTGCTGCTCCTTCCTCCTCAGGGGTTGGACTCCTCACACTCTTCCAGCGTGCGGTCCCTCCCAAATTCTGCAATTTGACTCTTTCCAACAGGCTGTGGTTCTCCATGAACTGCTCCACCCCATCCTTTACTCCAACACCAACACAGCCCAATCTGTGATCTGACAAGACCTTGATTTCTATCAGCATATTTACTACCCAGCAGAAAATGCTGTTCTCCAAGTACATGGAGAGTTGTGTCAACAAAGGAACTTAACTGCACTTCTCTGTTCACATTCCCTTTGGGAGTGAACTTCTTGAAGTCACGCCAGTCCCACGGTTCAATAGTTCTTAGGGGAACAACATTAAAGCCACACGTTTAACATTGTTCTTGTTTCATGAGACATCTGAAAAACTCCAAGCCACGAGCACTTAAGGCAACAGTAAAACTTAAACAACACACACACAGATATGTAAAAGCCCAAAAATAAGTTAAAGAGCTTGTCTAATCACAGAATATCACCGTTTCAATCGTGTTGGAAAAGACCTCTGAGACCATCGAGCCCAACCTATGACCAAATACCACCTTGTCAAACAGACCACGGCACTGAGTGCCACGTCCAGGCTTTCCTTAAACACACCCAGGGACCTCACCACCTCCTTGGGCAGCCCGTTCCAATATCTGATCACCCGTTCTGGGAGGGAATTCCTCCCAATATCCAACCTGAACCTCCCCCTGGTGCAGCTCAACACTACGTTCTCCATCCCATTTTTTTTTTTTTTTTTTAAGACAGGTTGCGTACACAATACGATGTGAGTTCCTACAGGTTCCAATTACATTGTTATGAAACACGCACTGTCGGTACGAGGGAAGAAAACAAAACACAACGAACAGCCCCGAGAGATGCACCGGCGAGAACCAGGTGCGGAAAGGCAGAACGAAGGGGTAAGCGATATATGGGACGGGCGATTCCGCTCCACTCCACGGGCGGGGGCCGGACACCGACACCGCGGGCTGGGGCTGACACAGCACAAATCCCGCTCGGCGGGAGGGGCGGCGGGCGGGACACAGCTGGGAAGGCGCCGCTGGGCCCTGCCGGCGGGAGCAGCGGGCGGCCCCGGGACGTACCGTACCTGCGACGAACACGACGAAGACGGAGCTGCGCTCCTTGGCGGCGGCGATGGCGGCGGGGACAGAGCCGCCGAACCACATCGTGGGACCGCCGGGACCCGCCGCCCTCAGCGACAGCGGCACCGCGCCTGCGCCGCCGCCGCGCCAACCGCCCCCCGTGCGCCTGCGCGCGCGGCCCGGCGCCGCCGCCTCGATTGGCGGTCGCGCGCGGCACGCGCCCCGCCCGCCCCCCCCTCCCCGACGGCGCGCGAGGGGTGGTGGCAGGTCCTGCCCCCCTCAGCCCGGCGCCATCTTGGCGCCTCAGCAGAGGCAGTGCGTTTTGCTATAGTCGCGTATCCTTCCTCTGCTCTGTCCCGCTACGAAACGCGCTCGGGACGACAGGAACGGCGGCGGGAGCTGGCCTGTTCAGCCTAGACAAAAGAAGGCTAAGGGAGGATCTCGTTAGTACAAGTCCTGTGGGGAGCGGCTGAGGGGGCGGCTCAGCCTGGAGAAAAGAAGGCTTAGGGAGACCTCGGTCTCTACAACTCCCTGACGGGAGGGTGGAGCCAGGTGTGGGTCAGGCTCCTCTCCCACGGAACCAGTGACGGAAGGATAAGACATAGTCTTAAGCTGCGCCAGGGCAGCTTTAGGTTGGACATGAGGAAAAATCTCTTCACAAAGAGGATGGCTGGACATTGAAACAGGCTGCCCAGGAAGGTGGTGGAGTCACCGTTCCTGGAGGTGTTTAAGGAAAGACTGGACGTGGCACTCAGTGTCATGGTCTGGTTGACTCGATGATCTCAGAGGTCTTTTTTAACCCAGTTGCCCTGTGATTCTGTATTGCCGAATAAATACCTCAGATAGAATATCAGTATCTCAAAGGTGGCTACCAAGAGGATGGTCCCAGACTCTTTTCAGTGGTGCTCAGCAACAGGACAAGAAGTAGTGGCCATAAACTAAAGCACAGTAAGTTTCACCTCAACATGAGGAAGAGCTTCTTTACATTGAGGGTGGCAGAGCAGTGAAACAGCTGCCCAGGGAGGGTGTGGAGTCTGGACGTGTTCCAAAGCCTCCTGGACATGTTCCTGTGTCACCTGCTCCAGGTGATCTTGCTTTGGCAGGGGCCTTGGACTGGGTGATAACTGTAGGTGCCTTCCAGCCCTAACAATTCCATGATTCTGTGAGGCAGCTGCCAGAGAAAGGGGCACCTCCTGCACCCAGGGCTGCGAGGAGCGATGGCCACAGCCACCCCTGTCCCAGTGCCCACCCTGGGGGAGACAAGGGTGTGACTGAGAGGAAAAGTGATGGAGGAAATGACAGAAACCCATGTTAAATAGGACAAAGTAGAGTCTGGTGTGCAGAGACCCTCTGTGAGAGGCAGGAGGTGAAGCCAGGACATCCTCTGTGCTCCCAGGCTTTGTGAGGGACTGGCACAGCACAGCCAGCAAGGCAGAAAGACTCCTTGATAGACATTTCTCAGCAATGAGGACAGGACAGCTTATTTCAAGTGCTCTGATGATAACATTTTGGACAGAACATTGCACTTGAGATTTTCCAAAATGCCACTAGGACTGTGACTGTGTGTACGGCGTAACTTGCTGAGGCAGGTACTCAAATATTGAAAGGCCAAAAGACACACTGTCTCAGCCTGGAAAGCTTTCAGTGTTGTACCTTGTTTAACTGGATAATAACAACTCAAAAATCCTACAAACTTATAATGAAAAAGAGGCAAATCATTGTTGACAACAGTATACAAAAACAGTTTTACCCCTCCCAAGATGCAGCATGTGGAAATTGTGTCGCAGTAATTCTGCTCACTGGGTAAGCTTTGCGTGTGTGTTGTCTTCCGCAAGTTTCTTAAAGAAATACCATCAGAACATGGTTCTGAAATGTATTTTTGAAAAATTTAGAAGTGGAATTCTCTAACGGTAGGCTCACTGAGTTGCTGCTTTTGGATGTACCTTTGCTGTTCATCCGACATCCTTTAGCACAGGTGTCCCTTGAAAAAGCAGACCTGCAATTTGTAGCTCTAGGAAAAGGGAGGGTAACTAACTAGTAGGTTTTATTGAGAAATAAGAAAGAATAATGTGATGACTGGACCATTACTTGGGATTTAGTTCCTTTAAAGGGTAATGCCAGTGTTTTCAATAAGACAGTAAGAGATTCATTTTTTTCTCCCCAAAACCAGGACAGATCTATCTGGATTAAAATGGACAGTATCTTTATTAGGGAAGTTCTATTTTAAATTGCACTGTTGATTCACCCTAAATCAATGGTTCATTAACAAATCAAAGTTGTCAGTTTAAGCCTAGTAAAAAGTCAACAAATTTGAGTAACTGTGGAGTCAAGGTCTGGTGTATTTCCGCGAGTGTATAAATCAGTGTGATAGACTATCAGAGCACGCTTAGTAACAATGTTTCTTAGAATAACTAAACTGGAAAACCAAAGGAGGGCATGGCTAATTAACCCTACAACTAGGGCAAAAGTCAGGATATTAGAAAAAAGCAGAATGCCAGTGTCTCCCTCTCAGGTTCAAACTGAGGCCACTGGAATTAAAGTATGATGTGCAATATTGCTTGTAAATATTCTTTTTTAACTGTCGAGTAATTTGGGGAGCTCAAATGTAACAGATCCTTAGGTTTGAAGTCAGTCCATGCCCCAGCCAGTGCCGAGCGTGCCTTCCACCTCTGTTCACCTGCGCCTGAAACATTCACTGCTGTCAGCACCATGGATCGTCATCAATCCCTGGGCTAATTCACATTCCCAGTTAACTGGGGCACAGGAACTGAATTAAGAATAAACCTCACTGTTAAGCATTACCCACAGCAACACCGTTTATTTTTGTACCTTATGGCAGTTTTAAAAGCATACGACTGCCATCCACACACAAGTTGTCCTCTACAGCTCTTTGGTTTACAGCACCAGGCTTATCCGACATTCAGGTTTCTCTTCCCAAGTGCAGGCACAGTCCATTACAGCTGCATGCATCCCAAACAGCAACTCAGCTCATGAGCTTTACCAGTGAGACTGGAAAAAGAAAAAATAGCAGCAAACACTGAAGTGTTCGTGTCCTGGATCAAATTTTAATGCTTAATCATCTCTTCAGCAAGGTCCACTTTTAACCTGGTCTTAGGTTCCAGAATAGGGTTACTTACAGGGACTTAATTTTCAGAATGTTCTGGAAATCAGGTATTTTTAAGGGTTCTGGTCTACACCCAAGAAATGAGGCTTCCAAAATGAAGTCACATTGGCATTGTGAACTTTAATTCTTACTGACATCAATAGCCAAAAATACCCAAAATGTTTTAAATGTGAATAGGAATAGGACATTGAGTAGAGGCAGTGCATCAACCTTCATGAAAACCAAGCTTTAGAAACATTGAAGGGATTGAAATAATTCCTTTCATAGTTAGAAGTATGTAAAAATTCCAGCTACAATAATTTTTCATGATCTGTAACTTAGAAGTGTTTTGGTCAGTTTTCTCCAAAGCTTCATCTAAACATTCTTTGCTTCAGGGTTAAATACAGGAACTTAAAGCCTGCACCAGTTTTCTGTGGAAAAAATATATCATGGAGCTAAATAGTATTTATAGAAAGAAGTCAGTTGTAATTTTGACTCCCTTTCAGGCATCCAAACAAGCTAGAACAAGGTTAGCTCAAAACAACAAACAAGTCAAATGTGAAGTTTTAAGGCACAAATGAGTGTCATAGGATGAGAATATAACCATTCATTCCACCTTGAGAGTGAACTGGCTTGCACAAAGATAGGGAATAGGCATGGAGCTGTCTGAATAATGCAAGGAAGGAAAGATCTTCCTGTGAAAGGTGTGTTGTGTATCCAAGTACCTCACTGGATTCACTGAGCTACACAGTTCTGGTGCTTTGATAAAACCCCATCTGCAGACAGCTGTCCTGTACCACCCAGATCGTGACACATCATGTGTCCTACAAAAGGGTTAGGGGTGGTTGCAGGTAGGGACATCCAACCACTGCAGTCTGCCTACACCACAGTGCAGGCTTGCTTTCTTCACAGATGCTCTGCTCCTTTTCATGTCATTTTTCTAAGCATATATGCATGAGTGAAAGAAGAATATTCCCTATTAGAGCAGGTCACATTTGCTCAGGGAAGACCCAAGATCCTTGTTCCCAACCAGTCCTGCCTTACCAAACCATAGCAGCCACAGCCTGGCAGGCATGTGTGGGCTCCAAGGACATTCTAGGGCGTGCCAGAATGATCTACCCAATCCCAACATCAGGCCCATGTAGTTTGGGGAGTCTTCAAAGTATGGGGCTTAAATTTATTTTCTTACTTTTTAATTATCTTTTTGACTGTAATACCACAAATTATATTATAATGTTCACAGTTCAGGGAGGAATTTTACAAAATAACTGTGTTAATTAAAATTGAAAATCAATAAATAGTAGCTTTTGGTGGAGTAGGTAATGGCCAGATTCATTCAGCTTTTCTGCTTATTTTTCAGTGCTTTTCCTTCGTTTTAAAACTTATTACATGTCCCCAGTAAAATGAAACCTATTATATTGCTGCAATGTAAGTCCCCACTTAATTCCTTTTGCCACTATTTGCTTTAAAAATGGCTTTAATGGTAAATGAGAGGAAGCTCAAATACACTGAGTACTAGATTTCTTGAGAACATAATGCATTTCACATCCATCTATTTCATGCATAAAGTGCTTTTATTTGCTTTCTAGACCGCGATCCAAATCCATGGAACAACTGCAGTTCCAGGGGTTTTGCACATAGTCCTGGGCTTGTGCAATTTAAGGAACCAAAAGGGAGAGAAGGGTAAAGGCCAGTAAGGTATAAACTATCTCAGTTAGGTGTTTGCATCCTGTTTGCTTACTAGAGAAAGAATCAAATAGCACAAACCCAGGAATAAACAACTGTGAAGTGGAATTATTTTAATACTTTGCCCACTGTAGACATCGGAAGCCTCTGACACTGCCAAAGTCCTGTTAATTGTATCTGTGTGGATCATATCAGCACATGCAGATAAAAAAAATTAAAGTAACTGTCCCTGCTTAACACAGAACATACTCAGAAAGGAGGGCTGGCCTGTAGTAATTGGAAAGGATCAGATTTTGGATTAGAATACAACTGGCTAATTAAATGTTCTAACTTTTTCTTCTAGGGCAATTTGCATTCAAGTTTACAACTAACTTGATAAAAATTAAATATTTTCTGGACCTTACTCCAGAAATCAGCCTTACTTACTTCTGGGCCTTACTCTCCAAATCAGAGTATCCCTCCCTTGCCATTGTTTGGGCTGCATTCTCCACGCTTACCTTGGATTACCTTTTCTTCTTTGTTTATTATGAGGAAAGTTTATGAAATGAAGCAAGCCATGCAACATCCTCTGGAAAAGGTTTGATTTGATGCAAGATTTAGTGCTTGGGCCATTCAGAATAGATGGAAGCTCTCAGCTACTGACTAGCCTTCTACATCTTGGCAAACTCTTGTGGAATGAGTTAACTATGGGAGGCAGCTGCCTTGCTGGGCTGAGACACCTGTCCCTACAGACCTTTAATCTCTTAGCTACTTTTACAGGATTAGACAATAATCCTAAACTAGCATGGAAAGCAGCAAGAGGCAGTGACAGACTGCAGGCAGCAGTCGTGTTACCTCTGTGCTGTTCTGTTCTGTTCAGAGGAGGGGATCATCGTTAAAATGGGGCTCTTACCAACTCTGGCTTTGGGTGCAGTGGATTACAGCAGTCCAGCCCACAGAGCAGCAAGAAATACATCCTCAGTCAAGCAGAACTTGAATGCCAAGTACCATCCTTTTAGAAAAGCAGACTGGAATAAATAAGTAGATTTGTCTTTTTTCTGGGGACTTGAAGCTGAACATCATCCCCTTTGTTTTAATGGAGCTTCTGAGTTTACCTTTAGTCATGTAAATACCTGTTGCTACAGCATTTCACAGAATCAATCCCATAAAACTAATTTATTAGGCTACATGATTCCCAGACAGGTCAGTTTACTTAGTTTTCCTCCAAGTACTTCCTCACTGTTTCACTGTTCAGGGATAGAATAATTTGTATAAATAATGAAAATTAACGGTTTAGGCACCTTAATTCTTCAGCTTTACTCTCAGTAAAATGTTTTTAAATGCAACATTTACCTTGAGTTTCCTCCTTCAGAAGTTACAAATGCACTAAATGATAGCCTTACGAGGTAACCAAATAGTTGCTTGTCTACACAGCAATCAGTTCCTGAGGTAAAAATAAAAAATCAGCAGTCCCTTACAGCATCTGATTAATTTCTCTTTTTGACTTACATAGGGAAACATTAAATCTTATGAAGGGCTGGATAACACAAATGCCAGAGGAGGAACAGCAGGTGTCTTTTTAAGAGGTTCTAATATTTGTGGGTTTAAGTTCTTTTCTCACATTTGAAGGGATCCCAGCCATTAATATGAGTTCATCCGTGTTTCAGAAGACTCCTAGAAGCTTAAACAAGTGCGCTGAAAAAGTTCATGTTTGTAAACATTTATTCTTTTGAACTGAAAAAGGCTTGCATCAGCACACATTGTACAGACTTGCAAATTACACAAGTTGAAAAAAGTTTTGTTTCATTTATGTGCAATGAATCCTTAATGTCCAGTGAGCATCTGCAAATGATGAAAACTTAAACCATTAAAAAGGTTTCCAGCACTTATCAAACACAATTATCTTAGCGTGAAAAGGAAGAGAAAGAGACCCATACTGGTGGGAACACAATTAAAGTGCAAACATTTTGTCACTTGTATGAAGATACATAAAGTTTCTTCACACTTTTGCTAAAAAGAAATATTAAAATGTGATTCAGTGAACATTCTTTGTAACCTATTCATATTCCCCTTTCAGTAATTATTAAACTTGCTAGATCAGAAGCAAATTCTTCAAGGGTACAAACTTGTAATTTCTTTTGACATTGTTTGAATGTATTGC
Source organism: Acanthiza pusilla (assembly GCA_036630365.1). Classification (NCBI taxonomy): domain Eukaryota; kingdom Metazoa; phylum Chordata; class Aves; order Passeriformes; family Acanthizidae; genus Acanthiza; species Acanthiza pusilla. The sequence continues at coordinate 6,547,828 of JAXCHO010000039.1, forward strand.
AAAAGAAAATGACCACCTAAGGAGTTAGTTACTAAAATGATATTCTTTTTTTCTTAAAAACAATAAAAGAAAAAGAAAAAAAAAAAACAAACAAGGAAAAAGAAGAAAGAAAAAAAAAAAAAAAGGAAAAATACCCACAAGGGACAAAGAACAGGTTAACTTGAAGATCTGGGGTAGTTTGCTAGAAAATGGATATAATTCCTTGAAAATGGTTCTCTTTTCCCCTCCACCAATCCTCAGGTTCCTGCCTTGGAATGGACAGCTGTGTGCTGGCTGTGAAAAGGGATTATAAAATACAAATCTGCATATGGATTTTTATGAACATCTGCTGTACAATAGAACTTTGGATCTGATACAAGATTTCAAAAATATAAAACAAAACTACTATAAAAGTAGGGGGCATTTAAGCAGCATTTCATACAGAAAGCTGCCTGTCGCAAAGATGATTCCTTGCTATTGTCTGGCATTAACTCTGTAAATTTTTTTCTTCATCTTGCTGGATTCAGTGGGTTATTTATTCTTCAATGGCAAATGTCATGTGACAAAACATCCCAGGAGTCTCTATGAAGAGAACAGAAACCCCATGACATCAAACCAATCGAGGAGGGAGGACATGGAAGTAGTAAAGGCTGAGTGTCCAGCGATGTAACTGCTACTGAGAACTGGCCCTCTCCAGAACGTGGAAGTCGTAGTGCTTCTTGCTGGTTCTCAGGCGGAACTTGCTCACTGAGGTACTGCTTTGTCTCTTCAGCGCGCTCTGCGCGGCCGCCATGGTGGGGAAGGTGGCCAGGACCGTGTAGGTGGAGGCCAAGTCCCCAGGGCGGGACGGCTCTGTGCCCCCACTGCTGTCCCCAGAGCCGCCACAGAACCGCCGCTGCTGCTGCTGCTGCTGTGTTTGCAGGCACTGGGAATCCCTCAGCCACCGAATCTTGGCACCCACCTTCAACAGTTCTCCAAAGAGTTTCTCTGCTTCCATACGAGTTATGCCTTCTGGCAGTTCAGTAATTTCTAGAACTTTCCCCACAACTGAAAGAAGAAAAACAATGAATCTAAATTGGTCATTTCACTTAATGATACAACACACACAATGGAAAACTACTTATTTCATCCTTGTATCTCCTATTGGCTGATACCAAATCCACAGGCTTTGCCTTAGTGATAGTATAGAGAGCCTTTTGGGCTCACATTTAGCACTGCTTACAAATACAATTTGCTTACTTGTACAAGTGTGCAAATAAAAGCTGGGAATACAAAGAATGTCCTCAGAACAGAGGGGAAAATAATAAAATCATCAACAACTCGTTTTGCAGCAGGTTTCAGAACTCACTATAGCACCTCACTGGCCTTGCCTGGTAACTCTTCACACATTACCATGCCAAAAGAACTAGTCAGTCTTCTCTGAAAAAAAAATCCTTTCCAGTAAACTGTTAGAAAAAACTGATTTATCTGTAACTTTCTGTGAAGAGTTGACAGTAGGTAACACCTGCAGCAAAAATTCTTTCCAGTAAAAGTATGAAGATAGATGCCATCCAGTTTTATTTGGATGACATCTTTACCAATTCCAAGGAGCTAATCTGTAGATCTCCTAGTATGTCCCTCAAATCCATGTGTTTATACATATTAGAAAAACTAAAAAACAAAAAACCCCAACCAACCAAAAAAACCCCACCACCACCACCACCGCCAAAAAACTCAACCAAACAAACAACAAAACAAAGAAACAAACAGAAAAACCACCCAAACAAACAAAACCAAAAAACCCACAAAACCAAACCCAAACCAAAACCACAAACTAATTTGTGGTTTATGTCTGATTTCACTTGTTATGCCAGTAAAAGGAAGCAGGGATATATCTAATTAATATTTAATGTAACAATATCATAGAACTTAGGTCCAGTAAACTGACAAACTTGCTCTTCTAGTACTTTCCAATCCTGAACTCCTCTGGTCTATTCTCCAGCCTTCAAAGCTGTACTTTTCCCATTTAACCTCCCTCTTCCCCTCTCTCCAGATCATATCTTCCTCTCCATCCTTCTGTTTTCAGAGTTTGCCATGTCCATTCCAGTGCAATTACTCTTCACTTGGGCCCTTTTCTCACCTGTGCTTCTCTTGTACATTCCTAGCCCATCACCATAATTCATTTTTCTGGAGGACTTGTGAGTCAGCAATTCTATACCTGGTTCTCCTGCACCAAGATCTGCTGAAGCAGCCTTCTTTGCTGGTTTCTTTCCCCTGTTTCCATGTCTGTTTCCAGGCTGACACTGGAAAGATTGACATAAATGGTGTACTTTAATGACAATCCATCAGTATCTTAAAATTTCTAGTCAGCTCAGTGAAAGCAGTGCAGAGGAATGTCTGGAAAATAACCTTCACTACCATGGGACAGACAAGATTTTCACATCCAATTTTAGTTATTGACTTTTATAATCCTACAGTCAGGCCCATTCAATTCTTCATTTCAGAAGGAAGGGAGGAAATTATGGGGGGGGAAAAAAAAATCACCTTAAATCATCTTGGAAGAACAACCCCCAGCCCCAGCCATCACATCCTCTAGCTGGCATTGGGTAGAACTGTGCAAGGTAGAGGCAGGGGATCTGTGTGTTCCAAAAATTAAATAGAGGGAAAGGCTTCAACTTTGCTAACACCAATATTTTGGGTTTGTTTTTCTTACAAGTAACAAACAGACTCTTTGTTTAGAAATTACTGCTTATATTTTGTAATATTTTTTTATTTCTTAGAAATGGTTACTTGAATAAAAGAAAATCCTTTTAGCAAAGGGTCCCCTTTAGATTTTTGGAATTAGCTAGTAAATTGCTTAAAATAAAAAAATCCATAATCTACACTGTGCCTAAAAGCCAAAGTTCAGATAAATGTTTCTCACTTTTTTATACAACAAACAAAAACAATGGGGAGTATTGACCCAGAATAAAACTTAATGCAAAGCAAGCACCTTCCACTCAATTACTTTGCAAGTGCAGTAACACATTCCCCTCTTCAAGGTGGTAATGGTAGCCCTGAACTGGGTTTTTTTATTGTTGCCAGGAGATTGCTCTCTTTTAATACCTGTTGGCTTGTTACTTGTCCTCGTAATAAAGATGGATTGTATTGCAGGGGCTGGCCAAGCAATGGGTATCGGGCATCTCCTTAAAGAGAAAGGTAATTAGAAGGCTTTTTCTGTTACAGGAAATCTTCCTCCAAGTCCTCCCACTGAGTATGTTACACAGAAGAGAAATCACAATCGTTGTGCACAAAGCTTGAGTGTCTGGCTGGGCTAACAAATTCAGAGCTGCTCTGATTCAGTGTCAGTCAGTCACCCTGATCCCAAGGTGAAAAGGTACAAGCTTTCTGGTATTTAGGGATTACACTGAAAGTTTTTCTTCACTGCAGTCTTATCTAAGTCCTTTCATTTCAAAATGAGCTTAGTAAGTCTAAGGCTCCTCTCAGCATGCTAATTTAGTCATTTTGATGCTTATATCCCTGATTAGAGCCAGGTCTGTCTTCACATTCCTATTTGTTTCAAGGATCCACAAAGACAATGCACTAGAAGTTTCTAGTAATCACAACAGATTAAGGGAGCTAAGAGGTGTGCTTCAAACAGGCCACCTGGAGTTTTTACATCATCAGAATACAAAGCAATGACAAAGATTATGCAACAGATAAGCAAAACCAAGAAAATAAGGTTCTCTTTGTCAATATGAGAGACATACAGAATTTTCTGTAAATTTTGCTTTAAAGTAAATAATTCTGTAAAACCTGTTAATTTTGAGTTTGGGAATTTTACCAGGATGCTTTTGCTCACTGACAAAGGGGGTTTATATAATTTGGTTTTTAAACATTATCAGCTGTCCCATCTCAGTGAAAACTCCCTATTTTCTGTTTTTCTGTTGACATGGCAGCAGAGGATTGAAATTCTTCTACAAGGAATTTTTTGTGTCTTTGGGTGGGTACTATCTGAAATTCTGAGGTACAGTCCTGGCTAGAGGCTCTATCCCATCATGCTTGATGTTCTGCAGAGGAATGAAGATTACAGGCTTAGGCAATAGTTTGATTCAGTGCATTATCAACTAGTGATTTATGATTAGGACTTGAAGCTAAATTCTAGCAAACATTTTATTAATATTTTCAATGCTGAAATGGGAAATTTCACAGTATGAGAAAGCCAATGTGTTACAGGAACTCACACTAATGAGGAGATGAAAAGCCTTTGAAGATACAGTGACGGTATCAGTGCAGAGTGATAAAGTGAAATTTTAAATGATGCTTGAGTAAATAATCTTGGTGATTTTGCTTCATAGCAGTTACCACTAAAGTGAGCCACAACTCATCAGAAAATCCTCATCTAACTTGTACTTTAAAACATTCAAATAGAAATCACACACACATTTTAGTTAACTAGAATATACCTTGTCCAGGGACAAAAGGTCTAGAAAACTGGGACACAATAGAAAGAGGTGTCAGTGTGGGACGGATGTTCTTCATGTTTGATAGCTGGGCTGGTGCTGGTGATTGGGCCGGTGAGGTGACAGGGCTGCCCAGTTGAGGACTATGCTGCAACTGGAACAAACAACACGTTAGTGTTTCAAAAAGTACCTACTTGAACAAGCTAAACAGCCTTCAAAGATTTAAATGAAGTTAAAATAGCTCTATTAAGCGTAATCAGAACAGATTTTTATTTCCCAAAAAGAACTTTAGAAAGAAGCCAGAATTGATGCATGTTGTAAGTCACCCGGGAGAAGCAAGGCAAGCCGTGGTACCTGCGCAGCACCGTCTAAAGTGCTGAGTTCGGCGGCCTTGTGCCCGCGGGGGTGCTCACAGTAGTACTTGCTGGGTTTGCGCTGCGGAGGCGATGGGTTCCGAGGCGCGCCACTGCCGGGCACGTTGAGCTGCATCATCACCACCCCCCCGCCGGGCGGTGGCGCTACGGCTGCAACACAAGAGGGCACAGTCAGCACACCTGGCACGGTTCGTTCGGCACAGAGCACAGCAAGGCACCGAAAATGGGGAAATAACACAAGGAATGTTTTGCTAAAGAACCTGCTGATTCTAGAAGACTGCAGCAGTATCTCTGTACAATTACATTCCCACTATCACCTACATCTGCATAGTTAACTTAGAGAGGGCTTCCCAGAACAAGAGATAATGGAACCACTGAAACACATTGCTAAGGACATTTTTGAAAGAAATCACTCTATTTATTAGCAGTCGATGGTATTCAACATTCACCGCAGTTTCTGTCAGAGCACTGTGATACAGAATGTGATATTAAGTGAAAATATGCTTCGTTTAAAAATAGAAGTTTCCTAACCATTTAAAAATAGTTAGTTTTACATGATGTACAGGAATGCAGACTGAAAATGTTTTCTCTGATAGGATGACATGTATCAGAAGGATCTGAGATCAGCCTTTAGTCTAGACAAGCTTACCCTCCCTCACAAATTCTCTCTAGGAATGCTTTTCTGGGCAGATACTGCAAATTGATCCCCACATCCTGCCCCACTTGGGTACTGTGGCAGCCACAGAAACACCAGAGGCAGAGGAGGATACCTGAATATCCAGCAGTATTCTGTAAGGTTTCATGCCAGGAGTTGTGAGGAGAGGCTGCCCAAGAGAAAAACCACCTTCCCCCTCTGCCCCAGGTAATTTATATCATGTCCTTTTCACGGTTGTTCGTAATTTCCTTCTCTGCTCTACCCACTGTTTACCGCATTTCTCAGAATCCACGATTAAAACACACAGTTTAAACATCATTTAATCATCCATCTTTAAAGCAGGATTCTGCAATCTTCTCAATTTACTGCCCACGTCATAGCATCAGTTAGGAGCAGTCAAATACAGATTATAAAATGCATTCATCTGGTATTTTTTATAATGGGCTATTGTTTTCACTACCCCTGGGCTCCACAAAAAGAAACAGACTTCTTCAAAAATCAAACCAAACAATGTAGAATCAGAGAATCAGGAATGCACAACATTACAATAACATCAGTTTTTGGAAATTGTATTTAGAAATACTTACTATATGGGTAACTGAATTATCAGTGTTTTCACATCTATAATTCTTTTTAATGGCAAGACATTTTACCCATGTGTTACAGATTGCAATGGAAGCATCAGATACCCAGCCAGCTTTAGCAGAGGATATAAATTAAGGAGTCCCTACAAGAGCTACATTGTGAATATTTCTGTTTTGCTGCACAGCAGAATATAATACAAGTCTGTTTATGACTGCCTCATAATCAGAATAATATACAACACAACAGTTTTCCAGTGGTAAAGCCATAAACTTATCTAGTCCCTGTATGTAAACTTGAGATACACCAAACACCTGTATACACACTACATTTAACACACAAAATGGGTTTCATTTTAATATTCTATGCATATATTTATAAATATTATAAATGATAGTAATTTACACTTTACTGGTTTATATACAGTATATCATTCTGCAACACTCTAGCATACTCTTTTTGACTTATCTCTGTTCTGTGAGAATGGAACACCCAAAAAAACCACGTTTGTCTTCTGAAAATATCTACAGCACCATCTCTAAAAGAGTGTCAATCTGAAATGCAATTGAAACGGCAAAAGAAAACTTTATACATTCAGAAAATCTTGGTTTTTCTTTCGCTTCTAGTTCCCCAGCATTTCAGTAAATGAAAATAAATGGAATTCTTTTCCTAAACAAGCATCCTGACAAAATGAAGTGTCATACAATGCATAAGTCAGTTTGCAGACACTTTATGACCTGTCCAATCCCATGAGAAGGGAAACACAGAAATCCTTCAAAGCTGCCCCAGATTAACAGTCTGGTCCCCTGCAACACAACTCAGCTACTTGTCTGTGTCCTGCTCACTGGCCCTACCTCAGAGGCCTTGATTCACCATCTCAGTGTCTTCACTGACTGAAAAGCACAAGTTTTGATTTATTTTGTCAGAATTTGCTTCCCTCCCCAAAGAGGGCTTCCTCCTTCCTGAAACTTCCTTAAACCACAGTTCACAGGTCTGAACCAGGCCATCAAAACTGCACAAAACCAGCACTTCCAGGACAGACTAGGAAGGCAGAAAAACAAACTAGTGCAAGGCCCACTTCAGATGTTCTGAAATTACAATCTTCCAAAATTAAAGCCAAACAAACTTGAAGCAAAATGGAAACAAAATCAAACCCGCCCATGAACTGGTAATCCAGCTATCTTGCCACTTAACTGCATGTTATCTGTTTACTAATAAACAGGTTCTAAAAAAACCTTGAAGATAAATCTTTGTAAGAAACACCACATTTGCAGCAGAATCTAGGTCATTGATCTAGGGTTGTTTAATCTATTCCTTGCAAAAATACTGAGATAGCAGAATTTGAGATTATCCCTTTTTTACTGACCAAGCCTCTAATATATCAAATTCCCTACTGATAAGATAAAGACAGTGCCACTGTGGTCACAGGATTGTTCTGTAATCTCTTGTTTGGTGGCTAACTCTAGGGCTCTTATTTTCCTGACCAGTCCATCTGTTTTATGGTTGGACCTTCAGAGTTTTAAGTGTTTGGATATTAACATTTATAAAGGTTTCATGCACTGACAAGCTCTGTGTCAACACTGCTTTCAAACACATTGAGGCTGCTACTTACACATCTCCTAAAAATTATCCAAGTACTTTGTAGATCAGAATCTTCTGAACCTAAGTATTTCTGCTGAGTAACATCTACCTGCTGAGGGTGCCCTCCAGGCTGGCCCCATTATAATTTTAAAAGATACAGTAATACCAATTCAGATGATTTTAAAAAAAAAAAATTAAGAAAAAGAAATCAGAGACGGCACTGGAATTGCAGTTGTTCTAGCAATTAGCCACAAAACTAATCTGAAAATTTACAGCAGGTTCTAAACAGAATGGCTTAGATGAAAATCGCAGTAAAATATACCTTTTTTTGGCTGCATGATGGAAAGACCAGTGGGTGAACTTTTACATGATGAGGGTGAAGACACTATGCTGTAGTGCACAATGGAAGCAGCCTGCTGTGGCTTTGACTTGGATGAAGGTGGCAATAATGTAGGAGGTGATGGCTTCTGACTTGAATGGTTGCTATAAACTATGAAAGTAAAAGCAGTAAATAAGGCTGCCATAAAAACAAAACACCCCACACAGCTCTGAAGTACTTTCAGCTTTCCAGCAGGTGAAAAAGCTACCCCAGAACGCTCAGTTTCCAAACTCTCCTCAAGACCTCTTGAGAAAGTCACTGCTCCTACTCTGTTAACTGAAATCTAGAATGGTTCTTGAGTAGAAGAGTCAAATATGCTGCTTCCAAAATGTACCTCACTCCTTCTGTCAAATGGAAACCCAAATCTGAAACTTTTCAGACCCATCTGGCTATTCTGCTGAAGTGATTCTGGTGCCAGCAGATAACTCCATATCTGGCTCAACTCACCAGCAGACGTGCAAGGCATTATGATGCACGTTATTGGATTTTAGAAAGTAACTTGGGATATTTCAAACATAAAAAAATTCAAGATTTCAAATTAACCTGCCTCAGGGTTAAAAATGGAAAATAAACTCAAAAATGGAGCAAAAGAGGAAACAACATACAGCAGTTAATTCTAAAATCAAACCCTTAATAGCAAATATCCAATTACCCAGCGTAATAATAGCTAGACATTTTTGAAGCTTTTCAATAAAAACTTTAGTCCCCCAACCTGCACACTGCTGTCCTTGAAGCTGCTGGGAGTTGCATGGTGATGATGTTCTAGGAAACTGTATCTGCTCTGATCCAGGAGGCTGCAAATATCCTACTGATGAACTGTAATAACAAAAAAAGAACATGACTAACAGGCATTTATGCTACACTCATTTAATCACGACTTCTGCATTTGCTGTCTACATGTACTGCAAATCACTGAGCTTTTGTTAATTTTAAATCAGCAATATTCCCACCTACCCTTGAATTCACTCATTCTTCAGAAGACTGAAGTTTCACACCTCTTCCTTAGCAAAAACATATGCCCTGCCTACACTGAGAAGCTGTACTAATTCACCTATTTTGATACACTATTTTTGTGTCCATAGCTCTATATCAGCATATTGACATACAGAAGAATAATAATAAAAAGACGACTTGTTGTCTTGCTCACTTAATCAGAATCAGGTCTCAGTTAAGTGATCCCCACAGCCCCTGCCATGAGGATTTGGGGTGCAGTCCCTCAGCTGGGGGATGGCCTTGGTTCAGCCACCAAAGCACAAAGCTCTGCTCCAGGGTACACTGACCCAGCCCAGAGACGAGGTGGCTTTTCCAAAGAGGGGTGGGAAAAGGAACATGACTCCAGGGGATAGACAACCATTCAGTAGTTTGCAAAATGTAGGAGAAGGATTACTTTAAAAGTTTATTTATGCCAGGCAGTTTTTCAGGGTAATCAGGGAAAAAACAGGTAACAGACATAGTCAGATTCTATTATACCACTAATGCTCAGACAGAACATCAGGTAGGTGGACCATAATAAGAATGGTGCCTATAGAATCCTCTACTAACAGATAAAAAAATCTGAGAAAATAACAATTCCTTCAAATTGTGGAAAAAAGGTAGGTTTAATCCTCTTGGACCTACTATTTTTTACCTATGTTGTCAAAAGTTTGTTCCATCCTTTGTCCCATAGTTCACTTATATAATTTTAATGTAAAGATTTCCTTCCATTAAAGCTGACAAAACCAAGTGAAAACACAGATGCTCTCACACAGCTTCTGATCTGCCTACTGATTCTGGTTTTCAGCAATGACCTGTAGGTTTGACACTTTCAGCTCCTGCAGAACACCATTCTACTTTCCTTGTCCAAGTGCTGCAGCATAACTATTCTGATTAAAGCACGATGCTGGCATTAGTTGCTAGTTTGCTCAGAATTCCTAATATGAGAGGGACATTCTAAATTACACAAAAGATCAAGCAACCAACCTTAATTCAAAAAAAGTCTGGGATTATGCCTACCTGTGACTTCACTGAATCTCAAACATAATAACTAGAGAAAAGGATTAAAAAACCTTCAGATACAAAGAACAAGGATTCAGATTTAAGCAGATGAAACCATGCAGCGATGACACAAATACTGCTGAAGTCTCTGCACTCTCAAAAGGATGAACAAGCTTCATACTGTTGCTGCTTGTTTAAAAGCTTCCAGGTATTTTTAAATGCTGCATATATGTAAGTTCAAAAAACTAGAGAAAGAAAAATTTGTAACAAGCATTAATCCTAATGAATTCTCCTAGGTACTTGCCTATCTGCTCTCAAATAGACTGCTTTGGGGACACAGATGGATATGCAGGGAGGGCTGTACATGCAGACCAATTTGCTACTACCAAGGTAGGTGAAAGAAAAAGAAAAGCAAAAAGGTTATTTATCAAACAAAAGCCACGTTTCTATACTTGTTTCATAGGCAGCTTGGTCCCAGCAGGCCTCATCTACAATACAAAGTAAGCTAAGCTTTTTCCATACAAAGTTCCAAAAAAGAAGTCAGTCTTTTTCTGGGATTCAAATTCTTTTTCCTCTACACATTATTAATGTAATGTCCTTGAAAAAACCAGTGAATATGGATAGTCATCTTAAATATTACTGCAGAAAGACTGAGCTGCTGAGCACACTGGTGTTTCATAGGCAAGAAAAGGAATGCAGAAAATTTAAGAGGTGGAACTGCAGTAAAGTGTTGCTCAGAGTGCTGTGGAGGCAATGTTTTCCAGTCCAACATGAATGTCACAGTTAAAGCAGTAATGGTTGTTTCACTTGATTGCATAAGAGCAAAAATAGATAGAGTGTCTCTAAGTGTGCCTTTAAACTAATAGTTTTAATATCTGCAGTACTAAAAGCAGATCCTGTCAGTTCTTACAAAGCCACTAAGCGCAGTTGCTGAGACATCACCTATCAGTTAAACTCACCTTAGATTATTCTGCTGACCTGATGGAATGACACTGTAGTAGACTGGCATTCCTGTGGAGGGCAGTCCTTGACTGGACTGACTGGGAATTATGACAGGCTGCTGATACGTCTGCTGCGGCACTGCTTGGGAACCTTGAGGCACCGAAACCTGCAGTGGGCAACACATTTCAGATTTTCTCCTGCAGACAATGTTTCTTTCTGCCCTCTCGACCATTACCCAGGTGATAAAAGAATTTTTAAAAAACCCAGAAACTGAAAGATCTCCTGGAGTTCTCTAAATCCAAAAGAATGGCAATAACAGTAGGTAAAATAACAATGCTTTACTAAAAAAATTCTTTAAATCTTCTTCCTCCAAAATGGAAATGCTGGCTCCAAGGCACTCCATGAACTAACAAGATATTTTTTCTACAACAGAAAGTGGGGTGGTGGGGAAGGAAACCTTCCAAGCTTTTCTTCCCCATCCTCTGAACTGGGAAAGGAAACCTTATGAACACTTTTCTTCCCCACCCTCTGAACTGCAACTGACCCAGCATTTGGTTTTCAACAGGACTAGAACTCGTACACTTGTGACAGACTTTCTTCTCACTTCAGTTGTGGGTTTGACACCTGCCTGCAGCTTTCTACCATTTATAAAGCAATGGACTTGAAGAAAACCCCAACACTCAAACACAACTGAAGAGTCATTGAAAAGTTAGGAATACATTACCCACCTGATAAGATGGCACTGAGGGATATGGAACAATCACACCTTGAATTTGATTCCCCATGTTGTTGTGTTGGCCACTGACTAGATTTTGATTCTGAGACTGCTGAACTCCAACTAAACCCTGGTAGTTTTGCTGCTGGTTGGGCAAAATCTGGTAACCTGAAATTATACATTTAAATCTTATTTTGAAATAATGAACATACTTTAAGCACAGTTTGCCTACGCAAAATTACACATGTAGCGTTTGCCAATGGCTTGTTTAATCTGGCAACTTCACAACAGTTGAACTTATCATGCATATAAAAAGAAGCCAACATTAAAATTAATAGATTATTCATTTGGATTCAGCAAGAAATACTATCCATACTGTTTGCAATGCTGCTCTCACATGCGTGCACTGTTCATTGACACTCTGGGTTACATGCATTAACACCTTGATTTGACAGGTGACAGCTGAAAGCACTTGAACAAAGCATGCTAGGCAGGATCAAACCCAATTCATTGTCTGGTATTGTGAACAAGGCCATTCCAGGGACTTGAGTTTGGAAATTTTACATATGCAAAATTCAGCTTGGACCTCAGGTGCCCCAGGGGTCAGAGCATTTTAACTGCAATTCAAAACTAAATCAGACTTCAGGAAAATTTGCATAAGGCATGTGTGCAAATCTTTTCCAAAGGGGCTATTTAAACTGAAATCTGTAATGCTAAAACCAACTGGGGACTGAGAAAAGTCTTCCAAGTTCAAGCCATGTTGGTACATAGTGGAAGATGTTTTATATTCAAAGTTATCTTAGGGATACAAAAAAAGATTTTCATATTCACCCCTCTATAGTGTCTCTAAAACAATTTAATATTGCTTAAACTGGCATCCTATTTTTCAAAAACTGCCTAAAAAACCCCACCCTGCCCCAAAACCCAAACCAAACCACCCCAAGCATGAGTGCCAAACAGGAAATCTGTGCATTTAAAAAGTCCAACCTAAACCCCCCTTTTCCTCTCTTTTCAAAAGCATATAGCAGGGAACTGCTACCATGATCCAAACACATGCAGAACACAAGTTCTTTTTGTCATGTTCTATCATACAGGTGTGCACTACTTACCACGTCAGCAAAACCCCACCACAGTCAGTGTTTCTGAGACAAAGCCAGTTATCCCTCCAGAATAACAAAACTGGGCTTGTCAAGATGCACTGACGGCAAGAAGAGTCTGTGTTTGAGTTGGACACATTCACAGCCCACTGACCTTGACATTCCCCATGCTCCCTACCTTGGCATGGAACTATAATAGAACAAATTTAGCTGCAAAAACTCACTTGGGCTTTCTTTAAACTGTGCTAAAAAAGGCATGGTCTATTCTGAAAGTAATTCAGTTAACATAAAACACCTTTTTGTGAGCAGCACCCACCGATGTTCATTGATTTCATCCACGCAGGGTACAATGAACATTGTGCACTAACAGCCTCAGCAGGCTCTCTATGGAAATTGCAACAATGAACACTAAAAGAAGACTGTTAATATAATCAAATATTGCTTCAGAAAATTAAAGGGAAGAAGGTTCAGTTTGTTAAAAGCAAGACAGCTATTCATTAGAAACACAAAACACTATAAATATTTTCAGAGGACTAGACAAAACTTCAGAACAATACATGTTTGAAGTAGGATTAGTACTTAGAATTTTTAATAACTTAAGTTTGAACTGTGCACAAAATCCCCTTTACATCTGTAATAAACAAAATGCTTCAACATACTTTGTTACAAATGATCTACGGCCCCTAAAGAGCAGCAGAATGGGAAGTTGTGGTGTGTGACAGACGCAATCAGCACACCTGCAGTCTGAACCCCTCATGTCCCAGAAATTGCAATGGACCTGGGAGTAGTTTTGCAGCCTTTTCTGGCACTTGCAGAGACAGACACAATCAATTCTGCAAGCAGAGGGAACTGGAACAATACAAATTGGCTGCCATGAAGGTTCCCCAGAGTGTTCCAAAGAACGCTCTATTTTTAGCTGCACAGTTTCACCTCTGCATAGAGTGGGCTGACAGAAATGCAGCACTCAGCACAAAACCCACACCTGCCATAGCAGATTGTCCCATTACACAGAAATACTCTGAAACTGGAGGTAAAAAAAGGAGCAAGTTTCTTAATATTTACATAATTCAAAAGAAATCACAGTTAATATAAGAAAAGTTAACTTACAGAATATAGAAATACATATTCTGAATAATGCATTAAGAGTGAGAAACAGTTTTATTCAAGAACAGAAAAGCAAGTACAACCACTTGGTTAATGAGCTGGGAGTTGATGAGCTTGGTTATAACTATGACAACTACAGCTACTGTTAGAGCTGGAGTACTTTTATCCCTGGCTGTTGTGAAGCAGAAGCCAGTTGAACTTCAGCTGATGTTCCTACAGGAATTGTAGCTCAGGTAAGATTTTTAAACAACCTGTAGTTAGGTCTCATGGTAACTGGGCTCACATTATCGTGGCAATCAGGAATGCCTTTTTCTTAAGGAGAGTTTTCTTCTCCCAGCATCTTTCGGGAAACGAAAGCATTTTTATTAAAAAGTGAACCCCCCAAATATTTCACCTGAAACCCCTTTAAAAAGGAAGCCAGGAAGCAGCTGAAAAAGAGACCGGTTCACTGTGAGAAATGTAAACCTCTCAGACAGTGTTACGGCCCCGAATCCAACAGCTCATCAGTAAAGTCAGGCCACTCCACAACATTAGACCAGAAGTGGCTCCAGTTGCCATGCTCTCAGAAGCTGTCATCTTTTATCTGAATTTGTGTTTGCAAAGTTATTTCATAGTTAGTAACCATTTTATGAGATGAATAAACCCCACAGCTTTTATGTAATGCAAGATATGTAACTCATTTTTGCCCAGGCACTTCGCTGTACAAGTCTAGTGATGTAATGCCTTTGGCTCAAAACCACACATTGCTAATAAGCATCAACCACTTCAGGTGTAGCTTTGTGTCAAATTATTACAAATATCAGTGGTTTAAAATAAATTAGAGAGAATTTTCAAGTACACCATCTTATGAGGTGTTTCCAGAGCACATAACATGACATGGAACCATCCATCTCTAAAATGCTGATTCAAATTTGCCTATAAAGCATTAAATGAGAACCAGCAATGGCTGGAGAGCAGTTTGTTGAGTTTCAGTTAAACACTAATTTTGCAGTTTCTGGTAAGATCCTTCTCTCTCCCATTAGTGCTGGTAAATGCCAAGTAACCAAACAGTGAATATAATTATTGGCTGGACTATCCCCAGACTACCTAAACATGATCCCTTGATGTCAGAGGGTAGGTACAAAGCACATGATCAAAGCTGTAAAGCAGCTGTCTGCAGAGCTTGCTTGTTTTATTTCTTCCAGGACAGAGAGGGAGTTTATCTGCTAACACTTTTCATGCACAGGCATTGAAATTCAGTTAAAATATAAAGAGCTAAAAACATACAAGAAAGGAACTTACCTAAGAGCAACCAGTTCATCCCTTTGCATCTTATCACCCCATGCTTTCCAATTCAGACTGCTTTGTTTAGGTACAAATAAATATACACTGAGCTCTGAGTTGGGGAGTTTGTGTGCTACTCACACAGGGCTGTCCCCACAGCGGGAAGTAATCCCTGTTGAGCCTCAGACTTTTTGCTATTATGCAGTCTAGGTATTAAAAATTCTGAGGGAGGAAAGCAGGTTGTGTAATACAGTTGGGTAACACATCTCTAACACCAGTGGATAACAGAAGTTGTAAAACCAAGTAATTTGTTTTCCTTTGAAAAAAAAATTTTGTGAACTGAACCCTGAATAACTCCATCAAGTGTTGCTACTATTGGAGCACTTCCTAGAAGAAGTGCAGAAAAGGAGCCATCCCTCTTACATGCTACTTCATAGGACATAAATCCAGTTAATATTTGTAAAAGCTGATCTTTCATCCTGTTTCTGTAGAGCAACATATAGTTGGGGGCAGAGGGAGGAATTAAAAAAACCTTCCTGAAGGAAACTCAGAAGGATGTTAAGTATTCAACTAAGAGCTGGTATGAAAGTCTGGTCTTTAAGGATCTCTGCCTCCAAACGCCACTAGTTCTGAAAGTTTTGACCATGAGTCAAGATGTTACTGAGAAGTAAATGTTTCAGGAATACTAATCTTATTGAAGAAGCCATAACAATATTTAGAAGTACAGATTGACAGAATAACGGGAGCTAAAATTTGTAATGAAAAAAGACAACAAGAAAGGAAGGAGATGGAAATGAAGGTTGCTAACATTCACAGAAGGGTAACTTAGACAGTTGAAAAGTCTTTACTAAAAATAGGTAACCACAGAAGTCTCATTATCTATTCCATCCAATACCCTGATACCTTTAATCACAGGACAGAAAGAGTAAAATAGTATCACCAGTATCTTCTGCACAGCATTCTTTTCGTGCCATAGCATCTAAGATTAGTATCTTTAGCTCAGAACTTTCAGTTCAGGTACATCTCTGCAATGCTACATCACTTAAAGGTACTAATTCATTTTACTTCCCAAGTTACTCAAATTATTAGTTACTAAGTTACAATTTTTTAGAATTATTAACTTTTAAATTTAAAAAATCCTATAATTGAAGTTACAGCATGAGCCACTCAAAGGAATGGCTTGAATCCCAAGTTTCAGGCACAAGTGACTCCAATTTTTCCACCTTAGTTTAGTTACACTTCGTATTCTACATTTGATCCTCTACTTTATTTGAAATTTTACAGCAAAATAAGTTTAAAGTGAAAAACCAGGAGAAAAACCACACCAAGTGTGCTAATGAAATGCTGAAAGAGTTGAACAAACCTGTCTGCTGGCCAGGCTGTGGCAGGGCCTGGTTCTGCTGGGTGCTGTAATGGACAGAAACAGGGCGGTACTGCTGGCTGGAGTGCGGGTACTGGTTGGGGGTACAGTAACAAGGTGGCATCTGAAAAGAACAATTAGAGCTTCACTACCTTCCTGCAGCTTTAGAGAACAAAGACATCTAAACGCAAAACCCATAAAACAAAGACACAAAACTTATTAAAAGCTGAAATGGATGTTCAATAGTTCAGCGATTCAAAAATCCCTTATACTATGTACGTTCCCTCTTTAACAGCCAATTTCTCTACTTGTAGAAGCAACCATCTCCAATTTTCCACTAGAGGCATCTTAGAGACAAAAAAACTATGCAGAACATGAGTTTACCAGCTGCAAATAAACAGGCAAACCTGTGTGACTGTTGCTCCTCACGTAAACTGAAGTCATTCATTACAAAACACATAGCCCAGAAAAGACCCCAGCCCCTGACCAAAAGCACAGAGCTGCAATTCTGCAGGGAGCCCCAAGAGCAGAAGGAGGGTCAGTTTTCCCCTGCAGCTTTCGGAGGCTGCAAGGAGCGCGGTACCTGTGGCACAGGCTGCTGCACGTATCCCTGCTGCTGGAGCACGGGCTGGCTGACGGCGTGCCCGGGGGCCGTGTAGGCCGGGCCGGGCGCTGCGGAGGGCGCGGCAGGGGGGGCTGCGCTGAGGATGTAGCCAGGCTGCTGCGGGGGCTGCAGCACCACGCTGGACTGGAACAGGGCCGGGGGAGGCTCCGCCGCGTCGCCCGGGGGCTGCCGGCCGAGGCTCAGGTGGCTGAACTGGGAGCCCAGGTTGTCTTGCTGCAGTCGTGGGAAAAACAGGAGAACTTACATTTGCAATGCACATCCAAGGAAAAAAAGAATAAAAAAGCCAAATGCCTCAGTAAGTTTCAGACAGCATGTCTCACAGTACTGTGCATTAGCAACAGCAGCCAAAGGACAACAACAAAGAAGATGGAACAATAGCAAATTATCTTCAGGGCTGACAGCAAGAGAGAACAGCCATGTTCAGACTTCACTCCTTTCATTGAAAATATTTTGCCTTTTGGATTACATCTGCCGTTATCGACTTATTGTGAGAATTCATTTGTCAAAAAGAAAGTTCAGAATTTGTGTCACTAAGATTTTTGGACTGGACTCCAAGGCCTGAGTGAAAACATCTAACCCCAGTCAAAATATCAGGATGAATTAGTATTGCTGAAGTAATTTTTGGGTTTAAGAGCTTAACATAACGAGGCTCTAATCCTGAGTTACAAGGTGCATTCCTCTAATTTCGTATTTCCTACATGCAAAGATTAATTATCTTTTCATCTGAAATCAAGTAACAAAGAAATGTATTCCAGTGGTTACCTTCTATCTGTATTTTATTAACATCTGAAAGGATGCCACTGATAGCACTGAGCGCTGCAGGAGTCCTGTGGAATCTGAAACTTCTGTTACTATAACCCCTAGCTCCTTTCTTTACAAACAATTGAGCATCAAATCAGCAACATCTTGGAAATTAGAAGTGATCACTAAGTAGTATTGCATTTTTTTCCTGTGAAACAGGAAGATTTGGTTCATACTTTTAAAGTGGACTCTACAAATATGCAGGAATGTTAAAATTATTTCAAGACCACTTGATTTTCTTAGATCATCCTGAAGACAGGAATTAATCAAGAAAAAGTAAGTGCAAGCTCTATCTTTTACTGATTAGCTACATTCACATTTTATGATTTATTTTTTTAGTTTCCAGGCTAAAGATATTATTAATTACTGCCGGAAATATGAATTTGTACCTAAAACTTAATTTAGAATACCTTTAGTATGTATTTAGTACATCTTTAAAAGCCTTATTTTCATTAGATAACAATCTGACTTTGATATTTCATTCCTTAATGGTGCCTATTAAATGCAACTATAATGCTTTTCTACATTGGATTTTACATTCTGCTTTTCTGAATCCTGAGTTTAGAGAGGAGATATTGCATATGAGTTTATCTGAGCTCTAAATATGCCTGAAGGATAAACCCAAGCCATATCACCTTGATTTCTATCACACTAGCAGTGTGAGTAAATGCTGACCTGGTCAGTTTGTCCTGCAGTGACATGTATGCTACAAGCATCATTAAATCCTGGAACATGGCACTCCCAATATATGGAGAAAGGCCACTCTCCTGGTACCAATACTGAGGTGTTACACTTGCTTTACAATCCAAGACCATCACTTTTCACTACATTACTTGAGTTACCATCAGCAGGAATAAATTTTTGAAACTGCCCGAGCACTGAGTATTTGAACCCATTTCCTGAATGTGAAATGGTTTGAAATTACTACAAACCTGGAAGGAGTTTCCTTCTCTGCTTTAGCACATATTCAAACTCTAAATTAACTTCAGAAGCAACATTGCTAATAACAGAACACCTTCCATCAAGTGCAATTCCTTTGGAATTGTATTCTAAAGTACTGCTCACAGTTACTGTAAAGTTTTAATTATATGCAGGCTATTGAATTCAGCTTAAAAGTGTACTTATTATAACACAATCCTCATTAATGTTGAAAATTCACTATTGTACAACACTGTGGTGAGTTAACCTTGGCTGGCTCCTAAGTGCCCACCAAGCCACTCCATCCCTCCTCTCATCCTTAGCAATGCAGGGGAAAAAATATGATGAAAGGCTTATGGGTCAAGAAAAGGACAGAAAGATCATTCACCAACTACCATCACAGGCAAAACAGATGCAACTTGGGGAAGATTAAATTTATCTATGCCAAATAATAACAGAGTAGGATAGTGAGAACTAAAAAAATTAAAACCAGCTTTCCTCAACCCCACTGCTTCTTCCCAGACTCAACTTCACTCCCAAATCTTCTACCTCCTCCAAGGATCACAAGGGATGGAGAATGGGGCTTGTGACTGGTTCCCAGTCACGTCTCTACTGCTTCTTCCTCCTCACACACTTCTGCTCCAGCGTGGGGTCCCACCCACAGGATATTGCCTTCACAAACCTCTTCAGTGTGGGCTCTTCCCACAGGTTGCAGACCCTCAGGAACAGACTGCTCTAGCATGGGTCCTACTAGAAAACCTGCTCCTGCATGGGCTCCTCTCCACGGGCTCCAGCTCCTGCCAGGAGCTCACTCCGGAAGGCTGCAGCTTCCTTCAGAGCACCTGTGCCTGCTCTGCTGTGGGACACTCCAAGGGCAGCAGGGTGGAGATCTACTCCATGGTCATCCATGGGGTTCAAAGGCAGAACCTGCTTCCCAAGAGTCTCCTCCCCAGGCTGCAGGCTCTGCTCCAGCACCTGGAGCACCTCCCTCCTTTCCTCCCTCCAGCCTCAGTATCTGCAGAGTTGTTTCTCCCTCCTCTCCCTCACACCCTTTTCCAAGCACACTCAGAGGTGCCACCAGTGTGAGTGACTGACTCAGCTTGGGCTCGGTCAGCCCTGGCGCTGCCTGCAGTTGGCTCTGTCCAGTGTGGGGGCAGCTCCGGTCTCTGCTCACAGGAGCAATCCCTGCTGCTCCCTGCTCCCAAACCTTGCCACATAACACAAACATGCACTCAGCAGAGTATCAGAGCAGACTAGGGAGTTGGGAAACTTTAATTTTTGACCTGGACTCTAGTTCAGATTCTGCCGTGGATAACAACTCTCCTTTACTAAGTTTCAGTTTCACTTTGTGTGGCTTTTCTTCTTCTTTTTTCTGGTTTTTGATAGACTAAGAGATTTCATTTCCAGCTTCTACTTACTAAACAATGGATACTAAAGAACTGGGAGTGTTAAAAGTTCTATCAAAGAGGCTACAAAAAGGTAACCTCAAAAAAATCAGTGCAGCTGATCCCTCAGAATGTATTAAGGTTCAGCAGAAGAAAGAGGAGACAGGGAAACAATAAGATACAATGGGAAGAGGTTAATCCAGAGACATAAAAAGGTACTGACTGGCTAACAAAACAGCACTGAAAAACTTCCTTTACAAAGGGAACTAATGTATCTCCAAATATAGATATATATCGATATAGCCTTAATTGCACATATTTGTGCTGAACTTGGAATGCTCCCATCTCAGGCACTTGGGTGATGTGTCGCTGTGATTGAGCAGCCAGTCACTACCCTGGTATCACACAGCACTCTAACAGCCAAGCAAAGGTCAGCAGGCACCACAGATGAACCTGCGCAGGGAGCAGAGAAGAGAAGGTGTAATACCACAGAGTATTGCTGTGCAGAGGAGGCTGGCAGGAGCGGGGGTGGGTACGACACTGCGGAGTACTGGACAGGCTGGGAGGAAGGCTGCAGAGCCCGCAGAGGCTGCAGAAATAACAGGGTTATGAACAAGGTTAACACCAGAGGAAGAGAAGTGAAAACAAGTCTTTTGTAACAGAAAAAAGCAACTGCTCCAGAAGAGCAGCTCACTTCACTCTCAGAAACAGAATGGATACTTCTTTTTTCTTAAGCTTAAGACTGCATGGAATGAAAACAGCAGTAACGTCGAATATCTCAGTCTCCCAAAAGACATCCATGTGCTTTTTTTGTTACACACTATATTAGCTTTGTCAGCAAATTGCTTCTATTTAACATTTACTGTTTCCTTTGGAGAGACAAAAAACTCCAGATGCATTTTAAACACAAGCTCTTTCAAGGCATCTAAAGGCAAAATGAATTTACTACTAACCATAGATCTAAACATGCTCCTTTCATTTATTCAACAGCACTAAAATATTTTCTCTAGATAGTTATCATTGCTCATAATATTTCAGGCAGGTTCAATTCCAGCATCCATTGAGAAGGCAATCAGAGCATTAGTAAAGAATTTGTGAAGAAAATGACAAATATTACACACACACTTCTCTGAAACAGAAAGAGTACAAATGAGACCTTTTTCAAAACAGACCAGCTCTACTGTGGCATACCCAGGTATCTGAACAGATGTAAACAAGGAAAACAAACAAAGGGAAAGGTTTAGATGAAGTTCTATAAATAGTTTTTGATAAAATATAAGTACCATCTGAAAATACCACAGGAGACTAGGTACAGCCAGTACCTTGGTGCCTGAAACGGCTGCTGTGGAGAGGGAGAACCCTCCCTTCTGCCCCTACATTTTGCTTTTCTTCTCCTTCTAGGGCTGGGGCAGCCTATAATCTGGCCTACTTTACTAAACCCTTGTACAAGACAAGGATAAAACACATCCTGTGCTTGTGTGTGTGGTTTTGTGGGCAGAATACACCGAAGTGCTGCTAACAAGATGTTCATGCTCTACCAGTCCTGAGCTGCTCCTTCTGTGCCATGACTCCTGCTTGTGCTATACACCCAGGAATTCATCTGGCTCAGAAATAACCCTAAAACAAGAAACCCAAAGTTCCAGTCGGATTAACTCTCTTCCCAGCTCCTGACTATATTGCTGTTAATGCCAGGGTAACTCCACAGTGCAATTAGGGACGAGGGCAGAACCTCTTGTTCTTGATAACGGAACGTGTTCATACTAAAATTCCCCAGTATTCTTAATGACAGGCTGCCTGCCGTGCTCACGTATGAGCAGAGCTGAGAGTTCTGATGTTTCTGGGAGGGAAAAAGCCCAATTACTCTTATTTGTGTGACTGCTCCTCACATCCCCTGCAGGAGAACAACCCCCCTGCCCTGTTCTCAGAGCTGAGGGACAGCCCCAGCATCCCTGAGCACGTGTTTGACAAGTGCACCTGTGAGAGGATGGGGTTTGCTCCGGGCTGGTGCTGGGCTGGGCTGGGCAGGGCTGGCTGAGGTGGAGCTCCAGGCACTTGGGTCCGAACAGGCTGCTGAGACATGGGAGGATTGTACACAACTGGAGTGCCATCGGGGTTGAGGAATGGCTGACCTGGGCAGGCAAAGAGAACAAACACAACCAGTTGCACCAACTGAGCTTGGAGAAAACAGATAAATGTATTTACAGCAGGCAAAATGAATAAAAGAATGAAATGGAAAAATAAGTGAAGTCATACTGTTTTATATGACAGATTCATGCCAAATGCCCACAACTGTGTTTATAACAGCAATGACTACATGCAGCTAAAACCCAAAGCATTTAAGCTAAACAATGATACCCCAGTCTTTACTTAGTGAACACAGATATATATTTCCTACATCCTACACTTCTTGAAACTTGATTTTTAATCAAGTGGATTGAAAATGACAGGAGTAATAAAGGAAAACCCTACCAAAAATACTGTTTTAAGGATCTTTTAAAAATTAATATCTTTTAATCAATTTGAACACCAGTCAGAACACAGGAGAGCTTAAAGGCAAATATTTTTTGAAAAGTATGTAAAGCAATAGCTGCCCAGGTATTCCCATGACTGCTAATGAGATTACTGACAAAGGTTCCTCTTTGCCTATTCTTAGATTAATTGGCTTTTAGCTTTCAAAATAAGTAACATAGTATTATTCTCCTATTTAATAATTTGCAACCTCAATATTACAGCAATGGGCCAATGAAAAAAAAAAAAGAAAAATAAACTCCATAAAAGTAAATAATAAAAAACTCAGTGATTACTTTTTGTGCCAACTTTTTGGGTTGGAAAAATCAAAAGAAATCAAAGGAACAACAGCCTGCCTGGCAAGGACCTGTGCCTACCTGCTTAGTGACACTTGTTCTGCATTGGCTTATTCTGATGCTGAAAGGGCCAAATGCCGATCTTTTCTCCTCTGATTAAAAGACACTCTTGTCCTTTCCAGAAAGGTATAAACTGAGCCTAAAGCCTTTGCACCCTATCAAAGCAGACTAATGCTCCTCCAGACTTGTTGGTCCCATCATACTTAAATGCAACTGGCCAACATAAAGAGTGTAACAGCAACTGAAGAAAGGACCAAGGAATTCATAGCAGACACAGAGGGAGCAGGAACAGAATTGCAAAAATAAGCTACAGCAGCTGGACTGCAGCTCATCAGGTGATACTCAATTGGGCTTAACAGATTTCTCTTTAACACTCAAGAATTGGGAACGTTCACAGAAATGGAGGGTCAGATTTTCTTATTTCTTTCTACCACTTCCTGCTATGCACCAGAGCTTCACTTGGAGTGGCTGAGTAAGAACTGTCTTTTCCTAATTAGCATCTTCAGCCAGTGAGAAGAATGGCTCTGCTGCCCCAAGGGCACAGAATCCTCTGTCAGAAACACTGAGCAACCAATCTCTGCTTTTGGAACTCTGTCTGTCACTGGAACAATAAAGCCAGAGGAACAATTACAGAGCACGATGATTTGAGTACATCGGAAATCAAACTTTATCTGCACCTAAATGTTCCTTGCTCTGAAAGTGTTCTTTGTCTTCTATTAGAAGCTCATTAGACATTAACATAATTATAAAAGACTATTAATGAACTTAGCTCTAAGATGACAGATACATTCTCCTCCAAATCCAATGGCTATGAAAATTAAGGTCCTACAGCAACTCATTTATAGTCTAATGCTTAGCAATTGATTCATATTAAGGAAAAAGAGAAATTTATCCATTTCAGTTTAAAGTCTTCTAGTTAAAGAAATTATTTACTACATAATCATTTTAACAACCCCAGTAAGAAACATTTCGCTTAAAACAACATCGTGCAGTTACATTCACACATAATCAAGTCCATCTACAGAACGATGGTAAATATATCCTGAAGTATTTTATT
The DNA here is from genome assembly GCA_036630365.1 of Acanthiza pusilla. NCBI lineage: Eukaryota > Metazoa > Chordata > Aves > Passeriformes > Acanthizidae > Acanthiza > Acanthiza pusilla. The sequence goes on from JAXCHO010000039.1 coordinate 6,571,904, forward strand.
TTCTAAAACAAAAACAAATAATTATACTAAAATTAAAATATGTGATTTCCCAAAGTTATGTTTTACATGAAAGGTGAATTTAAAATTTCAGGATTTCTTAATTTCTACAATGAAGTAAAACTTTGCCCAGAGTATGCTAACTCATTATTTAATCCAGACAAGTTGTTACACATCTTCTTGCATGTACACTATCAAGTATCAATTTCCTACTACTTACTAAAAATATCAGTATTGGCCAATTACACCAACACTGATTTAATCCTGTTTTAAAGTGACAAAGAGAAGTTTAGAAATAGCATTTCATCTTGTGCTTCTTTCTTTCACTTGTATTAACTCAGCCTTGAGCATAAAGACAAGAATATGTTGCATAAAAAAAAAGAAGGATGATAAATTCTTTCAAGTCAATATAAATCCTTTCTCAGGCTCTCTCCCCTCACTGAAACTGTTTTATAGTAACACTGGAAGAGACTTTTTCCTCTCCTGAAAAAAGCCACAACTATTAATTTAAGTTATTCTGTGTTCTGCATAATAAAAAGTATGATTTTCATATTTTGTGCAGGTCCCTCATTAAAATTTTACATGTAAGTTAAAACTCTCCTAGAGAAAATCATGTGAGTTTACTCATTCCTTTGATCCTCCAGTCATGCTTCCTTGTTAAATTAAGTGCATTGAACAAACACAACCACAGGAAAAAAAAAAAAAAAAGAGAAAAATAAAGGACAAAGGACAATACTGACATGAAGTCTTATGCAAACACTCGTGCATTTTTTTCCAAGTTCCCCAGTGCAACAGAGACACCCCCAGACGTGTACCAACCTGTTTGAGGGTTGACCAGCACACTGCCAGGCGGGATGCCCGCCGCTTCCAAGGGAAGCAGAAAGAAGCTACTGCTAGCAGCAGGTGCCACTTGCCCGCTCATGCCACCATCAAAGGAAAGAGAGCTACTAGAGCTGACAGTTGGATACACGGCAGGCGTGCCAGGGGAGGGCTGGCTTAGAGCTGGCACGGGAAGAGGCTGCTGGCTGTGAGAGAGAGAACCCGTGGAGGACCCTACACTACTAGAAGACTCTGAACCTAGGAAAGGAGTAACGAGAAAGCGGTTTTACCTGGAGACAATAACATCATGCTCACTTTAAAACACACACTTTAAGTGCTTACCCTGAAAACTCAGCATTAAGCACATTATTCAACAGCAGCCTTTTCAATGGACGCCCCCTTCATCTCCCCTGGAATACCATTACTTGGTCCCTTCTGTGAACTAAGGGTCAATTCAACACTGCTTTGCACTGCCAAGTGAGGCTTTCATATCTAGCTCTGCGTTTCTGGTCAGAAAATGTGTATTGGCACCTCCAGAATTCATGGAAGTGATTGGTCAGTACTCCAAAATGCTGGATGAACACCCAGCCCCAGCTCCTGCTCGTGGGCAGGGGGGGGCAGTGCAGGGAATGCAGCTCAGGGCCCAGTGCTCCACCAGCTAAAGCCTCATGCTCTGCACACACAGCCTGCACGCAAGCAAGGACCACTTTCTTTCCTCTACTAGGGGTCAGAGATCTCCTCTGACTCACCTGTTGGACAATCTGCACTACACTAAAACCCACAATACTATTTTTTTCCTCCTCTGACAATTTTCAGGCTGAAATCAAGAATATAGCTAGAAAAAATGAGGGTAATGTGGTAGCTTTAGGCTGGCTATATGCAACAATTCAAATTTCAAAGGAGTATGAAATAGCCAATTTAAAGCAATAATAATCTTACAGATATGAATTACTATAAACATTGCAAGGCAGTGGAGAACCAGACCCTGAGCTTCCTGAAAGCCAAGGCATGCAGCTAAAGGAAATATTCCAAAAGTCCAGTATGGTGAGGTCTGTGGAACTGCTGTTCCCAGGTCACTCTACACCTAGAGCTTTAGGTATACAGTTTAGCAAACACTTAATAAGAAATATATGATACTTGCAGTACTCAGAAACAGAATATCATTGTTTAAATTTAAAAACTCCTCATTAGCAGCCTCTATACAATCTAGAAGGAAAAGCAAGGCTCAAAAGGCACTCTGATGAAATCTATCTACTGTTTGAAGTTACTTTGCAGTCCCCCATAAAAGTTCCTAACTGTAGCCCTTCTGCTTGTGCTTACAAAGAGAGCATGGCTTGAAGCATTGGCCTATTTTATTGCTGAATGAAGTGAAATCAAAGCTATTAATTGTAAACTGGGTGAGACAGCACATCCCAGCTCTGTTAAACCATCAGCACCTGAGCAGAGTTACTTCAATTCATTCCCAAGTGTATTCAATTCTAGAGGAGTGAGGCTGAAGCCATTGTAACCAGAGCCAATGACATCCCTGAACAAAATGAACAAACCCAATTTCAGCATGTGCCAAATCACCACAACCTGCTAGGGCATGAAGCAACAGCCATCAAGGTGGGTATTCTGAACCTGGAATGCTAACTCTCAGAATGCCAAAATAAAGTTTCCAGCAAAAATTTTAAGAATCAATTTATGTTATTGAAATTTAGATTTCTAAGAATGTATTTTATTGTCAGGTTGCAGTTTCTTTCAAGCTGTGCCAAACAGCATCACTACACTGCTAAATGGAGTAACTCTGTATGATGGCACAATTTCATAGCACATGCAGAAGTACCTTGAAATGATTTTAGTTTTTTTACATAAGTATACAATGGACAAACAGAATTTGTTACTGTTTTACTGCATTAAGATATAGCAGTGTGGCCATATACCTAAAAGGTAGTGATGGTTTAAGGAAAAGCAAAAAATTTAAATAGATCCTCATTAGAAACCAGTTTTATAAATAAGATCAAAGCCAATATTAATAAGGCAAGCAATTATATTCTGCTTTTTCACAGTTCTACTTCAAATTCTGAAGCAGCCCACCAGTAACCCACCCATGTATTACATGCCTCAAAATGCTCCACAGAATAGCAAATGGATCAAATTATGTTGGCATTTGAAATACAAATATTTACTACATTTCATTTTTGACCCACGGAAGATTCATTCCGTATTTTCTGAGATTTTATTTTCACATTAATTACAAGTTAACACACATTTGAAACTCACACTCTTACGAGATTTTTTTTCCCCAACATTTCTGAATCTTAAACAGTACACTTTGTTCCACTGACCTCATTTCTTAGCAATCTAAAAATTAAGTAAGCATTTTAGCCATACTAATTTTAACAAAAGAAAGAGAATAAAATAAAAATAACTACCAATTCATAGGCTTTAATGCTGTTTTATCTGAACTAGGATCATAGCAGCACAGTTTCCTAAGATAGTGCAATGCAGCTTTGCCCCACTAGAAATGGAGACCTGAACTCCAAGTATTTTAGTCAAAAATATTTCTCCTAAAAAATGTTTTCAAACCCTTTGTATGACATGAAATGCATTGAACTTCAAGCCATCTACGACCCACTTGCAAATTCTACTCCCAAAGGCAGAAGCCTTCACCTCATTTGTTACATTTGGCTCTAGGGCAGTGTCTGCAGGTGTCCCACGTGTGCAGCCCCTGCATCCCGAGGGAGCAGGATGCACCGAGCCTCCCACCCCACCAGCTGCCATGCACATCAGCTCAGCCCCCAGCCTGCTGTACCTGCTTTCGACAGCCTGCCCGTGCTCTTGCTGCTGCCAGAGCTGTCCCCGCGGCTCAGCACCGAGATGCCGCTGAAGCTGCTGGCCTTGGTCACCGCCGGCTTCAGGTTGCGCAGGGAGCTGTCCGAGTCGGTGCTGCTCCAGGGCCGCGGCTCGCAGTACTTCAGCTCCGTCTCTGTGCTGCTCTGGTGGCTGTTGGCTGATCTCCCCGATGTCTCCTTATTGATTCTGTAAGTTACAGACTGAACTTTTAGCAAAAGCATCACTTGCAAAATAAGGGAAAAGAAAAAAAAAAGAAAACAAAAAACAAGAACAGAAAGGTAAATGCATGCAGAACACTTTGGAATTTATTTAAAAGAAAGCATCAAATACCTAAGTATCTGTCGTCTTTGTTGGGTACTGTTATTTTCTTCCTCCTGGATTCTGTTGACATTTTAATAAGACAGCTTAATATTTATTAAGAAAACAGGAAGACAAAACAGAATTAAACGGCAAATTTTCTTACCTTTTATCAGTGAAATAATTCTCTTGGGAACACAGGGACTGAGGGGCAAAGAAGTGCAGAAATTAATATGAATGGCATCTAGAACCCCTATTAAAAACATACAGCAATTAGGAGTCTTCTGCATTATACACAAACTTTTACAGCACCCTCTTTATATTAAGCTGCCTGAGAAACTTTACCTCTTTGTGAATAATTTCCATGAGAAAACAAGACAATATAAAAAGGTCCATGTGCAGGAAATCAAAATCAGCATCACAACAGACACAATGCTGGTCATCTGGTTTTTATCAGAATTTTTCTGATGTTACAATTCTTCCCTTGGGCCTTTGCTGCCTTCTGTCACTTGCAGCTGGTGTGTGCTCACAGGGCTGTCACAGCACCTGAGCTGCCTTGTCTTCTGCTGGGAAGGTGGAGGAGGAGAGGACACTGCTGCTGCAAGAACTGCTCACTGCTTTGGGTACCAGTCTGGGTATGCTACAGAGCACACAGAACATAACCAAAAAGGCTATTCCTGACTCCAATCATGTTGCCCTTGACTGTGTCTGCTAACATCTGGCACAAAGCTTCTGAGGGTGTAATACATGGTAAATTAAGATGCAAAAAGAAAATGTAATTTTATATCTAAAATCCCATTCTTTTTGTTTGTAACTAAGGTGAACAAAAAAAAATTGGTTTCTGATTTTGGATGTACAAGAGCTACAGATAAATGTCAGAAAAAAGTGAATTATTAAAAATAACACATCTTTTTAAAGACATATTTGTTCTGTTTTACTAAATATAATCACTATTTGCAACTGAATTGTAGCCTACAATGCTGTCCTGCAGGGTATCTCCAGTCTGGAGACTGGACTGCAAGATTCCTGACTGGAATTTCACATTTGTGACCTCAAATCATTTTACTGTGACCACTCATAAGAGGTGCTTGGTATAAGTGAGAAAAGAGTTTTCTGGTTTTTTAAATGGCTTCATTTTTTGCTTCTTGTAATTATTGCTCTGAGCAACAACTGAAATGACTGCAGTACCAAAACTCTGTGCCTTAATTGCAGCGAAGGGCAAACCAATGCAAAGGGGGGAAATGCATTGCACTAGATAATGCTAGAGAACACTACTGAATAATTCTTGGGTGGTTTGAGTTTCATACAGCAGCAATTAGAGAAACAAGACTGTTTCTCAGGAACTGCAGTTTCATTTAAAACTCACTCAGGCCACACTCTCTTATCTGCTCAGTGTCAGCCAGAAACAGAAAGTTTCCTGGAAAGAAGTTTCCTGGAAAGCCACCTGTGCATGTATGGGTGTGAAGGGTTCATAGAAAAGAGCAAAAGGTTGGTTTTGATACATACATCTTGTGCAAATATCCTTTCTCTAGCTCTCTGATATTCTTCTTCACGTTCTTCTATGGATTTACTTCTTCTGTCATCTTTTAATCGTATTCTCATCTAAATTAAGTGGTACAGTGTCAATTTACACAGGAAAACAGCAAGAATGCAAGTCAAATACAGCAAGTGGAAGGAATAAGCTGTGTGTGCTTTACCTGGTTGTCATCTTTGTCTAAACTAGAGTTATCTCTCTTAAGGATGTACCGCTTCTGGAAGTCATCACTCTTCTCGTCCTTTATATGCTCACAAAACTTTTGGTCAGGTCTGAGAAAAGTTGTTACAAAGAAAACATTTATGGTTTTGTAAACATGTACTGTACACACAGTAGAACAAACTGAAATATACTCGAGATTAATTTTAAATACACTTAATATTCTAACTGAAATAATAGATTTTGGCTGTCCAGGCAAGGGAAAAGATGAGGTGCACCCCTGACAAGTCCTGTCCTGAGGCATAACAAACCTGCTTTTAAAAATCTCTTCCTCCTTCAAAGCTTTTACTGCAACTTCCAGTTAAGGTGGGAAGCAAACCACATGCCCTTGGGGAATCAGAAGTGCTTTGGAGTCCCGACTGGTGCCATGCAATGGATATTGGGCATGCATGGAAGGGAAGACAGGTGTTTGCTGCTAGAGCCGCAATACCTCAGAATTCATTTCAAGGGAAACCAGAAGAAAAGAAAGTAGAGGAGAAAGGACTGAAACTTAGAAACTTCTAAAACAAAATTAAGTAGGAATGAGTAAGAGAAGAACAGTATAATGCAGGCAAGCAAGAGCTTCACACAGTCATAGGGACAGGGTGAAGCAATGGATTATAAATATTGCTGTGGCATTTTATCTACTTTGTGAAAGAAAAAGTGGTATTTTGCAAATCCTTGTTATTAGAGATCTCAAAAACCTAGATAGTAAAACTATTGCTGTCAAAAGAGAAGAGCTCAGACAATCAGGAAACATTTCTCTCAGAGAGAACAGAACAAATGTATGGTCTTCTCTGTTCCTGTTACTTATCATTATCTAGAACTCCTGGATAAAGTCAGGGGAGCTTTTTCTGTGAATCAGCCAGCCCTGCCTATTGGTTACTGGATGCCCAAACATAATTAGCAGGCATTTCAGAGAACCTTTAGACTGTCTTACCTCTTTCTTTTAAAGGTCTCTGAATTTACTGCCCTGCAATCACCAACTCCCACTCCACTGAGACGTGCCAGTGTGCACTGGGCGGTTGATGTCAGTAACATCACTGCTCGCCGAGGGAGCCGCGAACCTGCCTATGAGGAAAAGGTAAGTTTGGCTTTATTCCACATGGAGCAGATCTCCAAGGTTTTCTTTCTAAATTCTTATTTTATATCCAAAGTGATTTAAAATAAGAATATTGAAAACATCAAGAATCTTTATGTCTGCAGGTTAGATGAAATGCCTGCTAATTAGTAACTACACCTACAGGGGCTTCCAGAGGCCACAAGCTATTTGAATATGGTCTAAAAAATTTTTTTAAAAAGCATAAAAATGAAATAATCTTTTATTAGTTCTTATTCAACTGAAGTGCTAGACTGAAGCTTCAGTCTAGAGATGCTGGTAGATGCAAAGGCAACACATTTGAAATGTTTGGCTTTCTAGGTCCATTTAGATGTAGATTGTATTTAGGCTCTATGTATTTTTCTAAAAACTTTTAACGAGAAACTGTTTACTTAAGTGAAATTTCAGTGTGGCTTATCCTTTCAGTTCTACGGACTAAAATAGGGTGGATAATTAGATTTTTTCTCTCAAAGCTCTAAAGAATGTACCTAGAGACTGAGATTAGGAGGCAGGCACTGTACACTCCGGTTTTCATGTTCAGAACCAACAAAAATTGGTGTCAGGCAACTGCTTGAAGTTAAAACTAGAAACTGGGTGGCATAAATATGTCAACACATTAGACCTGTGCATTTTTGAGAGAGAATGAGGAGACAGAGCAAGTGCAGAGGACGGAGAGAACAGCTGGGTCATTTGAATGAAAACCTCATTTCCACACAGGTTTCAGACTTGCTGTGGCTCCAGTGCTACCTTTTCTGCAATATGGATTTTCCTAGGGGTTTCTCCAAAAACTCCCCAGGCCTCACAGTAAAGCAGCATGCCACAGCATATTAACCTGGTTGACATCTCCACTGATGTGTCTTCCCTGCTATGCTTATTTGTAAGGCCATGAGAGATCTGTAAGCAACATTATTCCAACAGAAGAACTTCAACAGCTGAATTTTCCCAGCAGAATTTTACAATACGAAAGCCAAAGTTGTGCAAGTCCCCTCCCTTCACCAAATCAGAAATGACCCCATTCTAAGATAAGGGCTGGCTCTGCCTTCCAAAAGAAACAAAGAATGTACTTTGTACACTTTACTGGTGTAAATCTTTAAACAAATAAACAGTTGCTATAAATAGGTATTTCACAGAAACAAAGTTAGCAATGCATCTCTGCCAGAAAAGCAACAAAAATTCTTAACTTAGAGATAACATCCTTTTTTCCCCCAAAGAATTCAAACATGAAACAGATCACATTATTACACAGCAGCAATATGAACAGCAAAGAGCTCACCACTACCTCTCCTTGATGCCTGTTCCCAGCGAGGAAACAGACCTCACCTGCTACAGCATGACTGCCTCACACATCCCAGGCCTTAGAGCTATGCATCAAAAGGGTTTTTCAAGGCTTTTACACTTACATTCTTGTATTGCTAGTTTTATTTACTATGACTGACTTCCCACTCTGGTCCACGTTGTGCTCTAATCCAAAGTAAGCAGCTACCCTGTGCAACAGCATTCTATGGTAAGATGTCATTGGGGGAAACTTTTTTCTTGGTACTCTGGAAGAAAGGAATAGTAGCTTTATTAAATAAACAGGAACACTCTTGAATTCTTTTGTCCTATGAGAGTACAGTACTTACTCATTATTACCAATGAAATCTAAAATTTCCTGTTCTAATTTCAGCAGCATCATTCTGTCCCTGAAAATAAAAACACAGCAACTCACATATGAGACACTCCAATAACTGCAGTTGTATTCATCTTAAGAATACACAGATCAGAGCTGTGATCAAGGGATGATGGCAAACTGGCAATAGGACCACCAGGTGTCAAATGCAGTATTTTCAGGACAAAGTGTTCATGTTTGCTATACTGTATTGAACCTGCCTAGTGAAACATGCTGTTCTGCTCTCAGATATCACAGTACAGAGATCCTCCAAGAGGTCTCTGCCCAGGAGGCTCAGCAGGAAGAGCAGCCATGAGAAGTCAGGCTCCAGGAGGAAAAGCAGTGCTCAGGTTGCTCCTTGTTGGTTGGTGTGGGCAGGGAGATGTGCAGAGGCCTCAGGCGGCCCTTGGACTGTGAAGCACATCAGGGAATCACTGAGAAAGTGACAGGCCCTGGTACAGGGGGGCACATCACCAACCACAAGGGGCATGACTGGCAATGTGCTGACATACTAGAAATACAAAAAAGCTAGAACTTAGGGTGGTAGAAAGGAACACTATCCTTGAAACTGCTTAGGTGTCTGATAAATTGTTAAAATGCAATGAAATTCAACGATGCACAGTTCAGAATCTGTGCAAGGCAAGTTAACTCAGCCTCCCAGTCACTGTGCATGGAAACCCTTGGAGATCTTCACCTACAATTCCTTATTTCCATTGGGATGCTTCATGACTTCAAACACCTGCAAGTCTCACAGAGGTCCATGCTTTCTAATTATACTCTATAGGATTACGGCTTTGGCCATATTATGGCTCATTTCACATTTTTTGCCAATAAAATGGAATCCAAATAAATTATCACATTGGAAGTCATAACTATAATATGAATGAGTAACAAATAGCTGTGAAACAACTTTTGTAGCAGAACACAACTGCACCAAGTTAATTTCTTGCCTTGTAGTGCAGCCACAAATCCAGCACAAAACCCCAGTGAGGGAATGAACAAACAAAGCAGACAGGTACACACTGCAAACCTCAGAACAACAGAACCAGATCAGCTCTGTTGCTAACAGATGATGGGCTTGGATTAGGTCAGATTTGGTTTCTGATGTGCAGAGTGAAAATTTCTAACTACAGTTATATGGTACAGCTTAAAAAATGCCTTTATCTGTAAGTTCAGTGAAGACAGATTAGAGTCAGGCAGTTTGGTCTCTAACAAGCAGGTGCTAAGACACTACAAGGTTTAGAGACGATGTATTAAAGTCCCTTCAGGGAGAGAACTGCACACAGACTGAGCACATTATTTGCATATTAAACATTAAAAGCATTTAAACCATTTCAATGTCCTGAACCTCTGCTCAAAAAGCAAACCAATCACAGTGGTGTTTAGGATAGTCTGTGCAACAGAATCTCACCCTGAATAACTGACATGGACTGTTAGACATTAAAGAGGGGGAAGAAATAAAACCACAAACAGAAATCCAAATAGTGTGACACCTCAGGCAACAAGAAGGAAGAAAAACATGAAGAAAGTTGATATTACTGATTCTTACCTGGGATTGTTTTTTAATGTATTTACTAAAAATTCATGAAGATCTATACCAGTGGAATCTGTATACTCCTGGCTGGAATCTAAGGGTGAGGGGGAAGAGAACAAAATTACACTCGGAAGAAGCATTTTTCCAATTATTGCTAAACATACTATACATGGATCAATACTACATAACCATTAACTACATTATTGCCAAAATTCAATGCTTCCAGTTTCCAGGGGAAAGGCCTACAAGTCAAAAACTAAACAGAAAACCCACCACCACCCACTATCCCCCAATTCAAGAGTAATACAGAAGCAAAAGTTTCAGTAACACCACCAATCTATTAACAACTGCTCTATGTTGTGAAGCAGTTAATCACCTGGATTTCCATCAGCCTTCCACATTTTCTCACTATCCTACATTGCAGTGTTGTGTACCATCTGTGGACCAGTAGCAGCCCATCTACTGAACTACTGGATGCTGCCCAAAAATCTTTGTAATTCAGAATGTAACAGTTTAACATTCACCAGGTGGTGCTTTTACTAAAAATCCTTGTTCTGTTGAGCTTTGTTTTCATAATATCATGTTTAGATGTTTTCAAAAAGAAGTCTCAACCTTCCCTCTCAGTTTTCAGTGAAAGTATTCACTTAAATACTGAATCCTGTATTCAGTATTTAACAGTATTTCTGAAGCTAGACTTCTTCCAAGAACTACTTATGTGTTAACCTAGTCTGAACTTATTTAGGCACAACTCAAATTTATGCCCAGGTCCCAGTTCTTCCAGCTGCCCAGAGGGTGTAAGTGAAACCAAGCAAGTCTGAGCACTTATGGTTTGGAATTACTTTTGATTCTGAGGAGGAGAAGGCAAAAAAAAAAAAAAAAAAAAAAGCTATATCTGGTGAAAACTTCAATTATTTACTTCAATTTTCCTAATTTGAAAGTGAGCTAACTAAAATGATTTAGTTATAATTACTAGAAATTATGCTGAAATTCCATAATTTTCTATTTTGGCACATCCTATATTGGGAAGTAATTAACCTTCAGAAGGAGGGTGGTTGAATTCAGAACAGCCACCTCTACCACAGGCATTTTGCCACTTTGCCCTCAACTCCCCATCGTCACCTATTGGGTATTTGGGGGTGGTGGGGGTGTTCAAGGCATAATTTCAAAGACTGAGATTTATAAATGCAGGTTCAGTTCTCCATGCCAGTGCTTTTTATTTCACAGATACCTGGCTGCCAGCTGGGACAAGCTGCACTGGAATTCCACATGAGGAATGCCTTATGGAATTGTGGAACATGGATGGACAGGAGCCACTTGTCTCAAAAAGAATTCCAGCTCTAAAGGTATTTCCTATGCACGGTCTGATCTAAGATATTTAGGTAACCATTCTGGATATTTAAAGCAAGAGCTGTAAAATGATTTGACAATTTAAATGCATAAAGCGTTCGTCCTGTAGGAGGCATTAGACAGCATGGACAAAAACTGACTTATGTCATTAATGTCACAGCTCTTTTAGATAAAATGTAAAGATTTTCAGCACATAGACTGAAACTTCAATCCAGAATGCAGGAATATTCAAGTGAAAACATAATACTTGTCCTTTTTATTTCTGTAGTCCCACCCTTACTCCAGAACCTTTAAAAAAAATTCTAGATATTATCAAAGTAAAATAAACAAAGGAGAACACTGACTCCTGTTGAACGAGGACCAGAAAAAGTACAAAGGGAGCTGTGCCATTCTCACTTCGGTTTCACAAGTCCTGTAATAACAAAGGGCAGGAACAAGACAGGAGCTTCCACTGACTCGTGAAGTCAGCCTAAAGAACACTTGGACACAACTGAGACAACACAGCTGTTTCTACACTGCTCTGCACAGGCAGGAGAGAAAGGAAAAGCATTTGCTGCAGTGTTTGATGCAGTCTCAAAAGCTCTCTTTCCTCTGCAACTGATTCCTTCTCCAGCTCAAAGGTGTCTGATCTATGCTTCATTTGCAAAAAAAAATTTAATAAAATAAAGCAATGTTTATGCAATGAAGACCTGGAAGGAGCACAGTATTTTCATACGTTCTTTACACAGTACACTTAAAAGCACAAGGACGGATAGCAAACCTCTTGATAACATTTTTCTGGACAGTTTATCACTGGATTTTTCCTTTTCTGATTCATCTTTTGCAGGTTTTTCTTCTTTTTCAAAAGACTGTGACAACTGGATCTGAATTTTCTCCTGTCAAAAAGCAAAAATCAGTCATCACACAAATTATTTCAAACAATACCTGCAGGAGAACTGTTCTGTACTATATTACCTGCAAAATAATGAAGCAACAATAGAAAAAAATAGTCTATATATTCTTTCTGTTTTCACATGTGCTCCATGTGTTTGCACAACGAAATTATTAATCAGTAAATCAGAAAGTATAGAGAAGGCATAGAGAGGACCACACATATTTTAGAATTTATACATAATTCCAGGCCCTGAATGCTATTGCAAAATGAATTCAAAGTATCTTACTACATACATGTATGAACATATTCCAGTTTTAAAATGTATAAATTTTATCCTGCCTCTATATTTTTAACTCATTTCTCATCCACAATGCTTTTTTCCTCCCCATTCTTCACAATTCTTCACTTTAAAAGCTTGTTTCAAGTTTTCATTTGGTTCGTATCAAGAAAAAACAAAGCAAACCAAAAATTTCAATCTAAGACAGACCAGCATTTCCAGATCCACAAAAAAAGGGAAATATTTACAGTACAATATATCAAGGCATAATTTGCTAATCTGTCATCAAGACTTAGTTTCGTAACTTCTTGTGTATTTTGATAGAGTGGCTTTGTGTGCAATCATCTCAAAATCCATGGTTTTATACCAGTAGGTGAACTATTATAAAACCTGTTTCTCAAATACAGCAAAAAGTTTCCCTCTGAAATTAGTGACATAATAGTCCCCTAAATACCCAAAACAGTGCAAGACTGCAATTTGGTTTTCATGCCTCTTTACTCTTTCATGAGGTTGTCAGTGAAGGACTAAAGCATTTCAGACAGCCAAACCCGAGGAGTTTGGGAGCAATGGAATCACTGTGTGAATGACTCCCAGAGGAACCGTGGCGAAGTCCTGTCAGAGCCAGGCTGCCCTGTCAGTGTTTAACTCCCTCAAGAGTCAGTTCTGCTCCCCCAGATGCTAGCTGAGTCCATGCTGTCACCTCCACATTCCTGACAATATCGAATCCTTCCCAATCGAGAGAACTGCCCCGCATGCACTCTCGCCGTGCACTTTAATCCTTTCCCACGCGAGTCCTCACTGCTCCCTCCAAGCCATGCTCACCCACATCAGGCCCTTGCTCTAAGCCCCTGCTCTTGTGTCACTGCACAGGCTTGATCTCAGCCGTGGAAAGGGGCCAGAGTTAAATATAGCCAGGATTCACCACACTGGAAGCTGCTCACGTGCCCAGCCCGCAGCCACTCCTGGCCGGCACAACAGGAGCCCTGCACTAGCCAGGCTGTGGTCCAGCAGGAGTTCCCATCTGCAGCTTTGGGGCAACAGCTTTTTCAAATGGGGGAAAAAATGGTCACTGATAGTTTTACCTGCTCTCCCTTTCATTGTGACTTTTCCCCACACTAAATGTTCCAATTAAACTTCCTAATTAATGAACACCAACTGAACTGCATCTCAATGTGAATGAAGACTTCTCAGCTTTGGACAGTGTCCATAACCACATCTGCTAAATACCATCCCCAGCCACCAGCAAGGAACTCTCTCCTCTGATTCTTTCCTAGTCTTGAGAATTCACTTGGCTACAAACCTTAAGGAGTCCAGAACAAATTCTTTGCATGCCTTACCTCATAAACCTGCGTATAAATCAAATGAGCAATTTATTTGTCACTACAAAATGCACTACTCTTAGCATTCACCAAGTAGCCGTGTAACCATTATTTGAGAAGGAAAATGTTTCTGTCTTATTAAGAAATTGTTCCTGACTTGGATTCACCAATGTGTGAATCCTCCATGTTACAGCAACACTCTACAAAACTATCAGTAAATTAAGGAAATTTTCATAGTCTGATGCTTCTTCACTAGAAAAGTGACTGCAACTTCTAAACTCATTCCAAGTAATGCATACAGCAATAGTTTAGTCAAAGGATCTCAGCAAGTAATCATTTTCATACTTCCTTCCCCAACGAGAGCTAAAAAAAGGAATCACCATCTGAACAGGCAGTTCTGCTACTACCACCAGCTCCACTTCGAAGTGTGATACACCAGAACTGGGTACCAAAGGGCACTTTCTTGTGATTTCATGCTATAAAAACTGTAGCATCTAATTAAATATGACCTACTTGACTGGAAAGCTGCCGAAAAATCTTTTAACTTCTCTTCCCCTATAAAACTCTCTTAATCCTGTTTGCAGCAGGTCTCTGCTGGCATTTGGACTCCTTACTCTAACTCAGATCACCCACTCCAAGCCCTCATTTTAGAAGAAGAAATTGTCACCAAATTTTGATTAAACAAGAAAAAGCCAAAGAAAATACCCCAAACCATAAAAACATGATAAATCATGCTTGCTTAATATATTTGGGAAAAAGGTAAGAATATTTCTCAAAGCCCTACATCCTGAGTCTGGACTTTTACCAGAAAAACCAACGTAAGTCAATAGAAACTAACACTACAGCCCCTTGCCTTCTCCACCCACTCCCCCTCCACTGGGTTATTTTACTTTGTTTAAAAAGTTCAATCTTTTGAAGGTTTATTTACTTGCTACCTATAACAACAACTATCACTCATATGAACACGGCTCTTCCTTACAAAGGGCAGAACTGGATCACCCTTTGCTAATGCTGTACTTTGTATTGGAGCACAGAGTCAGAACAACCTGATGTTTACGATGGCAAGAGAACAGAGCTGGTGCTACAAAGATAAAAGATCAAACATACCACAGTTATGTTCTTCCCCTCACAATAAATTTATAAGCTGGTACTTTCACAGCACCTCTTAGTAAAGGGCTGCCAGTGCTTTTTAGCAAGGATTAAAAATATGCAAGGCTCTTATCTAGGCTTCTCAGGAAGAAGCAGTATCTTGTTGCATGTTGCAACTGAAAACAGAAACATAGATCAGAAAATAAAGTGATCTGCTTGAGACAATTTCTTTGGTCTGTCACCCTCTTCCATCACAGCCTTCTGAGGAGAAACAGGCAGGGGTGCCAGCAGTGCCCTGCTACGTGCCTCCTACACCAACCTGTGTCAGGAACTTTGCCCTGCTGGAGCTGCTGGTGTGAAGGGGTGACTGATGAACAGTCACAGACAAGCCCACAGAGTTATCCCCAAACTCACATCAGCCCCTAGATGAGTCTATGTATTTTTCATCCTATCAAGGCCAACACTTTCTAATAATTGAAAACTGAGATTCTTCAAATATCACCAGCAACATTATCCTGAATTTAAGTCCTCCTGTGTCTTAAAATCCATTTTAAGTACTAAGACAAAACTGGAAGCCCATTTTCAGTTGCAATCACTGACACAACAGGATGGGGAAGTATCAGAGATGATTCTCCTGCTGCCAGAGGCCTGTGCAAGGCAAGCTCTTCCTTCTCTGAGCCACTGGACCTCCCACACCTCCCAACCACAATTAATGCTTCAGAGTGTGGGGCTGGAGAGAGCCAGCAGCTGACTGGCACTTATGAAGAGCTCTTCCATGCTTTCCCAAAGATTTTTTGGGAAAGGAGGCAAAATGGGTGAAGAAATTGCCTGTGTGAGTTGTTACAGAGGGTCATGGGAGACCTGTGCTCCATAGGATGTGCACTCCAGCATCAGAACTGGTAAGATTCCCACTTCTAACTCTCCAACATGCATTTCTCTACCCTGCAGGGAAGAACTAAATTTGTTCTCACAATCATTTCTCTGCACAGCTATTGGGATTCATAAGCCATTTCTTCTACATTACTGCTTCCAAAGAAAACTCACAGCTAGATCTAATTTTGTTCTTAAGGCAATCCGCTTTATGGCATTCCTTTTGTACAAACCTACATTACCACACAATTCAACTCATTCTGCAGAAGCAGCCCTGATATCCCTTCCACTACTGCAAGGATTCCTTTCAAGAGCCACCCAGCAGCACACAGACACAGACACATTCCCAGAGGACTTGGCCACAAATGCCACCTGAGGAGAACACTTCTTATAAATGTCAGACTTCAAATCATTCAACACATGGCCTTGTGTTGTGGAGGTTGGAAAATCCTACTGCCTCTTAGGCTGGCAATGTACCAGGGATGAAGAGTCCACCAAATCAGGCTTCTGTCTTCTTGTGAATTTGCTACAGTGACTGAGGAAGTTAAACCCCTCTGCTTCAGACTGAACGACCCAGCCGGACCAAATCCCTCAGTTTATTTTGTTATCTTATGGGAAACATTACAAAAGGACTGTAAATCATTGTAAACAGCAACAGCTTTCCGTTTGGCTTTTAATCTCTTACTCTGCAACCTATACCAATCTATAACTTAGATTTTCATCAAAGTAGCAGGATCAGTTTCTGAATTCCTCTAGTCAACACTTCAAATTCTGCTGTATTAGTGAAAGACTCCAAAAAAGAATGTTTCCTTATTTTTCCCAAGGAACAAAAAAACCCCCAAACCTAGATACTCTGTGTTTCAATCTCAAAAAAACCTTAGCTTCACAATCACATACATGAGTCCATCCTTCCCCAGAACTGAGTTAGCACCTCACCAGCAAAACCCCCTCACGCCCTGCTTTCTACTGCTTCCTTCTTAAGCAAAGTGAGACTTTTCACAAAAGCACAGTTTAGAAGTTTTCAATAACAGCAAAGGCCCGTTCCTGTTTTGATAGGCATGAAAAAACAACAGCATTTTGATGGCCCACAGAGCTAAATACTAGCGTTTTGCTCTGAAAATACAGACTGGTATGGAGGTAAAGCCAGGAAACTTGGATTTTGTTCAAATTCTCTGAAGTAATTTTACATATTTTGTTCAGCATGTAGGAACTTCTTTAAATGTGTTATATCATTTTAATAGATTAATTCAGACACACCTCAGGAGGTATTACAGAGCTACCAGCAATTGGGACTAATATGCAGGAATTCAGTTACAACACCAGAAATTACAACTGTTACAATTTTCAAAATAGAAGAAGCTGATAAATTCTGCTCCATACTAATCACAATGTTTCTGTCTTACTGATTGCAGACAGCACTTAAGCAATTTTAGAGTCCCTCAAGTGCACTGTAAGACTAAAAAGTTAAATAACTGACAAACCCCCTCTTTCTGTCCACAGGTATCAACTAGTGTAGTTCAGAGAAACAAAGCAGCAAATTCTGCATCTGATATTACCACCTTTATTAGATCTGTATTAAAACAAAAATTAAAGCCACACGGTGTCCACATATTTAAAGAATACCCCATAGATTTTTTTTTTTGAACAATGAGTTACTTGAAATTGTTCCAGAAACTTCAGTAAGGTGATTTTTACCTGGAGGTCCTGTGATATTTCAGCTGTGGGAGGTGGTGGATATTCTTCACATACAGCAAGGCTCCGAACTAACTTTAACTTTGTGTTTGACTAAAGGAAAGTATGTAAAATTAAAAACTATGGCTTATAAAAGATTATATAAATATACCATAAGCCGTTATTTTTTCATTCATTATATGTAAAACAAATGGCTGAAAACTGCATTTTTAATGTTTTCAATAGAATAAATAATTCCCTTTAGGATAAAAATACCCAAGCAATCGCAGCTTTTGAAGGCACTACCAGCACAATAGAGCACATCTAATGAAAAGTAAATAAAATGTTTGGGAAGGTGTTTCTCTCCATTACAATAAAAAGCCACCAAAAATATAAAGGCAAATCACAAAAGCAGACAACTAGGCAAGACAAAAATCCAACAGAATTAAAACAAAGCTACAATGCCAAAAAATAAAACTAAAGGCACTTTCCACAAAGTAACGAAGCTGCACCAAGCATGAAGGGCTCCCTTCGCATGCCAGCACACAGGGCTACTGTACCTTGGACCTTTTGGCTGTCTGTCCAAAGGACTGCACTGGCTGCTGGCGACAGGCACAACAGAGAAGGGTTAGATTAAACTCAGTGGAGCAAGTTTGTTAATGCAAAAGTCTGTACAAGAGAAAGCTTTGACAGTTAGCACTGACACGGGCAGATCTGTGAAAGGAACAGCAGGTGCTTTTGGCTGACGGATTAGGCGCTCTCCCACTTTCGTCAGGCTTGTCCTTGATTTCCCTTCTTCGTTTATCAACAATAGCTATTAGAGCACTTTAACAGGAACCAAAGATTATCCTTGTTCAGTGGCATCCAAGCAGGTCACTCTCACAGCCAGCTCCTACACTTTCAATTCTTGTTTCCTAATTTCCTTGGCAACATGACATGTTTATTTTATAAATTTTCTTCCTATTCCTGAAACCTACCTGGAAAAATGGTATTAAAAATAAAAAAGCATTGCCTCTACCAAAGGAACAGATAACAGATGATGATTTATCATAAGCAGCTTAAAACACGTGGGGTTTTCTTCTTTCATCTTGGGGACCTACAAAAGTATATTTTAAAATGGACTATTGGTCTTTTTTTTCCCCCTCTTTCATTTAGTGACTTACTATAAACTAATATGCTTTTTGCTCTCCCAGAGCCATTTTAGTAACTTATTATACAATAATTTACTTTTTCCTCCAAAAGCCGTTCTTCTCTTACTACTGTTCCTTAAAAAAGAAAAAACCAGACTTTCACTGAAGTATGCATAGCTGAAAGGTACATGCGAATCAACAAAAGCATTTAATGATTTGTTAACTGCATAGTTAAAACTAACTCAACCCCAGTGCCAGCAGTACAAGAATACAAACATTTAGAATGGCATCACATAATTTAAGTCCTGGTTTCCCTGGAGAACTTAAACTGATGAATAGACAAGCTTTTAACAGAACTGGTTTTAGTGAGCACAGGCCTAATATTTGTAAGGAGAAATTAACATCGTTAGTATAATTTCAAATGTCGTTTAATGGACAATATTTCCTCCTTTAAAAAGGGAACTAAATAGAAACTCCACTGGAAAACTCGGTGAATGCAGCTCTCCTTGCCTTAGCTCATGGGAGATGTCTATCAAGTGCCTGAACTTAGCAGGACATAGAACATTGCTAAAAAGAACACCTCATCTACAGCAAAGAGCTCTACCATGTAAAGGCAGAACTGCTTTTTCTCTTTTTCCTCAAGTCCCACAAGTCTATTTTGGATGTTGCACCAGCTTAGCTGAGGAGCAGCAGAAGGGAAGCTCATTTAAGCTCATTTCACTATGTAACAGCATTTTAAATAGCTGCACTGAAAACTAACTGAACTCATCAGCAGCTTTTTAAAGGAAGCTTGCTGAGATTTTGAGCAGCAAAGACAGTTCAAACGCTTCCATATCTGGAACCATTCAGACTCCGAGTTTTGCTATTTCCATACCTGGAACCACACAGAGACTTTAAGTTTTTCTGTTACCTGCAAAATACTTTTTCCCATCCATCATCTCTGCTCAAAGTATTTCTTACATGCTGAAAAGCTGGCACTACATATCCCCGACCAAGCTTCTGTTACACCAAGCTACTAAATTTCAAAAACTGGATTATTTCCCAAGCTCCTATCAATTACTCCAGACTCAATTAGCTTGGGTGTGTTCAAATCAAGTAGTGCAAATTTAAAGTCAAATCCGGGCTGTCAGAGGAGTCCTCAGTTCACCGTTGAGAGGCAAAAGAAGCTACACTTGGGCAATTGTTCATCTTTTGCAAAATTTTGGAAGCTTTGAAGCCAGTATATAAGCCAAAAGAATATATGGAGCAAACACTCCAGATCCAGCATTTGATAGGGCACAAGGGGGAATTCAACCTAGTTACACAGGACATCGAGTTACTGCTCACTAATTAGGTAAGGCACGCATATTTTTAAGAGTGATTTGAGAAAAAAAAAAGAGAAGAAATTGTTGGTGGGACTATACTGGGGAGAGCTGGGGGGCCACTGTAGGAGGGAGGTTTCCCCTCAAGGATGAGGTAAGTATCACCCCACCCATCATATTCAAACTTCTCATCTAGAAATAACTGCCTTGTGCAACACTCCTGTGACAGGTGTGGATTCCTGCCTTTCCTGTGTGACTTTCAGGATGTCAGAACATGAGATCCCAGCCCCCCCAACCCCAGCTGTGACTGTGAGCAGTGGGCACCACACACGGGCCAGGTGAGAAGCACTGGAATGAGCCTGGTGCAGCTGGACTGCAGGGACAGCTCAGGTGACAACAGACCAATGGTGCAAAGTCTGGTCGGGCAGGCCAAACCCTAAAGTCCTCTGAGGCCACCAGCAACTGCACTCTCAGAGCTTGAAGATGGTTGGGCACAACCCAGTGATTCCTTTCTTGGACAAAACCACACTGGCAGAGGATGACACCACTTCCACTGGAATTCCAGGACAGTAGGCAGTCAATGCACATTGCAGCTGTTAATGCACTTTTTCTCTCTTTTCAGGCCCATGAATTTTATCTCTGTCCTAATTTCTCTGCATTTGCTAAGTTTTGCTCCTACAGAGCATCTTTACGTTCCTCACTTGTGAAAAAGAATTTCTAGCTAATTTAGAATATGCAATCCTTGGTGAGTGCAAATTAGGCAATTTCTTTATATTTGCAGCTCTCAAAGACTTCTACTGCCTCGAGAAAACACTGTGTTAATGAAAGCCCTATTTATAGTCATTATGGGCATGATTTCAAGACACTGTTTAAAAGCAAGTATTCCAAATAACTGCATAATGAAAATAATGATTAGGTTCTTGCCTTTGATAAAACCCCACAAACACAACTTTTAAGAGCAACTACTATGCTACATTTCCAACTGCAAAAGAAAAAGGGAAGTAAGACAGCTTTGGTCAAAAACACATAATCATAAATATCCAGGTTTTCAGTAGGAGTATTTGCCTACTTTATTTTCTCCTAAGTACCTCACCAGATCATGTAAACTAAATGCAAAGTAGAGATCTGGAGCTGTTACATGCCTTCCTCTATCATCACTGTGCTGTCTAAACAAGCTAGATAAAAACAGGTCAGGCACAAGATGGCAAATTCAGACGTGTGAAAGGTTTTGTGAGAAGGGGCTCTATTTCTGAACTACCATTTGGGCATTTCTGAGGATAGGCACAACATGACAAGCCTGAACAAAGAGTGTTCTAAGGACATTCGGTTTTTTACCTTTCTGCAAAATTAGGTCTCAATTTTAAATCCAATCAAGTACTACAGTCCCAAGAACCATGGATAGCTTTGTAATGCTGAGGGAAAGAACAGTGTGGTCTATGGTTACTTGCTGTCCTGCATTAGTGAGCAGTGACAGCAATTTTCCATGACACAGTAGGGGATGGACTGATGGAAAAATAGTTTCACCCTTGGACATGGAGGCAGTTCAACAGTAAGAGAATCTGCCTGATCATTTCTCTATTCAAAAGTATTACATCGCATATTCTGGAGACAAAGAAAGGTAAATCCTGACAAGACCAAAACAGCTGAGGAGGAGGCAAAGAAAGGCTTCAGAGAACTTCAGCTGTGAAACAGAGAGAAGGCTTGTGCTAGTATGGAAAGAAGGTATGTGTAGAAAGAGATGCCAAGTAGGTAAGTAAAATTATATACAGTAGATGCATGCAACTCTGCACTCATGCCATGAGGCTTTTTTCGTTTTTAAAAAGAAATCTTCCTAATAAAAAGCATAAGGGACTATCTTGCAGGATAAATCCAGGATCTTTAATTTGTTGCCAATATTTCCTGATGCTTTGTCTTAGAGTGGATGACACTGCCTGTCTCACCACCCAGAGACAGAGGCCACACAGACCCCGTATTCCAGCTAATTCTGAATTTTGTTGTCACGTAGCCCACATAGGATTAACAGGTGGGAGACAGGAGTGACTGGTGAACCAAAACCTTTTTGATCACAAACCCCACCACACTGGTGATGTGCACATGACTTCTGTGAAAGTACTGCTCGTAAGAGTGCCTCTTGTCTCCAGTGCCATTTAAATGACACTTGAACCTCACTTCAAATATGCCAGTTTAGAAATTATCTCTGATCAATTACATTACTTTTGCACTGCTTAAAGAAATTGAGAGTGCTGGCCATGTACATTAATTAGGTATTTTCCTCATTCACATTGTACCTCCGAACAGCAGATAGAGCAGCATATCAGTTACTAATGCACAACCTTCTCAAAATAATCTGGAATTTACAACCACAGTTACATTTCAAAATATAATCACCAGTTTCTGAATTGTGCAGTTCTGGAAACATACTTGAATTCAAACCATATCAAGTTTAGACAGAGGAAAAATCATAGCCTGTTTCTTTCTTGGCTGTAAAGAAGTCAAAAATGACATGATAACTGTACTTGGGAATGTAGGTACCAAACCTATTCTGCTCCGAGGGAGGAGAGCCAAACCCAACCCCCATGCAACTCCCACCACAAGCCATCCTCTGATGCACTCAGTTCGTAAACAGAAGTACACAACAAATTCCAGTCAGTTTCTGATAATATTTTCTAACATTTCTCAGCAAATTCTTTGCTCTTTTCCCACCACCGCAGTAACATTTAACCTGCACTTAATGACAAGTACTGTGTCCACTGAAATTCCATCAGTCAAATTGTTTAATCATCCATTAAAAACTTACTGACTATAACTGTTCCACAAGGTTTTTTTACAATGGACAACCCCAAATTTTTGTTTTGTATTTTAGCATAAAACATGCTTTAAATGAGAAATTCTCAAATATAAGGCATATATATTTGCACTGGAAGCCTCCATGGTACAAGTGACATTAACTTGTGCTGATTCCAGTTGTTGCAAGGGGCTTGCTCACATTAGCCAGGTTCTACTTGGTAACTGACTGCCTTCCTGCCACTCTGGAAATCTGCATCCTCAATCTCAGTTTTTCATTAAACTGCTCATGTAACAGCAATGTTCTGATTCTGACAGAGACTCCTGGACACAGCACTAAATGCACTGACAGCAAAGCTGTTTCCATCCAACAGCCTTCACCACGCAGTGTCCAGTTCATCTTGTGGGCATGAGATAATTATTTCAGCCACCAGCTCTCACTCCTGAACAAGCAACCAAGCAAGCAATCAACCCCTGCCAAAGCCACAGCCCCTGGCAGCACGGACAGGTTCATTCCTCTGCACTCTGACGAGACAGCAGCAGTTGTTTGCAGAAAGGCTTTTTTCTTATTTGCCATTTGAGTCTCATAGAAGTTTCCACACTAAAATTTGTTAAATGAGAAAATGTGAATGATTTTCCAAATTACTGAGCTGTATGAAAATAACTAAACCTTAGATTAACTTTTAAGACTCACTACTAGAATATTCCATTAATTAAAGAAATTACCAGCTCAGCTATAATATCTACCAGCTTTTCAGTAGCAGTTATTCTCATGTTACTGGAGAAGTATTTCATTTCAAGGATTTATTTTTTCCATAAAATTATCTATTTACACTGATGCCAGCCTTAATAAAGCCAACAGATATTAAAGTGTAAAACTATTGTTATTGCAGTGGTCTACAAGATTTATCTGGAAGCAATTTAACATAGCAGATAAAGCTTACTTCACTCAGTGGAATACTGAATTGTTAGTCTTGAACAAAACTACTCCCCAAAGAACCTTTTACTCAAATCTCAATAACAAGAATCTAATAAGCTACTGTCCTGTTTTTGCAACCCACAAGAGAATCCCTCGTATCCCAATGAGGATTTCTGTAAAAAATTGTTTAGTATTAACCCACAGACACAAAATTCCTATAGACAACTATAGTTTCCGCCAAACACCAACTTTTGTGTTTCTTTTCAGAAATCTGGCATGCTTTCTAGGTTGTGTCAGAAGTTTTCAATTGCTTTCCTGAACTCCTCACCTCATCTGAGCTGCTTACAGCCTCAGTGAGCAGGTGGGCAGCCTCAGCCAGGAGTGAGCTCTTTTGTCCCACAGCTAAATCTCAGAGGTACTAAATCTGCTGCCACAAATTCCTAACCCTTCCTTATCAGTGTGTTCTTCACTGACACGAGCTATTTTCACACTATTGGCTTTGCCTCCTTCTCACTTGAGATGTGATGCCACAACTTCCTTATAGATACTTCTCCCACCTGCAAAGGCTCAGCTTTTCAGTGCGTGCACAAGGAGGTGCCTACCTAAAAGTCACCTGCTGAAACTGTCAGGCAGTGAAGAACAGAGATGGGAAGGAGCAGGGAGTACCTGCTGCCCACCAAGGCAGGATGATGCTCACCAGCTCATGGTGCCACTCCTGTGGGGTTTCTGCAGGTGGCTGGGGCAGCACCCAGACCTGCTGGCCTCAGGAGATCTGGACTCCTCCGACTCCTGGGGATTTGGATTACCTTCAGCTGATTACTTCAGCCTCACGCTGAACAGCTCTGCTGGAAAATCTACACCTGAGCCACCTGCAAAGTGCAACAGCTCAAGTGCCCTGGGCTGGCCAGCCCTGCCCAGGGCAGGCAGGCCAGGCTGAGCTGCAGCACTTGGTTCAAAGCAGCCACACTCAACACACACAGCCCAGCTCCAAACTGTCAGGACTCAGCAGCAGCAAAAGCAGCCTGAGTTTGTTCCTTGTTTTGCTACAGTGAAAGGACCTGACTTCACTTATGCACTCAGGGAAACACGAATATGGGCAAATTGTCTGGTTTCCAGGAAAAACACTCATCTCCTTCAAAGAATTAAAAATGACTGAGTCATATTTACATGAGTATAAACAGAGAAGTGGGGCAAAGGAGGAGAGAGGAAGCAATAATAATCCTACTTGCTTCCCTAACACCAGCCAAGTTTTCCTAGCTGTACCAAAGAAAACGTAAGAGGATCAAGAGAATGGAGAATAAAGAGACACAGAGTTATTTAACGTGATATACTAGGGAAGAATAAAGAGAAAAGCTTCTTACCGGCATATTGTTTTTGTTATCAGGACAATTTTCATCCTTTTCCACTTGAATCTGTTCCTGATTTCCTGATTTTTTAAGGTTTTCGACTGGGTCTGTATCTTTAAATTCAGCTTCTGAACCCTTCATTGCATCAGCTTCATCTTTTACAGTAAGAATATCAGACATCCTCATTAGAAAAGGTTATTTTTAAATTCTACAAGAAATATGGAACCTTTAGGACAAAGAAAAAGTGGAGTATTGAGTAATTTAAAATTAATCATAAAGCCCACCCATACCTAAACAGCTACCCAAAATAAACATAATTTGGCTACAGAAAGGACCCCCCCTCTGCTAAGACACTTTTTCCTGTCTTGTATTAGAGGAAGTGATTGTTTTTTAACCACTTTTATCAAGAGGCCTGTAACAGGAGACATCTACACAAACACTATGGGATAACACTCACAGATTTTCCCTTCCACATTTTAAAAATAAACACCTGAACATTCAGATACTCCAAATCAAACTAGGAATTTTTGTCTTCTAAAACAAGGGAAGATTTTCTCAAATGATAAGAAAATTACATATAGATTTATTTTAAAAGGGTTGAAAGTAAATAGGTGAATCATAATGCCCCAAGTGTGTAAACATTCATACATTTAATAAACTTTTAAAGTTTCCTTGTTGACATGTAATAACTGGACAAGTTCTGTATGCAGGAATTATCTTACCTACAAAGTATAGCAAAACTAGTCTAAATAAAATTAGGCATTCTCTCAAAAGCAACAAAGAAGAAAGAAACAATTTGGCAATTAGGAAAATAACCCTGAGCAGCATTTGCAATTTATAATAACAATTTAAAATACTATATAAATATAACTAATGATTAAACCCCAAATTTTCCACAGGAAATAAGAAACACAACTCCTTCTCATTACTCAGCTACTATAAGATGTAAAACCAAGGATTTTCTATTTCCTACAAAAAATAAAGAGTAAGATCTGAATGCCCAAAGCCTTTCACAGGAAACAAATAGCAATCAAATAATTTTATGGAAAAGCTTAGTATTTGATTTAATACCTGATATGTCCTAGAGTTTGGGTATTGTGGTCTCCCACAAAAATAAAATAGAATAATCCGAAGATCCTGTTCACAGTTGTCAGCCAAGATGTCAGTTGTGATGAACCATCTGGAATCTGGCAGGAGGAGTCCCATGTCCTTATCCCCAGTGTAGAATCCTGGACAGAACTATTTTGTCTTGAATCAGCAAGAACATCCCTTTTGAATGCCTGAAAATCAACGAAAGAAATGCATCATATACTTTTACTTGCTGTGGGAGGGGAGATGAAAAACGATGACATCTAAAAGCCTAAACCCTAAAGCCATTAAAAAACCCAAAAACCCAAAAAAAGTGAAGAAATCAGTGTTTGTCACATCCATCCCGCTTGCTCTACCTAGCAGCAGTAACAGTTTCATTGGGCTTCCAAGACATTTCTGCATTACAGAGTTAACAAGTAGTCATAATAAGCATTTTGTTGGCATTCCTGGTGAAACTCTGTTTCTATAAACAAGCAGGTATCTTCCCAAAGAGCCTGAAATATGCAGCCCAGCAGGTGTGGAGGAGTAACAGGCCACGAAAGCTCAGAAATCGCTGTCAACAGAACAGCGTTCTTCTCTTTGTTGGAGTTAATTATCTACGAGCACAATCCATAAGCCGTATTTTTGGCAACTGGAATTACAGAAGACAGTTTTACTTTATTAAACAAAGTAATTGCCTGGAAATGAGGATTTAAACATTTTTGCAAAACGGATGATTTTCCATCTTCACTCTTTTTCAGCTTTGCCTTTCAGAAAAGGAACAGCACCACCCCCAAGGAAGCATCTGCAGTCAAGGCAAGGCCAGAGCTCTAGGAGCAAACCCAGTGTAATTTATTAAGAAGCTCAGAACATTTTCTGTAAACAAAACTTGAGTAGAGGTGCTGTTTCACTTTGTTGCCTGACATATGATTTGTACAGTATGTAGATAAATGTTCAAAAATATTACAGGCTGAAGACAGGAAAAACCAAACCCCAAAACATTTATGTCCAGTTGCAAGTTAATACTGCATAGTAAGTGTGATTTAATTGCTACTCCCTACACAAGCCACATAGTAACTGTAATCAACCTCTTGAAATTTTTCTTTAATTCTATCAAATACGGTAAGAGCTCCTGTCCCTTTTGTAATGCCATTTTAAAAAACAGGTATCAGCATATTCAGCTACCAAAATTCATTCTGCAAACAGATTTGCTTGCCTAGGTCAATCCAGGAGACTGATGCACAAGAAAAGTCCTTATATTTCCTCTGACAAACTTAGTGCAAATTAGTTTATAACTTGCTCTGAACAGATTTTTCCCTGCAGATAGATTTAATGCCTGCAGATTTGGTGCTATGTATCCTACAGTCAAAGAGACAGAACTGAGGAAAAGCTGTGGAGTTCCAATTCACAGGAAAAAATATCTCAATCTTGGGCTCATAGAATGGAACTATTTTGAGTCAACTGGAATCACCATATGTGCATCCATGAAAAAATGCCAAACACTGTGCTTTGCATTAGCAGCAAAACACACAGAATAGAAAAACGAATCTTTGCTTACCTGATTATTTTTTAATAAGAGCAGCCATACATTCATTGAAATTGGTAATGCAGCTTTGTGTTTGTGATCCACAACTGTGAGTTATGAGTACCTGGATAACATTCCACCCCTGAAGTTTCCACTAATTCAGACAATTTTCATAGCTGACATAATCTGGTTCTAGATTCTAAATTTGCAGATTGGATTTTAAAAATGTAAGGAATTTTACATGCTGCAAACTGAAGGGGGGAGCAAATCGCAGCCCATCCTTATGAATCCCACCTCTTTCACCTACCCATATAGTTGCATTTAATTTCTTATGTCCCATGTAGGACACAAGAAAGGAGAAAAAAAAGCAGGAAGACAGTCCTTAGGAGCTGCTCTGTTCTTTGGAGAGAAAATAGAGTCTGGTAAGCAAACTGATCAACTGACACCAAATCCCAACACTGGCCATAGACTGGATTGCAATACAGTCCAACACAGAACCTGCAGATTTTAATAACAGGGACACAAATGAGGTTCTGCCCTAAAATTATCTAAACAGTTGAAAGGACTGAATATTAGGGGCAGAGCATTACCTGGGTTTGCAGTTAAAAGCTCAAACAGCTCACAAGTCTCACAACAAAGAAAACCTACCAATTCTAGTATCTTTTATAGACGACAAAAATAGACACCTGCTTTAGTAGGCAGGAAGTAAAAGGATTGCATTTAAGAGTGGAGGATAAAATGTCATACCTGTCTTCTTCACCCTTGGGACTGCTGTCCCCATCTAAACACTTCTTGTTGAAATGTATGATCTTCTTCACCATCTTAGTAACATTATATCCCTACCACTCATTCCAAAGTCTCATAATCCTCTTTCTGACGAGTGGTCACCACTTTGTCTATGTAAAGACATTCCCTTTCCAGAGGGAAAACTGTTATTATCAGCTGTGAGATGGATATCCAGTACCGCCCAGACGTGAGCTTAGCAGTCAGCAGACCATAAAGTCAGTCAATGCTGTGCTCTTACTGCTTTCTCCTGCACAACCTAGAGAGTAACTCATAAAAAACCCCAACACATCAAGCAAAGTCATTCCTGAGTTTTACAATGGCAGCCTCCTGAGTCTTGATACATGAAAAACCACTGGGTCCTTTGTATCAGCTTCTGACTTGAAAATCACCATATGTAAACCCACTAAATTGACTTGCAAGGAGTAGAGATATTTCTGGGAATAGGATCTACTCAACTTAATCCAATTTCTTTAACAGGCATCAAGAGTTCCAATTCCTTCTCGTTGGCAGTGTAGATGGAGATAGGAAGCTTTGCTCAGCCCATAACAGAAGAAATCCATTCTTTTTCTTTTAAAAAGCAGGTAAAAGAAGGTGATTTTCTTTTCTTTGTTAAATTATTGATATCATTGTTGTCAAAAGACCCCAGAAATGGCTGTCAAAATAACTTGCATCAATCAAATTCAGGGCAGGAAATTGGATTAGAAGTGTGGGGGTGAAAAAATCTATGTTCAACATGCGAAGTGAACATAATGTCAGTGGCAAGGTAAAATGAAAATTTATTTCTTAAACAAGCTTCTGTTCCCTGATAAGTCAACAGAATTCCTGCACAGGCCTTAAGAGCATCCTTGGCTGTGGACAAGATGCATCTATTTAATTTTTACTATGATTATGAGTTTACCCCCATCCTGGCAGTTAAAATCAGCCAGTGCTGAATTACCAATGAGGTTTATTACAAGTCATTCAGAAACCTACACAGCATCTTGGTGTAGCTCTCAACATCTCCTCTAGTTATGTGAAAGCTGCACTTTTCCTAAAAAGTTGCTTTAACTGT
This sequence comes from Acanthiza pusilla, assembly GCA_036630365.1. Lineage (NCBI taxonomy): Eukaryota > Metazoa > Chordata > Aves > Passeriformes > Acanthizidae > Acanthiza > Acanthiza pusilla. Next base: position 6,601,222 of record JAXCHO010000039.1, read on the forward strand.
ATTATTTGAAACACGCCCTTTATGCATGGACATGTGCCCAGTGGGTTATTTTCTATACTATATATCAAGTATATCCTTTTGATCAGTTTAATGGAAATCTTCCTAGAGAGGAAGTAGCAGAAAAAGGGAAAATGCATAAAAGATGCTTTGCATTAAACAACAATTACTAGTGCTACAAGAAGATGGGACAAGTACTATCCTCATCAGAAGGCCTACTGTCTGCTTTACAGGAATTTACAAAAAACAGAGCCCCAGGAGGAACAGCAACAGCTGTGCAGCTCTTTCTGCAGGGGTCACGAACAGCTCTGCCCCAGGAGCTCCTTTAAGGGCACCTCAACAGCATCAGCCCAACTCAAAAAAAGCTACGAGAAGGTGCAGATGAATGATATTACCTAGTAACTGAGAGCTGTAGATGAATCCTGAGACCAAAGGTGGACAACCTGACAAACACCTATATTTGGAACAAACTAGTCCCTCCTGGGAAACTTTCATTAAGACTGGTGGAAAAGCACAGGAGGAAACTGCCCAAGGCGATAAAAGGAGAGGAAAGGAGAAAAAACAAACAAACCCAACCCCACACAACCTTGAAAATCCTGCTCCCTGAGAGCAAGGGAGGATTCCTGAGGGAGCAACAAGTCTCCTGCCCACAAACAGACCAGGCTGTGCTTGCGGATGATCCAAGAGCCATAAACCAGGGTCTGCAACCAAAATTCTGCTCTCCCTCACAACTAGTGCCTCAGTGGCTCAGGTTGTTAAAATCTACCACACAGCATCTATAAAAATGTAGCAGCTGATATTAAGATTGCCATTTAACAGAAAATTCAAAGCAGCTTTGTACAATTACGAGAAACATAAACTGGAATTATGCAGAGGCAGCTGCTCCCCTTTTCCAGAAAAGCCAACATACACCTGCTTTTTGCATGTTATCTTATGGCTGAAGTTGGAGACCCATTAAATGACCAACTAGGGAGCAAAGAGCCCCTGGCCTGCCTGCTGAACTATGATATTGTGCAGGTCTGATCTTAATTATAACAATTATTAGAAACAAACTAATAAGAAATTGATCCACTTTTGAAGGATGAATCCAAAAGATTCCCTAGTCTTGTTTACTGGTTAATGCTATACAAGTGAACCCAGGCTGTAGTGACTTATATATACTTAAATCAAAAATCTATGCTTTTCCTGATGATGCTATTTACACAGAATTTAAAGTTCTACATTAATCAGTTAACAACTAAATGCTATTTACTCCATTAGCATTAGAAGATACTTCCTATTTGATTCAATTTACCAAGCAACTTCGTAATCAGATTATCAAAGAAACAGTATGATAAATCGGAATACAAAAGCATAATGTGCAGTTATTCTACCTCTTCCAAAATTAATTAAGGACTGAATGCATCCCACTGACTGAGCAAGTTATGTCCTACCACAAAGTGTAGACATCAAAAAATTAACTGGACAGAAACAGCACCAAATGCACCAGAAGACATTTGCAGACTTTCTTGAAAAGTTTCCTCCAACTTGGAAGGAAAACCCCACAACTATGAACCCAATAAAAGGCTCTCCCAGGTCTGCTCTAGTTCATCTTGCTCCAATTTTACACAAGTGATCTGCTCTATTTCCTGTCCTGCCCCTGTGCCAGAGGTGCTGCTCCAGTAGCAGGAGCGCACAGGTTTACATTCCCTCCTGCCCTCCCTTCCCTCCAGCTGGGCCCTGAGCTCCCAGCACCTTCACTGCCAGCACCAGGACACGGATGGGCACCCCTGGGACCAAGGCACCACCACTCCACCTCCCCCTCACTGCCTCCTGCACAGCCAACAGCCTGGAGAGAGGAAGGAGAGACAGAGAGACAGCCTTAAAGCACCAGAACATACCTGTTGAACATCCATTTCAGAACCATACACACTTCAGTACACAGGACATTATCTGGACAGCAAGAATGCTGAATATCAGAAACAAATACTGAAACTGTCCCCCAGTCTTCCTAAATATCTCCTTTCCTTCACTGGGATATTTTGCATGCTCCAACCTCTCAAACACTTTTAGAGAGCAACATAGTGCCCTTCTTTTTCACACTCAGGGCCTAAGATAGGACACTACCACTGCTCATAAGATAGCTGACAGGCTTTTAAAGAGGACACCTTTCACAGGAATAGGCATGTGAGAAGCCAAGGTGTATTATTAGCAACTATCCCTCCCCCTCCTTTTATATTTTAAATTCTGAGCAATACTCTAAGGCTCTTTAATCCTGCCTCACCTTCTCCTGTGAGTTCACTCCTGAATGCAATAGAAACACTGAGCTGACAGCGACAAAAAATAACAAGGAAATTCCTTCAGGAATGTAGTTGCATAAATGAGAATAAGATATTTAACAACAAGCAAGACTAGAGCAGTCTTTTATTCTACATACTGATAGGAAACTACAGAGTTCAAATACTTGTGTAGATCAGGAGTTTGTTGTCATTTATTATCCATAAACTCAAAAACTAAAACTTGAAATGCGGACTGAAAAAGCTCTGCCAGTACACAAAGCTTCTTTAGAGTACTCTGGTCCTCAGGAGGGTCAGCTGTTCAATTCCACACAAAGCACTGTCATTCTCCTGTCAGTTCCCTTCTTGCACTTCACCTTGAACTTTTAGCATCCAAATGATCAGAGCCAAGTACATCAAAGGAAGTAAACACCTTTGGTTTCCTCATGGAAAATGAAACAGTTCTCTGGATGTAGCTCCTGCTACAACAGAACATGACAAAAGGGTTTGCTCAGGTGCTTCCAGCTCACTATTAAATCTGGCAGACTACAGGCACTGTTCTTTTAACCCTTTAGGAAAGGAAAAGGTTGGCATACTAGGATACTACCTAAGGAAAAAAATCCACTGCAATCCTTGCTTTGACTAGAGGAGCTACCCAACATGAAGAACAATGGAAGTCCAAGTTGCAAGGTTTCTGATGAAATGGCAGTTCTAGCATTGAACAATCTGTGGTGGATGAAAACCAACCTGGCTAACATTCACATACTGTCATTATAAAACACAGCTCTGTGGCTAGGCCACCCTCATTAAGGTAATGAAAATAGCCTTAAATGGTTTATATACAATTTAAAGCTGTAGCTCCATTAGGATCTGTTCTCACTTTTTTTTTGGTAGCTTTAGAGAGAGAAGGAAAAAAAAAATTCCCAGACAGACTTCAAAACAGTTCACTAAACACAATTTTTTATATAATTGTCTCCTGGCAAGCATCTGCACAGGGTAGCATACATTGGCAGACAAAAGCCATTTTAGCTTGAGCACTATTACAGCATTAACCTTTCCAAAATGCCATACCTTAGAGAGAGCAAAGCATTAGGTTAGTGGAAAATCCATCTGTTGAATGGCTGAGCCTCTCCTCCCCCAAAGAACACGCCTGTCCAAAGGCATGAGGAAAGAACTATTTAGAAATGCTTATGAAATACAGCATGACATATCTTTAGTTTTTGCTAGCATAGTTCTGTTGGCTTGGGAGGGGAAAAATGAATGCCCTTCTCACATGACATTGCTGTAGCAGCAAAAAGCTCTGTAGAAACAACTATGCTGACGAAGATTTTGTTGGCTTAGCTTTCATCATTCAGAGAAACCCAACTGACAGCAGAAAAACTCCTCCTGGCTCTTGAGCCATCTCTGGGGCTGGTATTCAGAAAACTGGGTACCCATGTGCCCACACCAGCACCCTCCCACAACTTCCAGCCATTTTATCCTTCAAGCAATCCCCAAGCCTGCCCTTCCTATCCTCACGTTGTTTTTATTGCATGGCCACCCATCATCCTTTATCAGCTCCTTTTGACATCTTGCCTATTTTTTCCCCTGCAAATTTTTCACTCACTTTTAACCACACCTTTAGAAAGCTTCCAACACTTCCAGGAAATGCACACTGTAATACCACACAGCACAAAACTCTGCATCACCAAATAATCTGTTTACTATTTATCTGTGTGTACCTATTTAATATCTATAAGTCATAAAGTCAGTCAGATCATGGGCCCAAACCCAAAGTATCCACCTGTTTTCAACTATTAAATAGCAATAGTCAGCTGTCTTATTAAAAACAACTGAAAACTGAAGAAGAATCATCTGTTATTACACCATTTTTGGAAGCTTCACTTCTAGTGTTAAGGCCTTAAAATGGAATAAGAAGAGTAACAAAATGCTTTTTCTGTGTCAATTGGAAATCAATAGTTTGGGGAAAAAAATTGGTTTTCTCTTTATGAGGTTGTCAATGCTGGCTAAAGGTTAGAGGTTTTATAGCACAACAAAGTATAAGAATAGCCCAAGCTGTTTACAGTTGCTTTAAAAAAAATTAAATTAAAAAATTGAACACTTGCTTTATATTACCAAACTGTAAACTAACCAAAGATATCATCAAGAATCTTTTAAGCTAGCATTGATCAATTTTGGTATATTAGAAACATGACAGAAGTAATAGAACATAAATATTTTAAGTTCAGATGAAGTAAAAAAATCATCTTGCTACTCAAAACACTTCATAGAAAACATGCAAAATCAAATAAAGTCATGCCATCTACAAGTCTCCAGATGATGCAGTAGCAAACTAAAACCTCAGAATAGTCAAAGATTGATTTTTTCCCCCAGTTATTTTAAGTAAATGAACAGAAGCATTGCCTGTGACTATTTCCAGTGGAGATCCTCCAAATAGCAGCTTTCTTAAAAGACACAAATCTCCATTTCATTTAGGGAACAGCCATCCAGAACTGCACACAGCAGCTAACAATTTTCTATACATAAATCAGGTTTCATTCTTAGAATATTTAAGTTAACTTTTTTCCATTGTATTTCCATCAGTAACATGAAAAAAGTGTCTCTAAAACTGACACACAAATTTCAACAGCAGATGATAGGAATAGCTGCCTGGAGTCACCAGGCCAGGTTGAAGATTCTGTTTAGGGCCCTAAAATATTCAAGATTATGTGAAGGACTTAGTTTTCCAAAAAGTTATGAAGCAAAAGCATCAACTCTAACAGGTACTTTCTTTCCATCTTACCACAAAATTCACTAACTTGGTAAACTACTGTAAGATCATGGTCTTTCCCTGAATAAAACAAAGACAAAAATCACCAAAGCAAACAAGAGAAACAAGACAAAACTTTCCTGGGGCATAATCAATGCTCTCACCTATGCCCTGTTGCCAAAGGGTTCACAAATACCACACCACATCCACACCACACTACAAACATCATTTGGCTGCTTAAAAATCTGGTGATTACAAACATCATGTGAAAATAAATCAGAATTTCAAAACTGTCTACCTTAAAACTTTAATCCTCTAGCAGGGTGTTTTTGCTTGGTTTCTAACAAAGCCACAGCAGTTCTGATGTCAGCAGTTCTGATAGGGCAGAAACTTGATTAAAAATTAAATGACTGATCTTCATGGAATCAAGTGTCATCAATTTAACAGCCATCCAAAATTACGTTTTATCTCAACAGAAAAACATTTGGTCCACAACACAAGGCAGTCAGCAACATCCTGCATAGGGAAAAAAAATATATTTTCACATAGCCTACTATAAATACTGTTGCTGTTTCGGTTTGAAACCTGTTTTTCAGTTCAAAATTTATGTTTATTAAAAAAAAAAAAAAAAGCTTACTTGTAGTTCCTTACTGGAATGGAGATAACAGTAACACTTAAAAAAAACCACACTAAAAAAAATTTAGTCATCTCCCCCCTTTCTGCCATTTTGGGAAATTATTTTAGTAGAGATATTCATAATGGTTTTCCAATCACAGCACAAATAAAATACCCAGTAAATAAAAATCAGGAAGAATGTCATTACTAATGAGAAGATATTAGAAAAAATTATTTTTCAAGTCAATGTTTAAAGAAGGAAGAGACTTAGGGATGCTAATGATCTCTGCTAATTGCTTGGGCCTAGAATGGCTTTTGTGGAAAAAGGGGAAGCAAAGGCAAACTGCAATTTGTCTTGAGACATTTCATTCTTTCCCTCTGGGGCAGCGTTTAGCTGCCCTGTTGCAGAGCTCACATACCTGCACGCTACTGGCATTTGGCTCCATGATTCAGCCCCCGGGGCCGTGCTTTGCAGCAGTCCCGGCCGGGGCTCGGCGAGCGCCCCCGGAGCGGCCGTGCCGCGGCTGCGGCAGCGCTGCCCGAGCTTCGGAGACAATGGCAGCCACAGCTGGGAGCCGCGCTGTCACTGTCACCCGGCACCGCCACCCATGGAGCTCCTCCTCAGCAATTCACAACCTCCCGGAGCTCTCCGTGTGCTAGAAAATGGCTGTACAGATTTTAATCACTTTCTCCATTAACAGGCAGACTACTCTAAAATGAAAGTTTACGTCACACTGCGAAAATTTTGACGTGACAAAGAAGCAGGACAAAGTATTCATACTGTAAAGATATTAATTTCCTCTCTAGGCAGCTTTATTTCTTCACTCTGGCATTGTGAACACCACACAAAAAGTCATCAGTAAGTTAGTCCACAGTGCCAGCAGATAAACACACTTGTCACTGGCAGTATGAATGCTATGATAATTTTCTGGACTGGCACATAACCACTATCGGAATCCAAAAATGGAAGAAAAACGTCTTCTAAACAGAGCGGTACAAAAAAAAGCCAATTTTATGATAATTATCATACTTCCAAAAGCAGTGTCCAGACCAGGAGTCTGCAGTTTTGCTGCTTATGAGAAAGCTCTATCCGTTCCCCAGCTGCAGCATCACCCCGTGCCCAGCAGCACTGCTGCACACTGATAACCATAATCCCCTTCTGGACTCTCCAGAGACCTCTCCGAGGGATCCTGCACACCAACTTAGGCTGCAAGGAGAATGGGGCAGTGTTTTTAATCTGCAGGCTCCGGAGAGGGGAACTACAAGCTTGGGAGGCTGCAATTCCTGACAAACAGGAGATCAGTATCCAATATATTTAAAAGACAAGATTAAAAAAAATACATATTTATAGACACACTCATTTTTACAATGTAACGTAGGAAATAAAAAATGTAAACCACAGGAAGATTTAGACCTATCACAGACTGCAGCAGTCTTAGTACTAAAATAGATTTTTATAAACATAAATAAATATATTAAAAATATAAAATAAATATATAAAAACATCTTTTGATATTGAGACTGCTGCAGTTGGTAAGAGATCTTAATCTTTCTGTGTTTTCTATTCTCCTCTTCTGCCATCTCTGTGCTCCATCTTCAAAGCCTCCACTCTTTCTGCCCACACATGGCAGTGTCACACACTCCACACATCTTGGCTGTCATCCTTGACCAGCAAGATCATATGGGGAAAAGAAAAAAGTCAGTCTTTTTGTTTTAGCTGAAGACAGCAGCTCTTGGAATCCCTGCTTTTCTCTTGAGCACTGAGTTCAGTGTAACTACTGGCTATGTCTCTCTTCTACACACCAGTTCCCACCATTCCTGAGGTCCCATCCCAACTCCAGGAAAATACAGACAGAAGGGATAATTCTGGGAGGCCTGTGACATTTTTGCAGAGGTTCCAGCTCTTCTGTTTCAGCTGGTCTGCAATAGGTACATTATTTGTCATGGAAAAGGCTTCCTCAGCAGGATGCTAGGCAAGAAAATTACTTTTGTTTTCCTAATTGTATAATGAATTCCAAATAGGTGAACATCTATGTGCACAAGCCATTCATTGCAGGGTTCATACTCTGAATGCTGCCAAAGAGAACAGTTTTCAGTTTCTGAACACATTATACAGACTACATTAATGTCAGAACCATCTTTTAAGCAGTCTCCTCACACAACAGTAGGAAAATGTGTCTGTGGGCATGTCTAGCTACTGTTATAATCAGAGTTGGTATTCACATACACCACAGCAGAGCACCTAGGAGTGTTTTTTTAATCAGTAAGATCAGCAACAACATGCAGCTAGCCCCAAACAGGAAATAAAGTAGTACCCAATGGAGCAAGCACTGAGAAATGAACTAATGTTATACTCTACACTGCCCCTTGGAGCATTTTTGTTAATTCTTCTACTCACACACTCACACATTATAAAGTGGTGGGGCTTCTGTAACTCCTATCCTGGAGACTCATCCTACAGGAGAGGATAGACTGGTCTGGGTTTACTTTCTCATTAGCAAAACCTTTTTAGACCCTACACAAATGTATTGGTTCTGCTCTAAGTGATGGATTAAAAATTGGAATAGCAATTTCATTACCCGAAATGTTCCTGTATCACAAATATACTTTATAAAGGTTCATCTGATGCTGTGTGTTCAGCCCTGTGACTGCCTTTATACAAGGATCATGCCATGTGCAAATGAACACAGGCATAACATGTTAACATATGCAAAACAGGAAAATAATTTGAATCAAATATCATAAAAATAATGCCGTAATTTCCCCCTTAAATTAGTCAAGATACATAATTAACATGCTTAAGAGCAGTAAAAGCTTGCATCCTGGAAAAAGGATTTGGAGCACCCAGGGCTAGTTTACAATTGCAATTCTGATTTAGTTGACGAACTTCATTCAAAACATGTAAATTGCATCTCTATTATCAAACACACCCAATTACATTTGCTGAATTACCACCTAACAGAACAGGCATCATAAGCTCAAAAACAGACGAGCAAATAAAAAGTTTCAATTCAATTTAAATTTCAAAGCCATACCACAGATCAAGCATACAAGACAGGTATTCAAGAGATAAATGAAAAAGTCTAGAAAGCAATCAGATGCTTGCCAAAGGAGAAAGGATTCTAGACCTAAGAAAAAAAGATCTGCAACATCATCTCTTCAA